>JAKFHU010001224.1:4800000-6000000 GCA_023783475.1 Daubentonia madagascariensis
ATAGGTGAAAACTAAACTAAAATTTTGTATCCTTTGACCAACATTTCCCCAACTGCACTCCCAACCACCCCATCCCCTGGTAACCACCATTCTATTCTCTACTTCCATGAGATCAACTTTTTAAATTCCACATATGAATGAGATCACGTAGTATTTGTCTTTCTGTGCCTGGCTTATTCCACTTAACATAATGTCCTCCAGGTTCATCCATGCTATTGAAAATGACAGGATTTTCTTCTTTTTATTTATTTATTTTTTTTTTAGGATTTTCTTCTTTTTAATGGCTGAACAGCATTCCATTTTGTATATATTCCACATTTCTTTTATCCATTCATCCACCAATGAACACTTAGGTTGATTCCATATCTTGGCTATTGTAAATAATGCTGCAATAAACATGGGGGTGAAGATATCCCCTCAATATACTGATTTCATTTCCTTTGGATATATACCCATTTGTGGGATTGCTGCATCATATGCTGGTTCTGTTTTTTATTTTTTGAGGAAACTCCATACTGTTTCCATAACGGCTATACTAAGTTACCTTCCCACCAACAGTGACCAATGGTTCCCCTTTTTCTCTACATCCCCACCAACACTTGTTATCTTTTGTCTTTTTGATAATAGCCATCCTGACAGGTGTGAAGAGATATCTCATTGTGGTTTTAGTTTGCATTTTCCTGATGATTAGTGATGTTGAGCATTTTTTTCATGTAACTGTTGCCCATTTGTATGTCTTCTTTTGAGAAATGTCTATTTGGGTCTTTTGCCCATTTTTTAATCAGGTTATTTGTTTTCTTGCTATTGAGTTGAGTTCCTTATATATATTGGATATTAACTGATCATCAGATGTCTAGTTTGCAAATATTTTTCTCCCATTCTGTAAGCTCTTTGTTGATTATTTCCTTTGCTGTGCAAAAGATTTGTAGTTTGATGTTATTCAACTTGCCTATTTTTGCTTTTTTTGCCTGTGCTTTGGGGATCATATTCAACAAGTCATTGCCCAGATCAATGGCAAGAAGATTTTTCCGTATGTTTTCTTCTAGTAGTTTTATAGTTTTGGGTCTTGCATTTAAGTCTTTAATCCATTTTGAGTTGATTTTTATATATGGTGTGAGATAATGGTCTAATTTCATTCTTCTGCATGTGGATATCCAACTTTCCCGACACTGATTATTGAAGAGATTATCCTCTCTCAAATGTGTGTTCTTGGCTCCTTTGTCAAAAATTGATTGGTTGTACATGTACAGATTTATTTCTAGGCTGTCTATTCTGTTCCATTGGTCTATGTGCCTGTTTTTATGCCAGTTCCATGCTGTTTGGTTTACTATAGCTTTGTAGTATATTTTGAAATCAGGTAGTGTGATGCCTCCAGCTTTGTTCTTTTTGTTCAAGATTGCTTTGGCTGTTTGGGTCTTTTGTGGTTCCACACAAATTTTAGGATTGTTTTTTCTATTTCTGTGAAGAATATAATTGGAATTTTGATAGAGATTGTGTTGAATCTGTAGATTGCTTTGAGTAGTATGGACATTTTAACAATACTAATTCTTCCAATCCATGAACACAGGATATCTTTCCATTTATTTGAGCCTTCCTCAATTTCTTTCATCAGTGTTTTATAGTTTTCATTGTAGAGATCTTTCACCTCCTTAGTTAAATTTATTCCTAAGTATTTAATTTTTTGTACCTATTATAAATGAGATTTTCTTGATTTCTTTTTCAGATAGTTCACTGTTAGTCTATCAAAACACTAATGATTTTTACACATTGATTTCATCTCCTGTCCCTTTACTAATGTGATTGTCAGATCTGACACTTTTTTGGTGGAGCCTTTAGGGTTTTCTACATGTAAGATGTCATCTGCAAACAGGGGCAATTAATTTCTTCCTTTCCTTGGGATGCTTTTATTTCTCTTTTGCCTAATTGCTCTGGCTAGGACCTCCAGTACCACATTGAACAGAAGTGGCAAGAGTGGGCAACCTTGTCTTGTTCTGGATCTTAGGGGAAAAGCTTTCAACTTTTTTCCATTGAGTATGATATTAACTATAGATTAGTCATATTTGGCCTTTATTTTGTTGAGGTATATTACTATAAATTGTTAACAGCTATAATCAAAAATTCTATGCAAAATTAAACTTGAAGCAGTATCTTTAAACCAAACATGGAAATCAGCAAAAGGAATATGTATATGATGTAGGTATGCATTATAGGTATGTATGGTTGAAAGAAGTCCTTTCAGGGAGCCTCTGAAACTCAATTGAAGCATAGAAACAAATGGACATTTTCAAGTGCAACTATGAAGAACATGGAAAACACTTGGCTTCCCGCTCAAGTTAAAATTGCGTAAGAAGGTACGTGAGGTAACTTTATGAGGTATATCTGCCCAGAGAGGTGTTCCTTCAAGATAAACATGGATGGGGGGAACTGCAAGAGGAAAAACTAGGAAAAGGAGATAAGAAACAAAGTGAGAGAGAAAATATTTAGACTGAAAAGTTAACTTAGGTAACATATGAAAATTTTATGCCCCAGAAAGAGACTTATATCAATGACCAAGAGAAGACCTCAGTATAAAATACAAAATTGTGTCTTATTTTACAGCTGAGGCATCTTTACTGGGAAGCTAATGCAATTTAGGCTTCTGGGCCCCTCACTTGCACAGCCCCTTCTAAAGCCCTGGAGGGGCCCAAGCAATCTGTTTTTGAAAAATTTTCAAAGCCAAGATATTTTTAACCATAATTAGTTAAGACACTGTCTCTTTCCATTCTGACTTCTCTGTCACATGTGTCAGGTGGCATTACAGTGACTACAGGCATTTTTGATGTTTGGTAAAGGGGAAGTTGAGTTGGGAATACATTGACCTGGGGTTTATGGGATACAGTGATGTGTCTTGCCATCCCTTCCATGTACAGTTAAAATATTGCTCATCTTCCCAGAGGAATGCCTGGGAATACCCCCCACTTCCCACTTTGCCCACTCATCCATGACACAAAGGAGCAGGGTCAGGAGTTATGTCGTGATCTGACAAGGTTTGAAAAGTATCAAGCCAGAACCTAATCTGTAAAGAAATTCTTCCAATCATCAGATGTATAAAACTGCAAGCAGAGGATTCAGTGCTCATCAACGTGTAGTCAAAATAGAAGCTCTTTCCCGTCAGAAATGGTATAGTGTGTACAATTTGAAACACACCATACATTTCTTTTTTCTTTTTTTAATAGGAAAGCTTAAACATACCATTTTAACTACAATTTAGAAAGATGTTTTGTAAGGTTTTAATAAAATAAAAGAGAGATTATAGACTTCTGATTTGGATGTATATAAAGAGTATCTTCTTTTGGCCTCTTTAAATTTATTAAAGAACTGAAAGTTCAGATCAAAAAAATAATGGAATATGTAACAAAAGAGATGAAAAACGAGAATTGAAATCAATAGATGTTACTCTGACATCAAGAAAAGAATTATATCAAAATGTTTAAATCATGCCAAGAGCAATAATTCATTAAGGGAAGAGATAAATGTTGCCTAGTAATAATGAATACACTCTTAGATTGTGTGATCCTTACGTCAACAAGGAGGAGGAACTCAAATGAACTCACTGGGGAAAGATTAAGTATCTTCCTGATTTGACAGGAAGTTCTGACGTCAATGAAGACAATACCAAACTTATAATTTACAAGGACATTGACAACATAGAGTCATCAATTCAAAGACCAAGACTAATCACTGCCTGAGAAAACTTGAAATGCCTTGAAGTCTCAAAGCCCGTATAAAAAAGGAACTTGATAGCATTTTCCCAAATTTGAATCCTAAAAGTCTTAAAAATTTACATGGCATTCCCAATAAGGACTTAGGACACTAAAATAAACTTTCCTAAACATCAATAATAAAATGAAAATGTTGATCAACCATACTAGAAAACAACTAAATTATCTTTCTGTCCTCTCAATAGAAAGCAATACTAAAAAATCATCAAGACTATGCAACCAAAAACTATAAGGAAAACAGTATCATAATGGGGTGTCAGGCAGTTAACCCATAAAAATAATACATTATTTTCCCAGATCATTTGATTTTTCTTGTATTTGCTTTTTAAGCTTTGTAATTTTGTTTTCTTTTTTCAATCTGAAAGTTTACTTTTGTGATTAATTTTGTGTTCATCACTTTGTGTTGTGTTAAAGAGGGCTCTAAAACTTACTTATATAAGCTTTAGGACCCACAAATCCTGGATCTTTCCCTGCCTCAAAGCACTACTCTATTTCATGTATGCATAGGAGGCTGCAAAAAAGTGTTCACAATGACGCAAGGTTTGCATGCTGTTGTTCAGAATCCTGATGGGGCAACAAAATTAAAGATCAAAGTGAGATTTCCTCATGAAAATGAAAACAGCATCTCAGTGGATATATCCCTTCCAAAAAGAAACAGCAGCAACCCTTGCCTTTGCCTAGAAACGGAAGGTCGTTGGTGGTCTCCTGACTGTTGCAGGGTTGATTCTCCACTAAACATCACAGAACACCATGTCTGAAGGACTGTGCACAAGCCATCTTGTTCAAGTTATGTTTCCCTCTCTGAATCACATCATTTTTCTTTATTAAATAATTACCACTGTAAAAAAAAAAAAAAAGAATATAAGAGAGTGAAGCTATCAAGCTTCATGTCTCTAGTTCTGGATTTTTCTATAGGTTGGTAAAAATATGGAATTTTCACCAGTCTAGGCCTTCAATGTTTCCAAAAATATTATTAGGTCCTCCATTGTCTCTCAGTTCTGGAAAATTTCCTTGGTTCTCACTCACATTTGCTATGTTACGCTTCCTTCCTTTTGTCTTCTGGAACTTCCTCTCTGGTTTCCTGTTTGATGAGACTTCGAGGATACCAACATGTACTAATGGCAAATTCATTCTGAATTCTTCCATACACACAAAATCTTTGGGGGATTTAAAAGAAAGAGGTGGAATATAAACTTTACTTTGGCCTAGCTGGTTATCATTTGGCCTGCCTTGAAGCTTTTAAATCCCCAGCAATGAGCCGATCTTTATCCTGAGAGCAGCAAAAGACTCTCAAATGTAAAACAATGAACACTTATGAGTCCCCTGTTGATCTATTTCTGCAAGAGATTTGGTTAATTTTTCCAGCAAAGAATCTTAAAACCACACTACTGAAAAGGACACAAAGGGGTCATCTTCCGTACCAGACTGCCAAAAAGGGCTGCACTTAAAATAGTGAAAACAGATAGTCATTGCTCCAGTTCTTAAAATTTTTATGGGACAGACGTTTCTCTCAAAGACAACTCTGCGTTGGTTTTAGGAGCACTGTTGCTGAATGAAGATCTACAATCCTGCCAAACTGATCAATACTCCCTCAACTGCAAGAACACTGTAAAGATGTCTATTCTACATCAGAAGAAATAACTGGCTCGAAGAATTGAAGTGATATGTAAAACTCCCACTAGGAATGTTTCACCCCCATGAAACATTTAATCAAATTAGGCATCAGAAATCATAGTAGCTTATATGGAAAAAGAACTCCTCATCCAACCCTTTAATTAATATCCTTATTAATTATCCACTCAATGGAACTCTAATCTATACAGATCAAGTTTTGCTGGACTAAAAGGAAATCGCCTGAACAAAGATTGTTTTTGATTTGCCAGACATATTGTAAAGTTTCTTTAGAAAAATTATTTAAAGAGCTGCAGAATATATACCATATAGAGTATAGATTGAATGATTAGCTCCAAATCTTCACCCTTCCTTGCACCCATACCCTTGCCATGGCCCCACAATGGGCTTGAACCAATGGCACGTGGACAGAAAAAAACAATAAAATGGTCTCCCCCAAATGTTCTAAAATTCCTACGTGGCTGCTCTCTGTTTCTGTCCTCTGGTGCTCAGGCCCTGTTATTGTGCTGTCATTTTCACTCTGAATCCCTCTATCCCACCATCATGGATGCCTGTAAGACAGACACAAGGTTCATTTTCTCTAATTCATAATCCCACCTAGATAGCTACAACACAAGGCAACAATACCAAAAGAATGAGTGTTGACATCATCGTACTCACAATAAAATTAAGTATTAAACTACATTCTATACAGATCTAGTGATTTCTCTCCAAAGCTCATTGAATAAATTAGTGGAATTATTGACTTTTAAAGCTATAACACATTTTAGAGATTGTCATTTAGCAGATAAGATTGAGGGGTTAAGTGATTTGCCCAAGGTCACCAATGCTACTCAATGGAAAGCCCAGGAAAACAATGTACCCAATGCTGAGAAAAATCAAATTCTAATGAGGTAGACACCAACACCTTCAAAGAGAGAAGCCGTGTAAACCCAAAGGGTGTTTGGGCAGGAAGGGAAAGTAGAAGAAAGGATATGAGAAGCCTCCGATAAAGAAATGGAAAAGAAAAAGAAAGAAAACTTTGTCACAAGGCAAATTAGTTTCAAAATATTTCAGTGATAATAACAAAGTTGACGCTCATCTCAACACAAGATTTTAGAACAGTACATTTTTTGCTTTCATAACTCTAATATAATTGCATAAGTCACAACATATTTAGTTAATGGCTATCATTCTGTGCTACTTGGGCTTTTCCAGAGAAATAGATCCAATAGGATTGTCAGGTAGATAGGGAGGGATTCTGGCTCTCCTAGGGATAAAGCCTGGTGCCTTACCTTGGTGCTGTCTCAAGCAATTGCCCCACCTGAGAAGAAGGAGGAACCCTTGCTAATCTGCAAAAGAATACAGGGAATCCACCAGCCCCCAGGACAGGCAGCCCAGGCAGCCCAGGCACAGTGGGATTTGGAAAGTGACCTAGAGTAACCTAAGGCTAATTATCATGTCATTAACTGTCCATCAAAGTGGTTCCATGGTGATGTCTGAACCATGAGGAGGGTCCAATCCAGACAGTATAAAACAGGACCCCAGACCATAATCAGAGCCCTTTTGTTACGACAGGGGGGTCCTTTCGGTCATCTGTGGCGAACGTATCTTGCCCTTGCTCTGTAAACCTATCTTGTCCTTCCTCAATAAACTTCATTTCACGCTTGCCTTGCTTTTGGTGTGTCTGGTCATCCTTCGACCAAGAGCACACCAAGAACAGAGAACAGACAAAATTGCCGACCCGACAGAGTGTGTGTGTGTGTGTGTGTGTGCAAAGAATTGGCTTGTACAATTGTGGAGGCTGACAAATCCAAAATCTGTAGGGTAGGTAGGCCAACAGGCTGGAGACCCAAAGAAGTTGATATTTCAGCTCCGGTCTGAAGGCAGTCTGGAGGCAAATTTCCTTCTTCTGGGAGAGGTCAGTCTTTTCTCTATTAAAGCCTTCAAATGATTGGATGAGACCCACATTACAAAGGGTAACCTGCTTTACTCAGAGTCTACTGATTTAAATGTTAATCTCATCTTTAAAATACCTTCACAGAAACATCTAGAATAATGTTTGATCAAATATCTGGGTACCATGTCCCAGCCAAGTTGACACATAAAATTAACTATCACACATCCATCCATCCATCTGTTCATTCAACAAGTTTTTACTTTATGCTATAATAGGCAAATCATCGTACCAAATGCTGCTGATACAAAAATGTTAGCTATAGGCGGGTCCGAATGCAGTGGTGTCTACAACTAACTGATCACAACCAGTTACAGATTCTTTGTTCCTTCTCCACTCCCACTGCTTCACTGACTACCCTAAAAAAAAGTTAGCTGCTACACTCATGTTTTTATTTACAATACATGACAGGCGCTCCACTGGTTTGGGCGTACTTTTCTGACGAATAACTTTCTTAAAACTTTGTTATTACCTTTACATAACTTGCCACAAGAGTGATTAGCTAATGTGCTTAAGGAGCACATTAACTAACACTGCGCTTAAGACATGAATAAGAAAAATACCTTAGTGTGTATTTCAAATCACAAACACCTCTAATTTGAATATAGGTGTATGAAATAGAAATACTTTATCTTCTTGCTGTTATTGTGCAGATCAAGGTCTAATTTTTAAGGTAATTTATTTGTAATTCTTTTGAAAATAATGCCTTGAAATAATTAAATTTTTTAATTATTGGAGCTTTGGAAAGCAACAAATGTAATGGGCAGAAAGGGGAAGAAATGGAGTATTTTAAAAAGAGAGATAGTGACTTAATTGGCCACCTAAATTGCGGGGTGTTCTCTTCAACATTCTTTTTTTCCTCAGGTTTGGAGGTTATTAACCTGTGACCTGGGGTGAGCGTGCACCAATTACATCAACAGGACAGAGCAATGAAATGCGAATTAAAAATTAAACATATTCTGACATTAGAGTCCTAACAGTATTTTAAATTAAAAAATGAAAGGTAAAAATGTCTTCTCCATTTTAATTTTTGATACACAGTGATGGGGGAAAGCAGCTGAATATATAAACCAATGTCAGCAAAAACAAAAGATGTTTATTTTATGTGTTTTCCCTATTCTTCATCCCATACACAGCATTAGAACAAATCCATTTTGATATCATTTGAGTGGACACCCTCCTTTCAACCAGTATTTTTTAAAAATGGAAAATTCAGGAAATTATTGCCCACTCTGTTTTAAACTAGAATGGCATATCTAAGGGCCATGCCTGGGTTTTCACAAACATTTGACTACCAAAGAGCAAAAGCAATACTTTGCACCAATGTTCTCCAGTGATGTAATTTCAGAAGTGATTCACTGTAAAGAATATGTCCCCTTGGATAATCAGTCTTGTGATCTATGAAAGTCCTATAGATTCTTGGATCTGCCACTGACTAGCTATGTAACCCTGAACACAGACTTCCTCTTTCTCTGCCTCAGTTTCCTCATCTTTAAAATGGAGAAATCATGAAGTTGTTAGAAATAAAGAACAGATGAGTTAAGATTTGCAAAGGATTTAGAACAGTGCCTAACAACACATAATAAGCACTACAAAAGTGTTAATTATTGTAATTCTCATTATACAGATAAGACCAAAACTAGTTAACTCACAATGGTAACTTGCATCACAAAGGACCATTTATTGACTACCTTCCCCTTCTTTTTTCACTTCCCCAATGCCCTACCCTGCCTTCAAGTTAGATCCTGGGGGAACCCAAACGAAGACAAACCAATTAATATGACATCTGAGGGAACGCCACAGTAAAGGGTTTTAGACTATATTAGGGATGCTAGCATAATTAGAACTCACTGGGAAGGGCACTAAACAGTCAGATGGTATCAGTCTGAATCTTAACCTTTATGATCTCAGTGTGTCCTGACCTTTAAAATCAGTAAAATTAGGAAAGGATGAACTAGTCAATGAATTAGAACAACTGGCTAATCATTTAGGAGGAAAATAAAATTAGATCTCTCACCTCACACCTTGTACCTTTACAAATGCCAAAAATGTAATCTAGATATAAAAAAGACCCTCTAAAGACAGGAACATCCCTGTACCCCCAGGACAGCTCCCAGCTTCCCACTGGTAGTGGAAACGAGGGGGTGGAATGAACAGGAGTTGTGAAAAGTAGGGGCTGTAAGATTTGGAAACTGACTGCACATGGAGGACCCAAGCAGGAGTCTCAGAAGACTCCATGATCTTGATCTTGAACGACAGATTAAACAACCTGCTTAACACCATCTCTGATCATCTCCCTGCCATGCTCCAGAACCTTCCATGGCTCTCTGCTGTCTATCAAATAGAGTATTAAAAATCATATAGCTAAATGTTCAAGCAGAATATTGTGATTTTTAAGATCCTAACCTACCTTCCAGCCCTATTCTTAATGCTCTCTTATGTTTCTTCTACCCTACCCCCCACCCTAATCATGTTGCCTCTTGCATTGTTCTACACACATGAAACACATCCTGTCTTACCTTCTTGGCTAGGCTTCAGCCAGCTCCTCTACCTACAGACTTTTCCTTTCCCCACCCCAGGTTCATGTCAGAGCCATAGTTTCCCCACATCTGGTGTTTAAAAAACAGCTCTGAGTGGAGGGAGCCCTGAGTTATAGTGTTTGCCAATTTCTGTGGTGTAAACACTCCCACTATGGCTAATTTCAAGCTATTAGGGTGATATCAACCAGCAGTCAAAATTCCTGAAAACGTATCAACAGGCCACAGAAGGCCAGTGCAAGCTGACCGAAACAGACCACCTTTCCCAATCTTCCCCTCCACAGCCCAGCCCACCCTCCACCAGCTGGTATGATTTGGGTCTCTGAAACCTCCTCTTCCCTTACAGCACTTTGTATTTAACTGGCATCATTCTCCTTAGCATTTATTTCTTTAAGAATTTGCTTTATCTCCCTACAGATTAAAAACTATTAGAGGGCAGGTTCACTGTTTTATTTCTTGTTATAGCCCCTACAGGATTTGAGCAAGGGGGCCTGGATGATGGAGTTCTGAAGCCTCAACTTCACAGGGCCCAGAGCAAGGTGGGAGCAGAGCAGAGAATGGGTCCAGAAAGGCAAACAGATAGACACCAGCACAGGAAAGAAAAAGAATGACATAAGGCAGAAAAGCAAATATTCATACAGAATGTTCAGGAAGTTTTCCCTACTCGGAAGAAATAGTATAAAATGTATGTCTTTTATTAGAAAAGAACTGACTGCCTGCTCCCTTGAATGCTTGATCCTGCTCATCTACCCAGTGTAGACGTGAGTCACTTAGGGATACAAGGTAACTGCAGCATGTTTACCTCCTGCTTTCTATTTTGTCCTCAAAACATGCCATCTTGGCTTCAACACTCAAGGAAATGTCCTGTCCTAAAAAAACTGAATCCCATTTCCCCTAGGGAAGAATTACTCACTTAGAATATGAAAATGTTAAGGGTAAAGATTATATCATCTTTGCTTTTATAATCCCCAGGGCCTCACCTAGTGGTTAGTACCCAACAGAAATTCTACAAAGGAACAGTGAGTAACTTAAATAAGGTTTTCATCCTAAAGGCAATGGATTGGATTAATAGGAGAAGCAGAGTTAATCACATAAAATCCTTTCCAACTAAGTCAATGTTTAGGTTCTTACCCAGAGGACAGACTGTACTAGAAAGGACACCTGTTTGCTCCAAAACCTAAACACTCAGAGTCCTGTGAGTTTTTCAAATGCTTGTAAGTATGATGATGGTCTGAGGCTCAAGTGCCATTCATTCATTCCTTCATCCTCTTGATGCTTAGCTACTACCTTTTCCACATCAGACCCAGTGCTAGGCACTAAGCACATTTCTTCAAAGTTAGCACTCATTTTATATCCAATATAAAAGAATAAAAAATGTTACATGAAATTTCTGAATGCCCTGGGACATGTGGCATGACACAACAGCATAACAACCTTAAAGGAAGTACCTGCTTCCAAAGGCATACCCAATATATAAAACCCAAGTAACCTATGATTTTTCCTAAACTATACATCTTTGAATAACACACTAAGAGAATTGTTACAGGAAGTCTGTGAACACTAATAGCATGGTATTAAACGTGTTTTAAGATATAGTCCTAAGGAGAGAATGAGCTCCAAGGGCTTGCTTGAAAAACTCAAGAAGCATTTTCCAGATTTCTCAGAAAGTCTGCATATTATGCAACCTAAAACTCGTTGGTATTTAACAGTGGGATTTATCTGCCAGTCACAGATACCCGTTTGTGACAGCAAATATGATTGGCAATTCATCAGTCGTACTGTCACCTTTATCAACAAAACATGCCCCTTATCTAATTTCTTCTTGCCACCTCCACTGCTATCACCCTGGGTAAGCCTCCATCGTCCCTTGTCCAGACTACTGTAACAGCCTCCTAACAGAGTAGTCAAAGCGATCTTCCTAAAACAGAGGTCAAGCCTTGCTCCTCCCTTGCTTAAACTCCAGTTGGGGAGTCCCCAAGATTATTTTCACTTCTAGCACCAACTGCAAATTTAGGTGGTCCCTAAAACCACTCTCAGATTCAATAATTTGCTACAAGGACTCAGAGGACCCACTGAAAACTTATACTCCCAGTTATGGTTTATTACAGGGAAAGGATTCAGCCCAAAATCATCCCAGGGAAAAGGAGCATGGAGCAGGGTTCCAGGGAGTTCCATGTTGTCCTTTCCCAGTGGAGTCATGGACAGAACTAGCTCTTCCTGACAATGACATATGACGATATTCATGGTGTACTACCAACTAGAGAAGCTCACTCAAGCCTCAGTATCCAGAGTTTTTGCTGGGATTCAGTCACATAGACATGGCTGGTTGTACACATGGCTGATCTTTACTCCCCAGCCCCTCTGAAGGTTGAACTAATCCCACATGGCCCAAAGCCCCCACCAAAAATCACACTATTGGACTATATAGTGTGGCCCAAGACCCCAGGTAAACAAAGGCACTCCCATCAGGCAGGGCATTCCAAGGGCTTAGAGATCACCTCCTAGGAGGTGAGAGCAAAGGCCAGACTTCTCTTTGGGTAAGGATAATTGTTCCTAATACATTAAGAACAAAATCTCTTTATCACAGCCTGGAAGACCTGATATAATCTGGCCCCTGCCTGACTTTCATATGTCATCTGCTCTACTCTCCCCATCATTTACTCTGCTCCAGTCACAGCAGCCTTCTTTCAGGTCCTTGGACCCACCAAGCTCCCATCCAAAGTTACTGCTCTTGCTGCTCCTTCTGCCTTGATGCCCTTCCCCAGATCTTCACACAGTTGCTCCTGCTCATCAGATTAAATGCCACCTCCTCAGATAGGCCTCCCTGAACACTAGCAAAAGCAGCTGCAACCTGTTTACACACACACACACACGTTTCCACATCACCTTATCTTTTTTTTCATAGCATTTTTCAGGACTGTCTTAGTTCATTCAGGCTGCTGTAACAAAATTACCATAAACCGGGTGGCTTATAAACAACAGAAATTTATTACTGACAGTTCTGGAGCCTGGGCAGTCTAAGATCAAGACTTAGACTGGCAGATGTGATGTCCAGCGACAGCCCGTTCCTCATAGATGGTGCTTCTATGTGTCTTCATGTGGCAGAAGGGACACAGCAGCTCTCTAGAATATCTTTTATAAGGGTACTAACCCCATTCACCTCCCAAAGGCCCCACCTCTTAACACTATCATATTTTGG
Organism: Daubentonia madagascariensis; assembly: GCA_023783475.1. NCBI lineage: Eukaryota > Metazoa > Chordata > Mammalia > Primates > Daubentoniidae > Daubentonia > Daubentonia madagascariensis. The sequence continues at coordinate 4,813,066 of JAKFHU010001224.1, forward strand.
ATTAGGTTTCAACATATGGGTTTTGCAGGAACACAAACATTCAGACCATAGCAAGTTCCTAAATCATTTTAATTATTTGGTTTATTGCCTCTGTTATTTACAATAGAATGTTGTAAGTTCCACCTTGTTCACCAATCTTTTCCCAATAAATAGACTGGTACCTAATACCCAGTATGTGCTGCAGGTATCTTCAGCATTAAGAACAAGTCTTTTTTTCTTACAGAGCAAGAGACTAGCTATCGTATGCCGTTTATAATTAACCAAGGGAAAATGCTAAAAGGAATATATGAAATGTGATCAAATTAATGAGCCTGATTTTCCCATGTGGATTGTTATATTAGTCTCATTATTTTATAGTCATGTATTATGCTGGTTAAGTCTGTTATGCATAAGTCTGTTAGGTTATCAGTGGTAGAAAAGTAAACAGTAAAAGTGGTAGAAAAGTAAAGATGCCAGGCTAGACCCAGGAGAGCATAAGGCAAGTCTCCTTACCTTTTCTTCCCTATAAGAGAGTCTGAGTTCCTTCTGTGGGAGACTACAATATGCCACTCCAAAATATGACTGTAGGAGACTAGAATATGTCACTCTAAAATATACCTCTTTAGAATAAGGATAATTTTGAGAAACAGCAGCCACAGGAGAAGCTCTGAAAACAGAGTAGAAGATCCTTTTGTAAGGTAAATTCACATCTATAAACAACAGAAATTTATTACTTACAGTTCTGGAGGCTGTTTCCCTCTCAGTACCAAGAAGGAAAAAGGGTGACTCTAAACCACTAGAGACTCTTATCCGTGGAGAAGGTGGACTTAAATCTGCACAACAAACCTTACCCTGTTTACTACACTTTTCTGGGTCACCTCCCCACAACTGGGCTTTCCCCACACCCTTTTTTCTTTGTTTCAGCAGAGAGCAGTATTTAAGCCTGAATTCAAAGCCACCACTTGGAGATTAACTCATTTCTCTAAGTATCTGCCATGTATACATGAGGCATACATGTTATTAAACTTGTGTTTGTTTTTCTCTTGCTCATCTGTCTTTTGTTACAGGGGTCTGTAATGTTAGGACTAAGAAAATGATACTCCAAAGTGTGGCCCTTTGGCATTCTGAGTACTTTGAACTAAAGGACATCAGAAGGCCTCACAAGCAGCCTCAGAACCAAAGTCTCTCGGACTTCCTGCCCTCCTGTCTCTCACCCACCCTTCATTGTCCCTGGAAGCAACTCACAGAAACCAAATTCCTCTTCCCCAAGGTGGGTCATAGAAACTAGGACCCCTCTCTCCCAGAGAAAGACATAAAATCTAGAAAAGTCTCTCTCTCCCTTCTCCCTGGAAGATCCTCATTCCAGAGGGATCCTGCCCCACACCCAGGAAGAAGGACTGCTACACAGAGAGGCCCAGAAGAATCTGAACAGACAGGCCTTGCTGGGTTTCCCGACCTCAGTCTGTCACAATTAGATCATACCCTTTGTCTAATCACACTCCTGCATGGCTGTCCATTCTTCATGGAACCTAAGGTAAAAACAGATAGTTTTTCCTGGGTGTCTGGGTCTTCATTTCTGAAGGTTTCCATGTCACGAAAAACTTTAATTAAATAAATTTGTTATGCTTTTCTCTTGTTAACCTGTCTTTTGTTATCAGAGTGCCTGTGACCCTTATGATGGATGAGGAAAGGTATCACACCTTTTTGCACCTCAGTCCCAACTAGAACTATGAAGGGTAGAGAGAAAATTATTTTCCCTCCCCTACACTACACAACGTTAGCCACCAATAAAAGTGCTAGCCGATTATTCAGCTCAACGATAAGAAGAAATGAGCTATCAAACCATGAAAACACATGGAGTAACCTTCAATATATATTAATAAGTGACAGAAGCCAATCTGAAAAGGCTATGTATAATGGGGTGAGGGGAAACTTCCCCTTTCCCCAAAAGTTCGCTGAAAGATCAACTCAAATTAAAGCAGATTAATAAAAAAAGAGGCTTATTTACCAGGCACACAGGGCGAATCACAGAGTGATTACCCAATATCCCAATGGGATACAGATATTTTTATACCTGTCTTTTAGAGGGGAGTAGGGGATGAGAAGTGCAGGTAAATCTGTTTAGGGGCAATAAATGGCTGCTAGGGAGGATGAATAGATATTTGGGAGAATGAATGGATGGGGGACACAGATTGACTTGTAAATTAACCCCAGAGACAGGTATTATGTTTAAAATGATTTGGGCCAGGTCTGGTTGCGTTCTTGATTTTCCTTCCTGCAATATATTGAGATACAGGGAAGGGAAGGGAAGCGCATTGTTCTTTTGATGGGTCAGTCCAGTTTATGCAGATAGAGGGAAAGCCCCTTCCAGTGCTTTTTTTGTCTTGAAGGGTCTTTAATTCAAAATATTCTTTATACCAAGGAGTCATATTTTGGGGTGAAATTTCCTGAGCTTCTTCAGCTATGTACTGTATGATTCCAACTGTATGAAATTCTGGAAAATGCAAAACTATAGCGACAGTAAAAAGATCAGTAGTTACCAGAGGTTGAGGGGAGAGAGGGATGAATAGATGGAGCACAGGGTGGTGACACTACTCTGTATGATACTGTAATGGCGGGTACATGTCATTAGGCATTTGTCAAAACCCATAGAATGTACAATGCCAAGAGTGAACCCTGATGTAAACTTGAGTTAACTAATGGTATATCAACACTGACTCATCAATTGTAATAAATGTACCACACTATGCGAGATGCTAAAAGGGGAAACTGGGCAGGGAGAAGGGGAGGAAGGGTATATAGAAACTCTCTGTACTTTCCCTCAATTTTTTGTAAACCCAAAACTGCTCCAAAAAATAAAGCCTATTCATTTAAAAAAGAAAAAAGGACAAGCTGCATGTCTTTTCATGGAAATTTGAGAGGCCATTTCCTGGACTCTAAATGCATTAAGACACACAGAGTCCTACCCATTTTTTAGTTAATTACAACCTGTTTTTCCATCACATTTCTAGATTCTATGTAACAGATGGTGAAAACGTCTATTCTGAAGGCCTGAAAAGTATTCCTGTTCAAGAATAGTGGCTATCATCCTGCATCCCCTGCGCCGGGGTTGGAACACCCCGGGTAGGGTGTGGGAAGACGGGGGTACACGTCAGGTGACAGGGTGGAAAATAGAAAGCAAATCCTCTGGGTGCTAACAAGAACAGAGGGAACTCCTAAAGGAATTAAAAGTAACCCCTACTAGGAACCTAGGGAAATAATCCATACAGAGAAAGAAACAACTTGTTTGAAATTCATTCACACTGGCAGGGTCAATAGAAAAATTTCAATGTAAATAACAGGAGACCTTAAATGCATGTTTGCTGAATGCTGAAGCAGACACTAAGCAGAGGTTTGCAGTAGCCAAACGTTGCCTCTTATCACAGCAGAACAGCCATGAAAAGGGAAGCCCTGAGACCACAGTGAAGGTACACAGAGGCCAATCAGATACCCCTGCGAGAGATTTTTAAAGATTTTTTTTTAATTCTCCTTGCAGTCCATTTGGATTGGATAAGATTTGGGAGACGGATAATTTGCCATTATCTTAACCTCAAAGTTGAAGCAATATTTAAAGGGATTAATGTGGCTTTTTTCCCTCCCAGGGGCATCTTCACCTCTGTACCACCAACTCTTCATTCGTCATTGGCAAGCTGGGCACAATTATTCCGCAAACAATAGCAGCAGTGCCACAGCCCTGTGGGTTTAATGCTATTTCTGTCTCTATAAAATCTTCAATAATTTGTTTACGACTTCCAAAATTCAACAATAGTGTGCAAATGCAATTCCACTTATGTTAATGTGCGCTTCCTTCTCTCATATCAGATTCTGAATAAAAATTAGGCAAGTACTCTGTTTTGAAAATATATAAGATGTGAACATGCAGGGGGGTGGGGTGGGGACCTCCAAATGCGCTATACTACCAACCACATTTTTTTTAACTTAATAACTTAAGTGAACTGTTAGTGAAATTACAACCTGCTTGTGACACAATAAATTTACAACTAAATTCATTCCATAAATTATTCAATTCTGTGACTGCAGTCAAGGAGAGAAATATCACCAGGAGCAGGTGATTAGCATGTGAAAGGAAAAACCCATCTCCCCACAGAAACAATCACTGTCAAAGCTTCCTATTGGAGTTTTGTAAAAATTACTGTTAAGAACACACATTTAAGGCTTTGTAGTTCCTATAAAAGGGCTGAGTATTTGATTTACATTAGATTCATTTGTTCTTTCTTCAACTGTCTCTTTCTTCCACAAACCATAACTGCCTCAATAAATGCTTGCTCAATCAAGTGTGCATTAAAACAAAAGAATTTAACTTTAATAAAAGTGATGAATCAGGGCCAGAAGTTAACTTTTCCTTCCTCTGTATATCTTGCCACCATGTAAGCAAAGCAGAAATTTACATCTGATGTTCCACAGGGGAATATTATAGGTTTGTATTGTGTGGTTGGTCATATTTGTAGATTCTTGCAGAAATCATTGGAAGCCAGAGATTCAGGACAAAAGAGTTTCAACCAAACTACATTTGTGACCTGTTCTACAGGCAACATGTCTATGTAAATGGAACTGTCTACTTTCTACCAACTCAACACACAGAAGACGGTGCTAGTAGACAAAGAAAGTGCTCTAGGATCAAGACAGTTTCCTGAAATCTGGGACACAAATCCCCAGCTGTTGGTATTTTCAGCCAGCTAGTGGGGACATTGCTTACCCTACACAGTAGCTGTTCTTCAATAAACCAAAGGAGTAGATATGATCACCTTTTTTCTTAATCAAAACAAGAATGTGGCTGTTCTCACATATTAATACACACGTTCTTTCACTTCAGCTAATGCCTTAGAATCTGTTTTTCTTTAGGGGGTGCTCTTTTTCTTATAAGTAATGTGTGGTAAGCAGAACAACAGCCCTCCAAAAATGTTCATGTCCTGTTTCCCAGAACCTGTGACTGTTACAATACATGGCAAAGGGGAATTAAGGTAGCAGATGGAATTAAGGTTGCTAATCAGCTGACCTTAAAATAAGGAGATTCTCTTGGGTTATCCAGGTGGGCCCAATGTGACCACAGGGGTCTTTATATGTGGAAAAGGGAGGCAGAAGAGTAACAAAGTAATATAATACAAGAAAGACTGAACCGGTGCGGGGGCAGTAGACGTGACACCCTTCCTCATCCATCATAAGGGTCGCAGCTGACACTCCTAAAACAAAAGACAAGTTAACAAGAGAAAAGCACAACAAATTTATTTAATCAAAGTTTTAAGTGACATAGGAACCTTCAGAAATGAAGACCCAGACACCCAGGGAAAACTGTTTTTACTTTAGGCTCAGTGAAGTATGGACAGCCAGGCAGAAATGTGATTAGACAAAGGGTATGATCTAATTGTGATAGGCTAAGGGGGAAAACCCAGCAAGCCTGTCTGTTCAGATTCTTCTGGGCCTCTCTGTGTAGCAGTCCTTCTTCCTGGGTGTGGGGCAGGATCCCTCTGGAATGAGGATCTTCCAGGGAGAAGGGAGAGAGAGACTTTTCTAGATTTTATGTCTTTCTCTGGGAGAGAGGGGTCCTAGTTTCTATGACCCACCTTGGGGAAGAGGAATTTGGTTTCTGTGAGTTGCTTCCAGGGACAATGAAGGGTGGGTGAGAGACAGGAGGGCAGGAAGTCTGAGAGACTTTGGTTCTGAGGCTGCTTGTGAGGCCTTAAAACAAAAGAATTTAACTTTAATAAAAGTGATGAATCAGGGCCAGAAGTTAACTTTTCCTTCCTCTGTATATCTTGCCTTGTCCTTTAGTTCAAAGCACTCAGCATGCCAATGTGCCACACTTTGGAGTATCATTTTCTAAGCCCCAACACAGCCACTGCTGGCTCTGAAGATGGAGGAAGGGAGCCACGAGCCAAGGAAGGCAGGCGGCCTCTAGAAAAGGAAGAAAGAAGGAAACGAATTCTCCCGTGGAATCTAGAGAAGGAAAACAGCCCCGTTGACATCTTGATCTCAGCCCAGTGAGACCCCTTTGGAATTCTGACCTCCAAAACTGTAAGATAATAAATTTGTGTTGTTTTTAACTCCCAAGTCTGTAGTGATTTATTAAAGCAGCAATGGGAAACTAATACAGATTATTTAAATTACCACCCTATTCTGAAATGTAAAGTGGTATAAAGGAAGGGAATTCTGCAAATTGTTAGTGTTTGTTAATAAAGGAAATCAAAAAAGGAGAGGCCTAAAAGTTAATTTTATATAACTTGCCCTAAAATTACATAGGAAGGAATAATTTGGATGGGCAATTATGTTTTAATTGCTATTACCCTTCGTCCATTTATCTGAAAGATTCTTTAGTATTTATGGATATATCTTCCATCAGCAGTGGAATACTCTACCCTGCAGAAAGCTATTCTTTCTTAGATAATGCATGTCTCACCTATAGTCTGATTCTCCAGAGCCATCAGTGATTGCCTGGTGTGTGGTTCATGCATTGATACACAGAAGCCATCTAAAAGATCACTTTGACTTATAAGGGTGAATTCTTATTAGATTGGTCAGCATGGAAAAAAAAAATCAAACATAAAATCCCAGAGTGAAGAGCTGAAGGAAACCTTATGTGATCTAGTTTAACCTCCTTATTTTATCAGAAAAGTAACCAAGATCCAAAAGGTGGAAAAGCTCTCCTAAGGTCACTCAGTCTGGAGTAATAGTAGCTAAAAACACCGGCCTAGACTTCTTTCTGTGATGTGTGATGCTGCCTCTGTGGGTTGTTCAAATTCCCTCCTTCATTCCTCCAACAAGAATTTACTGAGGGGCTGCCTGTGTGCTGGGCACTGCTTTGGGCACTGGTTACACAGGGGGAAACTGGAGAGATGCACATTAAACAAACAGGCTCTATGTTAACTACGTAGTAACTATGTAGTTAATAGTCCAATGGGAGGAAACACACAATACACAATAAATAAACAAACAAGTGCTATAATGGAAATGCACCAGGTTACTATGATAGAGAAGGACCAGGGGCCATGTCAGATTGGCTGATCAGCAAAAGCCTTTCTGGAAAAATCTCAATAACAAAAAGGAGCCAAGCAGGATGGGGGAAGTGCATTCCCAGCAGGTGGAAGAACATTTCCAGGGAGGGAGTAGCCAATGCAAAGGCTGTAAAGCAGGAACTAGGAATGAATTCCTCCAAATTCCTTTTGGAGCAGTGTCCTGAGGTCCAGTCGTCAGGAACCTGGTACATGAGGGCGACAGGGGTAGAGGGACAGTGTGAAGGAAGGCAAGGGTCAGAGCAAGCTCTGGAAGCACTTTGTGTTATGTGTGGCTATATCTACCTATAGTTACATATGTATGTTGACTTCCGCTCTGGAATGTGATATGTTCATGGGGACAGATTTGTTTAGTGCACAAATCACCTATGTTGCCAAGTAAATATGAACTCAGACCTGTCTCTTGTCTTCACGGAGAAGGGTTGGTTTTTAAAAAACCAAATCAACAATTGAGTGGATTGCTGGCGCTGATTAATAGCATTGTGCTAGATTTTTACAACGTGAAGGCTCACAAGAGCACATCAAAGTGGGAATGAAATAATTTGAGTTAAAGGGAAGTTAGCTATTTCCCAGCACAGGGGAAGCCTATTTGTAGTTATTAAGCACATACTATGTGCCAGGCACTCCAGTAGGTGCTTCACCTACATCAGCACCATTAATGCCCCACTACACAATTTAATACAAAAGGCACTTGGGCGTTGAGTAATTGGCAAAGGCCTACACACTTAGTGAAACTACACACTAGTCTCTCTGACTCCAAAGGTCATGCTTTTCCCATTTTGCCATTTACCACTCACACTGACCAAAAGCTGTCACCTATGCAAGTCACATCACCTCTAAAAAACTCACTCTCTTCCTGCATGGAATGACAGGTAGGACCAGATGATCTCAAAAATCCCTCGCACCTTCAACATTCTATGGTTCTGTGATTCTATTATATTGGCAGAACTATCCTCCCCCGTTCTTGCAGCCCTCTGCACCTGGAAATTTCCTCCTCCATAAGTAGGACAGCAGTTGCTACCTAACAATCAGAAAAGCATCCTACCACCCACAAGTCAGATTCTTGCCTATACCTCTGAACACCAGCAAACGCAAACCTCCTCTCCCTCTGCTGGTGAGGGGAGCAAAACAACGGAGTCACTCCTAGCTGATGTTCCCTCTCTCTTTTATTTCCTTCTTACCAAATGAAAATTAACCTCCACACCCATGAGAGAGTCAATCTCGACAATGTTTATGTGCCAAGACGCTCTTATGAGCAAACTGCATTCACAAATGAACTTTAAGTACAGCTCTCAGAAGCTCAATTTGCAAATGCCAGTACTTTCCCTCTCTGAAACAGGCTTACCTTCTTCAGCTCAAAGTCAAATAGAAGCAAACACAAAATTTGCTGCTAAGAAGCACAAACTATTCATTTCAGGGAAGTAAAGTTCTCTGTCTTAAAGACTTTTCTATAGAAAAATAAAGCGCGAGAGAGATTTGCCATCATATAACAAGCCAGTGAGTCAAGTTCAAGATTTGATGTGTAGCTGATCGTTTCTCCTTGAATAACTAAACCAATGAGACTTATTTTCATATTCTGGAGCAAAAATTAAATATTTGAATGTAAAGAGCCATTCTTTTTAATATAATAAATTATCAAGAATAAAATATACCATAATTAAAGAATCGGTTTTGGCTGCTCCATACAGCAATGTTATACTAAAAAGAGTCAGCCTTCTTTCTATATACTGCTTTTCTTTCTATGTAGAATAACTTTTCTATGCCCTGAAAGAGTCATCCGACTCTTCCGAGTCACCATTTGTAGTAGATGGCTGCTGTTTTTGCCTACCCCACATTCTATACCTAGGTTTTTCTTTGGAAATTACCCCAGCCCAATCCTATGTGCCTATGGTTCAGAAGTAGTCAATCCCACCTCTAGATCCAGGGGCAGGGACATAATCCATGCCTTACCGATCAGCCTATTCCATCCCCCAAGAGCAGAGATGGGCACATAACCCAAGTCTAAGCAGAATTAATCCCTCATTCATTGCTGGCAAGTCCAAGATAAAAATGTTCTTTTCCGCCCGGGAAAGGCATATCAACCTGGAGCTTCTGGGAACCATCTTGCCAACACAGGTGGGAGCTTGCCTGAGAATAAACCAACACAGAGGAAAGAAAAGTAAAGATACTAGAAAATTTGTTTAGTCCTGATAACACCCTTTAAATTCCTAGATCCAATTGTGTCTGAAGCCCACTTGGACTTTTTTAAGTATATGATCCAATACATTCCTTTTCTGATTAAGTTGGTTTAAATTGTGTTTTCTGTTGCTTAAAACAAACCCAAAAAATTCCATTTTATACTACAATGTTAATATAACATTCTTTCATCACAAAAATCCCATGAAAATCGACCAAGTGTGTCTATAGAATAGACACACAATATACGTCTTAAAGAACTAGTAAAAATCTTTTCCTACCAAAAGAAAAAGGCTTATAGAGTTACTTTTAGGAGAAACTATACAGGCATATCTACATTCTTATCTCTAGCAGCAGAAGAAAACTTTGGCAATCTGTTTTTTAAAAAATTAATTCTTCAATCCCTGCCTCCATCCTACATTTTCAGTTTGAATAGATCATCAGCAGGTAATCCTTGCAATACAGCATATGTGGGACTCCACCAGGGAATAAATATAATGTAGACAAATACCTAAGTGATTCAGTACAGTTTTCTAAAACGTATACGAATCATGTATAAATACATTACATTGTCACAAGTATGAACAAAAAAGCCTTCCCTGCCAGACCATGTATGCTTTGTCTTTAAATTATTACACAATTTGGCAAAATTTGTTTTTCCATTCTTCTAGGAAACAAGAGCGCTACAGATCAGTAACCATTAGTAAATCTAATCATAAAAGCCATCTGAATCTGGAGGCCTTCACGAGCAGTGAGGTCACAGTCCATCTGGAGACAGATGGGCTGATAGAGGAATGTACACAGTGCCGTGGAGGCAAATCCCATGTAGCCCATCCAGGGGAAAGTATAAAGAGGTAATGTAAAGAACAGATGAGGAAAGAAATAGACATATCTGCATCGATATTCCAAATAACATGAAATAGATCAAGAGATAGAAATAATGACGCCATGCATTTATTATGAAGTGCCTGCTCTCCAAGAATCTCAAAGCATGTTGCCAACTCTTACATCAAGCGCTGACAGTCATAAGCAATACCGAAAGGCACAAGTCCTATTTTTCCTATACTACAGACCTCAGGAGCTCAGATTCTGAGAGGTGAGCCGTGCAGAAGCAAGTATTATGGAACGTCTTTGGTGGGACATTAAAAGACAACCCCTGGGATAAAAGGTGGTGGAGGGGAAAAAGTAAATATTCATCCATGAGACAGAGGAATCAATTTTGTTCAATGATTGCTATGGTGCATAAATGACCTAAAGAAAAAACAATGTATTGCAGCAACCACAAGGAATTGCAAAACTTTAAGAAGCACTATTTTTATAGAGTCACATTAGAGGTCTTGTGACATTAACTTGCCCTGAGATTGGGGTTTCCTGACCTAAAAGGAAGTATTTACTCTGGGGGGAAATAACATATGGAAATAAGCAGAAAACCTCATAGTGGGAAATGTAATTAGCATAAGGATATATGATCAGGCATCCTTGAAACAAATGTGGGCTACTGTGTTTATCCCACAGTTCAGAGGAGAATAGGAATTTAGGATTCCTGAGTGGGAAATTGTTTACCTGCACACCAGTTTTCCAGGCCCCATTTAGAACCACCTTACAGAAAGTGAAATGGAAAAGCTATGTGACAAGATTGAAAAGATGAAATCCTGAGATTTCCACTATGAGGGAAAATTGGTAGTAATGCTCACTGGAGAGAGATGGTTCAAAATGGATATAAATGAGGTTATTAAGATATGCAAGAGGATAGCAAAGGGAGGGCCATCACCAAGGAGCAGTATTAAAGGTGATTTGTAGGAACAGCCCAAGTTCAAAATAGCGTGAATGTCAAATTCAATGGGCACCGATGATTTACCAAAGCCTAGATCTTTAACAGTTTGTCAATGAACTTAGTTTTGTAAAATATTTTAGAATACTACCTTACGCATTGCTTAGTAAAATTTTTTTGAAATAGTATTTTGAAATTAATTAAAACCAGTGGGCCCCATGTAATTTAGAAACCACATTGCTCTTTACTACTACCTATCATAATTATTTGGTGACTATTTGATTAAACTTCGAAACACCTAGAAAACATTTATTACATACTCACAGCCTAAGCACATATTCAAATTTAATATTACAAGTACATTGAAAAGTTCTATCTATAAATTAGCTAAAGAACACATGTCCAAGGGTAATGAAAGCTCAAAAGAGGTACCATTGATCCTGGCAAGTGAATTCGCAAATTATTGGAAGATTTTAATATCATTTGTAAGGAACATTCTGTGAATAGTTGGAGAAATAACACATTTACAATACCTTTCTATTTTTAGGTACCCTTGATCGGGCATTGTCATTCCTGCAAACCCCAGAGGATCTCGCTCCGTCTTCTGCATATGGAAAGAAGACAACTGCAATTAGTCTGCCATGGCCCACTCAGGCTTCCCAGCTTAGGTCCAGCTCTACAGGCACTAATGTTTGTAATGCACTTTGTTTTCCTAGTCTTGATCCCCCAGGGGCTGGGGCTCATTCTCAGACCCAGGTATGGCCCTAGTCTACAGCCTTCACCCCCTAACTCCCACCATGTTTGTCCAGGTGGTTGAACTGGCCTTTGCCAACCATGTTCCAGGCTGAGCCCTGCCTTGCCTCCAGAATGTCTGTTTGAAGACTTGACATCATGACTGGTTCTCAGCAACCCCTTTCCCTGAAGCCTAGATCTGCCCTCCATACTCCTATAACACATTGGCTCTGGTTCTATATCAAAGAAAGCCCCCTGAAACCAAGACATGAACTGTGACTGGGAGCATTCTAGACAGAGAGACCAGCATGAAAGATGTTCTGATGTGGGAGAGGTTCAACATACACAAGGAACTGCTAAGAGATCACACAGCCCATTCAGCAAGGCAACTTCTAAAACAAACCAGCCCATGTCCAGCCAGCATCATCCATACTCACAGATCTGACAATAAGATCTACTGTTTGCAATCCCCAAGAATCCAGTGTTATATTACATTATAAATGCACTTTCTAAAGTAAGAATGTTTTTTAAAGAATTTTAATCATAAGAATTTAAGCAAAGTGGGGTCTTCTGCTTTTTATTTTTTTGGCTTTTGAGGTTTTTATTTTTTTGTTAGCAACCTCCATTTCCATTTTTTGAGTATTCTGGGTAACTGTGATTTTAGAGTATGTATCTGTTAAGGTGTTCTATCGCTGAATAATAAACCACCCAAAACTTAATGGCATAAAACAACCAGGAATCTCCAACACAAAAAAGAACATAATGAACACCACAAAGCAGAAATACCGAACAAAGGAAGGACTAGCAAAGAAATAGGAATCCTCCATGCTTTGCTAGTGGGATAGTAAAATTGTTTGGCCACTCTGTAGTAGTTTCACAGTTCCTCAAAACGTTACATATAGAGTTACCACATGACTCAGCAATTTCATTCATAGGTATACACCCAAGAGAAATGAAAACATTTGTCCACCCGAAAACTTGTACACAAGTGTCCGTAGCAACATCATTCTTAACAGCCAAATGCCCATCAGCTGGTGAATGAATAAACAAAGTATAGTGTATCCATACAATGGAATACACTTGGCCATACAAACAAATTAAGTTTCAATACACACTACAACGTAAATGAACCTTGTGGCCAGCAGAAGCCAGCAGAAGCACCAGCAGAAGCGCCACAGGATGTCCTGGGTCCTCGGTGTTGGATTTCTTAGTGTTGTTTCCTGGCCTCAGAGATCCTATTCCTATCTTTTGTTGTTATTTACAGAAACTGGGCTAATCTATAAATATGCAATACAGTGTGCATTTCGGGAGGGGAGTCTCTTTCTGATGCATTCCCAGCCTGCTGACCCAGGCACAGGCCTTCACGTAATAACTTCGGGATCTTGGGGTATAATTCTAAGAGGGGAAAGGAAGTATTCTCAGTAGTTATGCTTAGATAAAAGGTACAGACTAATGCAAGAAAAGCAGGCTGCATGGTCACCTTACTCATAGGTAATAGCTGCAAGTTAAAGAATATCATTTAAAGCTTTGACTAATCAAAAGAGGCACAGTGCAGGATTTAGGAACATATGCTTTAGAGCCAGACAGCCTGAGTTTGCATCCTGGCTCATCAGCTACTACCAGTTACCAGCCATTAAACCTGTGCCTCAGTTTCCTCTTTGGTAAAACAAGAATAACTTACCTCAGAGGATTATTTTGAGAAAAATGAGTTGACATGTTTATAAAGTTCTAAGAACATAAAATAAGTGTTATAAAAAAGTTGGTTGAAATAATAAATATATGAATATTAAGCATAACACAAAATAATATAACAGATCTGAGACAAAATTATCAGTAATATCAGTAGATTTATCTTACTTACTAAATGCTGTGGTCTTAATGTCCCCCAAAATTTATGTGTTAAAATTTAATTGTCCACATCATAGTATTAGGAGGCGAGACCTTTAGGAGGTAATTAAGTCACAAGGGCAGAGCCATCACGGATGAGCTTAGGGCCCTTATAAAAGGGCTTGAGAGAGTGGGTTCACTCTCTTCCACTCTTCTGTCACGTGAGGACACAGGGTTCAATGCTTTTGGCCTTTTTGCCCCTTCCACCACATGAGGGTGCAGCAAGAAGGCCCACCAGACACCAAATGCCAGCTCCCTTATCTTGGACTTCCCAGCCTCTGAAACCATAAGAAATAAATTTCTCTTCTTAATAAATTATCCAGTGTCAGGGGTTTTGTTACAGCAGCACAAATGGACTAAGACACTAAAAGAAAAAGATTTCAAATAGGCTTATAAAGCAAAACCAAACTTCATGCCATATACAAAATACACTTAAATCAATGTGATTCCAAAGACTGAAAATAAAAGATGAAGGTATCTTTTCTAAAGCACCAGGAAAATGCATTAGAAAAAGAAAACAGAGGTCACAATCCTAATATCAGGAAAGGTAGAATTCAGGTCAAAAAAAAGAGTAAACAAGATAAAGATGGACATTTTGTCATGCTAAAGGCTACAATTCACAATGACAATATTAGAGTTAGGAGAATCTATATATCAAACATTAACAACTTTCATAAAGCAAATACTACAAGAGATACAAGAAAAAAATACATAGAAAAATATTAATAACAGGATATTTTAATAGAAAATTCTCATCTCAAGGCAGGTCAAATAGTGAAGTAAAAGTAAGACTGTAGACAATTTAATCAGTGAGGTAAGTATATGTACATGATACAAACCAGGTACTCTGACAATAGAGAATATGCCTTCTCAAATGTTCATGGAACATTCATAAAAAGAGACCAATTCAACACAAAGAAAACAAAAGAATATCCCCCAAAATAGAAATAATACAGGATTCTCTGATCACAGTGCAATAAACCAATAATTTTAACAGCAAAATCAGTAAGTAAAAAGGCTTTTATTAAGTCCTTTTCATTAAAGAACTCAGTTTTGCATACTGTTGCAACCTTAAATACTCATGTCAACAAAAAGGGAAGAATGAAAACAAATGAATTAAGCTTCAACCCCCAAAAAGTAAAAAAAAAAATACAAAAACAAAACAAAAAGTTAACTACAGGAAAGTAGAAAGAATTAATAAAGATGAAAGCAGAATCATTAGGTTAGAATACAGAAAAATAGTCAAAACTAACATATAAATAAGTAAATAAAAAAGCAAGGAAACAGATAATTTGGGAAAAGCCAGTAAAACAGATAAGTAATTAGTTAACCTACTACTACAAAGACGAAAACAAGAAGAAATTTACAAACAAGGTAAAAGATGTTATAAAAATAAGGACTGCTAGAACATAAAAAAAAAATGACAAAGGGGAGGGACACATGACAACAAAAAACTTTAAATATATAGAGACTTTTGCACAACTCTGTAACTAAATTTGAAGACCTGAATAAAAATATATCCTTTCTACAAAAATATAACTTTAAAAACTGAAGAGAGATCTTAAAAAAACAAATTTGCATAGACAAAATATAGAAAGTTGTCAGCGACTCAACCCTCAAAAAGTGCCAGGATTAGGATAATCTCATAGGGAAGTTTTACCAAACTTAAAAGTCCGGCAATTCTGGTGTTATTTAAATTGTTCCAAACATAAGAAAAGAAGAAATCACTACAAATCAGTTTTATGAAGGTACAAGCGCATTGATAACAAAATCTGGCAGGGATTGCAATAAAAAGGAAACCACAGGCCGGGGGCACAGGGGCTCCCACCTGTAACCCCAGCACTTTGGGAGGCCGAGGCAGAAGGATCACTTGGGGCCAGGAGTTCGAGACCAGCCTGAGCCACACAGTGAGACTCCACCTCTACAAAAAATTAAAAAATTAGCCGGATGTGGTGGCACACGCCTGTAGTCCCAGCTACTTGGAGGCTGGGATGGGAGGATCACTTGAGCACGGGAGTTTGAGGCTGCGGTGAGCTATGATCATGTCATTGCCCTCCAGCCTGGGTGACAGAGTGAGAACCTATGTTTAAAAAAAAAAAAGAAAACTATGGACAAATCATACTTATGAATATCAGTGCAAATATCCTAAAGGAAACACTAGCAAGCAGAATGCAACAGCACAATATAACCTGGAATAAGTGTTTGTTTGAGGACTGGAAGGATGATTCAATATTAGGAAATCCATTAATATAATCCATCATACTAATCTATCTAAGAAGAAAGTTCATATTATATAATTATGTCCATAGATAAAAATCTTATGACAAAATTCAGTACCCAGTGCAGATAAAAATATGCAATCCAAACAGAATGACTGTACACCTCTCTCTTAGTTAGAGTTCCCCTGAGACAAGGATTTGTGTACAAATAGTTTATTTGGGAGGTGATTTTCAGGAGGCACAGTAAGAAAGTAGGGAATTGAGACAAGTAAAGCCAATGAAGGGTGGATAAAGGGTTATCATTGTAGGAAACTGGGGTTCAATCCTCCTTGGGATCTTCTGAGAGACCATGTGGAACATACCTCTGCATTGTCCCCTACTGAAAAGCTGGAGTACTTATCCATTGACTCCCAAACCTCATTGGTTGGGGGTCCCTCCTGGGGGCAGGATACCCAGTCTGCCCTGCACAGGGCCACACCCTCCCATAGCTAGAGATCACACTCAAGCAGAAAGGGGCAGGAAGTTTGCAGTATGGATGGGAACTGTCTACAGGTGACCTCTGGGGCAGCTGTGGGGATCTTGGTGGGCAAGTGCACATGTGAGCGCACACCTGTGTTAAATCAGCCCAGAGACCAGTTTCTGACATAAGGGAGAAACATTGGAAGCATTCATGCTAAAGTTAGACACAAAGATGCTCAAAGTCACTATATTGAACCAACACAAGTAGACCAGAGAAAGAAATTAGAGACATAAGATTGGGAAGAGGCAAAGCTATCTCTAGTTTGAGATGATATGATTTTGTACTCATAAACCCAATAAATCAACTGAAATACCACAACAAAATATAAGATAATTCAGTAAGGTGGCAGTATGTAAAATTAATTAAAAATAAATCAATACCCTTTATATAATAAAACAACAGCTAGAAGATAATAATTGAGGGGAAGACCCTACTTAACAGCTAGGAACAAGCTTAACAAGAAATGTGCAAAAGCAAATGATATGGAACGGGTGTGGTGGCTCTCGCCTGTCATCCCAGCGCTCGGGGAGGCCAAGGCAGGAGGATCACTTGAAGCCAGAAGTTGGAGACCAGCCTGAGCAAAAGTGAGACCCTGTCTCCACAAAAAATAAAAAAATGAGCCAGGCATGGTGGTGCACACCTGTAGTCCCAGCTACTCAGGAGGCTGAGGCAGGAGGATCGCTTGAGCCCAGGAGTTGGAGGTTGCAGTGAGCTATGATGACGCCACTGTACTCTAGCCTGGGTGACAGAGCAAGACACTGTCTCAAAAAAAAAAAAAAAAGCAAATGATATAAGGACAACATTGAACTCTACTGATGGTTTAAAAAGTAGTGTGAAAAAGAGACACTATATTCTTGGAAAGGAAGACTCAAAGTCAATTCTCCCTAACTTATTTTAATGCAATCCAATAAAAATAACAACAGGGATTTTTTTTTCTGGAACTAGACAAACTGATCCTATAATTAACATAGAGAAATAAATTTTAAAATAGCCAGAAAAACTCTGAAAAAGAATAGAAATGATGGAAGAATAGACCTACCATCTATCAAAACACACCAATTAAAAGTGTACAATTGGTGTCGAAAGAGACAGATAAGCCAATGGAACAGAATAGAAAGTCGAGAAATAGACCAAAATGTATACAGAAATTTATTATATCATAAAGCTGACATTTTATATTACTGAGATGAATAAGGACATTTTTATAAATTATGCTGGGACATCTGTGTTGCAGTCTGGGGGAAAAAAGATAAAGTTTCCTACTTCACATTGTACACAAGCATGAACTCCAAAAGAATTCAAGGTTTAAAGATAAAAAATGAAGTGCCAGAAGTACTAGAGATTAAAAATGGAGTGAGGAAGGCCTTTATAAATAAGACTTCAAAATCCAGAAGCAATATAAGATTGGTAAAATTGATTGAAGAAATCAAAACCTTCTGCATACCAAAAAACACCATATGCAAAATTAAAAGACAAGTGACTAATTGGAGAAGAGATTGTAATTCATATTACAAAGACTTGTCTCCCTGATCTATAAAGACTACCTAAAATTCAGGAAGAAGAAAATGACCAAGAATCCAAAGTGAGCAAAGGACATAAACAGACAGTCCTGAGGGGGTGGGAGAACACATACAAATGGCCATTGAGCACATGAAAAAAGTCTCAGCCTTGATCATAGTAAGATAAAGGTAAATCAAAACTACATCGAGATACACGCCATTTATCACCTATCAGATTGGCAAAAATCCAAAACTTTAACACCACTCTTGTCCGTGAGCCTGTAGGGAAAGAGGCCCCTAAGGCATATTGCTGGTAAGAAAGTGAGAAAGTGAAATGGCACAACCCCCATAGAGGGGCATCTGGCCATCTCCTCCAAAAACACAGATGCATTTACCTTTTGACTCAGTAATCCTACTTCAGGGAATCTATCCCACAGATAGATCTGCACACGTAACATAGCGTATGTGGAAGATTATTCATTACAGCATTATTTGCAATGGCAAAATATTGGAAATGATCCAACTGTCCATGAATAGGGAATTGGTTGAAAAAACTATGGATACACTCACCCAGTTAAATACCATGCAATTGAAGGAAACCAGGAGGAATATCTCCACTTATTGAAGTGGAAAGATCTCCAGGATATACACTGTTGAGAAAAGTAAGATGCAAAACAAATTGTGAGTATGCTATCTTTCCTGTAACAAAGGGAAAGAAATGAAATATATACGTTTGCACTTGCTTTCCTTTCACTAAAGATACACTGAAAGATAAACAGGAATCTAATAGAAATTGTTACCAATGGAGGGAGGAGGGAAGGGAGTAGAAGCAAGAATTCTAAGTGTAACACTCAATGATTTTTATTTTGGAATTATGTAAATATATTACCTATAATCAAAGATAAAAATTTGAAATATTCCAGAGAGATAAATATGTATTACCTAAAAGGAAATAAGAATCAGACTGATTTCAGATTTCTGATGGAGCAACATAACACTACTGTTCTAAGAGCAAAAGATTTGAATCTAAAATTCTGTAGGATCTAATTATTTTTCAAAATAAGGACCTTTCAGAAAAGCAAAGACTCAGTTTACTATACACAAACTCTAACAAGAATTTCCTGTGCTTGTTGCGGTAGCACATATAATAAAATTGAAATAAAGGGTGGCACTCGAATTTGCAAAGTGTTCCCTAGTTTTCCAAAATAAATATATTTTAAAAAAATAATGATAATTAAAAGAGTTTCTCAAGAATGCATTCTAGAAAAGCAAAGAATCTGAAAGAGCAATGGAATATAAAAAGCAGGAGAAAGCAAAGAAACCAGCAAAACTAATTAAATTTCAATACATGTTGATTGCAAAGAAAAATATCTTTTAACAATTTGGAACTAAGATTTGAGAAGTGTCAGAGAAGGTAGAAAGTGAGCAGGTAAAAATACATCAAGTTTTTCAGCTCATTCAGACAGGGTAGAGGTAGTTGTCTTAGTCCATCTGTGCTGCTATAACAAAAATATTTGAGACTAGGTAATAAAGAACAGAAATCTATTTTCTTACAGTTCTGGAGGCTAAAAAGTCCAAGATCAAGGTACCAGGAGGTTCAGTTGTCTGGTGGGGGCTGTGCTCTGCCTCTAAGATGGTGCCCTGTTGTTCCAGCCTGGGGTAGGGGGTGAGGGATGATATGTCCTCACGTGGTGGAAGAGTGGAAGTGAACTCACTGCCACCAGTCCTTCTATAGGGGCCCCAATCCCATCCATGAGGGCTGAGGCTTCATGACCTAATCACCTCTTAAAGGCACCACATCTTCAGACTATCACACTGGCCACTGAGTTTCAACACCTCAATTTTGAGGGGGACACATTTGGACCGTAGCAGGTCTACCTGATGGTGGAGAGATGTACAATCAAGATGTGTGTTAAGATTCTTAGTGTAATTACTAGAAGAATAGAGATGGAAGGTATAACTTACAAGGGGAAAAAAATGGAATAAAATAGATGATGGAATAATCCAATTGACCAAAAATAGGCAGAAAGAGAGGAAACTAAAAATATAAATAAGATAATATAAATCCAAACACACTGGTAATAATCATCAGGGTGAAGAATCAAGCATTTATTAAAAAATAGAAATTTTCATTTTGCAATTAAAAAAACCCACAGGCTATTTTTAAGAGGCATATATAAAATAAGACAACACAAAGAGTGAAGACAACATTATAAGAAAAGATACACCAAGCAATTCTTAATATCAAGAAAAAAGACAGAATGCAATCAAAGGACAAAGAGGGATATTTGCAAAGAACATGTAACACACGAACTTTTGGGTGTATCTAACAACACACCTTTTGGGAACCAGCAGACAAAATAGATGAACAAAAAGTAAGAATATAGAATATTTGGATGATCTAATTAACAAGTTTGATCTAATAGAAATAAAATAGAATATTGAACACCATAAAGAACATTCTTCTCAAAGAGTCAGGGACATTCACAAAAGAAAATTGATCACATATTAGGTCATGAAGAAAAATCTCATCGACTCCCGTAAAGCAGAAATCATATAAGCCATATTCATTGATCACAATGAAATAAAATTAGATTCATCATCAAAAAGATAGACAAAAAAAATCCATAGACTTAGAAACTTTAAAATCCCCCTTGAGAATAACTCTTATGTTTAGGAGAAAAATCAATACAGAACTTACAAACTACATTTAGAAATGAATGACAAAGAGACCACGTAAAGCCTGAAAGAATTAGGTAAAACAGCGTTCAGAGGAAAATTTAAATGCATTACTTGACTCCACTCTTCTGCTTCTTGGTATCTTCCTCAAAGACACGTTTCCACGGTGCACAAAGGTGTGCATAAGGGTTTTTATTGCCCCGTTGTTTGCCATGGTTAACCATTCCCCTATTGATGAACACTCAGGTTCTTTCCATATCTTTCTAGCACCGTGTTATGGAATAACATACGACAGTTAAACAGAGTGAAGTAGAGTTACGTGTATTGGAATGGGAAAATTTCCAAGACATAATGTTAAGTAAAATACACAAAATGCAGAAAAATTAGAGTGGTGTTATACCCTTTATGTTAAAATAATTTAACAAAAATTAAAACTAATGTACTTCTTTAGGTACGTATCTATTTGACAGAGAAAAAATTCCAGGTTAAATGCTGAACAGCGTGTTACTTTCAGGGAAAGGAATAGGATAGAAGGAATAGTCAAGGGGACATGCAACTAATTGTACTGTTTGATGTTTTTTTACAACAGGAGGGTATTTACTTAATATTCATGTAATAGGAAAAGAAAAGTTATCCATGTGAATGACTCTAAGGCAATGATACTTGAGTCATCTCTTAGAGACAAATTTTGCAGGAACCACTCGGTCAGCTTGTGTAATAATTTTTGTCCAGGCAAGCTTTTATTGATAAAGCTAACTTCTTTTAATTTAGAACCTGGGGGGAAAGTAAGGCATTAGATGATTTTCATTAATATGTTTCATTAGCTACATCATTTCACATTTCTAAATTATCGGATTGGAAAAACAGCTAAGATAGAAGGGACAGAAGACTTATACGAAGCCCAATTTTACAAACCCTGTTCATTGTTTAAAAATTGTGATGCTATCATCTGCAAAAATAAATCATCAAAGTTCTTAAATTCACAGATGTTAACACATTTTAAACCTCTGCACCTTAGGTTCAGCCTTCAACAGAAGGGTCTTTTATAAGAGAAAAAATCATCAATATCATTAACAGCACAAGACAGGAACCAAAATGTAAACTACAAATATAAGAACAACGTAAAATGTTACGTGAGTAAAGTGCAAGGCAAAAAATGTGTAACCTGTCTCACTAGCTGCATAACAAAATATTAAAATAACTCTCAGATACACTGGTTGTTAAATGGGGAAGGGTGTGGATGAATTAAAAAGTTACTCTAATTTAAACAAAATTAATAAAGAAATGTTCTGCATGGTTTTTTTTCCTGTTTCTACTTCTAATCATTTATCATGCAAATGAAAGCAGTAATGGAAAACATAAAGAAAACAAATTCTGCAATATACTGAAACCCATATCCAGCAAGAGATAAGATTGAATATCAGAAAGGAGGAGAGTGAAAATTAGCTGTCTGTATAATAACTGGGAGGGAAAACTGTTTTATTTCGCCTGGAGGGATTTTTTTGTTGCAAACTGACTAAATTAAAATCCAGTCTATTAAATCCAGTATCATACTAGAAAATGCCTTTTCCTTGCACTTTTAGATAAATTTTCATTGATCTCATTTTACGCATGATTACATTTTTAATGAGTTGTGCAATATTTCCAGGCTAATTTTAAATCCCCTCTTTCTTCTCCTCCCACCACTTACTGCTTGCTGGATTAACATTTCTGATAAATTGTTGGACCAGAAAGAAGGAGCATTACCAATATGAAATAAATTACTTCCATTTTTTTGCAGCTCTAGAGTGATAATAGGAGAATACAAATGCCCACTGTCTAATTATGCCACATCTTCCAATTCATTTCACAAAAACAGTTATTTTATTTTTATGTAATAAGCATGTTACCTTGTATTCATTATAAATAACCCTGCACAGTGTATAGACTATTAGAATGAAAAAAATGTATCACAACATTGATCAAGTAAACTTGGTGCATGGCCATTTTAAAAAGGAATGGCCAAAGAAGCAACTCATAATCTAAAGAATATGGAAACAGTAGGAAAATCTACACACTGAGAAATAGTTACTTTTTAAAAGATTCACATTGCTTAAAATTAACCTTCGAGTAAAATACAAAATAATATTGTGTATGAGTGCTTTAGGAGACCCATTCCTGTGTGAGACAGGAGGCTGGGAGAGTTCCACGAGTATAGTCTCCCATAGTAGGAAAGTAAGGTCATTTTTCTCTATCTGCATCTTCAGGCCTACCTGGAAAGAAGAGAGATGATTTGATAAGTCAGTAGAATTCTAGCCTCTATTCAAGAAAGGACCCAGGACCAAGACCTTTTTAAGAGTTTTTAAACACCTGTGCCTTCCTCCCATGTTAGTTATTTTATAATTTCCTGTCTGATTCCTTGCAAAACTTTGTAAACATATTAAACTTCCTAACTCAAAGATAGATTAGATGATAAACAGAATAAAATTCAGCTCTATGTTGCTTACAAAAGATATGCCTAAAAAGTATGGACCTTGAAGGAATGAAAATAAACACACAGGAAAAATTTTTCTAGGCAAATACTAATCAGAAGAAAGCTGGTAGGTAGTGTAGTCATTTTAGAAATTTTTAGTAATTTTGGTATCAAAGTAGAAATTAAAACAAAAAGCTTTAAAAGGAATAAAGGAAAAAATCCACAAGAGTATATACATATATTTACATATACAGGTGCCTGTATATATATGCACACGTACATGCCCATGAGTGCTTGCAAACACACAGAAAGCATTAATTTGTATGCTCCTAACACAACATAGCTTCAAAATATAAAAATCAAAAACTGACCAAATTATAAGGAAAAAATGGTAGAGGAAATGACAGAGAAAAGATTGAACATGTTAAGTGAAGACATGAAAGATATAAGGAAAAAAGACACAAATTGAACTTCTAGAGACATAAATTATGTTTGAGATGAACAATATACTACAAGGGATTAACAGGAGATTAGACAAAGCAGAAGAAAAGATTAGTAAACTTCCACCCCCCACATACTCCAGCCAGTATTTTATTTTTTTTTTAATTTATTTGCCCTGTTAAAAAAAACTTCAAGACATAGCAATATAAACTATCCAAAATGAAACACCAATTTCTTTTAAAAGACAGAAAAAATGAACAAAGTATCAGTGAACTGTGAGATAACCTCAAAGGACCAAATATAATATAACCAGTGAAAATCGCTAAAAAATGGAGATGAAATAAAGACCTTTTCCAGATATACAAATATTTAAAGAATTAATCGCCAACAGATCTGCACTATAAGAAATGGTAAGTGCTTCAATAAGAATGAAAATGACACACAAATGAAAGAAGATCCCTGGAAATAGAAACTAGAAAAGTAAATATAAAGATTTTCTTAAATTTAATCTCTTCAAGAGATAATCAACTGCTTAAAGCAAAAATAATAGTAATGTATTATAGGGATTTTAACATATGTAAAAATGAAATGTATAGCAACAATAGCTCAAAGGCCAGAAGCAGAAGGAGAAATGAAAGTATACTATTGTAAGGTTCTTATAAGTAGTACAAAGTTACTTGAAGGTTGACTGTGATATGTTAAAGATGTATAATATAAATTCTGAAGCAACCAATTAAAAAAGAGCTAATAAGCCAACAAAGGAGATAAAATAAATCATAAAAATATTAAATTAATATAAAAGAACTCAGAAAAAGAAGATAAAGGGAACAAGGAACAGAAGGGACATAGAGAAAACAAATAAGATAGTAGATTCAAATATAATCATATTAATCATCATATTAAATGTAAATAGTCTAAATATCCCAATTAAAAGGCAGAGATTATCAGATTAGGAGAAAAAACAACACCCAACTCTATGCTTCCACAATTTTTTTTTTAAAGTAAAAACCAAAAAGGATGGGAAAATGTATTCTATACTAACATAAATTGAAAGAAAGTGAGAGTGGCTATATTAATACCAAAGTAGATTTCAGAGCAAAGATAATTATCAGGGATGAAAAAGATCCTTTCATAATGATATAGGGGTTGAATCACCAAGAAGACATAAAAGTCACAAGATTTTTACACCTAATAACAAAGCTTCAAAATACCTGAAGCAAAAACTGCAAGATTTGCAAAGATAAACAGAGAAATCTACAGTTACACTGTAAGATTTCCACCCATCTCAATAATTGATGGAACAAGTAAACGGAAAATCAGTAAAGACATAGAAGATATGAAAAATACTATCAACCAATTTGATTTAATTGACACTCACAGAATACTCCACCCAACAATAGCAGAATATACATTCATTTCACATGCCTATTGTCTACATAAGACAGGCTATATTTGGGGTCATAAAAGAAGTCTTAATAAATTAAAAAACATTTAAGTCACACAAGGTATGTTCTCTGACCACATTGGAATTAAATTAGAAATCAATAACAGAAAGAGCTGTAGAAAATCCTGAAATGTTTGGAAACTAAATAATGCACTTCAATATAATCCATGGGTAAAGCAAGAAATCAAATAGAAATTATAATATATTTGCTTGGAATTGAGTGAACATGAACACACAACATATTGAAATGTGTGGTTCTACTTCTGCACTGTATTTCTTAGAATCAAAAACTTCTTCTAAGACAATGATGGTACTAGGATTACATTTAGGAAGCTCATCCAATATTTTAGGTCTAAGATGCAGTACCAATTTCAACCTTGACTAAAAATCTTCACCCTGGCATTGAAACAATAGAACAGTGTCATGACTGCCCAACTTTTGTACTCACAGTATAAAAGGGTAGAAGTCAATCTTTTTATGGTCTTCTTAAATTGTACCTCTATTTGTCCTCTCTGAAAAATAAAATTATAATAGAACTATAGTATTTAAACAAAAACCCAACTCTGACCAATTTCTGTATATATTTGTCATTTCTATCAGAGAAACAAGTTTCAGGGAATTCATGAGTTATAATAAAAATCCAAAGCCTGAGATTGAGCAAGTTAACTATTTTTAATGATAGTGAACAGTAAATATATGACCAGAAATATAAAATATTAACATCAAAGTGAAACACAGAAAAGCTCTGAAAGTACTAACAGCCTAAAGGAATGTAGTAGAGAGTTTAACAGAGTATAAAGTTCACAAAAGAACATGACAATAATCTAACACTCAAAATAATAAAAGCCAATCTCATATTTGTTTAACTCACTGAAAAATTCTCTGTAGTCTGGACAGCTGCAGTCTAAGACTTCAGCAGTGAAAATGTAATTAAGATATGCTAATATTGGACAAGCAAACATTAAGACCTGGGGATGTGGAAATGCCTTCCATACCACTCAGGTGGGCAATATGTGAACATGGCAGTGGGTTTTTTTGGGGGAGGGGCAGGGTGGTGTAGGAGGGTGATGAACTTCAGAAGTCTTGAAAAATGTTTCTGTTTTTAGAGAAGTCATAAATCAGAAAGCTTGGGGGAAGTTTCCATTAATGAAGACATAGACCTTGTCCTGGTCTGCATGCTGAGAACAGGAATGTCTATTTCAGGGAAATTCTGTTAGCAAAATTCAGGAAAGTCAACCAATCTGGTGCAGATGGATTTGACAGCAGTTTCAAATAGAAACTTCATAGTGGACCTAAAAAAAACTATCATGTTTCAGTGCAAACACACCAACTTTAAAGTCAGAAAGTTCTAGTTTCCAATGTTGGCTCTGCCATTTTATAAGCTATAAAAACTTGGGCAAGTTTCTTGCTTGCTCAAAGCCCAAGTGTTTTAAATCAAGAAAATACAGATATCTCCCTCACATGGTGGCTGTAAGGATTTGCTCACAAAAAGAACTAAACTCAATGCTGAGCACATAGTAAGTCTTCACTAATTAGTACCAATGATTAAGAATAATTAGGATCACCTTTCCTAAAAAAATGCTGGCTGGGACTGGGAAGTGAATGTAGATTGTTTTTATAAGGGGAGCTGAAGATACATAAGAAAATCTGTGGTGCTGAGGGGAGGAAAAAAAATGGCGGTCCGATAGAGTCCTCCCACCACACCGCTCCCAGGGAAGGAGGCGAAAAACGCCAGCGGCTGCCCGCGAGCACGGACCGCTCACTCCGAAAACAGCATTGCGAATGACAGAGAAACAACGCGGAACGCCCAGCCCAAGAAAACAGGTACAAAATTTTCACAAAGATCGGAGGGCGCACGGAGCACAATAGAGCCCAGAGCGCGGGAAGGACGCCCTCGCCAGGTCGGCGCAGCGCGACCTGCCCCCCAAGCGGTTACGCGCCTCCCCATCCACGCAGTCAGGGACAAGCCCAGAGTTGGGACAGAGCGGTTGCTCGGGACGGCGAGCCCTGTGGAGAGGAGGAAGTAGCCAGAGCCAGACACAACTCGCAGCTGCAATATACAGAGACTGCCGAGGGCTGGGGAGAAACTGGGCGGGGACCGAGATTCAGCTTCCCGGGACAGTGCGCGGAAACCCGCAGGCCGGCACTGCGCCACTAGAAGTCAGCGGGACTGGGCCCAGGAGTTTAACGGAGAGCGGGACACGCCCTTAGAGGCTGCTAGCAACTGCCGCTGCGGCCGGCGGAGAAAAACTGCGCTCCCGGCGCGATCGGAGCCCGGCTGTGCGCCAGGCTGGCGGCGGCCGCCATCTTTACAGCCGCCCGCGCGGAGCCGGGAGCCGCGTCTCTAGCTCCCCCCGCCCCGGCCCGGGGCTCTTCCGCTGGGGCGAGACAGGTCTTGCCTTTGGTGGCCAGGGACAGCTGCATCCGTGGGTTCCAGGTGGGACGAGATCCCGGAACTGTAGCGGCGGGACCTTTGGGTATTGGAAACAGTTTGCAGCTCGTCCATCTGGTCCTGCTACCCCGACTCTGGCCTCCCACAAGTCTGCTACGTGCTGGTCCTAGTGCCCGCCCCTTCAGGTCCCAGCCCTCCTGTACCCCAGAGATCGCTCATTTTGAAGGTTGCTGGCTATAGTGACTCATTTGGTATAACTGCTGGTTCTCATGACAACCAAATACCTCAAGAGCCACAGGCTGAACCAGAGCAGCTCCCCATAACCCTTCCCACTCCATTAGGGAATTTCACGCCATCCAAGAGCTCTTCCAGTGGCCACTATTCCCCACCTCCCCTTGGGAACATCCCCCCCGGTGGAGACTGCTGGGGATAGAGACGGCCACCCGCCTCACCTTGGGGTCTAGTGGTGGAAAAGAGGTGCACAATTGGAGATCCCCCATCAACCAGTTTCACGTGGAGATGCACATCAGAAGGGCAGACACACGTGGCTAGATAAGCAACCTCTGAGCTGTGTAGAATTTTCCCAATTCAGCTCTCACACTGCAGCCAAAAGAAATTGTGCTTCTACCTGCGCCTCAGGAGGAGCAGGGTCAAAGTAACCCCTAGGAGCTACAAGGGCCCTCCCAAAGCACGGGGCTTTCGCATACCCCAACTGGGGGATCAGAGTCTGCCACGGACATAACAGAATACCTAGCTAATAGGGAGCTGTGCACTCATATCCTCAAGTACAATTCACTAGCTTAGAGCCCAAGCTGGGAGGTCATTCTCACCACACTCCACTGGGAAGAAGAGAAAACCACGGGTCAGAGATAACTCAAGATCCACCAAACTTGCTAAAATACATCTAAGGCAATACAGGCCACTACCTCTCTCCCTGGCTCTGCCAAGGAATGAAAATCGTGGGCCTGGAGACAGGGCCATAAACTAGCCCTAACACCCCCAGCTCTCGACCAAGAGGCCAGATGAGAAAAAACCAGCAAAAGAACTCAGGGAACATGAAAAATCAGAGTGAAAAGTCACCCCCAAAAGAAATCATCAGTTCCTCAGCAATGGATACCAACTCAAATGAAATGGGTAGAATGACAGAAGAGGAATTTCGTTTATGGATTATAAGAAAGCTCAATGAAATTCAAGAGAAAATTGAATCCCAGCACAAAGAAACCACAAGAAAAATGCAAGAAATGAATGAAAAATTCTCCAAAGAAATAGAAATATTATGGAAAAATCAAATAGAAATCCTAGAAATGAAAGAAGCATTCAAGGATCTACAAAACACAGTGGAAAGCCTTAAGAATAGGCTGGACCATGCAGAGGAAAGAATCTCAGAGCTAGAAGACAACTGCTATGCGCTAAATAAAACAGTCGAAGAGAAAGAACACAAAAACAGGAAAACATACAAGAAATGTGGGATTATGTAAAGAGGCCAAACATAAGGATCATAGGCATCCCTGAGGGAGAGGAAGAAAATTTGCGTGGACTGGAAAATCTATTTGAAGGAATAGTAGAGGAAAATTTCCATGGCTTAGCCAGAAATCTCGATATCCAAGTACAAGAAGCACACAGGACTCCTGGGAGACTCAACGTGAAAAGGCATTCACCACGCCACATAATTATTAGACTGACCAAAGTAAACACAAAAGAGGCACTCCTCAGAGCTGTGAGACGAAAAGAGCAGGTAACCTATAAAGGGAAACCGATCAGATTAACTGCAGATTTCTCAGCTGAAACCTTACAAGCCAGAAGGGAATGGGGAGACATCATCAGTCTCCTAAAACAAAGCAAAGGCCAACCCAGAATTCTGTATCCTGCCAAACTAAGCTTCTTATATGAGGGAGAAATAAAGAATTTTCCAGATAAGCAATCACTGATAGAATTTGTGAAATCCAGACCAGCCTTGCAAGAAATGCTTAGACCTGCATTGTACACTAACCAGCGCAACAGACACCCGCCTATGAAAAACTACACAAAAGCTAAAACCCCAGAAACCAGATTCCACAATGACGCAAGAGGTAAGACAAAAGATACCACCCAATAGAATAATCAGAAATTTACCCCAAATTTCAATTCTCTCAATAAATGTAAATGGCTTGAATTGCCCATTGAAGAGACATAGGCTGGCTGAATGGATTAAAAAATACAAGCCAAGTATCTGTTGTCTTCAGGAAACACACCTTACACACAAAGATGCATTCAGACTCGAGGTGAAAGGATGGAATACAATTTTCCAGGCTAAGGGAAACCAAAAGAAATTTGGAGTAACCATCCTTATTTCAGATGATATAAACTTTAAAGCAACAAAAGTAAAGAAGGACAAAAATGGACACTATATAGTGGTGAAGGGAAAAATCTTACAAGAGGATTTAACAATCCTAAACACTTATGCACCCAACACAGGAGCACCCAGGTACATAAAGCAAATACTGCTAGATCTAGACAACATAATAAACAGCAATGCCATAACAGCAGGGGACTTCAACACCCCACTGACGGAACTGGACAGATCCTCCAAACAAAAAACAAATAGAGAAATAAAAGACCTAAACAGGACTCTAGAACATTTGGGCCTAACAGATATCTACAGAACACTCCACCCAAATAACACTGAATATACATTCTTCTCATCAGCTCATGGAAGTTTCTCTAAAATTGACCACACCCTAGGCCACAAAACAGATCCAAACAAATTCAAAAAAATAGAAATCATACTATGTATCTTTTCAGACCACAGCGGAATAAAATTAGAAATCAATTCCAACAGAAACTCATATCTTCATCCAAAAACTTGGAAACTAAACAATCTGTTGATGAACGACTATTGGGTCAAGGAGGAGATTCAAATGGAAATCAAAAGATTCTTTGAACTAAACGACAATGGGGACACAAGTTATCAAAATCTGTGGGATACAGCAAAAGCAGTCCTGAGAGGAAAACTTATCACCTTAAATGCCCACATCCAAGAGATCAGTAAACTAATGAATCATCTTAAGGAAATGGAAAAGGAAGAGCAAAGCAATCCTAAAGCCAGCAGAAGAAAAGAAATAACCAAGATCAGAGCAGAATTAAATGAAATCGAGAACAAAAGAACAATACAGAAGATTAATAAAATGAAAAGTTGGTTCTTTGAAAAGATAAACAAAACAGACAGGCCACTTGCCAGGTTGACCAGAAGCAGAAAGGAAAGGACTCTAATAAGCTCAATTAGAAATGAGAAAGGAGAAGTCACAACTGATACCATGGAAATACAAAACATCATCTTCGAATACTACAAAAACCTCTATGCCCACAAACACGAAAACGTGGAGGAAATGGACAAATTCTTAGAAGCATACTACCTCCCTAGGCTCAACCAACAAGAAACAGAATTTCTAAACAGAACGATATCAAGCACCAAAATCGAAGTAGTAATAAAAAAATACACAAAAGCAATCACAGCAGCAACCAAAATAAATACATGGGACCTGATCAAATTAAAAAGCTTCTGCACAGCCAAGGAAACTATCACTAGAGTGAACAGACAACCTACAGAATGGGAGAAAATATTTGCATGCTACACCTCTGATAAAGGGCTGATAACCAGAATCTATACAGAACTTAGGAAAATCAACAAGAAAAAATCAAACAACCCTATTTAAAAATGGGCAAAGGACATGAACAGAAACTTCTCAAAAAAAGACAGAATAATGGCCAGCAAACATATAAAAAAGTGCTCAACTTCTCTAATCGTCAGGGAAATGCAAATCAAAACCACAATGAGATATCACTTAACTCCAGTGAGATTGGCTCATATCAAAAAATCCCCAAACAACAAATGTTGGCGGGGATGTGGACAGATAGAAACACTCATACACTGCTGGTGGGACTGCAAATTAGTACAACCTTTATGGAAAAGAATATGGAGATACCTCAAAGAATTAAAAGTAGAATTACCATTTGACCCAGCAATCCCACTACTGGGTATTTACCCAAAGGAAAAAAAGACATTTTATAATAAAGACATCTGCTCGCGAATGTTTATAGCAGCACAATTCACAATTGCAAAGATGTGGAAACAACCCAGGTGCCCGTCAATACACGAGTGGATCAATAAAATGTGGTATATGTATACCATGGAGTATTACTCAGCAATAAGGAACAATGGTGAATTAACACATCTGGTATTATCCTGGTTGGAGCTAGAACCCATTCTTCGAAGCGAAGTGTCACCGGATTGGAAAAACAAGCACCACTGGTACTCACCATCAAACTGGTACTAACTGATGAACACTTACATCACACAGGACAATAATATTCATGAGGGTTGTGGAGGGGATGGGAAAAACTCTCACTGAATGGATGCGGGGAGCACAGTTTGGGGGATGACCATGATTGTAGCTCTGACACAGGCAGTGCATGGGCAATATATATAGCCAAAGTGTTGTACCCCTATAATATTCTGAAATTTTAAAAAAATAATTAAAAAAAAAAAAGAAAATCTGTGGTGCTTATTAAAAGTGAGTAATGAGGCTGTGGTAGGTCTTCTCCAAAGACAGCCACCACCAATTCCTACTCTCCCTGTATGAGCATGTCAGTCTCCCCACCAAGAAGTGGAGTCCACTTTCCTTCCCTTGAATTTGGGTTGGCTCTTTAACTTGGGTGGAAGTAACACTGTGCCAGATCAGGTTCTATCTTTTAAGAGGCTTGGTGCTGCTGCTTTCCCTCTTAAACCCAGTTGCAATGTAACAAGTCTGACTAACCTGAGACCTCCATGTTGTTAGAAGGCCCACACTAGCCACACGAAAAGGACATGTGGAGAAGCACCAAAGCATGAGACATTTGAGTGAAGCTTTCTTGGAACTTCCAGCCCAGCCAAGACACTAGCTGAATGCAACCAAGGAAGTAAACCCAGTTTACATCATAGAAGACAGAAAAACAACCCAGCTAAGCCCAGTCAACCCACAGAATCATGAGAAAAAAAAAATATTTTTTTAAGTTTTGGGCAATAGATAACTGAAACAGAGCCTGAATCTGCCAACTATCAACTGTATTTATCTGTAACCTGAGACTGTCAGAAGCTGCTAATCAAATTGTCTTTCCTCTCTTACAGATTATTATTGATGTGTGTACCCTGGGAGCTGGGATTCCAGAAACAATTTTCTTTGCAAGACCGCCACAGATTCACTGGTTAGGGGCTGCAAAAATGGACCCAGCCAGTGAAAGCAGCCAGAACACTTCTGGTAGAGGGGCGATTTTTTTCTTACCTACAGATGAAAGAATGTTTCTTTAAAAACTTTTTCTAACAGAGCCCATAGAAAAACAATTTGCAACTTATGTCTCACTTTCAGGAAATCTGAACTTATTACCAAAAGCCACTCTGCTAATATTTTTTTCTCTCCCTATATAGAAGTAATATTTAAGACACAACCACAATCAGCCCTTTCAAATTCATAACCTCATTGGGATTTGATTTATGGTTTAAGAATATGTTAGACTCAAGGTTTTGCCCCTCTTTTGTGAATAATAAATTAATTACTCTAACTAATGGCCAAAGCTATGACTCCAGTAAATGGTCCAAAAATACGAGATAATTCAGGAGACAGAGAGTCCTTGAAATACTTGACCTTCCCCACTGGGCTTTCTTTCCTTGGAGTAAAACCTTTCTTGGTCTTGAAATGACTTGACTGTGTCATGATCACCTTCAACTGATTACGGAATATGAAAAAAATTTTCACCTCTTCCCACAAATTTTCTCCCTGACCCATTTCCCACACACACTGTGGCAGGAGATGGCATGAAGAATAATTCTGGGCATAAAAGCTTTTCAGGTCTTTAATAACATGAACTCACCTCAATTAATTAGGTGAACATAGTTCTCTGATTTGCTGGCTGTGACCTTGCCCTTAATAGACTTCAATGAAGTCACCATGGCTTTCACTCTCTGCAGTTTCAAGACAGTTATTTACTGGTTTATTCCTTTTACTCTATCATTTATCTTCATAAAATAAAATAAGTTCTAAATTAAATAAATTTTAAATAGCAGTTTCTAATAGCCAGGCCAGGAAGTCTTAACTTTTGATCTCACTGTGACCTGTTTCTACATTCAAAGTGGCATTCATTTTTATACACATCATTTAAAGGGAATGAAAGAAATAGGCTTTGTTTGTAAAATATAGAAACCAAAAAACAAAAAAACAAAAACTGAGAGAAACTTTCATTAATTAAATACTTAATGGGAGCCAATTATGAGCTAGTCATATCCCAAGTTGTGGAAATATAAAGATAAAACAGTCTCAACCCTTAGGATGTTCATGCATTAACAGAGGGGCAGACCCTGAACAATAAGCTACATAAAATACTGCAGGAAAGGGAAATACGACAGTGTAAGAAGTACTATATGGGACAGGAACAAAGGACTGACTGTGCACAGGTGTGTGTCTTCACGTGGTCTTCTTACAAGGATACCAGCCATGAGATTTAGGGCCACCCTAACCCCAGTATGACCTCATCCTAACTAATTACACCTGCAAAGACCCTATTTCCACATAAGGTGACATTCAGAGGTTCCCCAATGAATGTTGGGGGACACACTATTCAATCTAGTACAGAGGCCATGTTCCCAAATTTCAATTGTCACATACTACACTTCAAAATTTTTGTCATACCTACAAGCAACCCACTCTTCTATTTTACTTCATTGTGTTTTAAAATTTTATTAGGTCAGCTCATTTTTTTTTTTTACTTGTATACATTTAAGAAGAAGCATCAAAGTGCTCCGATAAATGGAAAATATTGCTTGCCATAACTATAAGGTATCCATAAAATATTTATCAAATTTTAATGAAAGTAGAATTTTAACAATGAATTGCACAGCATAATAAATCAGATTGATTTATAAAAATGCATAACCCGAAAATAGATTCCTCAGTGATGAGGCTGGAGCTGCTGCTGATCAGTTCCAATAAAAAAGATTTGGCTCAACTTGACTTGGTTTAAAAACGTGAGGTTTCGCATCGGTGGGACAATTCTCCCCCGAAAAGCACAGAAAATCCTGACTTATTTCACTTCTTAATATCCTCCACGTTCATCTATGTTGTCATAAATAGCAAGATTTACTTCTTTTTCTTTTTTTTAAAGGTTGAATAATATTCCGTTGCATGTATATGCCACAATTTCTTTAAGCCAAACACAGGAAGAAAAATACTGCATGGTCTCACTTATATGTGGAATCTAAAAAAAAAACCTGAATTCATAGAAGAGTAGAATGGTGGTTACCAGGGGCAGCTAGGGGAAGAAACGGGAGATGGTGGTCACAGAGTACAAAGCTTCAGTTATATAGGATGCGTAAGTTCTAGAGATCTAATGTACAGTATGGGAACTATAGTTAATAATAATGTATTGCATATTTGAAATTTGTAAGAGAGTAGATCTTAAGTGTTCTCACCATACACACACACACACACACACACACACACACACAGAGAAACTACATGAAGAGATGGATATGTTAATTAGCTTGACTGCAGTAATCAGTTCATTATGTATATACACATCAAAACATCACATGCTATGCCGTAAATATATACAATTTCAATTTTAAAACTTTTAGAAAAAGGTCATTCTGACTTAATGTGCACATAATTGAAATGAGCCAAAGAAATTTAACCCCTTTCACAGATACAGTTGCTTACTGAGAATCAATTCCTAATCAAAATGATAATCTCTTCTGCACAACGATCTTTGTCACCAGAAGCACCAGAATCTGTTCTACTTCAGAATGTTTCAAGTATTTGGTAATATCAGAAAAAAAACAGAAGAAAGATTCCTTATATATTTATCCCTGCCACACAATTCGAGAAAATCCTTATACGGACCTTCTAGCAAGTCTTTCAAGTGTCTCCTCACAATGTTCAAAATAAAGTCATTGAGTTCCTCAGATGGGTTCTTGAGGTGGGTTTATAACCAGATCATCCAGTAAAGACTTTCAATATTGAACAGGTGAATGAGGTTAAAGGGCCCAGTTACAATAATAACTACCATTTATTCAGCACTACTACGTTCAGGCACTGCATGAAGCTGTCAATATGCATTTGCTCATTTAACCCTCACAAAAACTCCAAAGTAGCTATTATTATCACCTGCATCCTATAGCTGGGGAAACTGAGGTTCAGAGAGGTGATGAGATTTGGCTGAAGCTTACACTGCTTAAGGAGAAGAGTCACAGCTCTGGCTTAGGTGGGTCAGCTTCTAGCATCTGTGACCTCATGAAGACATGAACCAAATTGAAAGCTACATCCCTGTCTCACTTTTCCTGTAACACGCGGTCCTCAGATCTCAGCACTGGCCTCAGGCATCAGGCCAGGGGTGCTTCTGCCTGGGAAATCCATGCAGCTGGGCTGCAGGGAAATCCACGGTGGGGTGAGTAGCCAGTGGAAGTTGGTGGAGGGAGGGGGAATGGAGGAGAAGGTGGTCTCCAAGCATGGAAGAAGTGAGTGTCTAAATTGGGACCATCCCCAAGGGACCGGATGATACAGAGGCTCTCCCTCCTTCCTTCCTAAACTCACCTTGTCCTCCACACCTGCACCCCTAACTTGGCTCTGGGCAACCCTGCAGGGCCATTCCAGCAATGCCCAATTCTTCTCAAGTGCCATGCAAAGCTCAAGTAGAGAAACACTGCTGTATGCAACGAAGCTCCATCAAAGGTTAAGTAGGGAAGTGGCCTGATTCAACCTGCCTTTAAGTAATAGGAAGTATGGGGGTCTTTAGGCAGAGAGATCACTTACAAGTTGCTATCATAATAATCCTTTTGGGAGACCACGAAGGCTCAGACTAGGGAAGCGGCAGGGGGAATCCAGAGGAAAAAGCAGACTTGGAAGCCAAGAGGTAAAGTTGCGGGATGAGCGTGAGGGGATGAAGAGTCCAAGCGATGGAGGTTTCCAGCCTGAGCAACTGGGTGGATGCTGACACCATGAAAAGCAAGAAGGTGTAACGAAAGAGGTGTGTGTGACGTGATCATTCTTCTGGTTTGGGAGGCAGGGCCCAGCTTGTTAGAAATGACCATGAAGCAGCTGGAGCCCAGGAAAAGCTCTGCCCCAGCGATAACAGTGACAACTGAAGCCTTGGAAACAGACACGCTCACACAGCCGTCTGACAAACAGCGAGAGTCCCCAGGACAGAAAACTTGGAAACAACAGCCGTTGAGAGAGAGGAGAGGAACGATGGGAAAAGGAGGATGGGTGGTCAGAAAGGAAGCGGATGGGGAGAGCAGGCCTCTCTCGGAGGCCAAGGGCACAGAATCTTCAAGGAGGCTGTGAGCACCAGGATGACATGCTGCCCGGAGAAATCCAGGAGGATAAAGAATTGAGCGAAGCCCTGTGATGTAGCCAGCAGGGGTTATCTGTGACCTTAAGAAGGGCCATATTCAGCAGAATACAAAGTCAAAGCCCAAAACAGAGGATGCAGCGTAAATAGGAAGAGAAATAAAAGGGGCAGGGACAGACAACTATTCCAAGGGTTTTAGCAGGAAAAAGGGGAAAAATTAGAAGAGTAACTTAAGTCGGAGCCGGCTTGGTGGGGAGAGGGGCTGTTTGTTCGTAGTATTTTCAATTTAGAGTCAGAGTGGAAAGGAAAAAGCCACCAAAAAAGGGGGAGAGGCTTAAGGCAAGAAAGGAAGAGGAATGATTTCTAGAAAAAGATCCCAAATCATAAAAAAGGACAGGTGGAAGGTTGACAGAAGGAGGGGCGCCCCTCTTCTGAAGCAGCAGGGGATGGAATCAGTAAAGAAAACAGGCAGGATTTGGGGGAGGGGAGTTGAAGGCAATACAAGGTGAAGGAAGCTATGCACAAAGTGTAAATGGCTGTCAATTTCAGAACGGGGAAACAAACCATGCCAGATATGCTCAAATGTCATTTCCTACTCCGGACTGGAGGGGTCAAGGCACGGATAGAGAAATTCCTGTAGTTAATTAACTTACATAATAGTGATTGCCAGGACCTGTGTGATGGGCAGGACAAACTGAAGTCTTTAAAATGGTTTAGACATGCCGCAGCCGTGCCGCAACCCTGCCCAGATGGAGCCTTGGGCTTGCTTCAAGGATGGGAGAGAAGTTTCCCCAAATGCCAGTGGCTTTAACCCATTTACGGGTCATTTCTCAATAACTTTTAAAACTCTCTACTTTCCTGTCACTTTACTTGCAATCAGTGAAAACACAGCTGTAATCCAAAGGAGAAGAATTGATTGTGTCTTGATTTAGTCTGCTGGTTAAGGGTTCCAGCGGCAACTACTAATTTACATTTTTATCACTTCCTTTTTAAACTTGATTTAAACATGTTCTGTCTATGGCTCCATTGGTTTTAAGAAACTCCTCATGCTTCCTGGTTTTTAATCAGTCTTTCTTTTTAATACCTGTCATTACTCATGGACTTCCGAAGCATCCTGCTTCATGCCTGTGAAAAGTTTGGGGGTGAGATTTTATTTTCCCTTCTAGGTTTTATCCTCTGCAGCTAAAGACATCAAGGAAATTTGAACTTTGTATTTTTACGAGGCTTCTTTCAAAGTGTGTTGACAGGGCTGCTGGTGGTCTGGTTACAAATTGAGGATTTGTGGTAGTTTCTAAAAACACGTAATTGTGAGATCAACCAATACCTGAAAGAAGAGTTCCAGAGTAAACATAAAGTGACAAATCCTATATATGATTCAGGAAGCTTCTTTCCCTGGGCAGTTTCCTTCATAAATGCATAAAATCAACTAACTCATTATTTACAAGTTAAACCTACAAATGCAAAGTCTCAATTCTCAAGGAGTTTGCAAACCCCCGCCCTTATGTACACATGTGTACGTACACACACATGCACACACACACCCTTTTACTGCAAGTGCCTGGGACTCTGCCTGAGGGTTTTCTCTGGCCACAGGACCATAGCTAAAGTCCTTGGGGAAGTAACTCCCCAGGCAGCAGCCCTCAACCAATGACCAGTGAAATACAGTGGCGAGAAAGCCCAGCTTCCTTGTCCCTCGGGCAGGACAACTCTGGGACATGTGCTGGACGGTTTCTCCAAATACTCAGCAGCCACCTGCTCATTAATTCACCTTGACTGGCTTCCTTCCCTCCCCCGCCTTACTTCCCCACTCCCTTCCTGCAGCTTCCTGGAAATCACGTTCCAAATACCCATACTGAGTACTGTTGATACAAGATGGGTTTAAAAGAACTGTTACTGGGTTAGTGATGGCAGCAAA
Source organism: Daubentonia madagascariensis (assembly GCA_023783475.1). Taxonomy (NCBI): domain Eukaryota; kingdom Metazoa; phylum Chordata; class Mammalia; order Primates; family Daubentoniidae; genus Daubentonia; species Daubentonia madagascariensis. Next base: position 4,851,592 of record JAKFHU010001224.1, read on the forward strand.
TTACCAGATACGGTTGCAAAATCTAATTAACCAGACGCTCTGTCGCTGGACAATGTTAATAACTTCGTGGTTTCTTTCATTGTCTTCTATGCAGAAGAGAAGAAACTTTGGAGGGATGGGGAGAAATCGCCCTGACTTTTATGGATAACATACATGAAACTGTCTCAGGGTTCAGTCAAGAAAATAGAGTCCACACCAGATGTTGTAAAAGAGGATATTTTATGTAGGGAACTAGTTATAAAGAGGCTGGAAAAACCAAACGGTCAAAGACAGCAATGAGATAAAGAGATCTGCAACAGAAAAGAGTCATTATCCAGTTTCTCAAAAAGTTAAATGTGGAGTTACTATGTGAGCCAGCAATTCTACTCCTAGGTATATATCGGAGAGAATTGAAAACATAGGTTCACACAAAAACTTGTACACGAATGTTCATAGCAGCATTATTCATAATAGCCAAAAACTGGAAACAACCCAAATGTCCATCACCTGATGAACATTTTTCTCTCATATCATCTGTAAAAAAAGTCAAGTTGAGACTGATCCAGGTTTCTACAAACCTTTCAGGACAGTCCACAGCTCCAAGCAGATATGGCTCCCACCCAACTCTTGACACTCAAATGGCCAGTTATTATTCTGATACCTGTCAGCTGTTGCACCTTCCTGTTAATTTCATCCCTAGAAAGTGTTGGAGAAGAAAAGCCCTCATAGACATTAATATGAACTGAGGCTAGATTCCTGCTGACTATATGAATGCCTTTAATCTAGGGTATATGTCATACCTTGAAGAAACCCTAAAACAGAATTATTAAAGATGTCTTTCTTTAAAAAAAAAAAAAGTCCAGAGGTTTTTTTCCTTTATGTAAGCAAGTGAATCACAAAAGCAAATTTCCTCTTTTTGCTTAAGGCCAAAACAATGTCAAATAAAATAAAGCAAAATATAAACACATACCTCTGAGGCCATACTTTCCTCATTTACACCTTTCCTTTTAGATAATTCTCAATATTAACACAGCTTGGGAGGGTGAGGTGACCAGAATTGGGAAGAAGCAATAGATAGAATTTAGCAAAAAAGCAAATAGGACTACCAACCCATTGCAGGCTTGTGCGGACCTTTCCAAGGATGAAATATTTCTAAACAAATCCATAAATGACAAAGAACCAAGTCACCATTACATAGTAAAGTCAGACTTTTCAATAGTTTACTAAAATATACCATTTGTTCGTGGCTCTAGCTAGCTGGTGCCAACTGTGGCAGGAAAAATGAAAAAAAAAAGGTAATACTTCGTCTCCTCCTCCTGAGCTTCCCATCTGCAGGAACTAACTAGAAGCCAGCCGCTCAGAAGTCTGGGAAATGTGGTTTGTACAATCTCAGCTCCGGCATCGCCGAGGGGTTCTCTATAGTTTCTGGATGCTAGTCGTTTGTCAGATTCTGTGTTACAAACATCTTCTCCAAGGATATATGTCTTTCTGTTTGTTGCTGTTATTTTTCTCTCTGTGTGCTAGCTTTTGGTGAATTCTCAATTTCAATGCTGACAAAGTCATCAATCTTTTCCTCTGTGCTTAGGCTTTGAGTGTCATGTCTAAGAAATCCTTCCCCACCTCAAGGTCAAGAAAATAATCTCCTATAGTATTTTCTGAAAGCTTTATTGTTTAAAAACTATAGCTTAAAGACTCATGAAGGTCTTTAATGCACCTGATACTAATGTCTGTGTATTCTATAAGATAGGGGCACAATTTCATTTTTTTTCCATATGCATACCTCAATGTCCCAGCACCACTGGCCAGACAAGCTATCCTTCCCTCCTCTGATCTGCACCATCACATCTGCATGTATCAGATGCCCTCATATGTGTGGATCTCTGTCTGGGCTACCTCTGCTATCCTACTGATCTATGCCTGTGACACCGCCAAGGCATCTTAACGACTATAGCTTGGTAAATCTTGATCTTGGTAGACAAATTCCTGAACTTTGTTCTTTTTCATTAAGAATACTAGAGTTATTGCTGGTCCTTGCATTGCCATATATACTTTTTAAGTAGCTTATCAAATTTCACAAAAGAATAATAAATCCCGTATAGCTTCTAAACAGAATTGCATTGAATCTAACTCAATTACAGGAGAATTGACATCTTTACAGTATTAAATCTTCTGATCCATAAGCAGGGCTTATCTCTCCATTTAGTTAGGTCTTCTTTAATGTCTCTCAATAAAATTTTATACTTTTATCCATAAAGGTCTTGCATCTTTTTTGTTACATTTCTTCCTCAGTGCTTCATATCTTTATGCTATTACAACCATCTTTTTTATTCATTTTCTAAATGTTTGTTGCTGGCATGTAGAAATGCAATTGATTTTTGTATATTGATTTTATATTTAACCACCTTTCTAAACTCACTTATTAATTCTAATAAATTATCTGTAGATTCCTTTGTGTTTTCTACATAATCATATCATCTGTAAATAGTGACTCTTTTCTTCCCTCCCATTCAGTCCTGATACATTTTATTCCTTCTTTTTCTTCACTGAACTGGTGAAAACTTTCAATAGACTGTTGAATACAAGTAACTCTAGGGGGTGGGGGTGGGGTGAGGGAAGGTGCAATGTACACTATTCAGGTGATGGGTACACTAAAAACCCAGACATCACCACTATACAATTCATCCATGTAACCAAAAACCACTTGTACCCCTAAATCCATCAAAATATAAAGTTACTTTTTTTTAGAAACCCTTGACCAGTTTAAGGAATTTCCCTTCTGGTCTCAGTTTGCTAAGAGTATTTCCTAATTGTATGGTGAATTTCATCAAATGCTTTGTATCTATTGTGGTGATCATTTGACTGTTCTCTTTTAATTTACTAATGTGGTAAATAACATTAATTGATCTTCTAAAGCCAAACCAACCTTATATTCCTGGAACAACACAGCTTGCTTACAATTCTTTACCCTTTATATATATTACAGGTTGTGGTTTACTAATATTTTGTACAGGATTTTTCATGTATTTTTATTATAATATTGGTCTGTAATTCTTTCTTATATTATCTATGTCAGGTTTTGGTATCAAGGATATGCTAATCTTTTTTTCAATGCTCTGGAACAGAGCAAGCTTGGAATTATTTTTTCTTGAATGTTTGTAGATTTTGCTGGGATTGGAGTTTTCTCTGTGGAAATACTTTTGACTATGGATTAAATTATCTTAATGATTTTGTTACTGCCTGAGTTTTTTATTTGTTCTTGAGTCCATTTTGATAGATTGTATTTTTCTAAGATTTTGTCCATTTTTTAATAACTTTCAAAGTTATGGCCTGAAGTTTATCATTATGGCCTCTTGTCATTGTAATATCCAGAACATCTTTAGTAAAGTTTTCTTCTTCAGTCTGGATAATGATTACTATTTCTTGATCAGCCTCACTAGAGTATTGTCAATTACATACAGTGAGGATTCATCTCGGTTGGCCTTCACCTTCATCCCACCAATCACATGGCAGATGGTTTCCTTGCCAGAAAGATCAGTGACATGGCCAAAGTGTCACTGAAGGATGCAGAGAGGTGGCAGACACCAAATACCTTCTCTCCTTCAGCCACCTGAGGTCCAAGTCTGAAGACCTGTTCTTCTTTCTTTTCTTTCTCCTTTTGAGGTGCCATATCTATGTATCATCTCCAGACTCTGCACAGGAAGGAGGCAGATGTCCTTCTTATCAATAGCACACAGTTAGATTTTGTTTGTTCTTTTTTAATTCAATCTGATAACTTTTGTGCTTTAATTTAGTCCGTTTACATTTAATGTAATTACCAACATGTTTGTATTTATATCTACTACCTTATTTTAGGTTTTCTATTTATGTCATCTTCCCCCTTCCCCTTTTTTTGGGCTCCTTTTGGGGTTTTGTCTTTTCTCCTTCTATTTTTCTCCTTTACCAGTTTAGAAATTATACATTTTGTTTTTATTCTTTTAAAGGCTATAGTATGCATATAAACTTATCAAAGTTGGAAGTGTGTCAATATCCTTACCTTCTAAAACAACACAAGAATATTAGAACACTTTACTTTCAGTCATCCACTCCAGACTTATCTATACTTACATTACAGTTTCTTCAGATTTAGATAGTATGAATTCAGGCTACAAAACCCCATGAGTGTTGACTTGTGAGTCCAAAAGGACCACACTGATCAAAGCACTGACCTTCCAAACACCCTTAACTACCTTCACTTCTTATAGTGCTCCACATTCTATTTCCCCCGAGCCTTTGTAAATACTCATGCTTTGGCTGGGACATGCCTCCTTATTTGTCATCTGGCTCCTTGTTCTTATATATCACCTCTTCCAAGATGCCTTCCTTGACCACCTCCTCCAATCCCAGGTTATTTTCTTTGCTTGAATATTCCCATCTTATAATTCTTCCCTTCATAGCACCTATCATACTATTTTGTAATTGTCTTTCTTCTTGTCTGTAGGCTCTTCACTTTTGAATCCCCAGTTCTTACCACAACACCTGGCACTATTAGTCACCTGATTAATATTTGTTGAACAAACAGAGTCCCTTGATTGAAATCCTTCACTGGTGTTCCACTGCCATCTTATGAAACCCTGCAGGACCTGGCCAATTCTGAAAGTCCGACTTAAGCCTTTATGTTTAGTTAACAAGACACTACAATAATTTTAGAATCTGGCCTGGCCACTGACTAATGCAGACACCTGTGTGTATGGCTGGTCATGTAGCTCAAGGGAAAAGGGGACTGTGATTATACTGTGGTCAGTGGGCATGTGTATCCCATCTCACGTGAATTATTGGAAGCTGGTCAGAACTGACAGCAGGCTCAGGCACTGCCACTTGTCACCTTTGACGTGAAATAATGACAAACCAATGGACCTAGCACACCATGCCATTTAAATGTGGCCAGACCAACTTTATCTTGTATTTGAAAGGGAAAGAGAAATCCACTTGTCAGTTTAAGGAATAGCATCCTTGCTGCTGATTGAGACACTGTAATCTGAGAGTTCTGTGACTCAGGATGGTCAGTTCTAGAGCAAAGGGCGTTTGCTATCTTTACAGCTGCTTAAGAGCACTTTCTATTGACAATGGCATTCGATATATGCTTCCCAATAAGAAGTTGACCTCCTATACTCCAGTAATATACTATAAAAAGACAAAAATCATAGAATTCTTAAAGCCAGAAGGAATTTCAATAAGTCATTACTTCAAATTCCCACCTATGAGTGGGACTTCATCTAAAGTCAGTTGTTCAACAAGTGTCTAGGAATGAGGTATCTGATCTTCCACTGGCTGGTTCAATGTTTCATCAGTTCCTACTATTAGAAAGTTGTCCTTGTTATGCCTCAGCTTTGTCTCTGTCCCTCTAAACCTCCCAGATACTGCCTGGCATTGGACAAGCCAGTAAAAGATCATTTAGGCCAGATGAACGTGTATCTGTGCTAGGACCACTTGCCTCAACTTGGACTTTTACAACATGTTTCCATATCCTGGTTCCATGCTTTGACATTTGATACCTGACTCTAGCTATTTCACTGATTCGGTAATCTATTTGGCCTCCTGGCTTTGGTCTATGAACCTCGGGTATCTGATCAACTCTTAATAAGCACACTCCTGATTTCAGCATCACCCACTGTTTTGGGGGTAATAGACAATCCATGAGCCAGCTTTGCCCTGTGGATCTCCCATCAGCCAGCTTAGCTTTTTCAAAAACCTTTATTCCTTCCTTTGCCTTGCCACCCCCACACAGCTAATTTTGCCCCATGAACCAGAGACAGATACTCAGAAAATTTGTCAGCTAAAGCTCATTACTCCAGATGAATTTCACATTCTCTGATTCTGTATTCTACTAAGATACAAAATATTTTGTGATCATCCTCCATTTAATTATATTCCTTTAAAAAAACTTAATAATGTTTTCTTCAAAATGAGATAGAATATATTGGAAATACCACTGACATTAATTATATTTCTGTGGATTATAACCATTCAAGTCGACTCAACTGAATGAAAACATTTGGAGTAGCAGATCAAGGACACAACAGAAAGAGAAACATAAACCATAATCTTTCTATTGATATAAAAGGAAAGCTAGACAATTGCTATTCTTCCAATTTAGGACAAGTCTACATACCACAAAATAAAGTAAAAGGCTATACAACTACCCAGGTAAAACATATGCAACAAAGGAGAGGGAAAAAAATTGCCAAGACTTCATTTCCCTGCCCTCCACACAAAATTTGATAAATTGACTATCTAGAGAATTAACATAAAAGGGGAAGCTGATCAGAAAATAACAATTATATAAGATAATGGGTGAAATTATCATTTCAGACAAGAAAATTAAGTAGAGGGCAGAGAAAATAAAGTCACAAAGAACACAGAGAAGGTATAAAGAATTACTTGAACTCAGTAGGAAATTATTCTAAGAAATAAACAGGACTTTTGCCAAGGACCAAAAAATACAAAGCAGAATATAAATGTTCTGTGTCCTTTTCAAGAAATGGCTTTCTGTCCTTTTATTCTTTTAATGGCTTCTATTTTCTATTCACTCAAAATTACTCATACAAAATTCTGTTCATATGGGGTTGTTAATAATGTTGTCTGTCTACAAGCAAAAACCTCCACATACAAATATACACATTTGGCATTTCTTCCTGGTCTTTGTTGGATACCTCATAGATAGATGTCTTGATGCTGTACTGCTGGGATCTAACACCAAGGGATATCTTTGTTCATGTACATTTTTCTTTTACTTCTTTGAGACAGACAGTAAAATATGCTGGAACCACTATGGTTTAAGTTTGCTTGAAATGATATGAGAAAGACAGATATGGAAAGTTGGAAATAGCAGTGTTAATTAAGAAACATATCAATGTAAAGAATTGGTCCTACAACCTACAGAGATACAAAAATAATGCCATTTACTACTCTGTTTCACCCTGAATTTTTAAACGGTTGTATTAAAAATATTGATCCAAGGCTGCTTTCTGTCCTTCTTCGGTATTGTCTCAACCTTCTGCATAGAAAACTATTGTTGAACATATGGCTTCCTGTACCCTTATGGGATTCTGAGACTGAGGTTTACTGATGCATTTGTTAAGCTCAATATGCATGTAATCCATACGATGGGATTTAGCACTTGTTGAAACAAAGCATAGCTTTCCTTCTGCAAGTGCTAGCCTAAGAACCTCCGAATATTTGAAGTTCATTGTAGGTTAGCCTTTTCTTCACTTTTATTGGCCTTCCTCATAGGGAGCTTCCCGGTCCTCTTTTTGCCTGGGTCCTGCAGCAGATTAAGAAAGGGATGGGGGCAGGGGGACACACACCACCAACTCAACTAGTAAAATGGAACATGGTACAAACTCTATCACAGGACACCTCTTTCCCATATCCCAGACATTTTCCTATGCAGAAGGTCAAGGCAATACCTACAACACATACTTTCACATCTGGAATATAAGACTTTCAGGCTTGTCATTCTTCAGAACTGCTTTGGTTATTTCTGGCCCTTTGTATTTAATATATCTCTATGAATTTTAGATCAGCTTGTCATCTTCCACAGGTAATTCTAAGTTTAACATCTTCAGGATCTGCCATACTATTTTCCAAAGCAGTTGCAACCTTTTACATTGCCTTCAACAATGTATGAGGGAACCAGTTTCTCAATATCTGCATCAACACTTGTTATTGTTACTCCTTTTTCTTTGTTACAGCAACCCTAGTGGGCACAAAGCAGTATCTCCTTGTGATTTTTATTTTCATTTCCCTAATGACTAAAGATGTTGACCATTTTGCACGTGCTTATTGGCCATTTGTATGTCTTGTTTGGGGAAATGTCTATTCAAGTTATTTGCCAATTTTTAATTGGGTTATTTGTCTTTTTATTGTGGAGCTACAAGAGTTCTTTATATAATCTGGATACTAGACCCTTAATAGATGTATGATTTACTATTTTCCCTCATTGTGTGGTTTGTCTTCTCACTTTCTTGATAGTATCCTCTGAAATACAAAAGTGTTTAGTTTTGATGAAATCAAATTTATCTATTTTTTTTTGGTTCTTTGTGCTTTAAATTTCACATCTAAAAAAACCATCCAAGTTCATGAAGATTTACACTTCACTTATATTTTAAGAGTTTTATAGTTTTAGTTCTTACATTTAGATTTTTGATCCATTTTGAGTTAATTTTTATATATTATGAGCTACGTATCCAATGTCATTCTTTTGTGTGTGATTGTAAAAAAGATCAGAAAAGACATACTGATAGAATGATAAATATAGCACAGGAAACTTTGGGTAATGGGTAAAAGAAAATAAATAATATCACTGGAGGAGCTAAAGATATCAACTGTTTCACTATTCTGTTGAAAGATGGTCCATTTAGACATGACTCAGGATAAGTGATTTTAAACTAATTTTTGTAGAATTTCTGAAATTATAAATGTGATATAAGCAGAATACACATCCTTTTCAAGTGCATAAGGAAAATTCACCAAGATAGACATGCTAGGTCATAAAATTAGTCTCAATAAATATCTAGAAATTGCAATCATACAGTGTCTACTCTCTGAACACAAAAGAATTATATTAAAAATCAGTAACAAGTAGATACTCAGAATATCCCCCCAAAATTTGGAATTTGATCAGTAGAATTGTGAATAACCAGTGGCCAAATAAGAAATAACAAGATGAGGAAATAAATACACAGCATATCAAAATTGTGGGATGCAGCCTAACCCATGCTTAAAGGGAAATTTTTAACTTTAAATGCCTATGTTTAAAAAAAAGAAGCAAGGTGTAACGTCAATAATCTAATCTTGATCTTGAGAAGCTAAAACAAAGCAGAGAAAATAAAACCCACAGTAAGTGGGAGGATGGAAAAACATTAGAATAGAAACCAATGAAATAAAACCTATCAGACTAACAGCAGACTTCTCAGAAAAAACTTTACAAGCCAGAAGGAATTGGGGTCCTATCTTTAGTCTTCTTAAACAGAATAACTCTCAGCCAAGAATTTTATATCCTGCAAAACTAAGTTTCATGAATGAAGAAGAAATAAAGCCTTTCCCAGACAAGTAAATGCTGAGGGAATTTGTCCACCATTAGACCAGCCCTACAAGAAATGCTCAAAGGAATTCTAAACATCAGAACAAAAGGTCAGTACTCACCAGTATGAAAACACTTGAAAGCATAAAACTCACAGGGCCTTTAAAACAGTAACACAATGGAGAATACAAAGCAACTAGGTAACAATTAACATGATGACTGGAACAGTATCTCACATATCAATATTAACTTTGAATGTAAATGGTCTAAATGCCCCTATTAAAAGATATAGATTAGTGGAATGGATTAAAAAAACACAGTCCAAATATCTGTTGCCTTCAAGACATGCATTTAACTTGTAAAGATTCTCATAGACTCAAGGTAAAGGGGTGGAAAAAAATAATCCATGAAAATGGAAACCAAAAGCTAGCAGGAGTAGCTATTCTTATATCAGATAAAGCAGACTTTAAATCAACAACAGTTTTAAAAAAAAGACAAAGAAGGTCATTACATAATAATAAAGGGATCAATTCAACAAGAAGATATAACAATCCTAAATATATATGCACCTAACCCCAGAGATCTCAGATTCACAAGACAAATACTACTAGACATAAAAAAAAAAAGGAGATAAATGCCAATATGATAATAGGGGTATTTTTGAGACTTCAACATTCAACTGACAGTACTAGATAGAGCATCGAGGCAGAAAGTCAACAAAGAAACACTGGACTTAAACGGGACTGTAGAACAAATGGACCTAGCAGACATTTACAGAATGTTCTACCTAAAAACTGCAGAATATACATTCTTCTCATCAGCATATGGAACATTTATGGAATCATTAAAAAGGTGCAATTAATCCAAAAGGATTACAAAGAAAAGAAAAAAAGACAAATGGGACAAATACAAAACAAATAGCCAGATGATAGATTTAAGCCTAACCAAATCAATAATCACATTAAATATAAATGGTCTAAACACCCCAATTAAAAGGCAAAGATTATCAGATTGAATACAAAAAGCAAGACCTAACTATACTCTGCCTATAAAAACACACTTGAAATACAAAGTCACATACAGGTTAAAAATAAAATGGAAAAATATACACTATGCTAACACCAGTCAAAAGAAAGCTACAGTGGATGATATTATTACCAGACAAGGAAGATTTTAGAATAAAGAATATCATAGGTCTATGGGGATCAACTTATCAAGACAACATAATAATCCTAAACTTTTATGCACCTAATAACACAACTTTAAGGTACATGAAACAAAAACTGATAGAACTGCAAGGAGAAATAGACAAAATCACAATTATAGTTAGAGATTTCAATACCCATCTCTCAATAATTGAGAGAACAAGTAAACAAAAAATCAGTAAGCATAGAGAAGACTTGAACAACATAATCAACTAGCATGTCATAATTGACTCCAACCATACACACTTTTTTCAAGTGTGACCACATTTGAGTTCATAAAACAAATCTCAATAAAGTTAAAAGAATTCAAGCCATACAAAGGATGTTCTCTGACCACAGAGAAAAGGCATTAAAAGGAACACACAAAAACAGGATGGTAGGGGGTAGTTGTAACAAGAAGTTCTACATAACTCAGCCTGACATATGCCCAAGTATAAGTTAGCAGTGAGTGTTGTGCAATGCTGTAGCTGGTATATATGACAGACCAATATTTGTCCCCCCAAGTCCCCATTTCTAAAGACCACTCTTCACTCTTGCCCTCAACCCCCGTCACTTCAAGCTTACAATTTGGTTTTTCTCGGTCTGTTCCTCTTAGAAGGAAAGGAAGGCATTTCTTTCACATGCTAGTTGGCTCTCCTCATAGTTCAGTCTTGTCTACAGTATAATTTGCAAAAACCTTTCCAAGTTTCTGAATGTCAGCAGCATCGTAGCCTAGTTTCCAGCACCGGTATACCTTTTTCTCTAATTTTATATTCCTTTGGTTGTTTCAGTGAGAATTTAAAATGAATAGTTAAATGCATATGCTCAAATCACTTCCTTAAGTCATAACCCACATGTCCTTTCTAATATATAGGTTTTTTTAAAAAAAATTTCAAAGCACCAAGAAATATAGAATTTCACAAACTTTTCTTGGCTCATGAAACTACATATTTAGTTTTTTCTTTAATTACCTCCAAAATATAGCTAAAGTAAAAAGGCTTCCCAATATATCTGTACCAGAAAAAAATATATCCATAGAGTTAATAGGCATATTCTTCCTGCATTGCCTTCATAAAAATGGAACTGAAAGATTTTTAGAGTCATAATATTGTCTGGGAAGCTGAAAGGTAAAGAGAGAGACTTGGGGAAAAAGAGGGAAAAAAGGATGAAATTAGTGACAGACCAAATAGCTAAAGTCCTTGTTCAATAATAGCCATAAAATGTGTGCAAGCACACGCACACACACACACAGACACACACAGCCTACTTCTTTATTAAAATGCATAAAGCAGCCTTAGAAGCAGGAGCACCAATAAATTCTTCTGTATAAGCAGAATTTTTTAATGGCTCCCTGAACACTAATAACCACTGCTCTCTTATGTGTATTTGACTCTGTTTAACCTTTTTCTGGTGCTTTTTAACTTCTCTAAGTCAGGTACTAATATGGAACTAATGTGGGGTTTATTTTCCCTATAGGAATAGCAAAAAGAGCAGTGCACATTATCGTAATCACACAAGTCCTTCTAGCAACGGTAGGACTTTAGATCAAAGCCTATACATTATAGCCCAGGAAAAGAATTTAATAACAATTGCAAGGCTAAGCAATCTTGTTTTTAAACATCAGATATTTTATTGAATATTAGTCATGGAAAAAAAATACTCTTGGCAAGCAAGTGACCCAGCAGGAGAGAATATGGACATCCTTTCAGTCCTGGCTAAGTTGCTGTTGGCCTCTGCCGCAAGGATCCCCGTGTAGTGACCGACATCACAGCCTGACATTGATGAAGGATGGCTAGAAACGTGAACCCGTTTTATCTTTGGAAGATGAATTTTTAGGTGGTTTTCACTGCTGGAAATAATAGAATGTAAGTGGAGGAGGTAGGGACAATGTCACATTTCTGATCACATCAAGCGTGCACCTCAATATTCCAGGTTCATTGTGAGTTGCTAGCTTGAAATGTATTAAAACATATCCCAGACTCAGCATTTCTGCCTGCCTGTTTCATTTATGGGGGGGATGTGTGTTTATGATTTTTCTCTCACAGGGTACCTTGGAGATGCAGCAGACACTTCCACAGTAGAAATGAAAAAGATGCATCAAGATTTTTCCCCCTGACTTTAAGCTGCTGGATACTTTTCAATTCTTTTATTTCTCAAATACAGAGGTCACCCCAGCATCCTGACACTACGGTAGTTGTGTTCCAGCTGCATTCATCCATTTCCTGCTGAGCTTCTGCAGAAAGAGGAATTCATTTGACACCAGCTGGGAGAAGACAAGGGAAAAATTAAGAGAGAAGGGATGAATATATAATTTAACAAAAGAGAATAGCAAGGACAAAGTACATGACTGTATGTGGGTATGAATAAATGGGGGGCCCTGAGTAATACTGTATAGAAAAGGGGTACCAGAAACCAAACATATATTCTTTTTAAAAAAAAAAAGAAAGAAAGAAAAAAAAAGAAAAAATGAGATTTTATTGGTCTTCGGTGAAATGTAGCTACTGTAGGTTTTTATCTGGGTCCAATTTAAATTTATTTCTGGGTCTTGAAATAAGAACTGGGCTCATCACTTTTCTCAGCTGAATAAAGACATGCCTACTGAGCAGTCTAGAGCAGTAAAATTCGTTGCTTCTACTATTAGCCCAGTTGGTTCCTCAAAGCTGTAGTCAGACATGTGACTGAGCCAGCATGGTTTTCAACCATCACTCTGACACCCTAAATATGTTCCTCATATTTAGAAATGCAGAATATTTGCACTTATAATTATTTCCAGGTGCAAGAATACATAGACAAGTGAACTCGGGTAATATCTACCCCTTTTATCTAAAGCTAGCTGGGAACACTAAAAACACCCTCTCTTGAGGTCCATATCTGCAGAAGGAAAAGTTGAAACACATTTCCTTTTGATTTGTAAGACAAGTAGAATATCTGGAATAAGCAGATATGCCTGATAAATAAATACTGAAATACTGCTGAAGCAATTTTGAAGATACAGCCTTAAAGATATTCTTTACAACACGCCATCCAAGAAAGAACTCGGAACGACAGCATTCACCATGATGCAGTTAAAAAGATGCAGGTATATGGCTAATTAGCCAATATGATTTTAACATATATGTCTCATTTTCCTTAAATCCTATTTATGTAGTAAAAACTTACATCAAAGCGACATATTTATTCTATGAAAAATTCCCCTCTCACCTCCAACACCAGAGATTTCATTTTTATGACCTTTCCTTTCTCCCTCCCATTCTCTAAAGAGAGCAACAGCAGAAAGTAAAAGGCAGGAGGATCTGAATTATGTGGAAACTACTCGTATAATTCTCCTGGTAACAGTTGAGTTAATAACTGTCAGTATAGTTCTAGGTCAACCTTAATTGGGATGACGGCCTTCCTGTCTGAGAATTCATCTATGGGCAAGGCACTGAGTTGGATGTGATTTTATTATCTATCCTTATAGATGAAGAAACTGAGGCTTGGAAAAGTCAATGACTTTTTTAAGGTCACATGACCAGTAGTCAGATTTGAAAGGAGACCAGTCTAACCTCAGAGATGACCTTCTCAACCACTCACTTATTGCCTCCCTAATACTGACACACATTCTAAGCCAAGATACAGGTGTATATGATTCCTACTCACAAGTGTTCCAATATTAATGTAAAACCGTATATCCTTCTGTGCGTTCTGGACTCTGTGTTCATCTAAATCCCAAGGGTCAGTGTGTTACAAATCCTAATTTAAAGAATCATATTTTCAGTTTGACCACTAATACCCTCAACCATTGAGATTTTCACCTTCGTGTTATACCTAGAAGATAATCATTGATAGCATCAGCTTCAAAAATAAAGAACAATAACAAGAAATCTATATAAGCCATTTTCTCTGAGGAAAAAAGTTTGTTAAATTTTTTCTACCACTTAGCTGTGTACATTTTTCAAAATATGAAACTCTTTCAACTCCTGCTATGGCAATTCTGCATTTCTTCTTAAGTGGCCAGCTGTTACAAAGAGCAGACGGGGTTTCCAGCTCCACACAACAATAATAGTGATAATAATACCCTGTGTTTCTATAGAGCCTTTTCTCCAAGGAGCTCCAAGTTATTGGATTAACTCCACCAGTTTCCCTTGCCAACACAAGTCCAAATATAATATTACCTTTTATTACTGTGCATTATAAGGACAGAAAAAGCATTTGAAGTGCAAATAGTATGCTAAAGAATCAACAAATATAGATTATCCCTAATGCAAACACATTTCAAGAAAAATGTATATATTTTAACACATATTCAGGTCCATTTTTAGGAGAATTCTTAATTTTTTTTTTTTTTTACCTTTAACTGAATTACTTTTCCATGGCTAATGGTTCACAGTAAAGTTTTAACTATTTGAATGTTTGGTTAAAGCATAAGGAGATAATCAATTTGGCATTTTTGTACCTACATTTATTACAAAATTGAATATTGAGAAAAATTTCTGAATGTGGACAAGCTCTTTTCTCTTTTAATTAAATGACATTTTAAGAAAATACCGTGTATAAAGGGGGAAAAAAAACAAGACAACTATACATTCTGAGGCAGCTAACCGTCTTCTTGCAGTAAGCCAAGATTGTAACCTATGAACAGAATCATTTCAAGTTTGCTTCTACCACAAGTATCTCCATATCATACTGACATATCCAAACATTTAATTTGCCTATGCTGTGCTGATTCAAACACAATGACTGCTCACTTATCATGACAGTGAAAGCTATTCAAAAAATCAACATCCCTCCCCCAATTTTTTTGGCCTCTTAGAAAATATTAAAATTATGTGGACAATATGATGCTGACTGATCCACATGGCTTCTTTCTTTCCAGAAATATCCATTCAAGTAAGAATCCAGACAGCCAGATGTGGAATGTTTACTTTTGTGATCTCATTGTTTATGACAGTCAAGTCAAACAGAAACTTTTCTGTGGATCAACCCCAGTCTCCCAGTTGCTTAGTATGAATGCTCCCGTGGACATTCGCTGTAAATAGTTTGACCACATGTGTCACGTGTCTGGAACTGACTTCAGAAGCAAAATGGGGATATACAGCATATGGGCTTAGAATTCACAGAAAGTTGTCTCGTGAGGGGAAAGATTAGAATTTCATGATCACAGCAGAGGAAGTTGTTAACTCAGCAATTCCAGACAGAGTGTCCTGCCAAGCAGTGGAGGGTGAACTGGGGGAGACACAATAGGGTAAGAAATTAAAACATGAGACCAGGATGTCAACAATTTAAAACTACAGTGATAAAGTGAAAGTTAAGACAATGACTTCATGAATATAGATATACTATATTCACATAGTTCGCATATGCCTATAAAAAAGGTGTTACCTGGTAAGACTTTATGGTTAGAGTTAAGCACCTGAAGTGGGACCATGCCCGCTGTGCCCGAGGACCCTCAAGGAGGCCCGTGCAGCTGGGATGGAGGCAACCAAGAGAAGAGTAGGGGTAGATGAAGACAGAGATCCAGAGCAGTCTAGACAGAGTCAAGCCTGATGTACCACGGCAAGAACTCTAGATTTTACTCTAAGTGAGAGGAGACAGCAAAAGTAGCTTTGAGTAGGGGAGAAGCATAACCTGATTTACCTTTTGAAGAGCTCAGTTGGCTGGCTATAGCACATATTGTGGAAGGGAAGCAGGAGCCCAGATAGAAAGCTATTGCAGCAGTCCCAGCAGAGATGGTGAAGCTTAGACTCAGCTGTCGTCACCAGGAGGTGAGAAGTAGCTGGACCTTGGATCTATTTCAAAATTAGAGCCAGTGGATTTGCAAATAACTAGGGGTAGTGGGTGGGGAAAAAAGAGAAGAGTCAAGAAAGAGATGGAGTATGTTGTTTCCAAGAAAAAAAAAAGATAATTTTAGGGTTAGATTTATGGAAAGATAACCCAAAAATAGGTCCTTTTTTAGCATGAAGTTTTCAATGTCTTGGCTAAAGGAAAAAAAAATTAATGCCAGTAATCTCTTTAGAAATTATTTAACTGTCATATAAATGTACCAGTTTGGGAAAATATTATGAGATGCATAAAAGCAACTCAAATTCTATTTTCTTTAGTTAAAGCTTTATAACTCAGCACAGCTGCAGACTGCCCATGCATAATTATAGCTCCACCTGGCAGGCAGGCCCCTGGGTTAGAAGCATAGCATTTCATTAATAAAATGAAAGAATGTGTGAAATTGTATTTTTAAACAGTTTGATGGAAGAAGGCTCGTAGGTGGCAGGCTGTCTTTGCTAGGCCACAACCATGTGTTGAAACGTCACGTGAACATTGCCTGTCACACATCTCATCTTGGCACGAGGGAGGCTGCCCTTACCATGGGGTGTTCACGTAATACTCTGGGCCTTCTTAATGTAGACACTCTTATAATTTCACAGAATTCCAGGAAAGGAAAAGGCACAATCCACAAGCACCTTTATTGCACTCATGTTCTGCAAATGTCTTTGTTTTCTTGAGACTACCAGGTTACCAAGGAGCAGCATTAAAAGAACATGTGTACAACTGATAATAACTATATTGACCACTGTCCAATAATTTCTCATTTATTTATTCACCAAACTATCTGCATTTCACTAGACTATTAAATTATTACATATAATAACTAGCAATCTGACTCCCCAAAATGACATCTTCAACTACTCCTAGGGCTACCAACAAAATTCAAATGCTTTTTTACAAGAGCAAAAATCTATGTTTGTGCTCTGAGGTATCTAATCCTTAATAAAGGAAAGAAAATTTAATTTTGTATTGTTTCAAAGTATCCATCTTACAGATAAGAATAATTAGATTTTCTACCTAGACCCTAATGTTTAAACCCAAATAACATTCCTTCAAAGTAAGCAAACTAAAATACATTTTTAGAAACAAAAGAATTGATAACCACTATTATATAATATAATATAATATAATATAATATAATAGCAGTTGTTTTTAACAGAGCTCTCTTAAAAAACTACAGAATAAGTAAACAAAAATAAATAATGTTTATGAACAATTTAAAATTGATTTAATAACTCTATAGAATTCTTTTCAAAAACCCATAAAATGTTATTTAACTAATCCAGTAATAAGTTATAAAGAAAATCACACATCCACATTCTCTGACAAGGCAATAAAATGAAAAAATTAGCAACAAATGCAAAGCAAAAAACCTAACCACTTAGAAATTTTAAAACAATTTTCTGAGTAACTCACCATTTAAGAATGAAATTATAGACTATTTAGAAATTAATTATGTCTCCCACTAATAAGAATCAGAACCTCTTGGAGAAATGACAGATTCTATATCTGAGGCAGGAATTGTACAAGATAAGCCTGGGACGTCTTGCTGTACCAGAAAACAAGAAAGCTATCAAAGACTCCAAGGATCACATGGAAAGGACCTAGGAGTCAACGCAAAGGACCTCCCACTGGTCAAAGCTAGGACAATGTGAACATCAAAAAAGTACTGACTACAATGGACTGAAATACATCAAACATAATAAAATCTATGTATTTATAATAATATTTAAAAAGTGATCAGTTCTGGTGGTTTCTAGAGCACCAACTCATTCTGGAAAATGGTAAATAAAATATTCAAAAATGTATTCTTCCCTTCTTTATGAAACTTATTTCAGGGTAAACATTTAGTTGATACAAAGAAGTAATAGAATTGAAACTCACCACTTTGCAACCCCTAACAAAATTAAGTATCTGGGCAATTCTCATAGATGGCTGCTAACACCATTAGATAAAACTGATGGGAAATTTTATAATGGATGGATTGGGCTGGAAACATCTAAGCCTATTGATCAACCTTAATATCACAAGAAGAGAAACAATCAGACATTGTGAGTCTCTTGATATGGTGTAATAGAAAGTGTACAGCCTCACCTATGAGAGATTCTTGCCCAAAATCCTAAACTCAAACCTGAGTCTGATCAAGCCTTTAGTTGTAACCACCAGTTTACAGCAAGTACAGGGAACAGAAGAACAAGTTAAACAACACCATGTGGATACAATCAACCAAGTCCAGAACTGGGAAATTTTACAGAGCAAGTGCTTCATTTCTTTACCAAAAAAAGTCAAAACAAAGAACAAGGAGGAGGAGGAAGGACTGCTACAGACAGAAAGAGACATGTCAACCAAATGCCACATGTGGGCCTTATTGGGGTGTTGATTCAAACAAACCAACTGTAAAAAGATATTCATGAGGTAAGTGGGGAAATGTAAACACTGGCCATTAAAGGACCTAAAGAATTTTTGTTACTTTTCCATTTGGAGATGAAGTTCATTTAAGAGTTCGGATCTATCTGTTAGAGATACAAATAGAAGTACTTACAGATAAAATAATATGTCTGGCTTTGCTTTAAAATAATCCAGAAGGCTGGGGGAGTAGGGTAGGGATAAACAAGATTGACCATATTTGTTGAAACTGGTGGTATAAAACTAGGGTTTCATTATTCTAGTCTCTCTACTTTTGTGTATGTTTAAAATTTTTCATAATAAAAATGTTTTTCTAAAGACAAGAATGACAATGAGAATTCCACAGTGTAAAGTGGTACTCAAATGAAGATGTCTTAAATTAATTTTTTAAAAGAAATACAATAAATTAAATAAACATACAACTCCAAAAGCTAGAAATAAAAACAAAATTAGTCAAAATAAGGAAGGGAAAAATTAATCAACATAAAAGTGGAGATTAGTTTTTTAAAAAAAGAACATACTTACAAATAAAACCAAAATCTGTAATTTTAAAACATTCACAAAATAAATCTTTGGTAAGTATAACTAAGAAAATAAGAAATAAAACATAAATAAACACTTTAAAATTGAAAAAGAGGCCATACTTGTTTTCAACATGAGAGAAAAAACATGACAGAAAATTTAAACATAAAATAATATTAGGTTGCAATAAAATAGATAGATAAAATGGATGATTTTTAAGATAATAAAAATGACTCAGGCTAACTCAAGGAAACATAGAAAAAACATAAACATACTATAACCACAGAATAAATACAGGTTGGTTTATTTATTTAAAGGATAGTTTGTGATCTATCCCCAAAAGGGCATCAGTCCAGATGGTTTTATTCATTTATTTCTTCTTTCTTTTACTGATTCAAAAATATCAACTGAACACCTAATATACCAGGCACTATTCTTTTTTCTTTTTTTTTTTTTTAAGAGACAGGGTCTCACTCTGTCATCCAGGCTGGAGTGCAGTGACCCAATCATAACTCAGTGTAACCTCAAACACCTGAGCTCAAGTGATCCTCCTGCCTCAGCCTCCTAAGTAGCTGGGACTACAGGCACACAACACACCCAGCTAATTTTTTTTTTAAGAGATGGGGTCTTGCTATGTTGCCCAGGCTGGTCTCAAACTCCTGGCCTCAAATGACCCTCCTACCTCGGCCTCCCAAAGCATTGGGATTACAGGCATGAGCCACTGCACCTGGCCAGGCACTATGCTTAATGATGGGGATTCAGCAGTAAAGCAAAAAAAAATAATAATAATCATGCCCCCTTGGAGTTTACATTCCAGTGGTAATTGGGGGGAAGAGGGAAATACGGACAATAATAGAATAAATAAGTAAAATATATCATACATTAGATGGTGTATAAGCTGAATAATGCCCTTCCTCCTACCCTCTGCCACTCCAAAGATGCCCAAGTCCTAATCCCCGGAAGCAATGAAAATGTGACTTTATGTGAAAAGGGGGACTTCATAGATGGGATTAAGAGTCATGAACTGGAAAGATTATCCTGGATTACGTGGGTAGACCCGATGTAAACACAGGAGTCCTTATAAGAGGGAGGCAGGAGCGTCAGAGTCAGAGAGAGAGAGAGAAATTTGAAGACAGAGGAAGGAACCATGAGCCAAGAAATGCAGGCAGCCTCTTGAAGCTGGAAGAGGCAAGGAAACAGATTCTCCTGAGAGCCTCCAGAAGGAACCAGCCCTACTGACACCTTGGTTTTAGCACTTCTGATTTCCAGAACTGTAAGAGAATAAATTTGCATTGCTTAAGCCACTAAATTTGTGCTAATTTGTTACAATAGCAATAGGAAAGTAACACAGATGAGAAAAACAGAGCTGAGTAAGGGCATGGGCCTGCCAAAGGGAACAGTTGACCTAAGTTGGTTAGGGTGAGTCTCCACTCTAACAAGCCTTGTTATATAAACTGTTGCAGGGCATAGAAAAAGAAGTTGGTCCAACGAACCACTTCATGAACAAAATTCAAAGACAAATAACAGACAGGAAATTAGGAAAATGATATACAAATGAAAAATAAGCATATGAAAATCTATTCAATTTTGGTGGTAGCAAAAGAAATGGAAATTAGAACAATGAAACACCACTTTTAACAGATTAGCAAAAATTTAAATTATTGTTAACATCCAGTACAGGCTAGTGTATGGGAAAAGGGCAATCTGTTACATTACTGAGAGAATCTTAAACTTGTACAAATCTTTTTGGAAGGCAATCTGGTGATTTCTATCAAATTTTAATATATGCATACCTTTTGTCCAGTAATACATTTCTAAGAATCATACTACAAAAATGTTTACAACTAAAGTCAAAGAAATGTACGTGGGATTCACTGTAAAAATAATAAAAACAACTCCAATTTTAACCAGTGGGGAATTATTAAATAAATTGTGATACATCCACACAAAGGAATACCACAAAACAATTAAAAAGAACTTAAGGCGGGTCGATATATACTAACTTGGAAAGATATTCACAGCATATTATTAAATGAAAAGCTCAAGTTGCATGACTGTGTATACACTATGATTCCTCTGGTGGGAAGCCTCTAAAATGGCCCCAGTGATTTGTACATTCACACATTTGTGTGATCCCCTCTCCTCTTGAGTATGGGCTGGATCTAGTGACTCATTTGTAATGAATAGAATATGGCAATAGTAATGGGATATTATTTCTTTTTTTTTTTTTAGTTTCAAAAAATGTACAGGGTACAAGTGTTTTTTGTTACGTGGATGAATTATATCATGCTGAAGTCAAGGCTTTCAGTATACCTGTCACCAGAATAGTGTACACTGTACCCAATAGGTAAATTTTTATCCCTCACCCTTTATGACCATATAGATCTCTCATTTAGCTCCCATTTATTAGTGAGAACATGTAGTGTTTGTTTTTCCCCATTCCTGAGGTACTTCACTTAGGATAATGGTCTCCAGTTCCATCCAAGTTGCTGCAAAAGACTTTATTTCCTTCCTTTTTATGGCTAAGTAGTACTCTATGGTATGTATATACCACATTTTCTTTACCCACTCAAGAGGTGATGGGCACTTAGGTTGATTCCATATCTTTGTGTTTGTAAATTGTACTGCAATAAACATTCAGGTACAGGTGTCTTTTTTATAAAATGACTTCTTTTCCTTTGCGTAAATGCCCAGGGATTGCTGGATCGAATGGTAGGTCTACTTCAGTTTCCTCTTGCTTACCATAATGAAAGCCAGCTGCCATGCTGTGAGCTGCCCTACAGAGAGGCCCCTGTGGCAAAGAAGTGAGGGAGGGCCCTAGCCAACAGGCAGCAAGCAACTGAGCCTTCAGTCCAGCAGCCTCACAAAGAACTGAATCCTGCCAATAACCATGTGAGTGAGATTGGAAGCAGATCCTTCCCCAGGGGAGCTGTCAGATGAGACCACAGCCCTGGCCAACACCTTAATTGCAACCTTGTGAGAGACCTTGAGGCAGAGGATCCAGCTAAGCCACAGCCTGATTCCTGACTCAAGGAAACTGAGATAATAAATTGTTGTGTTAAGCTGCTACATTTGAGGGGAATTTGTTACACAGCAATGGATAACTAATACAGTCCCATTTTTATCAAAAAACAGTTAAACTATATTATGCAAGTGTATGTGTAGAGAGGGTTGGGAACAAGGATACCTAGAGAGATGTCTGGAAGGAAAACCTCCAACTGCTAATGGAGGTTATTTCTGGGGCATGAAACGCAGAGAAAGGGAAAATGGCAATTTTTACTTCGATATTGTTTGAATTTATTCCAGTAAGCCCTAATTACTCACACAGTCTACATATCTATTTTCTTGAAACTTTTCTGCATGATTACTTTTATATCATGTTCTTGACTCAGCAATAGTAAGGTACTGCTCTGAGTTGTTTAGCTAAGGGTAGTGGTAGATGTTCACCAATTCATTCATATACCTCCTCTCTTATATTATAACAAATGCCATCTTCTTTCTGAGACAGAGACCCCCAGCAATGAAATACAGCAAAACTAACTGACCCTTCTAGGAGCTAAACTCTTGGTTTTGTCAGATTAAGAAATAAACTTTTGTAAAAAGTGGATTATAACTACCACTACCAACAACTCCAGTAACCCAAAACCTCAAATGATCTGAACAACTTCTTCCATATTCTGAACAACTTAAATCTTCCCATCTCAGGAAATGCATCACCAGAGCAAAGAAACCCTAGGGTCATATATCGCCCCTTTCTTTCCATCAGCAACCACATACGCTCAGGAACAAGTCCAAAAAACAATATGATCTTGAATTGGACCACTTTTTTCAACTCTTATTGCTACGGCCTGAATCTAAGCCACCGCCATTGGTCCCCTAGACCACTATATAGACCATTGCATAGCCCACTGTATAGGCCACTGTATAGATCACTGCATAGACCACTGTATATACCATTGCATAGATCACTATATAGCCCACTGCATAGACCACTGTATAGACCACTATATAGCCTACTGCATAGCCCACTGTATAAACCACTGTATAGACCACTGCATAGACCACTGTATAGCTCACTGCATAGCTCACTGTACAACCTACTGTATAGACCACTGTATAGCCCACTGCATAGACCACTGCATAGCTCTCTCACTGGTCTCCCTGCTTCCACACTTGCCTGCCTATAAATCATTCCTCACACAGAGGCCAGCATGATCTTTTTCTTTTTTTTACTTTTTATTTTGAAATGATTTTAGAGTTACAGAAAAGTTGCAATAGTGTAAGAATGAAACAAAGAATCCCTGTGTACCTTTCTCTCAAATTCCCCAGAATAAGTAACATTTATCACATTTGCTTATCATGACTCTACACATAAACACACACACACATTTTTTCTCAAGTATTAAGGCATCTTACATTTTTACCCACAAATAGTTCCAGGTATACTTCCTAAAAACAAGAACTTTCTCCCAATAAGCAAAGCACCGTTATCAAAATCAGGAAATTAACACTGATACAATTTTATTACCTACAGTCCTTACTCAAATTTCACCAACTGTCCCAATAACAAAGTGATCTTTTAAAGAGTCAATCAAACCAGGTCGCTCTCTTGCTTAAAATGCTCCAATGGCTGCCTATTGCATTGTAATAATATCCAAATTCCTTACCGTGGCCTACAAGGCCTGCATGCTCAAGCCCCTACTTCTCCAACCTCATCTCCTAACATTCTCCCTATCCTCACTTTGATCAAGCCCCAAAGGTCTCCTTTCTATTCTTCCAGCACATCACCTCATTTCTACCCCAGGGCTTTTGCATCTACCACTGCCTCTATCTGGAATGGTCTTTCCCACAAATCTTCAATGGTGGAGCCCTTCTCATGGACTTCATGTTGCATTGCTTTCTCCTTGTATGATTTTTAGGGGTGTAGATGGAAATATTTAATTCTAGATTGTTACCATGTTCCTACAAGAACACTGAAAGACTGAATTCTCAATGTTTTTGTGAATATTTTATTGTATTCAAATCATTTATGAATTGTTAATCAGTATATGGTACCTATGAAATATTCAAATTAAATAAAAACCCTCCTCTTAAATCTCTCTAGATAAACAGCAATGTGTACTGCTATATTGTTGTTCTTAAAAATTTACAAGTTGGTATCATTAAGTAATAATTATTTTTTTCTATCTCCAACCTACTAACAGTACAAAAGAATATACATTATAACCCAAATGCAAGCTTACCTACAAGTAATTCAAAAACAAAGTTTTTCTGATTACAAGATGTGATTCTGAGGACATAGATAAAATACTTTAATAATCCCATATAACCAATGTTAATGTGTATATAATGCATCTGTATAATGAGCTATGCTCTAAACATTGCTCAGAACCACAGCAGCCACCTAAAGTCATTCAGACAGTACCATAGGATCTCTAAAATCATGTCAACTCTAAAAATGAAATGACAAGAAGTGGAAAATGATTATTGCTATCATTTGGGGCTTTATGTCATTTCTCTGTAGTGCCATCCTGTGTTGCCCTATTCCAGGTAGCACTCTCTCCTTCCCACACTCAATGACAAGGATCACATGTTTGAATAAAATGTCAACATCCCACATTATGCAGAGTAATGGGAATCCATCATCTAAATATCATTACAATCAAGGACTGTCATGTTCAAATTCTCCTTCACTATGCATAGCTGAAAGAAACAACATCTTTAAGACCTTGCCTGAATTTTTCAGCTGAAACCCACTTGATTTCAAGGTGACAGTGTGTGTTCGTAAGAGCTGTCACCACCTTGGATAATTATAAAGCCAGAGAAAGCCTGCGAGAGGGAACAAAAGGAGATTAACACCTCTGCCCATTGATGCAGCTTCACCGAGGCAGGGCCACTGGCCACCCGGAACAGAGAAAGCTGCTGCCACCTCTGCCAATTGGGAAGAAAATCGAAATAAGGTGGAAGTAAGGAAACCTCTCTCAACAATTAAAAACACAGAGCTTGCTTTATCTTTTTGAGAGCTACAGATATTTGTGGCTAAGAAGATAGGGTTTTGAATACTGTCAAGGTCACAACATCAAATAGCGAGTTGGTTGGCGATATCAAAAGGTACAAAGAACAAAGGGATAAAAGTAAACAAAAAGATTGTTGAAATGCCAAACACAGGGAACTGGGAACAGGATTTCACATTTGGCATCGGCATGTGCACAAGGATTGGGGAAACTGATGACCAAAGCTCCGGGACCATGTTGTTGTTGCAGAAGATCTTGGCTAGTGGAATTTAGAACTACTCCTTTCAGTTCAGTTCAACGCAGAAAACACATTCTAATCCAGTGACTTCTGAATCCTAACCCACTGGGATATGGGAAAAAGATGTCCAAACTTTTTATATTTATTTTTTATCTCACTCTTTTAAAATGTCTATCTTGCGTATGTTATGAAATGTATGCACTATATTAGAACAATACGTAGATTACTAAATACATGAACAAGCTTATAGTGAAAGTGAGTGATCATAAACCATTTATTGATTAAGTGGTATGTGATCAAGAAATTGTACAAATTCTGCTTCAGTAGCGCTAGGGTAGGGCCCTGGAATATGTGTTTTTAACAGGTGTCTCTGGTGGACACGTTTTACCTGTATTAATTCATTTTAATCCTTACAACAGTTCTACCATTGGGTCATATGACATACTAAGTCAGGTATTATAACTGTCCCCACTGTACAGATGAGAAAACTAAAGCACAGAATAGTTAGGTAATTTTCCAAATTTTCGCAGCTATTAAGTGGGGCACCAATGCCAGTGTTCCCTGCGACACAGTCTCAAGAAGTTAGTAAACCATGATTGACCCAAGATAAAGTTAAGCAGAAAAGATGGGAGAAGTTAAAATCCCAGGTAGAAGAGATGCAGGGGTATCCAGTGGGAAGCTCCATCGGTCTGGATGACCCCCTCACTCATGAGGCCCAGGGTAGACACACACACACAAAAACAAAAAATCCCTCATGTATGTGAGTCACATTTGTTTGGCTTCATGAGATGGGATTATTCTAGAAAGACAAAGATAGGAAAAAAGACACAAAGATTGCTTCAATAAAATATCACCCAACCTGAGCAGCTCACTGTCATTTTTTTTTTAATAGAAGCCTTTCACCATATGGAACTAATTATCGCCATCTGCGGCTCCGTACTTCTATTTCCTCTCTAACAGCTCGTTCTTCAAAAACTCAGTAGCTTCCTCTCTTTACATTTGTAAATGCTATTGACTATGGATAAAATCCATGTTTACTTTCTATTCAAAACCCCATAGGAAAGCTTGTTTTAATCACCCACAGATGTTTCATTCAGTTCTGCTTAGCTTGGCACAGAACTTCAGAAGGAAATAAAAGAAAAATCTTTATTTTATATTTCAATTGTAGATTGTTACAGACTAAATAAAATGCCAAATTGTTATTGGAAACAACACAGCCACTGTAATAAGGATAGTCGACATCTCATTTTTACAATTGTAATTTTTTCTGGCATTTGTTTAACGCAAGATGGTTTCCACATTTTACAAAGGTCTTCCCTCCGCCCCCCTTCTCTGCATGAACCTTCAGTGAAGCCATAGGACTTTGTAATTTATTTTCAGTGCATTCTTATACGTTTGAGAAAAATTGAAATTATTGCACCATGTATAGTGATTAGGCTGTTAAATAATTTCTACCCTTCTGGTGTCATATTTTAATATATGTTATCTTTTTTAATTCCTGTAAACTAACCCCCAAAACTATTTCATACACATCTAATACTCTATGGGTCAGTTCTTCCTTGCTTCCTTTTTATTTTTTAGTTCCTAACTAAAAAACATTAATAACATATAAACATTCACTGTGAATTATGCTTACACATCACAGTTATTAAATATAAGGGGGAAAGGCAGCTTTTCTGGTAGAAAGAGTATTTCTATGAATTTCTAGCAGATTCTTGATTTATCTTCAAAAACTGCGACACGAAAGCATAATATTCCATTTCTTTATAATCCCACCGCCCTCCAATCAACCCAGAGCTCACCTGATTCACTGAAACCCGGAAGTTTTTAATGAGGTTCTTTCCAATTTCTTTTCACTCCACTAACGCAAAGAATCGAACTACACTCCACAAGACCTAAGTCCAAAATTTACCAAACATTTACCTCTTCCTAAGTCCAGCCAATCACGCTGCTCCTCCAAAAGCATTTCATTTAAATTGTATTTACATGGCAGAGCTAATTATAAACTTCCTTCTCATTCCAATGTGTTAAAATATCATGGATATTAACCCTGTTTCGGTTTTGATTCAGTACACATGGTTCCCATTGAAGAAAAAAAAAAATCTTCTCAAATAAAGATGACCCCAGAACGAGCCCATCTGGCTTAAAGAGAGGTCCAGTTATGCCTCCTTGTAATTGTTTCAATGCACACGTCAAAACTCCAGTTTGAATGTACTTATTTTGCTCTATCATCATTTTATCTTATTGCTCTTTTCCATGTATCTTTTCAGAATACCTGGGAGATATTCAAAGAACCTGTGCAATCCCGACAAGAAGAAAGCATATAGGAGGGGGAGTGACCAAGATTGTGTCTGAGAGAAGCTACCAAACCAAATGTTTTGAGTCAATGTAGGGAAGGAGACAGTTTTCTTTACACAGCCATATTTTTCTGTGTATGTGACAGCTCTTCAGAGAACAGCTCTGAAATTCTATGCTGATAGTGAGAAAGAATATTTACTTTCCCAAATTATCAGCTGTATACATTTAGGATCCAACATCAAAGACAATTAACAAATCCTTCAAAGACCTAAGTGTACTTTTTGATGTCAAGTTCATGCATATATTTTGTGTAACTCAGATTATCTGCCTTTAATTAATTAAAGCTATTAGTGGCTATGAAAAACAAGTTTTTTTGAGTTATTATTTTACAAGTCTTTAGTTTCAAAAAAGTAAGTAAAACTTAGTCATCCTTTGGTATCCAGGCACTGTAATCAAGACAAGTAGATTCCTGTGAGTCAAAGACAACTAATTATAATTTACCCCACCATAAGAATAAACAAAATTCTAATATATAAAGTAGCTAAAGTGTTCTTCATGCTACAGACTTCTGCCACCATTTCCATGGTGATGACACCAAAGTCTTGTCCTTCTGACACACATGTCCCCTTCACAGAAAAAGGAGAGCTACAGGACCAAATGCTCACAATTTCTCTACGCATGTATAATGTTGGATGACACTTACAAACATCAAATACAGGCAGCTAGTTGCTGGGAAAATAATAGGGGAATAAAAACAGAGTAGTCAACTTTCTAAGGAGGTTATGATTAAAATGAAAAGCGGAG
This sequence comes from Daubentonia madagascariensis, assembly GCA_023783475.1. Classification (NCBI taxonomy): domain Eukaryota; kingdom Metazoa; phylum Chordata; class Mammalia; order Primates; family Daubentoniidae; genus Daubentonia; species Daubentonia madagascariensis. The sequence goes on from JAKFHU010001224.1 coordinate 4,879,900, forward strand.
GGGAATAAAAATACTGTAAATATATAGGAATAAAGACATATTTTATGCCATAGTTGATAGTATAATTTAGTTTTTTTTAAATCCAGATATAAGGTTTTTAAACATCTCAAACACTGGCACGTAACATTCCTCATGGATGGATCAGTCTAGGTGATGTCAAGAAAGCTCCACCCACTTCTACCAAAAAAAAGGATGACTTAATGCCTTTTGCAACAATTTGGATGGAACTAGAGACCATTACCCTAAGTGAAGTATCTAAAGAACAGAAAAACAAACACCACATGTACTCACTGTTAAACTGGAACTAACCAATGAGCACACATGTGCACAGAGGGAAGTAAAACTCAATGGAAATCAAGCAGGGGGAAAGGGGGAGGAGGGGATGGGTTATAACCTACTTAACGGATACAATGAACACTATCTGGGTGACGGACACACTTATAACCGTGACTCAAGCATTATAAAAATGATCCATGTAGCCAAAAATATTTGTACCCCCATAATACTTGGAAATAAAAAAAAAATCAGGTAGTTATTAGTTTCTTAATCTGTGAAATCGCCTATGTAATACTGTATTTCCTCAAATCTAAGATTCCATCAATTTTAAGACATACTTTTATTTATCAAGAAAAACTATGCCAATTAACTATGATAGATGGTCAATTGTAAAACACATTCCAATTTCAGAGATATTAAAATGTGAAAAATAAATATGCACCTTATATTTAAAGAAATACAGTGAAATCCTTTCTGTACATATATTCACATAGAAACAAAACTCTAGTTCTAGAACACAATAGGATACTTGCTTAAGAATACCAAGTGTATAATAAATGCTTTAAAGAAGAAGAAAGAAAGAGACATCTCACAGGTAACATGGAACATTAACTTGTCTATACAGGTTCAGAAATCGTTTGCAGTTTCCAATACATTTTTTATTATGGCCTTACACATTTATTGATTTAATTTTGTTGCCTTTTCACTGATTATAAGTAAAAAGTGCTTATAAACTTTAGAAAATACACAAAAATGGGATTCTGACAAAGATCTGGCCTAGTTTAGATCTGTAATGATGCAGGCACTATTAAAAAAAATAAAAATTCTCTCCTCCTTTTCTCTTGTCTCATTCCTTAATTTCGGACAGCCTTTTCCCACACACGCAGGTGGTGCTGCTGCTATAGTTGCTGCTAGAAGCTCCCTCAACCCCCACAATGCTCACCCAGCTTCTAGAGCCTTTGCTGGATTTGCAGTGGGAGACATTCAGCCCCGATCCGCTAATCTGATTCCTCTAGGGGAGGAAGGACGAAGGTGGGATCAGGGCTGGTTAGAATTCAAAGACATCAGGACTCAGGATTCAGAAATTGCTTCTGGGAAGTTCAAGGTTAACACGTAATATTGTTTCAACTATTTCAACCGCCTTATAGATAAAAAGGAGAAAAGAGTGGTTATGTTTCTCCTCCATGTTTTTTTAGTGCTTTCTGGTTGATCCCAAGATTTCATTTGGGTCGACGTGGTCATACACATGCGCACCTGCTGACTAACAAACTTGGGATGATGACTGTCATAGAAACTCTTATGACAACAACAAAAAAGTCAGGTGATCTACAAAATCGTAACTGTCCTCCAGTCCATCAGAGAGCTGAAGTCATAATGCAACCAAGTAACCTGAACTCCAAACAGGGACAAGACTTTCCAAAGAGAGACTGGACACACGAACTGTCCAGGTTTTGGCAGAGCAAGGGAGAAAGAGGTGGTCACCACATAAGCAGGTAAGAAGAAAATCAGCCAAAACATTAATGAATTCTTAAAGGGCACATGTGTGCTGGTGTGTCAGTCGGAACAGCTAGGAGCTCCAGACACAAGGGAGGTTTCCACTCACAATCTCAACTTCGTGAGCCTCCACTGGGTACTTATACTCGGGAGAAAGATGGGGGGCAGGGGCCAGAAACCAAGACAGCCCCCCTTCAAGGGCACATCTGCTACTGATGGGGACAGGCACTTCCATGGACCCTTTCCTCTTATGAAGTAAGCCTTAAGCCACTAAAGAAGGGACAATAAACCCTTTTCCCCCAGACTCCAGGCAAAGACCCATTGCTCCTGGGAAGGGGCAGAAGTAGAAACTTTCTCTCTCTCTAGAGAAACCTTCTTGGGCCCAGGACTCTGCAATGATGCCAAACACAGGGCAGCTAATGCTAGGAAAGAGACAAGAAATTCTCTCCCACCTAAGACCAAGCACAGATACGAGGCAGAATTTGGCCATCATAGGGAGGAGAGGAAGGAATGTTAAGAAAACCCTAATCCCAAGGCCCAGGCATGCAGAGCCTGCCTACAACTGAGGACCACCACAATGGAAAGCCCCTCTGCCCAATGAGCCCAATACCAATTAACAAGCAACAGTAGATTAACACTGGGAAGAGCAAGAACATGAAGAAAGACTGCTCTGTGGCTCACGCACACAGGTAAAACAGGAATACCGAGAAAAACCATCTAGTACTCCAAGTTCCATGCTAAGCGCAAGGTAATAGCAGCCACCACTGGGGGAATTTGAAGCCTGTGATCAACAGAAGGTAACCGTAGCAACAACAAAACCCAAACCCAGCTCAACCCCTGAGTAGACTGATTCGACTTCCACGCTAATGACATGAAAGCAGCAGCAGCATGCCCATTACCAGGCAAAAATACCATTTAACTCAGTCCCTTCAGTTCTTCTACATACAATGTCAAGCATTCAATTTAAAAAAAGTGCAAGACACACAGAAAAACAAGATAAAACATGCCATGATCAAATGATCAACCAACCAATAGGAGCTAACACAGAGATGGCTTAGATGTTCTAACTATTGAACAGAGACTTTAAAATAACCAGGATTGACATGTTAAAGGATCTAGTGGAAAAGATGGACAACATGCATGAACAGATAGGAAATTTAAGCTGAGACATGGAAACTATAAAAAGGGGTCAAATGGAAATGTTAAAAATTTTTTAAAAACATATCATTAGAGATGAAGAATTCCTTTGATAGGCTCTGTGTCAATCTAAAGATTGATTAATAGAAAGTTCCAAACTAAAACACAAACAGAAAAAAAATGAAAAGAAGAAATTAACAAATAAGAAAAATAGAGCTGTGGGACAATATATATGTAACTGAATTTCAAGAGGGATAAGAGAGAAATAGAAATATTTAAAGAGATAATGGTCAAGAATTTTCCAAAATTAATTAAAAACAACAAACCACAGATCCAAGAATCCCCGAGAACCCCAAGCAGGATATTTTTACATAGAAAAAGAAAAACAAAAATACTTATACATTGTATAGTCAAACTGCTGAAAAAATATTTAAGACAGAGGAAAAAAAGAGATACTATATGTACAGGAAGAAAGCTAAGTAAAAATCTAAAGTTAACACCACTTATGTAATTTAAAACCATAAAAATAAATTGTAACCCTCATCTTGGCATCTTATGTTGTGTGTTTGATGTTTCCTCAGAATTTTGTCTCTCTGATTTGACTGTAGACATGGACCTACATTACCTACTCTTACCCTTACATTAATTTTACCTTTTGCCCTTGCACAGTGTTAGACAAAGCATGGGTATTCATTCAATAAGCTTTCCTGACTTGGGAGTAGATTTACTTTTGCATGATTTTTTTGCATAGTATCAGTGAACTTTTTTTTAACAGGACATACACAGTCTTAAAACATACAAGTATTTTTAAATTAACTTTATAAAACTTTTTAATCTTACATTCTCTACCTTTTATTTTTCAGAAATAAGAGATAAACACATGTGGGATGGGCTCTACATTTAGCAAAATGAGATCATGGGTCCTCCCCACTTGGATACTTCCTTTGCCCAGCACTTACATATTGAATTTTAGATCATGCATATTATATTCATCAATGTATTACCTTGTTCCCTACAATTTCCTATGTGTGCTTTGTCTTTTCCTCCACAAGCAGATTACTGATTCTTCAAAATAAGGTCTACAATGTCTATATTCTATAACCCAATACACAATAGATGCATAATAAAATGTGTCGTTACCAATGTTAATATGACGACATGATCTAGGAATGCCCAGCTCCGCCCTGCTAGGTTTAGGTCCCAGGCCCAAGAAGAGTAAGCCAACAATAAAAAACGTGGAGTCCATTGTTGATCTTTATCCTGAATTTTGTTCATACTCTCAGCTTTGTGTTCCCTGCTGGCCTCAGCGTCACATTTCAGGCCTCACATCTGTGCCAGCCCATGGCTAGATCTGTGGTTCCCTGCTGTATTTAATCTCTCTGGTTCCCCAATAATCCCTTTATTCCCCACTTGACAGCCTGTTCTCTTCTTCTCTCTCTAAGCACTATGTTTGTTCAGATATGCTTTCTGGAACCTTCTTTAGTTCCCTCAGGACCCCTTCTCATAAGCTGCATACTCGGTTTTAATTCCGGCCCCAGGAGTCAGGCTCTGGACAAGGAATAATATTAAAAGGTTTGAAAACAAATAAATCTCTATATAACACCAAAGTAAAAAGGTGATATTATTGGGTACGTAAGCTATTCTTCTACTAGGATTATATTTTAAGGGAAATGCTGCAAATTTTCACACGACAAATATCTATGAAATCAAAGAACATAATTCCAAAATGATTAGTTTAACAGAATGTTTAAATAAATGGAATGTTTAGCCTGCCAACTTCCCATACATGTATAATAATTATTTCACAAAAACTAGTGACATTCTATAGCCTAGGATTTGCCAGTTTGTTCTTGAAAATATGTTGCTCCTAAGAAAAGTCCAAGGATCTGAGCTTAAAAGATGAGAAACACTAAAGTGTCCACTCAATTTCTTTGATTCACCCAAGGCCTTACAGTCTGTTCTCATTATTCTTGGTAGTTATGTTCTATAAGTCACTGAAAACACTGAATTAATGAATACTGAACCATTGCTCCTAGGGGAAATACAGAGTTGGTTTCCTTCAAGCCTTTGGTCACAACATTTTCATCAATTGATCAATACATAACCTTATTTTTTGTGTTTCTATTTAAAGACACGTTATTTAATATATTGTTGATTCATTAACATTGAACTTAGAGCCAACAGCACTATAACTCATGCCTAAAATAGCCTTATCTAACACACATATTTTCTCCTTAAGGCACATCACCGCCTTCTTGTTCTTAGCACTGGACAGCACTTCAATACTATGATTGAAGGGCATTTTAAATAGTAAAACCACTAACAAAAGCACAAACATGTGACAAACGTGGTACCAAACAGACCACAAATTTTAAAATACTTGTTTACAAGAGCTGAAACAGGAAGGCAGCGTATCGTCTTGGTCAACCCAGCCGGGAACGTACGTGTCAGATGACAGATTTCCATCACTCTGCACGTGTCCACCAATGACTGCCTGCAAAAGCACCATAAGTATTGATTTTAGGGTTACAAAGGAATTTTTGCAAATAGGCAAATTCACAAATACACAGGGTCCACAACAATAAAAACTGATTGTATCTCCATCTCAAAGTCCTCAATATCTCAGTTTGATACGTACCTTGACCCCCACCTCGCCTCTCTCAATTTTCCAGCCATTGATCTTGTTACTTACTCATCAACCTCACCTCTTGGTTTCAATGAACATCTTCATCTTTCCTAATTATTGCATGGTTCCAGGGTCCCTGTCCCACAATGCATTCGCATAAATGACGGTGGAGAAGGCACCTCCTGCCTCATCCCGCCGTTGGCAGTACTTCCACACAGCTTATGGTCACTGCTGATTTAACGACATCCCTACAAAACCAAAATTCATAGCCCATTATCACTTCCTTCTTGAATATACTAGTATTTTCAGAACCTATAACCTTTCACTGAAAAAGCTTAATGCATAGGTCTCTGAAGTTAGGACGATTATCTGGGTTATTTCATTCTAAATTATTTAGGTCATTCAAAATGTTTTTAAGTTTAGGAAATCCTCAGTAATTACCCCAACTCTACTTCCCTCCCTAAGAGAAGCTTGGTCAAATACCACCCACTCCTTGTTCACCATTGAGAAGTATTAAGTCTATGGGCCTCTTCATTTCTTTGGGTATATTGAAGTTGTCCATTAAAAAAAAAAAAAACCCTGATTATTCACAGGCAAGCCAATTTATTTTATTGACAGGTTGATTTAGTTTCCTCTATGACTGAGGGAAGAGGAGATCAAGGAAACTAAAGCTGTAAAGTCTAGACACCTTGAACAGAAGGGTGCTGTAGTTTCATAGGATACCTAAAGACAGGCTGTGTCTGATAGACTATTAATATATCTAAGATTGGGAAGGAATCTCAATGGTCTGTAAGGCCTCTAAATTGTGAGCACCGTCAGAGTAGGGGCTGGGGCTGGTTTTGTTCACCATTGTGAGCCCAGCCAGCATCTGCACTTGGCCTGGCACATTGTAGACACTGAAAAATATTTATAGTTATTTCTCACCAATGTGAATGAATCTCAGAGATATGTTGAATGAAAGAATCCTTACACAAAATACACGTATTGGGTGATTCCATTTATATGGAGATCTAGAATAGGCAAAACTAATCTACAGCAGAAAACAATCACAATAGTGGTTCCCTGATTGGAGGTAGGGAGGGGGTGTAGGGTTGGAGATTGCCTGGGATGGGGTATGAGGGAATCTTCTGGGATATTAATAATGTTCTACACTTTGAAAGGAGTTTGGGTTACACAGGTACATACATGTGTCAAAATTCATAGAATGGTATACTTAAGTTTGTGCATTTCATTGTATGCAAACTTTATCTCAACATATACATGACAAAACAAGTATAGTAAAATATTGCTAATAAGTGAATCTAGGTGGTGGGTATATGGGTGTTCACTGTAAAATTCTTTCAACTTTTTTTGTGTATTTGAAAATGTTCCAACCAGGTGAAGTGGCTCAGGCCTGTAATCCTACCACTCTGGGAGGCTGAGGAGGGACGCTTGTTTGAGGCCAGGAGTTCAAGACCAGCCCTAGCAAAAGCGAGACCCTGTCTCTACCAAAAATAGAGAAATTAGCCAGACGTGGTAGTGTACGCCTGTAGTCCCAGCTACTCAGGAGGCTGAGGCCGGAGGATGGCTTGAGCTCAGGAGTTTGGGGTTGCAGTGAGCTATGATGACAACACTGCTCGCTAGCCCAGGTGACAGAGCGAGACTCTGTCTCATTAAAAAAAAAAAAAAAAGTTCGGGGTGGGGGAGGGGGAGCAGAATCACACATCCTAAAAACATTCTAAAAATATGTTTAATACAACAAAGTCGACTCTTTCCCCAATCTTCTGCCCAATGCCTGAGTTCCCTTCATAATGTCCTTATCAGGTGGTCATATAGATTCAGTTATTTCCAAATGCTGGTTCATGAACAAGCTGCATCAGAATATCCACAGGTGCTGATAAAAATACAGATTTGGAGCCCCATCTAGACCTACTAAGTCAGAACCACTAGGGTATTTTTAATAAGCCTCTCACCCAGGTTTTCTGATGTATACCAAGTTTGGGAGTGACAGATCTGAATTATGTACAACTGTGGTCCCCAACCTCCATGCCACAACCTGGTACCAGTCTGTGGCCTGTTAGGAACCAGGCAGCACAGCAGGAGGTGAGCGGCGGATGAGCGAGCAAAGCTTCATCTGTATTTACAGCTGCTCCCCATAGCTCACCATCCTCCCCACCCCTGTCCATGGAAAAATTGTCTTCCATGAAACCAGTCCCTGGTGCCAAAAAGGTTGGGGACTACTGAATTGTACAACCACTCCAAAGATTAGAAAGTCCTCTACTAGGTTGACCCATTTTATTCTTGGAAAGCACTCTTTGAATATTTTTTTTTTCCTTCCACTGAATTAGATCTGCCTCCCTGGGATCTTCCACTCACTTATTCTTGTTTCTTCATTATTTCCCAATACCAAGCGGTCAAGGTACCTTGAACTTCTGTGAAGTCATGACGTGGCTTTCCGGTACCCTCACCATCCTTTCCTGAAAGTGGTCACAAAGTAAACTTCAGACATTTTCCTTTGTTGTCAATGAGTTTGTCTGATGCTTTTCTGAAAGTAGGTCTGGAGAGAAATAGACACCAAACAACATAGAAAGGAGTCTGGAACCAAACGGAAAGCAACCTTTGCCTACTTCACAGTTCTGCCTAACACCAGCCCCACTTAAAAGAATATAATATGTTCCTCTATTCGGCTGAATAAAAGATTTCAAGTGATCTGGAAACTACAGTTTCTACTATTTACAATTTAGACATGTTTGACTGAAATTTAAAATTAATCCTTTCAGCTGCCATATTCCATGAGCTAAAAAAATATTTGTATAATATCTCAGTGTAAAATAATGTCACCTTGAGGTCTGTTTAATTTTGCTTTTTTGAATAATACATTCAAACATTCCTGCTAAATGCACTACTTTAAACAAGCTGAATTGAAAGATTTTTTAATAAGATTTGGGGGATGAAATCACCAAGTTACCTGGTTTTTTTCAATAGCCCACTTGAGATTTGTCGATTTTATAATTTTTAAATGGAGTATCATTGTATTCTGCTATGAATCAGATGGACAGTTTAACTATTGGGGTGCCATCAATCTAACCTTCATAAATGTTGGTATTCGTGGATGTGACACATTTTTTCATGAATGTGATGTTGTTAATGCGTCCATAATGTTTCTTCAACTGCTAATTTCAAAATTGGAGTTTTCTAAATTTCCAGCATATTTAGCCACTGTTAGTTTGACTTTGAAATTGCCATTTTTCTTGGCCATGATTCAATCTAATACTTACTTAACTTGAATTTTAAAAGATAAAGCAGAAGTGCTATCAATTAGCAATTTTACTTCTGCCTCCAGCTAGAATAATTCTCAAATGCATCCCTCTCTACTATGAACTAAAGTATAATTTTCTACTATGTATATTCTTTTTCATAATTTTTAAAACTTGCACCTATATCTGCCTCTAAAACTATCTTTGCACCTTTTTTTGATTCAGCTATTCTGGAATAGCCTCCCATGCCAACTTTGGAAAACCACAACTTTATATGCAAAGTTAGGATAACATTCAAAGGTAGGATGGAGATAAAGGTGTTCTCTATTCTTCTAAATATTCTTTAAATTCTACTTCAAGTGGCTTTAGGAATATTTATTTAGAAAGTACGTATAGTTTTCTCACAATCTGGCATAGAGTCCTAAGGAAGCCAGAAAAATTCAGCACCTGCAAAGATCAGGAATCTATAGTATAGCAAAAATGTTAAATGGTAAATAAAATCTTGCCAAAAAGATATTTACTTTTTGAATAACACCCAGATATGATGAAGAAGATGTGGACAGAAGTTGCAGAAAAGAGTTATATTTCTTTTGTCCATATAAAAAAATAAGAAATACTATCTAACATAGAAATGATAAATGCTCATGTCGAAGGATGTCCTAAATACCTTCACTTGATCATTACACATTCTATGCATGTAACAAAATACCACTTGTACCCCAAAAATATGTACAAATATTATGTATCAATAAAAAAACTTTTTAAAGAAATACTATCTAGAATAATTTACTATGAAATATTCTTTTAATGAAAGTTCATGACTTGTATTTCCCAACTCGGATTAAATGTGTATTTTGCATCTTTTACAATAGTGGCTAGTTCCTTCCCAGAGCTCACCATATAAAATACTTTTCCCCTTCTGTGTTCCCTGCTATTGCCATTCATTTGGTCCTAATATTGCCTTATCTTATTAATTAGTTTTGATATATACATACATATCACCTACTATATAAACACTCCGTAAAAAGAGAGAACATGTCTTCAATATCTTTGTTTCTCTCTCAGAGTCTTGTACATTGGAGACATTCTTGCACACCAGATATGTCTTTTTTGTTTAAATCCATTGTTTGTTTTTTCCGTTGACTGATTTCATTACTCTAATCTGCATCTTCCCTAGTCCAACTCTACTGCTATTCCTAAAGAGGCAATGGCCAAATAATATACAGTGGTCTAGATACAGAGACATGATAGTTTTATTTCAAATCTATAACTCAGGTGCTAAACAGATTCATGCACCTGAAGCTGCTGTGTTCTGTGTACTATTCCCAGAATGTAAATAGATACTGCATTAAAAATTAATTAGGCATTAGCTCAAAATACCTAATGGCCCATTTGACTATTTCAGGCCTCAATTTTAATAATACAAAAATATTTAATAATGTTAATCTTTCAGAACTATGCCAATGGGATCCGCATATGGATTGACTCACTTCACTAAAGAAATTCACTCTCTGGGAAAATATAAGCCTAGTAGATTCAAGTTTTTTATTCTCTATAGGAATCTCTATGACAGATATCTTTCAAATGAGCACACAAAGTATTTTCTGCCTTAGTTTCTGATTATTACTTTTGAGTAGAGTATGTACAGATTTCCAAGGCTAAAATCTAAGGCAATAGATAATAATTTTTAAAAATCACAATAATCATCTAAGTAATTGAAATAGTCTAGTTATTATCTAGATTTGGAATCAAGGCCCTGGGATTCAATTCCTGGTTCTGTGATGACCTTACTCTGGATGGACTTGGATAAGTCATTTAATCTCTGTAAGTGTGCTTTCTCGTATCTAGAGTGGAGAAACTTATGCTACCTTTTTATCTACTCGAGAGAGAGATTTTGAAAATCAAATTAGAGCAGGGTTTCCCAACCTTGGCACTACTGATATTTTGGGCCAGATAATTCTTTGTTGCAAATCTGTGTGTCATAGGATGTTGAACAGCAGGTCTGGCCTCTATCCACCAGATGCCAGTACACACGCATGTACACACTCTCTCTCCCCAGTTCAGTTGTAACAAAAAAAACTGTCTCCAAATATTGCCAGATGTCAGGGGTGGGGGGTCAAAATCACACCCACACCCATCCCTGTGCCCCACTGAGAATGAATGAATTAAATGATTTATATGAGAGCCTTCATTAATACACTGAATATATACTGATGACCTACTATGTGCCAGACACTGTGGCCAAGTCAGATCGGATGTAATTCATGCCCTTAAATGAAGCAGACAAGCAAATCAGTGTTTCTGACGACAGGAGTTTTGGAGCCTGTGGGGTTGGATAGGGATGGAGGGAGTGTAATATTTAGGGATTAACAAGTAGAAGCCACAGGAACTGGTGATTCAATACATGTGGGGGAATGAGTAAAGTAAGGAGAGAAAAACAATTCTTACGACGTCAACAATGGCTAATTATTATTTATTACCTAAGTCAAAAGAATTTTTCCACAAGAACAGGGACATTTCCCAAAAGAAAACTCATACCACGTAAATGTTCATAAAATCAATATTAACTTCACGGTGACAGCTTTCATTTTAACTAGTAGGGGAACACACTTAGCGATGTGAGTCCACTTCTTCCACTCAATTTGCACTCCTATCTCAGAATTTGCAAGACTAGCAGAAGTCAGTTAACTCTCATACTGTAATCGAACTATCAAGGTCCACAAAAATGGCAGCAAAGTGGCGAAGGGTGAGGGACAACACGCCTCATCTACGGTTTCTTTATTTCATTCACTGAAGAACACATTATTCGAACGTTGTCTAAGAGTTTTGTTAGACATCGACTTTGAAAACCCAAGTCAAATGCATTTGTACCAGCATCAAAAGAAATAAAACCGAAACCAGGGTGAGAAATAGCCTTTCCCACACAACATTAGAGATGTGTAGATTTCAGAATATTATCTGCATGTGAGGTCCTCACAAAGGTGACTCTATTAGCTCCCCCTCGCTGTGGTACAGCAAGGCAAACAACTATCCCATTATCTCACGGCACTTTCTAGTTTGTGTGAAACCAGAAAAGTGCAGTTTGGAGACACAGAATATAGCATTCATTAGAGGAGAGCTAGTTAAAGGCTGCTAATGGGGCCCTTTGGCTCCTGGTCCTGCCGAGGTATTTGGAGGAGGTCCATGTGCCTACCCACATCAATTTCGGATGAAATTCTCGTTGCAAATACACGTTACCTAATATCCCCAAATATATGAAAGCCTTCCCGGTTTTTAAGTTTATAAGCCCCCTGACAACGGAATTCTGTGTGGAAATATCAAAATTCAAGTAATAAAGACAATTTTTGAGAGGATCCAAAATAGAAGCCATTATTGGAGTATAAAAACATTTTAGTTACTTAAGAATCCACATTTCTAAGAAAAGCAGCTTTATTAACCAACATTTCCTCAATAGGCAATTTTCCCCGTTTAATTTTCATAAATAGATCACTTTGAAATGTATTTCCCCTAACAAAGACTGCATATTAACAACAAATGATACAACATCTTCAAATTTTAATTAATGTCAAGAGCTTTATTTTGCTTCCAAGCAACTTACAGAGATGTGTTATTAATATAACTTAATTTAAGGGGATAGGCATTTGTTTTCTATTTTTAAAAAGGTGGTTCTGAAACTCTGGCCCTGTCAACATCATTTAAACATTCCTGTTCCATGCTTCAATATAATAAATTGAATCAGCATTTTAATTGTGCCCATGCTTTGTGGTTCCTGGCGGTACAAAAAGATTCTCTGTAAGTGCACGACTCCCCTCCAAAACACCCCACTGTGTGATTAATTACTAGTCTGGAAGATATAAATATGTCTCTCAATAAAGACAGTATGGACTGCTGGAAGCTCTGGCCTTAAACATCTTGGTGGGGAGCCTTAACTTAGCAGACATCCTCCTAATTCAAACAAGATTCTGGCTCCAGCATTCATGGAAAACTCTACCATGATACACTGTTCCTTTATTGAACAGCATATTTATTTTAATTAGCATCAATCTGTACCTGTACAAGAATCAGAGGAAATCAGGCTTTTTATGTATAAAAATATAGAATTCTCAAGATGTCTCTCTGTTCTTTAAGTAAGAAAGAACTGAGAACAGCAGAAAATAACCTTGAGTTTTAAAAAAGAGCCATCTTTATATAAAAGTATTTTAGGTTACACCCTGATATTACTCATGCTTTATTCTGAGTTAAAGGTTTGGCCAAGAGATCATAACTTTATAAATGAAGACAAGAGCCAGCACATCTATTTGGCTATCCCTAAACCTCACATCTACTGTCTAAACTGAGAATCCACCATGATTGCTAGAAGGGAGAGAAGCTCAGAGAAAGGACTTTTTGGCCACATTCTCTTTCCTCCACATAGTAAAAACGAGAATTGACAGAATTCCTAGGACTGTTACTACAAAGCCAAAATAAGGTTAAGAGGACTTATACCAATCATTTAACCAGAAATTGCAAGCAAAGTCAACCAGCTAGAAAATAAAGATTAATATAACAAACCAAGACTAGAATCTAGCTCTTTTAAATTGGAGAAGTCTCAAGTGTAACTTTTTGGCTTAATAGTTTGCATTAATGATCATGGCATTTATTGCCACAACTGAATACCACATCCCCAACACCCTTTTATTATGTTTTAAAAAGAAGGGATAGGGAAGGACAAGATCATCATAGATCATTCTGGCCAGTCTAGAAATCCAGACATCACATTCCTCACCATTCTATTTGGAAGAGAATGAAAGAAAGTTTTCCTAAAAATCCAATATACATTCTGCCATGGAAAAAATATTATCTGTATTCAGACTTCTACTCTCCTACTATTTATATCTTCACCTTGCCTTGTCAAAGATGATAGATTTTTTAGCACAATCATCAAATGTAAATGCAATGATTAAATCACTCAGTAAACATGAATCTGAATTGGAGTTATGCAGTAGACTGCAAAAATGGCCATAATTTCCCAGCCCTTAAATCTGGGCTGGTCTTGTCGCTTGCTTTGACCAACAAAATGTACAAAAATGGTAGTATATCAATCCTAATCTTAAGCCTCAAGAGATCTTACCAGCTTCCATTCTCAAATGCTTGGAACTCTGTACTCACCATGGGAACAAACCTAGACTGGCCTGATAGAAATTGAGGGCCCCAATCATCCCAGCTGTCCCAGACATGGCCATCATAAACCAGTCAGCCCACACAACCTTTCAGTTGGCTACAAGTACACAAGCAACCCTGGACAAGATTAGCCAAGCTTGGCCCACACCAGAAGAACCACCCAGCTGAGCCCAGCCAAATTTGCAAACCTGCAAATTAAATGGGTCCTTTTTAAAACTACTAGGTTTTGGTGTGGTTTGTTATGCAGAAGTAGAAAACTGGCACAAGTTCTATAACCTCATAACTAAATCCTTTCCAGTCTTTAGGCCCTACTGTAAGTTTCCCGTTATGCTCATAGCCTTTACCCCAGGTACTAGCATATGTACTCTGCTGACCTAGTTCCTTTGGAATTCTGATACCACTTTTTTCTGTAACAAAACTTAGCACTTAGGTAACTTATGCCCTATATGATTTTCTAAGGTATATCTAAGTATTTATGATTCATATACAAGTTCCCTGAAGGCAGAGACCATGTTTTACATTAATTTTTTATTATCCAACACATTAAAACATAGTGGGTGTTCAAATACTTGTTTTGATTTAAAAGTAGCTGAAGTTTGCAACAAGACCTTCAAACTTCATGTACTAATCTTTTCTTATTTGTAACATGTAAATAATATTGGGCTGTTTCACTACAGGAGATACTGAGTAATTTTTTAAACTTTCACATGCCTTTACAATATAAAGTATAATAAATTTTATAATAATAAAACAAAAAACTAGATAAAATTTAAAATTTCTGTGTATAGCAAAAGTCACCAAAAAAACACAATTAAAACACAGTGACTGGGAGAAAATTGTTCTGATATATTTAACAGAGAAAGGACTAAAGCCCATAATATACAAAGAGCTCCTACAAAGTAATAGAAAAAGGCAAACAACTCAACAGAAAACTGAGAACAAGATACAAACTGGCAATATTCAGAAGTACAAATTAAAAAAAAAAACTGACAACATGCTTAATCTCACAGATAATCAGGAAAGTGCAAATTAAAATAGGATGTTTTATCCATCAGATTATTAAAAAGTAGAAAGCTTAAATAAGATCCAATATTGGTGAGTATATATGGAAATAGGTCCTCTTCCACACTGTTGATAGGAGTATAAACTGGCATAGATTTTAGGAGGACAGTTGGGCAGTATCTATCAAAATTTTAATTAGGAACAGACCTTTTAACTCAAAAATATTTACTGAAACCTTGTTTTTAGTATTTAAAAACTGGAAAGCTGAATATCCATCAGTACTCTCATGGTAAATATTGATTCATCCATTTATAGAAAACTAAACAAAAATTTAAAACAATTGTGCTGATTTGTAGGTACTGACAGAAAAGATCAAGAAATATTAAGTTTAAAAGGCAGTTTGCCAAAGAGTGTGCATAGTACAATACCATTTTTAAAATAATAAGTATATAAACACATAGAAAAAAAGCCTAGAATCATACACACTAAAATAATAGCCATGATCAGTTAATGGGATGAGGTGGGGGGTGTTTAGGAAAGTGAAGGAAAACAATAGTTTTTATATGTACTATTACTATTTACTATATATACTATTTGAATTTTCCCCCACAAGCATGGATTTATGTGATGTGTGTATAATTTGTTTATAGTGCACATACCTAGGCAGCAGCAGGAGGCAGAGCAAAGACGGATTCAACTAGAAAGACCCAAAGAAAGAGTTGGGTCTTCATGGAGAAAGTCATCACTTTTATCCTGGTTCACACCAGTGAAGCAGTGGGCGTTGTGCTTGGATATGAGTACACACTAGCATTGGGTGCTCCTGGGATATGACTTCCTCCATGGCACAGAAGAGGAGACACCAAGCAGTGAGCTGTACTGGGGACCCTGTGTTTGGCCTCTCAGGACCACAGAGGAGCATCCTCCAGGAATCTAGAATCAAGAGGAACAAGATGAGCTTCTGAAAGTTAAACTTGAAAATCAATACAAACTGGATCAGAGGAGAGAGATGAGAGCCACCTAAATGACTACGAAGCTATAACAGCTACCAATTACCAAGCAACCTCCCTACGCCAAGCACCCAGTTTTCCACACTGTGTGTCTCACTTTATCTTCACAGCAACCCTAGGTTGTTTTATTGAAGGGAAAAATAAGCTTAGCAAAGTTAAGGAAATTAGCAAGGGTCACAGCTCATACATAGCAGCACAAGGGATTTGAACCCACTTCTGTTTCATTCCAAGGCCCATGTTTTTAACTAACATGGTAAGCTTTCTCCTGTGAGAGAGACAGAAAGACTTCTGGGTTGGCAACACGTGACTACATCCTTGCTGTATGTATTAATATAGCTAGGGATATAACAGATCAATCAAAAACAGCATTGCTTAGCCACGGAAGCACAGAACAAAGGGTTTAAGAGAAGCACATGTTAACAGTGCCTATTCAAATGCTTCCCAGGCAACAGGAACTCAGGTCCAAGGATCCATTTGTTTCAAGCAGCCAGCCAACTAAGCCACACAACCTGGGACAAAATCAAATTTATCCTGTGGCCAGGATAAAAGCCAGTACTTGGACTGTGGATTCATTGAGGTAATATCACCCAAGAGGTCTCTTAGGAAACAAACCATTCATCCACGGGCCCTACACCATAGAAACTTTTTTTCCTATTTGGAAGTCTATAGTCCTTGAGGGATCTCTACACTCTTTTGCTATTTTTGGCCTGTTTCGCATTCATACAATCTACGTGATTGACACAGGCATTATTGAAGAATATATTTATCACAAATCTGTCACAAATGCAGGTCAATTGGATTCTCCCTGCAGACCCAGAGTTAATATTAATACATAGAGAACTAGGGCGAGCAGAACGTGAGGGAGGGTGCTGTGTCCTTAAGACTGAGGAAGAGATTTGAAACAAGTCTGGTAAAACACACAGACAGGAAATTCATGTCCATGTTTGTCTGTTGTATATCTTGACAGTCTACATGAGATTTTTTGAAGAATGGGTTCCATTGCTTTAAACAAAAATATCTGGACCCCAATGAGCTAGAAGGTGATGCTCTGTTCAGCTGTATAATGACTATTGGAAATAGTCTTGAAATTCTTTGGAAATCAACTACAGGCATTCGTGGCTATGGCTGATTGAGATATGTGGTTGGGAATAGTTTCCAAGGAGTTCTCTGGAGTGGCTCTATCCAGTATTCTCTTAAGGGTTTAACTTATAACCATAAAAGAGCCCTTATAATTGAAACCCGCACCCCTAACGCCAATCCTAAACTCCAACGCTTTTAAGCATAATGATGACACAAAGACAATGCAGGGTTTTCTGGAAATGCTAAGCAATCCCTTTGGAATATAGGCCCATATCAGGGCGCAGAGGTAGTGGTGATCAGCATAGCTCCAGACCTGAGCCGTCTCAGTACAAACCCCAGAGCTACTCCTTACTAGCTGTGTGGTCTTGCAGAGGTTACATAAAGCTCTCCAAGCCTCGGGATTTTTACATGTACAATATAAACCACATAGGAGCATGGTGAGGATTAAATGCCTGTAAAGTGCTTGGTGCCAAGGGTAGCGCAGAGTAAGCCTTCTTAAATGTTAGTTTACACATTATCCCAGTGGAAACAAAGGTTTGAAGATCAAGTGGAAAGTGGTTTGGAGAACAGAAAGCAGTACAACACAGGGGACAGAAAACAGGGAGCGTGCAGAAGGGAGATGGGGAACTAAAGGGGCTTTCATGATCTGCTAAGGTTTGGGCTTTACTCTTCAGGGCACGGAGATCCATCAAAAATTATTTAGTAATTCATTTGTTTGAACAAATATACATTAAGTGCCTACTCTGTGCCAAGCAGTGTGTTAGTGGAGGAAACAAGAAGGTAAATAAGGCAGGATTCCTGCCCTCAAAGAAGGGGATTTAGTAGGAAACAAAGAGGCAAATAATCACAGCCCTAAGAGATGGGGAGTATAACGGAAGAATGCAAAGTGCTGAGGGAACACGGAGGATCAAGTGACCAAGCTCAGCAGAGAAGGGAGAGACCCTCCTAAAACTGTAATCAGTTGGTCAGAGAGGGCATTGTCAAAAAAAATGAGGAGAGATATTTAATAAATGTAAGATGAAGAGAAGAAAGAGTTTCAGGCAGTGAGGAAGTATAGAATAGCTAAGACTGCAACATTTTTCCACCTCCAGGCATCAGACTGAGCCTAAAGTGATGAACCTTAAAAATCTGCCTCCTCAGAGTTCCACAGGCCTCGGAAAGACACAGAGAACACAGTCCCAGCTGCTTAGGGGGCTGCTGGAAGAAGTTTGCTCCCATTAAGGTGATCATAGCTTTGACCCTTGGGGAAACCTTTGGCAAGGATGTGAACAAAACTCCTCTCTCTATGCATTTAAGAAGTTCGCCATCACCACCACTCGAGGATGGGACGATCTGCACATCCACAGATGGAAAGAAATAGAACGAGGATTACAAAAATCTTACGTACTATAATGTTGAAAGGGGTGATAAGCCGGGTAACACTCCACCCAAAGATGCCCATGTCCTAATCCAAGGCCCTGTGAATATGTTACCTTACACGGTCACGGGGACTTTGCAGATGTGATTAAGGATCTCAGGAAGAAGGACATGGGATGACAGAAGCAGAGGTTGGAGTGATGTGCTTTGAAGACGAAGGAAGGGACCATGAGCCAAGGGACACAGGCAGCCTCTAGAAGCTGGAAAAGACAAGGAAACAGATTCTCCCCTGTAGCCTCCAGAAGGGATACAGCCCTGCCAACACCTTGAACCCCATGAGATTCATTTCAGACTTCTGGCCTCCAGAACTGTCAGAGAATAAATTTGTGTCCTTTTAAGCCGCTAAATTTATAGTAACTTGTTACAGCACCAATAGGAAACAGATATGGGGGGAGAGGGGTTTCCTCCAAAGTCCTCGAAGCCCAAGCAAATATTATTTTGTCAATCCTCCCAACATGCTAGAGAGGAGAAAGAGAATGGAGAGAGAGATTAGAGCAAGTCATTCAAGAAGAAAGCAAATAAAGAGCAGAACAGGAAAAAAAATACCAAGTTTAATATCCAGAGGGAGACACGATTTTCCCAACTCCAAAAATGCAGGTCTCTAGAGGACTCCTGAGCTTCATATGAGTAAGAGGTTCAGGTCCAGCCCGTGGGGAAGCCAGGTGTTTCACTTTGATGCTTTCCCAGGATTACAATGAGAGACACCCCACGTTTGGTTATCCTCACTGCCAGCAGAATGACGTCCCTGCCACAGGAGGTGGTGGGAATTGACTCCACAGCAAGGAGGGCCCAGCCCCTCCCCAGATAAAAACAAAGCATACTGGTATTAGCCACAGAGGTGGAGAGAGAAAGCCCTCTTACCCTCCCAGAGCAGTCAAAGTTTGTGCTAATGTTTATGCGAGAAAAAGGGAAAAAGCAAAGTTGGGAAGAAAACGCATCTGCGTCATTTACACCCCCAAGCAAATAAACAGGCTAAGGACTCCAGGGAATGTCAGATTTAGTCCTCTGCATCATTCCCAACTTGCAGAGCCCTTGCAAATACATTTAAATGCTATCATCAATAACATCACCTTCTAAAATAAACATCTTTTCATTTACGAATTTTCTTCCCCATTTTGACCATGTGAAACCTGCAAATTTAACATATACCAAGAGACGAAGGCAACAAGGTAGACGATCTCCAGCTAAGAAATTTGAAAAATATATATATATAAATAATAGAAAAAATCAACCTTTGATGAAATAATTGCTTCTGCTGTTATTTTTTGCTATTGCTTCAGAAATGTTCTCTCTCTCTCTCTTCCTTTCTTGTCCCTATAGTGAGGTGCCCTGCTGTTGTGCAGATGAAAGGTCCAGTCTCTTTAAAATTTCATGCAGAGCTCTTCACAACATCGAAGCTTTAAAGGCCCTTGGCAAATTCAACATATTGTTACACTTGATGGAAGGAGATAAAAATTACATGCAAAATATACTATATATTCATTGTCTGGAAATACTATAAAGTTACAGCTTCCTATATTTCACTAACAGACACAGACATGTATATTCTGATTTCAGTATTTAGAAACACAAAAGATGCATATGGAGTGAGTATTGTAGCAAAAATAAGAATGAAACTCAAATCTTCTAAAGGTTAGATTAGGGTCCTAGGATGTGCGAACAGTTTTGTTCAGTTTTCCTAAATTGCTTTAGATACGTGAAACATTTCAAAGACACCAAAAGATAGAAAGAGGGGGAAAAAAAGGATTTTCTAAAACTAGTATATGTCATGGGGTTATTTGCCCTAAGTCATCTTTATTTTTATATCTCTATAAGAAAAATATGGGTATAGCTGATTTATGTATAAAATTATCCTTAAAAAAGTAAAGAGCTAGAACTATAGACATTGGAATGAGGGAACGTGGTGACTCAAAAGCAAGTTTGTCAATCACTACTCTTTCAGGTTTAACTGTAACTGGTGAACTGTATTTTAAAGTTTGTTTTAAATTCACAACTCAGACATCATTAACTATACATCTAAGTTTTAGGTTTGTGCTTTATTGCAGCTATTTTTATGTGGCCCCAGACTCACTCATTTGTATTTTTCTTCTTTCAAACATGCATTGGACATCTACTACATGCCAGGCACTGTCCCAGGTATTTGGGGTGAAAAAACAGAAAAACGTGGTCCCCACCTGCAGAGGGACCACGACACAGTAGACGAGACAGACACAGCAAAGAGAAAGCACAACAAAGACTTCGAGGTCCTGTGGCAGAAGTAGGTGTGAGATATCATGGTGGGCAGGAGTGTTTGATTTGTTCTTCCTGGAAGAAGAGACAAAAATGTCTCTAGGGGTCAGTCCTTAACCATAGACTTAAAAACTATCTAGGTGCTAATGAAATAAACCAAGGCAGTGGCAGTAGATAGGGAAGAGAGGACAGATTTTGGAAAAATGAAGAGTATAAAATCTACAGGACTTGGCTACTGATTAGAAGCAGAAAGGAAGAGGAGTGTAGGATGAATCCCAGATTTCCAATATTGATATCATTCACCAACTCATTCATTGTTTCTAGCTATTTACTACCTAATATGTGCCTGGCCCTGTTCTAAGTACTGGAGACACAACAGTAAACAAATCACAAAAGAACCCAACTCACGAAACATAGAAAGGACAAACATAAAACTAGTAAACAAACTAGTAAGCAACATCAAGTGCTCTGAAGAAAATCAAACAGGGAGACGTGAGAAAGAGTAACTCAGGGTGGGTGGGCTGCTTTGTATTGGGTGGTCAAGAAAGGTTTCTCTGAAGAAGGGATACCCAAGTCAACACCCAAAGGCTGGGGAGGAGAAAGCCATGCAAAGACCTGGGGTAAGAGCATTCTGGAAGAAGGAATAACAAGTGCAAAGCCTTGAGGAAGGGACAAGACTGGCAGATTCGAGGAACCTAAAGAAGGCCAAGTCTGCTGCAGCATGGTAGCAGGATGAAATCACAGAGGTGGGCGGGCGGGCAAGGCCAAATCATGCTGGTTTTATAGCCCAGGTAAGGCACTTGGCCTTTCTTTTAAGTATAATGGGAAAATGTTGTAGTTTTTAAGCAGAGGAGTGACACAGATCATTGGGGAAATAGATTAGGAAGTCAAAGGGATCAGAGAGGCCAGCTCAAAGGCTTACAGTGACCTAGACTGGAGATGAGGTGGCTTGGACCATCATCCAAGAAACAAAGCCAGCCCAGATTCAAGGGGGTAGAGAAAGAAACTCCATTTCTTGATGGGAAGAGCAACAATATCACATTACAAAGGGGCGTGGATACAGGGAGGCGTGATTCACTGGGGGCTGTTATTATAAGGATCAAGTACAGACACCCACTAAATTAGACTAGCAAAGCCCCACCTTAAATAACACAAGCTTTTGTTACACCATAATTATCTTGTCCATGCGTAAATGGTTCTTCTAAAACTGCTTGAAAACAATTCATTTTCTTAATTTCATAGAGACTTGCAATTTTACGATGCTATTCATTTGCTCAATAGACCATAAGCATTACAGAAGTAAAATCCAATCTCTCCCAGCAATTCTCAGTCTCTGAGACCCAGATTTAGATCACAGCAGTTCTGTAAACTGAAGGACAAAAGAAGAGGTTTTAGAAAAGTCTCAGAGAGTTCTCACCAACCTCACAGACAAATGGAGAACAGAGCTGGGATGGGACATTCTTCTCATGTAAAGAGTAGCCCCGCCATCCTCATTACCGCCCTCTGGGTGACAACAGAGGTGGCATCTGCAACCTCTCCTTCAGGAACTTTTCAAAGATCCATTAGCTGCTCACCATGTCAACAGAAATGGCCAGGCCTTCAGCCTAGGATCTGGCATGGGAGAGGGAGTGTAGGGCCAGGACTTCCCAAGGGAGAGTGGCAGAGAAGATGGAACCCACTACCCTGGCTCTTGTCCCCATTTCCACAGCTTCTGAGGCAGTGGAGTCCTAGTTCACGTGATTTTTATTATGTGTATTTATGAGATTTACTAAATTAATACATATACATACATACATGTCCCTGTCCAGAATGGCTCTTAACACATGGTCCTCACTAGGGAAAAATTCTATTCATGTCAGGCTTCAAAATCAAAAAGCAGTATTTGAGAATACTCCTCACAAATTTTTAAGGCATGTGAGACTGACCTTATTTATGCCTCTTGTTAATCTAGGCCCTATTCATAGAAACCACCTTGTGACAATGCCCCCAGAGGTGTGTAACATGGCAGCCCTGAGTGTCAGCACTAGATTTTGAATCCAAGTTCATCTGGCTCTAAAGCCTGAGCTACTTGCGCTACACTAAGCAGTGATAAAGCCAGAGGTATGAATCTCTGATCGCAGAAATTGAAGAACCAATTAGCTGAGTTAAAAAGCATTTGACTTTCTCAAGGGCTCCTGAAATCACCCACAGAGGGGGAGTGCGGCAGTGGAAATTGCACTGGAGTTCCTTGGGTTCTAGTTCTGACTATTCTTTCATGAATATGCTGTGTGGCCTTGGGTGAGTCACTTTACTTCTCTGGGCCTCCATGTTCTCAACTGTCATGGGAAGAGTTTCATAGCTGACAACTCTTAAGACCAAGAGTGTCTATATGTACTCATGTGTGTTTATATGAACAACACTCTATCAAATATATACACACTTTAAGGACAGATAAATATTTACAATGAAAACATGACCATCAATTCCAATGCACTTTAAGAGCATACACCTCATGTTCATAAATTTTTACTTTGTCCCACTGTTTCTAAACAGCAACTTCCACTTGACGATATATTTAGCTTAATTTCAAAAATATTTTAGTTTCAAATTTGTATCTTTAATATCTTGGTGTCTCAGAAAGGTTTTCTTTTTCATTTTCTAATGATACTTTAAAACTTTGTTTACATTATCTAAATTATGAGGTGTTTCTGCCATTTTTGTTTACTCTTTTTTTAACCTTTATTATAGTTACTGGAAGGAATTATAGGAACTATTCTCAATGCCAATCAGTAGTTTTATTATACAACAATGCAAATTATTACATCTCTATCAACATTTATAAGTATCAGTATCTAAGCAGTGAGCAGTGTATATGTTTTACTGACACACTCTATAAATGGGTTTTGTGTGTGTGTATATGAGTGGCCTTTTCGTGAACTTTCAAAATTTGATCATTGATCAAGATAGCCAGAGATAATCAGTTTAGGCAAAATCAAATGTTAAAACTAGTCATAATTAGTACTAACCATTTATTTAAATGATAAGATGATATGGAAAATGTTTTGTGAATTGCAAAATATTACACATGTCCAAGTACTATTATGAAATTTAGGTAACTACCATATGTCTCTAATGTTTAGCTGATGAATAAATCTCTATAATATTAAAATTCCAGGGGAAAGGCAGTTGAAGAAAATAGAAAATAATCTCTAAAAGAAAACTTAGATAAGATCAGAAAATTTGATGAGTTTTCACCTGCAATAAGTAACAAGAGACACTGGCTTTTATTGAATAACTATGAGGTCCCAGGTACGGAGCTCAAGGCTTTACATTCATCACATACTTTTAATTCTCAACACTAGTTTTGTCGCTACTTAGCACATGTGGAAACCGATGAAATTTGTCCCACTGCTAAAGGCCTGGAGTTACAGGGCCAAGGGGATCAATATCTCAGACTTTCTGTCTGAGAGGCATACTAATTGGGGAGGTTCTGCCTAGGAGATCGGTGACCTCCCCATTTAAGAGATGAAGACACTGAGCCTTGAAGCATTAACCAACTTGTCCAAGATGGTGGTGAGACCTGAAGCAAGAAGCCCTCAAAGTTAGATTTTAATCACTCTACTCCAGTAGCTGGCAGTGTGAAAGTTTTTCAAAAATCTTGCCACCAATAAATGAGAAATTCAAGGAACAACAACTGTTAAAATACGCAGACTTCCCTAAAATGAAGCCTGTTGAGCAAGCAAGACCAGTTATGTTGTTTCCAATCATTGCACTTGTACAACTACGCGACTTTCACTTCTCCAGCTCAGGAATGAGGCTCTTTTAAGCCTTAGGACTTGTCTTGAAATATCCCACAGGGGCCTTCTCTGCCTGATTTTTCCCAAATCTTTCTTTGTTCCTATTAGTATTAATAAAATATTAAGATTAATGCTCTGCCTCATATAAAGCTAACAACAGAAAGGTATTATACGACTGCTATATTCTGCAAAAATAATACTCACATGCAAATACTTATACAAAACTATAATTAAATTGGGGGGCTGGATAGGTAATCTTTATTCAAAAGTCTCCTTTCAATTCATCAGATAATAAAGAACACACACTGAAAGAATCACAGAAATAGAATGTACCCTCGAGTTACATCACAAGGAGGAAAAAAAAAAAAATCTCTCCGGATAAGAAATTCCAGTTTATTTTATCTTAAATCAGACCAAGGGGATTTAGGTTGCTTTTTTAATCTACTCGTGCATAATGATCTCTCAGATTAATCATACTGTTTAATAGAATATTATTATTAATTAGACATGTCAGCGCTTCAGGCAGAAAATTATTGGGAAGTAAAAAGGCCTATATTCCAAAGGCTCATGAGAGAAAGATTTCCACTTCTATCATTGTACCTCTCTTTCAGTTCCAACTCTCAGTGGAAATTCCTCAATGAATTCAGTCCTTGTAACAATAACATTTGGAAGTGTTTCCCATTTAAGAGAGAGCTGAACTAGAGTTTGCCTTGTAAGATACTTTCTATGTTATTTATAAGCCAGTTACATTTTCTTAGGGCATGTAGGTTCAGAAGAAAACCCTTCGGTGTTTGCCCAGATTTTTATCATCTCCCACTAGGGGGTCTTAGACAAGACTGAGGCGTGGAGAGGAACAACTGGGTCATCAGTTTTACCCATCAGGCTGACATCCTCTGAATTGTTCTCATTTCTAGCTGTTCAGCTCTTACAGGTCACTGCTGCTTCCTCCTCATGCCCATAAGCTCCCTAGTCACACAGGAAAGCTCTGCTGTTCCCCCAATAGGCCAAGATTCCATGGGGCTCTCTCGGGCACCCACACAGACATTTCTTTTGTTCCCCACTATGCTACATGCAAGACACTTCTAGAATCATATTGCTTTCCAGGGCTCCAGCGTAAGAACAAGTGCACAGGTATCCTCTGTCCCCAGATTCCTCAAACTTATGATTTGATTCTATTGTTCATCCCCCTCCCCCTCCATCTTCCCTTCCATCCTTGGCCTCCTCACTCTGAGCATCCAAACAAATGACCAAGCCTGCCATTTAACAGTAAAAAATACAGGCTAGCAGAGCCAGATGCCCTCATCGTCTGGCACACCTGCCAATGAGTTTCCCCAGCTGTAAAAGTCTATCCCTTCCCTTGTATTCTTCCTCTGTCATCTCCACCCTCCTCTTCAGGACCCTCACCCCACCAGTCTTCTTTCTCCTCTGTACCTTCCTCCTGTGTCTTGACTTTTCCCCTGCAGCTTACACAATAAATACATGGCTGTCATTAAAATACACACACCACATCAACAACAACAAGAACCACACACAAAACTCTCCCTTTTAACTCTTATCTTCCCTCCATAGCTATGCTTCTTCAAAAAACAGCGAGACAAAAAGTTTCTAGACAAGGACCATGTGTGTAGACCCCGAGATGAAAAAGAACACAGCCCTTCGGGAGACATAAAGGTTTGGGTGGGCAAAAAATGGGGAGCAAGTGGAGGGAACAGACAAGACAATTTTAACCTACTTCATGCATTTCTTTTGAAGACTAAATAGGACTACATATATGAAGTGCCTCACGCATGCAATAAAACGTAGCCACTTTTCTTTTAGAATATATGACCCTGACTGTCTTCTAACTTCATTAGGGTACCTCCAAGGACACAGAAGTGAGAAAAACCCCTCTGCTCCTTGGCTTGAAGTCTAGTTGAGGATGCAAGATAAAGACGAAATCTCTCAACTCTACGGACAGGGCTCACTTGGAAGTGTTTGGAAACAGTAACGGCTACACAGAAGATACATATAGCACTATCAACATGCACCACACATAAATTGGCAAAAATAAGAAAAATTAAAACTTGCTCTGAAGCTCCTATTCTGGCAGATGGAGGCTGAGTGTGTGGAGTGAGAAGTTGGGCCGGAATTTGTCAATTTCAATGACTCAGTCCTACAGGACAACTAAACTCAAAAGGTGATCCTGGACTGGAAAAAAATGCTAAAAAGAACAACATTGGGAGAATTGGTGACATTTGAATATGCACTGAAGATTACATAGAAGGTCAGATATCAATGTTAACGTCACGAACTTGATGTGATTACATAAGAGAAGGTCCCTGTTCTTAGAAAATACACGTAGAAAGACTAAGGGGAAAAAGGGCATGCTTTATGCAACCTACTTTCAAATGGTTCAAAAATTAATAACATATGTGCATATGTAAAGAGAAACAATGCTAAAGCGTAAAAGGCAAATTGGTATATCTCAGTAAAGGATACAGGGGAGTTCTTCATATTATTTTTGCAACATTTGAGGTTCAGAGGTTAGACCCTGAGCTGTCCTCTGGGCCCTCACTGCTCTGTTGCCTCCTCGGAGATGCCTCTTTCCCTCCTGGCCGCTCTGCAGTGCCACCTCAGCCAGTGGGACTTGTGGGCTGTTCTGAGACTGCTGGGGTCCAGTGGGGTTTCCCCATCTTTGGTCCCATCTCAGCACTTGCTTCTTGTCTGTGGATCATGTGAAAGGAGCTTTGGGAAAACAGAAGTCCCTTTTCTTTCTCTACAAAGACTGACTCTCAAGATTACTGTCTCACTGTGACTTCCAAAAACCTAATTTGATAGTCGAAACTAAGCAATGACTTGGTTGTTCTGGTCTTTCACCTTTCCCCTGGGACTCTTAAACCTGTACTTCAATGAGGGGTATGCCTGGGGCATCTTGGTTTACAAAAATTGTTTTTAAAAATCCACTTAATATTTTCATAAAGATAGCTCTTATGTATACTTTCCATTTAAACAATTTAATTAGTCCCAACCCTTATTTTATACTTCTCTGCTTTATTTTCTACTTCCCTAGGGGGTAGAACCATAGTCAACACTGAGGATAAAAATGCTGAAGATCTTGGTAGTCATCAACTACAATCAAAAATGGCTACACTAAATATAAAATACAAAGTTTACTAGAAGAAATGGGTGAATTTTTTACATACAAATTTTTACAACTCTATTTGATAAACTAAATGATATGGTGATTCTTTATATAGTTAAATTTTCAATTTTTAAAAAATCCTACCTTGCATGTACGTATTACTCATTTTCACAATAATTAAGATGTATAAGCCACAGCTATTGCACCAAAGCAAAGCATAAAATTATAGCGTGAGTCTGTGGGCCTTCCCCCCATCTCCCACCCTCATTAATAGGATGATGATCAAAATCTTCATTTCCTTCATAAACTAAGCGATCACCCAGTCCTAAATGTGTGTGGAAATTGTCTACAGTGTTCAACAATTATCAATAGCCTAGAAAGAATTTAAAGTGGTAAAATCATAAGAATGTACAGAAAGAAGTTCAGCTGCCCAAGAAAGCATCCAACTCTCCCACAGAGAAAACAGATCTGTGAGGCTTTCATTTGTTAGGGTCTTGGTTGGCTATAAAGTCACAACAGGGGCCTGGACACTGAGAGAAGGAGGAAGCTGGATGACAACTTCTCTTCAACGTGCTTGGTTTACTCTATTCGCCTCTCTAGCCCCTCTTCTGGCATATATTTTTTTAAGTGTCATTTTATGCTTACAAATCCCAGATGCAAAGAGAAAAGTAGGAATTTAAAACCTTCTTATTTTGGAGTAATAAATTTTGGGGTCTTTGATTTCCTTGAAAAACTTAAAAAAAAAAAAAAGATGACCTTGCTTGATTTGTGTTAGGTGTGCTATTAATGTTGCAAGAAGGGCATTTATCCTTTTAAGCACTGTAGATGCTTCTAGAAAAATGGACTTAATAAAGATATAGAAGAAACTTTTAGGTTACCTTAAAATATTCCATGCCTCTCTTTTTGTATCCTACTTGTATGAGCAATTTTATATAAGTTTATTGAACATTTTTCTTATGAACTAACATAAGGCTTGAAAACTCTTACAAAGCAAATAAAAATTCTCTTCCTCTGAAACTAATGCCCAGAAAAAGCAGTCTAATATTCTCTAAATGATAATTTTTTTCACAAAGAACAAAATTGTGAAAGTTTTTTTTATTGAAAATTTTTCATTATATTTTTGAGCAACTAGGAATAAAGAGTTTCTTGGTGCTTTAACATTATAACTTATCGTGGCTCTAAAAATGTACCTATGTATATTAATACTATATTTTATAGGATTATATATTTTAAATTATACACAAAATAGACAAATGCACATGCCCTAAGATTATTAAACTTTACAAATCTACTCACATGTATTTTCTCTTTGTCTTTTTTCTTTTATAAAACTTCCTGGCCTTGTGTTCATACTATACCTGATCACAAGGTAACCTAAAACACGTTTAACTTTAATAACTTTTACACATTCATAAATATTTTTAAACCCCATAAATGTTTAACATTAGCATAGTATATCAAAGTACCATTCTTTTCTCTGTAAATAAATCATTTCTAATCTAAAGACTTTGGGGCAGGGGGTGGGGAGGGAGGTAGAACACCACAAATCCTTCTGGCCAGTGAAATCAAAAGACATTCCCAGACATTAACTTTTCTTTCCAAATATGAAAAACATATTAAATATATATCTTATAATAAGATGTTTTCCTCATGCTTCCTTTGAGTAAAGTCTATTTGGTGCATTCCTCCTCCCATTGTGCTATGAAATTCTTAGTCAGCTTTGTCGTTTTTTCCCCCAGCAAAGGGCTGCCCGCTGGCAGGAAGCCAAAATTTCTGTGATATCACTCACTCAACCGGGACTAACCAAGTTAAGATCAGGCAAAGATGAGTTATAATGTAAAAGAAAAATGAAAAAAATATATATAAACTATACAGACAAATACACACACACACACACATGCTGCCCATTACACTACTTCTAAAGAAAAACAGATAATTCCCACTGTGTTTTGAAAAGAAGACAGACTGTGAAAAAAGATGTGTAAGGTGGTCACAGGACGGTCCTGAAATGAACTTTCAGGACTGCTAAATGTTCTACAGTTTAATTGTTTTTTTCCAAACTCATGTGGCCACCTCTGTATCTATAATTGGGAGTGAAACAGTGAGAGATTTTTCAAGTAAACCTTTCCTAAAGCTCCAAACTGTCACGGTACTCAAAAGAAAAGGTGCCAAGTGACTTGTGTGTTTCTGGGCAGCCACACCGCAACAAGCAGCCCGTGTGGGTGGCCGCGTTGCTTATGTCTGCAGGATGCAAGTTAGCGACGTTAGTTACACTTGCAGCCCTGCAGCACAGAAAGCCCCTGCGTCCCTTCTGTGACAGCTTTCTCCCACATCCTCCTGCCAGCCTTATCACCCAGCTGATTATGCTATGTCCACTCGTGATGCCCGTCAATAATTGTGCTGTCTAAACATCCTCTTTGAATGAGTATTTTGCCACCTGAATTGTTCCACCTTGCTTCTTTCTAGTAGCACTGACTACTTCAAGAGGACAACCACCACTGAAAACATGGTACTGAGGCAATCATTTGTTTCTGTGCACACATTTTAATTTCATGCCCTACAGGGGAAACCACTATCGGCCTTAAACAAAAACTCTTTAATGTTTTATTGTTTTGCACAATTTATCTTTCACATAGTCTATCAGCTCTTTTAAAAAACAAAAAGAAAGAAAGAAAGAAAAAAAAATATTCCGTTGATACTGGGTATTCAAGGAGCATTCAGACTCCAAATCTGAATCCTACAAATACCTCCCCAACCGTATTTTTGGGAATATAAACTGAATTTGTCAAATGTCTCCTCTTTCACTCACGTACCCCGTTGTTATCCTGGCACAGTGAGACCCAACGTGTTAAGCCAACCCTGTTCTGGTCGCCAGAAGAGAGAAGCATTCCGTTTTGGATATCGCAGATTTAGACGGGTTTTGTAGCGTGCCCTATAATTTAAATCTCACAGAACAAATAAAGGACAAAAGAGGTGTGGAGGTGGAAGCCAGTAGGAAGCAGTGAAGAATAAAAATTAACATGAGCAGGAGGATGGATGGATGTGTATATATGATCAGAACCGGCCTCAAATCTGTTATGTGATTTTTGTTTTCCTTTGACATGGGCATTATTTACTCGTTGGCAGAAACATCTAGTGAAACGTTGGTCTTCTCCTTTTCCCTGTGTACATATTAAGGGTCTAAAATCACCAGTCAGTGAGGGCAAGCTGCCTCAGTCACTGAGGTCAGTAGCACAGCCACACTAAGTCGGCAATTAGAAGCTCTGATTTAGAAGCTGGAGCAGAAAGCAGAGAGCATTGCTGAGGGGCCGCTGCCCAGAAAAATCAGAGAAACTTTAAAACTCATCCACTGGTGGAACTTTATCTAAAGGGGAAAAATTTTTATATTTTTAAAAGCATGTATGGAAAGGAAAGTAAAACACTTCTTCCAATAAAGACTTTTTTTGAAAAATTATATTTACATCCAGACTTTCCTGCCCTCTTGTGGAGAAAATACAGAGCTCTCTATCCACAGAAATGTGACGATGGCTTTTTAAAATTTGCAGATGGCTTGTTCCATGGTATGGGTGATTTACTGTCTTGGTTGGGTCCCCTAATGTTCACAGAACTTTACTAGCTGTGAAATGTTTACTAAAATAAAACATAAAATCTGAATAACAAAGTAGAACTAAATCAGGTGTAACACTGCAAGAAACCATCTAATTTGGGACAAGGGAAAAACTGCATTGATTAGTTTTTAATAATACTTAGAAATATAAATAAATATATTCCAAATAACTTGCAAGACAGAGAGAGAGAGAAACAGAAGAGTTTTCAAAGTGGTCATCAGAAAGTTTTGGTCCCAGAGAATGGACCAGCATCTCTCTCTTGTAGGGGCTGCCATGGCACACTGTCACCTGGACAGGGCCAGCCTGGGACAGGGGACATACAAATCCCATCAGCAACTTCTGTAAAATCAGATAATTTCCAAATTGCTTTAGGTTGTTTTGTTTTATTTTAAGACAGTTGGTTTAAGTTGATTTAAATTGACGCAAGGAGATAGGCTGAAGGTCCCAAGCCACACATTCAAGGCCCAACTCCAATTAATGGCCAACTTATGCTGTGGTTTCGGCACAAATCTACCCCAGCCATCCACAAGAAGATGCTACATTTCAATTTATTTATTGTATGTTCTGAAACTATCATATGAAAGGTGCTACAGTAGAACCCAAAGGTTTTTTTTTTAAAGGTCTTATAAGTCGGGGAGGAGAAAAAAATTTATTATGTTAAATAAAATCATGGAAATATCTTAAAACTTCTGTAAGGCAGCATGGTTTATTGTAGATAGAATTTTTCCCAAATTAGAGACACTCACATGTTCACTGAGCACCCCTAACACGGTGCTAAGGGCCAGAGCAACACAAAAGAAACACAAATCATGCCAGCCTAGATACCACTGAGGATTAACTATAATAAAAAAATAAGAAGAAACAAAACAAATCATGATTCCTGCCTTACATCACCAGATATCTACCCAAGTACCAACCATGCACAAGGGCTCAGTCCCTTTGGGGAGACTAGGTCTATGCAACAGCTAGGCAGCAAGGCCCAAATGGGCAAAACAGAGAGGGGATGGGAATTTCCTGGGAGGAAATAACACCTGAGAGAGTTTTAAGAGGGCGGAGGAGAGGAGAAGCCTGCTCCGTGCAGCACAAACTGGGGGATGGCTTATAAAAAGATTGAGCATGTTGGATTTGAAGGACTCCCAAGACATGGTTCTCTAAGTAAAAAGTGCCTGTCGCCAAGAAGGCAAGATAGGTGGCACAGGTAGAAAGGAACCAGGTTAGCAAGAGCATGGGCTGCACCTCTGCAATCTGGATTTCATCAGCAGGAAGCCACAAGTGATGTCTGGGTAGGGGTCCACTGATGACATTTCTGCAGATGAATCTGAAGAGAGTATTTCCAGTGCCCTAAAAGTGGAAGAAGGGAGGCTGTCCAGGTGGTGATTAAAGTGATTAGGGCTGAGTTAGAAGGGAGGCAATGACTCTGCAGCTGCTGTCTTAAAAGATTAATTAAGCACAGTGACTTCTTGCCTAAATGAAGGAGAACAAAAAATGCCTGAGGTTCCAATCGTGAGGGGATAGTGGCACATGACAGTGACAGAATCAAGAAACTGGGTGAGTAGAAAATTCACATGCTGTATATTCACTGCCATCTCTCAGGTCAGACTTACATGCTACTGTATAAGAGTGGCAATTTTCCCTCCAAATTGTTTTTTTGAATAAACTTGAAGTCATATTATAGTTTAAAAAAATAAAGTTTTTCAAACTGCCATTTAAAAAGAGACTCAGCAAAGCTATAGTCCAGAGACCCTCAAAATTTACCATTTATCATAATTAAACACCCACAAAATCACATTAATAATATGCCAGTAGTTTATCAAGCATTTATTTAAGCATGTGTTGATTACCTAAGATATGCCTAGCATTGTATTGGTAAAAGGAATTCAAAAAGTAAAACACAGCCCCTGACTCCACGCCATTTTTAAGCCATAAGAAGAATGAGGCAGGTACATAAAGTACTATAAATAGAGCAGAATGTAGTCAATGCTGTCTTAAAGGGAGTATGAGTAAAGTACATAGAAAGTCAGAGGAAAGAAGCCATTTCAGGTAGAAATCAGAGACAAGAGTATATGTCCTGGATCTTGAAAATCAAAGAGCATGAACATCTCTCCCAAACCTTACCTCCCAAGATTCTCTGTGCAAACGAAGGGAAAGTACATTC
This sequence comes from Daubentonia madagascariensis, assembly GCA_023783475.1. Lineage (NCBI taxonomy): Eukaryota > Metazoa > Chordata > Mammalia > Primates > Daubentoniidae > Daubentonia > Daubentonia madagascariensis. Next base: position 4,913,223 of record JAKFHU010001224.1, read on the forward strand.
CAGGTTGAGAGAGAAGATTTTTCAAGACAAAAAGGCAGGAAAGAAAGAGTTCAGGGTACAAAACACTGTAGATTAAAGATGACCCTAAAGAGGTAGGAAATGTCCATTTTTGTAATAAGCTTTGACTGGCAGATAAACAATCACTACGTAATTCCACAAGCCAGGGCAGCCACTCAAGAGTTCAAACAGGATTTAGGCACATGTGAACTGTATATAATTCAGCAAATTCACTGTTCTTTAGTACATTTAATCTGGCAGTAATGGACTTGAAACAGGGAAAAAAGAAAAAAAAATTGCAACAGGTGAGTAAAAGTAACAGAAATAATCTTAAGTGATCACTATCAGAGTCTTAAAACAAAAGCGACAAATAAACTGAATAATCTAATATCTTTTTTTGCCAAATACCCATCATGGTCTCCGGAATAAGGATGAGGGATAGCAGGCAGACTTCCAGCAGCATTTAAATAAGGAGAAACAAGCAGGATTGCTCTAGGCTACAATTTTTCATTGGAATTTCCAATACCCAGGCTGATCTTCTAACGTAAGCTGCCAAAATAAATGGACATAACCTTTTAGCAGAGTTCAAAATTGAGCCAGTGAGGTCAATTCATGTGCACATTAGTGAACTTTCATTAGTGAATATCTCAGCCCAAACTAACATTGTCATGACTAGAATAGCAGCTCATCTAGAAGAATATAAATACTGCTTATTGGTTGGAATATCATCCTTTCTTGCTCTCTGGCATTCTTCTCTCCACCTAGGACTAAACCCAAAAGATGAAAGTAATCTACTTATTCTTGGTGAGCCTATGCCCAAGGCCACCCATTCAATTCTTAATCATAACACTGAATCATACTAGCGCAGTCATTAGACTCATGGGATAGTATCGCTCTACGAACCCACAATTAATTTCTTTAATGTAAATTTTTTGGATTATGTACAGGTAAAAACCCATCACAGTGAATTTAATTATAATAAAAAGATGTGGAAAAAGATCTGTGTCTCAAGAGAGTGGTGCCCCTACCAATGCAATGATTTCCACAACTAGGGAATTATTACTAATCCTCGATGTGAAATACATTCTTTGGAGGATTCATCTCTTCCAGTATAAGGAGGAGTTTTTTGCTCTTTTATTCTTCGTCAAGAAATAATTACTCTTAAAAAATACATTTCATATGAGATTAAGTTAGAATTTTAAATCATTAAATTAAAAACAGCAATATAAGTGACTGGCTTTTCCCTATAAAATTTGCAAATATTTATTCTGATGATAATAACAGGCTTTCGAGAGGACATGGAAGCATGACCTGGAACACTCTCTCTGGAGGGCACTTTGACAGTATAGATCTAAAGTGCTAAAGTGTACATAATTCCGATTAGGCAATTCCATTTCTATGAATTCATCCTAGGAATAATAATAGATATCAGCAAAAATTTAGTTTTAAGGATGTTCACTGAAATGTCATTTATAACAACATAAAATGGGTGCTACCTATCAAAAATGTCTAATTGCGTAAATGAATTATAATACATCCATATAATATGCAGCTACTTAAAATGATGTCAAGAAAACCACCAAAATTGTTGAAATATAGCAGATTACAAAACAGCACAGTGTGACTCTGCTTTTGTAAAATATACATATTTGATTTTTTAATATAGAATAAAAGACTGAGGGAAATAAACTGAAATGATAGCAGTGGTTTTCCCTGGTGGTAGGTTCAGGAGTATTTTTTTTTTTTTACTTATCCGTTATTTCTAAATTTTATTCAATGAATACTTATCAATCTTATAAGAAAAAAAGGAAAATAAATTTTTTTAAACTATCCTTTTTCCTTCTACTCTTCAAACACCCCACCCCTTCAGAAAAATCCATCTGGACTCTCAAACTAACCACCAAAACCCAAAATACAAATATTATACAAACAAAAACATATCAGAACAGAAACATAATTCAATATTATTTCTTAATTTCTCCTGCTCAATTTAGAGTACTTCATTTCACTGCTTGTTCACAGTGAGTCTACCTTCTCTATAGTTTCTATTGATAAGCATTGTACTCTTTTGACGTGGGCTCTTCCTAACAAATTCTAATACAACAAAAAGAACTTGGACTGCTCCTATTTCTACAATAAAAATTGACCTTTAATATTATTTGCTTGTCAAATCTGGATAGACAGGAGGTCACTGTTGAACAAAAACAATGGTAATACCTTTGTAAGTTTGGCTTATCCTATGCTGGGAAACAGCAAAAAATTATTTGAGTCCACGAGTTCTTCTTTTAGAGCTTTAACCCAAAGAGCTCGTCTTAATAATGCCCCTGGTGGCAGGTAACATTTAATTTTTCTGTGTCACTGAAAAAGAATTAGATGTAAAACTCAGGTAAGAGATTAATATTTCACACCCTGAGGCTAAATACTTCAACATGAATATTCATAAAGGCCTATCCTGAGTGAAATCTCATGTGAGTGTAGATTTAAAATGCTTGAATCTTTTTACATAGTTCAGAGACTGGCCATTCCAGAGAGAAAGGCAAGAACTTGGTCAATTAACAGGCTATTTACTGCAGATCTAAATATGTGACTAAGGCAAAAAGCATTTCTCACTCTCTCTCTCTCACACACACATCCCACATACCTACAGCCTCCTCTGAAAGCCAAAACCTGGCTTTCTTTTTTCTCGGGCTCATGTTGGTAATGAAGACAAGTGTTGGTGATCACTAGAAACAGAAAATCAGGGTTATTCCCTGAGGCTTCAGATGCCTAACTATGTATGTGTCCTCTCCTAGGTTCCAAGGGCACTTGTTGGGGGAGAGGGGGTTGCTATGGATTGAATGTGTCCCTTCTAAAATTCAGATATGGCCAATGTGGTAGTATTAAGAGGGGAGGCCTCTAAGAGGTGATTAGGCCATGAGGCCTCCTCCCTCATGAATGGGATTAGGTGCCCTTATAAAAGGACTTGAAGGAAGGAGTTTGTCCCTTTTTGCCCTTCTGCCTTCTGCCATGTGAAGACATAGCGTTCCTCCCCTCCAGCAGATGCAGCTTTCAAGGCACCATCTTGGAAGCACAGAGCAGCCCTTGCCAGATAGATGCTGGCACCTTGATCTTGGGCTTCCCAGCCTCCAAAACTAAGAAATAAATTTCTGTTCTTTATTAATTACCCAGTCTCAGGTATTCCATAACAGCAGCACAAAATGGGCTAAAATGGGGTGGTGGTGAGAGGAAAAGTAGAAAAGGAAACGTAGGCAGGATCATCTTGGTGCTCATTGGATTCACTTCATTGTAGGTCCACGCATCCACCCCAGCATGACTGTAGGGTCCCACCTAAGGTACGGGGTGCCAAGTGAATGTCCTAACTTATCCTCCCCTGTGACAACATTGCTCTTGGTCCCCAGTAATAATTTCCACCTTAAGCAAAAGGAAAACAAAAGAGAGTTGCTATGGTCTGAATGTCTGAGTCCCCTCAAAAGTCATATGTTGAAACCTAATCACCAAGGTGATGGTGTTAGGAGGTCAGGCATTTGGGTGATGAGTGGATCTTGAAGGTGGAGCTCTCATGAATGGGATTAGTGCCCTCATAAAAGAGACCACAGAGAGCTGCCTCATCCCTTCTGCCACATGAGGGCAAAGCTAGAAGACACACTGTCTATGAACCAGAAAACAGGTCCTAAGCAGACACTGAATCTGCCAGCACCTTGATCATGAACTTGCCAGTCTCCAGAAGTGTGAGAAATAAATTCCTGTTGCTTATAAGCCACCCCAATCTATGGTGTTTTGTTATAGCAGCCACAAATGGACTAAGATGATTACTCTAAGAACTCTCTTAAGCCTTCTGGAACAAAGCCTGATCTTATGTAGACATAAGCCAGTAAAAGGAAAAGAGAAAAGTAGAAAAAATAAGGACAGAACTAAAGAGGCAAAGAATAAAAATAAAAATTAAGAACAAACTGCCTGGCCAAGCAACAACCAAGGCAGTGAGGGAGCCTGATGGTAGCCAATAAATGCCTTCAAGGTGTAAACAAAAGAGGAAAAAAGTTTAGAATGTTATCCCAAGTGATGAAGTAATAGAAGGAAATTTAATCAATGTAAAACGTAGGCCTAGGGTAAGCTTCCCAACACATCTACGGTTCTATAGCATATTCTCCCCATGGGTTAAGGTGTTTTTCCCCCTGAATAACAAAACATAGCAGGACAGATCAGTGGATAATATTCTTTATGGAATGATCCTGCCTCTCATATCCAGACTCTATGGCTAAATAAATATAAATAGTGTCTGAAGATTCTTTCCCCATCTAAGACCTGAGATGCAGGTTTCCTCAGTTCTGACATCTGGGAAGACCATACAGGATGCACAGCTGCCCCTGCATTAGTGCTTTTATCCCTCTGTCATCTCAACCTTGCCAAGTACTCTGTGTCAGCAGACACATGAGTGTCTAGGTAAATAAATTGCAGCAATTGACAGAGGGCCAGATAGCAGAGCAATATGCCTCTTCTCCGGAGCTCAGCTCGAGCCCCGAGTTCTGTTCCGTTTCCTGCCAGTTCTGATATCCACCATGGTGCACACCAGCAGAGCAAAGAGTCTTGTGGTTCTGGTACCACCTAAGGATCTAGACCAAGAGGAATGAGGTCACATAGAAACATGGGGAGCAAGTCGAAGTCCAGGGCTGGGGGAAGATGGAGGAACGGGTCTTGCATTCATTCAGCAAACGTTTATAACATATCTTCTACAGGCCAAACTCCAGAGATGCAAAAGTGAGTCCTCATTCATCTAGCAAGAGAGCCAGTGAAAACACCATTAACTCTCACATAATGTGACTACACTACAGTAGAGGTAAAGACAAAGAGGTAAAGACAAAGGACCAAAAGGAAGATATGGTATACAAAAATAGTGCTAAGCAAAGAAACTAATAAAACTTAGAGTTCAGCCAGGTGCCATGGCACAGGCTTGTGATCCCAGCTACTCAGGAAGTTGAGGTGGGAGGACCGCTTAAGCCCAGGAGCTCAAGGCCAGCAGACAACATAGTGAAACCTTGTCTCTTTAAAAGAAAAAAAAAAAACAAAACCTTATAGTTCAGTTTAAATAATTATTGATTTTTTTTATTTCAAAATATTAAGGGAGTACAAATGTTTTTGTTACATGAATACCTTATATATGATTAAGTCAGGGCCTTAAGGTGTGCCTGTTACTAGAATAGTGTTCATTGTACCCAACAGGTAAGTTGTTATGCCACACACCCCCCAACCTCCCTGCTTCTTGGTTTCCAATGACCTTTACATCTCTTTGTGCCCGTGTGCACATTGTTTAGCCCCCACTTATAAGTGAGAACACATGGTGTTTGGTTTTCCATTCCTGAGATACTTCACCTAGGATAATGGTCTCCAGTTCCATCCAAGTTGCTGCAAAAGACATTATTTCATTGTTTTTATGGCTGAGTAGTGCTCCTTGGTATATATATACACCACATTTTCTTTATCCACTCATGAATAAAGTGAGTTGATGGGCACTTAGATTGGTTCCACATCTATGCAATTGTGAATTGTGCTGCGATAAACTTTCGAGTACAGACATTTTTTTATAAAATGACTTCTTTTCCTTGGGTAGACACCCAGCAATGGGACTGCTGGATTGAATGGTAGGTCTATGTTTATTTCTTTGAGGAATTTCCATACTGTTTTCCATAGAGGTTGTACTAATAATTTGCAGTCCCACCAACAGTGTATAAGCGTTCCTTTCTCTCTGCATCCATGCCAGCATCTGTTGTGTTTTGACTTTTTAATAATGGCCATTCTGACAGGTGTAAGGCAGTATCTCATTGTAGGTTTAATTTACATTTCCCTGATGATTAGTGATGTTAATCATTTTTTCATATGTTTTTCGGACATTTCTCTATCCTCTTTTGAAAAACTTCTGTTCATGTGTTTTGCCCACTTTTTGATGGGATTGGTTTTTTCCTGCTGATTTGTTTGAGTTCTTTGTAGATTCTTGATTTTAAAATATATACCAATTTAGAACTAAAATCCAAGAAAATCTCAACATAGAAAGTGGTAGGATGGGGGAAAATGAAGTGGAATATGCTAAGATTCTTGTTGTGCACATGAGTAATAAATACACAATAATTAATTTTAGGCATTGAAGAAAAAAATATGAATTAGAAGGTGATCACTAAAAAAGCCACTATAGAAGTTATATATAATTTCCAAAACATTATAGAAAATAAGAAATCAGGAAAAAATGGAAGAAAAACATTACAAAGTCAACAAGGGAAAAGGAAAAAAGGAAACAAGTATAGTAAATTGAAAAAATATATGACAGGCACAAGACTAAACATGTCTACAAGTATAATATACATAAATGAGTTAAATGCCTGTTTTAAGAGACAGAAACTCTCAAACTAGGTTAAAAATCCAGCTAGATGCTATGTAAATTAAATATACCTAAAATAAATATTCATGGTTAGGTTGGGAACAAAGGGATGAAAAAAGATATTCCAAGTAATAGTGGCTTAAACAAGATAGATGTTTCTTTCTTCCTCGCATGATTCTGCCTGCCACCAGGCCTTTGCACCAGTCTGCCTTCAATATTTTTACCCCAGATCTTAGCCCAATTGGCACCTTCTAGTCACTCAGGCTTTGGAAAAAAGCAGAGGGACAGGGTCAGGACATGGTGTATACAAGTTGAGTATCCCTTATCCAAAATGCTTGGGAAGCAGAAGTGCTTCAGATTTCGGATTTTTTCGAATTCTGGAATATTTGCAATATTGGGGATGGGAACCAAGTCAAAACATGAAATTCGCTTATGTTTCATATACACCTTATATACGAAGACTGAAGGTAATTTTTTACAATATTTTTGATAATTTTGTGATGAAACAAAGTTTGCGTACATTGAACTATCAGAGAACAAAGGTGTCACTATCTCAGCCACCCGTGCAGACAACCTGTGGTTGTTTGGTATCAGCATCATTCCTGACTCTGAATGTATATGCTACTACCAATAAGCAATCATTTTCTTACATTTATTCGCACATTAAGTACTTACCAGTAAAAAATATGACATACCTTTGATACTGTGAAAAAATAAAGTGTTCAGGGTAACTAAACAGCACAGTAGCATTGCCAGAACCTGCCATTGGCAAGGCCGGCCTGCACACGTGCCATTTTCTTACCCTTTGTGGGTAAGCATGAAAAGATATATCACAGCTAAAGGGGACTGGAAGGGTCATTTTTCCCTTGAGGATGCTGAATAAACCATGTGTTGCATGCCTGAATTTTGACTACGACTTGTCACTTGAGGTCAGGTTGGGAATTTTCCACTTAACAGTGTCCTGCTACTGCACGAGAAGTTTCAGATTTTGGAGCATTTCAGACTTCTGATTTTTCAGATTAGAGATTCTCAGTCTGCACTATTGTTTACTGCATGCTGCAGAGTTAGGGGGAAGTGTGTGTGTGTGTGTGTGTGTGTGTGTGCGTGTGCGCGTGCACTGTAGGGGTGGAATGGGGAACTAGAGAAAGCCTGATAAACTGCAAATGGAAATGTATCTGGTAATAGCCCAGAGGTGCTAGAGAGGGCACGCCTGAGATGGATGATCACAGAACCCTACCAAATAGACCGGGTGAGACCAGAGACTAGAACAACTGATGATGTTCATAAGAACAGAAAAGTAAGATGGGTAGGTAGGATGGGCCATGGCAGAAATGACAAGAAAAGAGAATGAGACCCGGTGTATTCATTCAACATCACCAGGTGCCTGCCAACTGCCCAGTTCAGTGGCGGAGTTCCTTAGAACAACCAGAGCCAGGTGTAGTCACGATGGGCTGGGGCTGCACTGGGGTAAAACTGAAGATCTTGGAAACAAAAGGGAACTACAAGACTGACACAACATTAACAAGGGATTTTGATGTCAAAGGGATGCTGCAACAGGATGCAGGAAAATAGACTGATCTTGGTTTGATTTTTTTTTTTACATTCTTACTTTTTAAGCTCAAAAAGATATAGCCATATGGTCACCTACATTCATTTCATATGTGTATTTCTGATGATGCAGTAGCTTGCTATTCTGATCCCAAGCTAGGAGACTGTGTGTTAGCTATTAGCGTATAGTTTTAGCGCCGTTATTTTTCAACATTGCATTTACAAACTACCAAAAAAAAAAAAAAAACACTTAACCAGATATTCCATCTTATAATTCAGATCTTTTGTAAAAGAAAAGTCCACTACACCCACAAATGTGCCCACTGAAATACATCATGTCATGAGAGAAACACATTAGAAAGGACACGAGCATTTTATTCATCATCCGAGAAAGAGAATTTTTTGAAAACGCAGAGACGGAGGTTGTAGTCGCTTCCCTTTGTACATGTGCTGACTTCTGCTGTCTGTTGTTCTCATTTGTCAGGTTTCTTAACGTTCCTCTTAATACAGTGTCTTTATTTAGTTCTCCCAAAGGAATATCAGCAATTTGTGGGAGCAGGAGGAAAACTTTCTATCAATTCTGCATAATGACCAAAACAGAGTGATTGAATTACTTAATTGAGGCTCTGTAGCTTGTAATGTGATGCATATTAGGCCCTGTGCATTTGGAGACAGCAGTGGGTGGCTGTTCATGCAGACAGTAGGAACAAAAAGCCAAATCATTTTCATCTTTCTGTTTGCTTTATTTTTCTGAAGCTCACACAATCCACAAGGGATTCCCTCCTCAACTCTGTAATAGCCAAAGGGTGATGGGGGGAGGAGGATAGTTGTAACTAAAACACCAGCACATAAAAGCTTTGCATAGAGATTAAGAGTTTTATAAACCCATAACCATTTTTATTAGCCCACAAAATTGCTAGCATTCTTGCCCTCGCCTGTTGACATCACAGCAAAGCTACAGCTGAGGAACGCACAGTGGTACTTCCGGAGTGTGTGGTGCCGACGCATTAGTCGGATTCTGAAATGTGACTAACTTTGGGGCTGTCTTAAAAGCTTTCTGCTCCAGAATCTATGGGTGTGTACCTGTTTGACTGACTGGGGTAGGAAGGGTCCCAAATGCAGTCTAAGGGATGTCAGTCAAGACCACAGATTCAAGTCACCTACACACCTAGATAGTCACACTGGCTCTTGGCCTGTGACAAAATTACTGTGTCATTTGGAAGATGTTGGAGCTGAGCTCCCTTACTCCGGATGCTTCTCAACCCTCCTGCAACACCAGATAACACTTTCATATTATCGTATCCATTTTGAGAAGAGTCAAGCAAAGAGTGGTAATAGCAAAAACTTAGAGGAAATATTTAAGAATACAGTAGAAGTCCTATTATCTGATTCAGAGCTGGTGTCTGACAGGTTAACTAAAAAAAAAAAAATTAATGATCGAAAGGAGGAAAATAATTTTTAAATAAGTCCATATCTTAATTTTACTTTAGCCTAGAATGTAAATATACATTTCTTTAATAAAATCTAATATTACTTTGGTAGGGGATGGAATACCATGGTTCTCCTGTAGTTCCTCCATTGTTTAATTACCATATTGTTGTCCTGTAGACTCAGGCTATTGTCCAATACACTGTAAAGTGAGCATTTTGGAGCCACAACAGGAGCAGTTTCTGCCTCTGTACTGTTCTCATCTTTTTCTTCATGTTGAGGACTGAACTCTGATCTTTTTCTTTTGCCCAAATTCCTTTCTAAGGGGGCCCAGTGAGTCACACCTACAAATGATAAAATCTCAGTAAACAGGTTTTTATGATGAGGTTTACTTCCCAACCTGATTCTGGTATAGCATCACATGAAAGAAGACCCTTATCTTAACTCAAACATTCCTTTCCACTGATTCCTGGTCTTTGGAGAAAGCCTAACTCTTTCAGCCAATTGTCAGCTAAAAAAATCTTTAAACCCACCTATAACCTGTAAGCCCCCGCTTCAAGATGGCCCACCTTTTCGGGCCAAACCAATGTATGCCTTCCATGTATTGATTTACGACTTTATCTTTAACCCCTATCTCCCTAAAACGTATAAAACCAAACTGTAACCCAACCACAGTGAGTCCACTTGCTCAAGGCTTCTTGGGTGTGGCTCTGGGTCATGGTCCTCAAATTTGGCTCAGAATAAACCTCTTTAAAATTATTTTATAGAGTTCGGCTTCTTTTCCATTGACAAGATCCAGCTCCAGCCTTTCTTGTTGCGGCATGTATGATTTCCGCATCACCCACAAGTACCTTTCCAACAAGTTGTCCCCCTTGATCCTTTGTTGTACACTGTCTTCCCAAAAGAAAAAAATTACCAAAACCCTTGATTTATTTGAGATCATCTAGCTCATAAACTGTGTCCTTTATTTTCTTCTGCTACATTTGGATTTTCTGCAGTAATAGTCAATTTCAGGCCAGTTTTCTCCAAAACGCAGTATATGCTAAACTAGAAACTCTCATTCCAACACTGTATTATAAATAATGTCTATTACATTGGTTACTCTTGATAATTCTATGTTACCTACACTTTTATCTTCATTTGTTTCCAACAACAAAGTCAAATTTTTACTTGTATTATAGTATAAACCTTTCAGAATTTCTTAACCCATTGACCAGATCAAGAATGTTACATTTGCCAGGGAAAATATGGCATTTCCATCTTTTCCAGGGTCCTCAAGATTAAGATATGAAGGAGTGATAGCTAGAAGGAGCATAGGTTTTTTTTAGTATTTTTTTTTCCACAAACCATGTTCTTTAGAAAACATACAACTTCATAAAAAAACAAAATTCTTTGTCCAGAGTTCATCCCCGCCATATTTTCTGAGTTGTTGTAAACTGGTAAAGACAAACAATTCATACTTTTAAACATTAGGATTTGTTGGTTGGTCAATAACTTAAAGTGGTAATTTTGTTTTGTTTTGTTTTAGAGACAGAGTGTCGCTCTGTCGCCCAAGCTGGAGTGCGGTGGTGCTATAATGGCTCACTGCAGCCTCAAACTCCTGGGCTCAAGTGATCCTCCCACCTCAACCTCCCAAGTAGCTGGGATTACAGGCACACACCACCATGCCTGCCTCTAAAGTGGTCATTTTTAAGCCTCCAGATCTAAGTCTGCCAGCCACTGCTGTGATTTCGTTTCTTTGAATCTTGATGACTCATGCTCTGCTTTTTGTGTCATTGTTTTTACAAGTTAGCATCTTACATTTCAGGCCTGTTTATCAATATCATTCAAATATTCATCAATAAAACACTTTGATAAATGATTCACTCACCTGTAGATAACTAATCAACAGGTTGTTCAATGGATTTCTCCCCTCTACTGCCCAACATGTGGACATCTTGATTTTTTCCCCACCATCCAAGCCATCTATTATTATTTGCTACCCCCAGACTTTTTATATAAAACTCAGACTCTCTCTTTCAGTACAAGTCCACCAACTGTAGTATCACACTATCTTCCTTGTGTGAGCTGCACCCAGGATAGATACACTATGATTTGCAGTTTACTTAAAGTACATTAAGAATGTAAAAGCACTTGCACAGCAAAATAAGAACGGAACACTTTTGGATTTGTGATGTGTTCCAATGTTAAACATCTCATTTGACAGTATTTTTAACAACGTGCCTTTATTGAGCTTTTCTAAAGTATCCAAGGTAATTTCCATAGAAACAACAACTCTTATACACTCATCGTTCATCGATTTACATAACATTTAACTAAATTGCATAATTATAATGTCAAGTAAAACTGGCATAAAGAGGTTTGGGAACAGTCTTGACTCTTGGCAAGTGTATAACTCAAATGATGGGAGAAGTGCCTAAGAGTGAAGTCCACTGGCTGCAAACACACATCATGTGGTGAGCATTAATCAACATGATTTAGGGAGGGAATAGTTACAATGGGATCAATATGCAACATTTTAATTATTCTTAGTAACTAAACTGTGTTTCTGCAAATATGACACTATCCTGAAATTGAGTCATGTGGCAACCCAAGATGACATTTTGGAGCCTAAGTTATTACTTGAAAACCACTCTCCAGAATTTGGGGTCTAAGGTACAGTATCCAGGCAAACCCTGCAATAAAATACTTACCCTGGAGCTGAGCCAAGAGGGAGTTTTCAAAAGGAATGGGATGGATCAAACATGCGCTGTTACAGTACGTAGAATACAACCCCATAGACAAAACAATTTTGGAAATAATGCTGGAGTTGCAATTACAATTTGAGGGAGAATCCATGCTTCAGGACTAGCTGTTTCAAGAGCTGAAATAAACTATGCAACAATATGCTAGTGCTTTCAATTGAGGAAGTCTGAAAAGCTCCCATGCAAAGTTATAAACTCAAGACCCACATTTCTTCAGAAATTAGAGTTGTTTTTACATGGATAGAAATGGAAGAGAGCCGTCCTGCTCAGATTACTTCAAGGTTTCTGCCTTACGGTAAGTTAGCTTGCACAGAGATCTATTATATGCCACGCACTCTATTTTGAACTTCATACGGATTGTCTCATTTGTTCCTCATGACTACCCTGCAAAGTGGGTTTTCCCGGTGTGAAAACAGCATTTGCTCAGGTGTACACAGTCAGCAAAATGCTGGCGTGGAGACTTGAGTTTAAAGGCCACAGTATTTTTAACAACGTGCCACTCCGCTATCCTGTCCCTCTGTAACACATACCCTGACTCACTCAAAACTTCCAGCATCACCAGCAAGGACATCTCAAACCGCCACCAATCATTTAACAAAAATCAAAGGCTATTCCTATGCGTGATCAGTTTAAATTATTTTCAATTTGGGGAACTTCTGAAAACTCTTGAACGGAAGGAAGGTGAATGAATTTGGGAGGCTGAGAAAACCACCAAACGAACATGCAAGTGAAAACATTTCTGTCTTCCAAAACAAAATATTTAAGAACTTAAACAAAGCAAAAATAAACATATATAGCAGGCAGAATCCTTACGAACATTAATATAGCCTTTTTTCTCTTGTACGAGATTTGAATTAACACTAGTTCTTACTCATTTCCTCACCTTTTAAGGCAGCAGTAATCACCTTACACTCCCATGTCTGCATCTTATGGAAATTTCTAGAAAGATTTATCACCTTGCTTTCTCGGTCAATTAACAGAATAGTTTGGGAGACTTCTAAAACATTTTAAAAGACAAAAATTCAATTAAAATGTCAGTGAAAACCAACAAAGAAAAAGGTAGCTTTACCAGCACTTTCCCTCTTACGTCTTTTCAGTTAAAACAGATGACAAAAACACCACCCCTAACAAATCAATCCAAAATTATCAAGAAGCTAGTCTTTTTCTTTTCTTTAAAGCTTAATCCAAAGAGAAACTGTTTCTGTATTTTAGCAAGGAAAACTCACATGGAGGATTCTTTGGCTTAAAAATCCATGGAGGCTGATTCCATTATTTGGGGGCTAAAAACAAAAATCTATGTCTATGCAATGGTTCCCCTCAAAGCAGATCCCGAGAAAAGGCTACAGGTAGTTTATTTGAGAGGAGGTCCCAGGCCTATTGGAGGGGGCATCAGTGAGCGGGTTACCTCTTGGACATGCGGAGCGCTGTCCTGCTAGGACCCTCTGAGATGTTCCACGGCACACGCCTCAGAACTGACACACCTGAGAACAGGGAGGTGGGGCAGTTATCTATCAACTCGCATCCCTCCCTGGGATTGAGCACAGAATCCACTCCACCCCCAGACTTCTTATAGGCTACACCTGTACCTAGCTGGGCTCCTACAGGTAAACGTTAAGGAGCTGAGCAGCTCAGCGTGCCTGGAACTGACCTCAGCTGCAGGCTGATGCAGGGGTGCCGAGGGGCTGTGGATGGGGCAGCAACAGTGTCTGCCATTGCGTGTGAGTAGTTTCTCTTGGGCTTCCTCATCTCAAGGATGGAATCTGTTTTTCCACTGTGCATCACAGACCCAACTGTTTACAAACTTGGCCTACCTAAATCAGACTCCTTGCCAATAGAAAGGACTAGAAACCCTGAGTAACTCTCCCACTGCAAACAACTAAAAATGCTAGGTATAATAATTATAAACAAAACTCAAAGTCATAACTGAGCTGGTAAGAAGAAAAATTAACTGTATTGATCTTGAAGCTGGGAGTATCAATTCAATATTTGAAAATAAACAGAACAAATTAATTAACTAATTAATTAGTGAAGCTCTGGAAGGCCACATAACATTTTTTGCGAACATTTAAACAATCCTTCTACTTTCATTTGAGACACTTTAATTAGGTCCAGTTAGAGTTGTTCACCATCTGAGATTTATAGGGACACCCAAGTAGTTAAAATTGCACCCAAGTGCAATTTTCAGAATGTATGCTTCAAGAAATGAAAGTCCATCTTAGAAAATGATCCCTTAGTCTACCACTAAATATCATAGACCTATGCATAGCCACTACCCCAGACTCTTGATTTTGAGCTCCTCTCTCTGTTGCAACTACATTCCCCGCCATATAGACCTCTCTATAGGACTGCTTGAGTGTCCTTACAACATGGCAACCAATTTTACCCAAAATGACACAGAGAGCCCCATTGGCTTTTATCACCTCTAAGAGGTCACATGCTATCATGCCTGCTTTAGTCCAATCATTAAATAAGAGTCACTTAGTCCAGCCCACACTCAAAGAAGGATGAAACTAGCTCACCTCTTGAAGAAAGGCATATTAAAGAATTCATAGGTATGTTTTTGAACCACCATGCCACCCCTAATTCCTCAGAAACCAACACTTTTAATTCTTTTAGCCGTTTCTTCTAATCTCTACATCTGTATCTCTAGTGACTATGCTTATCATCTATTTATTTTAAACTGTAGAAAATGAGGAATTTATCACCCTTTTACTACTATCTACCTACTCACTTACCCCACACGCACATACAATTATGGTTACCTCATCTTCCCAGTATAGCTGTATCATGATGTTTGGTTAAATCAATCATCACTGTTTGCATTAACATGGTCATGTAAATATTGTTTCCGACTGAGCCTCATAGTATAGTTTATTTCATTTCTATTCTAGTAAAACTTGTTTTCCCCAGAGTTAATAATTGTCCTGAGGGTTTTTTTTAATTGTTTAATTTTCTATGGATATATCACAAACTTATACCCAAATTTTCTGAAAAAAATTTTTCATCTCCCCTCAAGACGTTGAAATGAATCAGGTAACCCAGTAATTGAATTTGGCTTTTTGGGGGTTTTGTTTTGTTTTGTTTTTAGTTGAAGATATTTCTCCCAGAGCTGATCTGAACTGGTTGCTCCTGAGCTGTCATCGTGAAACCTCCCTTTACCGTTATCATCTTGGGATTTCTCTTCACCATTATCTGTTCTCCTGGAAGTTGTTTTGCTTCTCTCCTATGATCCATCTTCTGTTTGCTGGATCCCATAGCCTCCTCTTGCATGATTTTCTCCCTTGTTTTGGTAGCACACACTCTTAGAGTGTTTTCTTGATCAAGGGATGCCTTAGGAAATAAAATGTTGTGAGATCTTTTGTGTCTGAAAATATCTTTTTTCTACCTTCACACTTGGTTGATAGCCTGCTGGGTATAGAATTCTGGTTTGGAAATCATTTTCTCCAAGTCTTTTGAAGGTGTTAGCCCATCGTCTTCTAGCTTTCAAGGCTGCTGTTAAAAAGTCTAAAGCCATTTTGATTCTCTATTTATTTACCTGTTTATGTCCTATAGGTTTTAAGCATCTTCTTTCCATCCCTTGTATTTTGGGAAATTTGATGGTGATGTACTTGGTATGCTATTTTTTCTTTTTTTAATTTTTTTTTTCAGTCATTGCATGTGATGGTTAATTTCAGGTGTCAATTTTTGACTGGGCCACAGGGTGCCCAGATATATGGTCAAACATTGTTCTGGATATTTCTGTGAGGCTGTTTTTGGATGAGATTAACATTTAAATTGGTGAACTCTGAGTAAGCAGATGTGGCCTCATCCAATCCACTGAAGGCATGAACAGAACCAAAAGGCTGACTCTCACTGCAGTAAGAGACACTCCTCCTGCCTGCCTTCAGACGAGGACATTGGTTTTTTCCTCCCTTTGGACTTAAACAGTACCATCGGCCTTCCCAGCTCTCAGTCCTTTGAACTTGGATTGGAAGTTCATCATTGATTCACCCTGCAGATCTGAGGACTTGTCAACCTCCATAATCACATGAGCCAATTCCCTATAATTAATCTCTTCCTATGTATATAAATCTCTTCATGTATACATATAATACACCACACACACACACATACACATCCTATTGGTTCTGTTTCTCTGGAGAACCTGACTAATACACGGAGCTAGGTACTCAGTTAGCCCTTTCAGTCCCATGACCCTCAGTTTTTGGAATTTTTCTTGTGTCAGTTTTTTTTTTTTTATAACTTTCTCTCCTGTAGTTTTCTCTGTTCATTCTTTTCGCAACTCCCGTCAGTCAGATATTGAACCTCCTGGATATCCATCCCAAACCATCCCAAATTCTTTTATCTTTTCTCTCTTTTTCTTTTTTGTTTCTTTTTGTTCTATTTTCCAGGGTATTTCCTCAATTTTATCTCCCATTCCTTCTTGTAAATTTTTTTCTTTGATCTTATGTTTAATTTCCAAGAATTCTTTCTTTTTCTCTACATGTTTTATTTTTAACAGAATCATAGATGAAGCATCTCTTTCTCTCTCAGCATATTAATAAGTTTGTTTTTTGTTTGATAGGTTGATTTTTAGTTTTCCCCTCTCTCTTTTCTTTCTTTCTCTCTCTCTATATATATTTTCTCCCTGTTTCCACTGAATTCCTTTTTACAGTAAATTTACTCTCTTTCATTTTGCAGGCATTTCTCAAGTGTCTGGTGATGGTTAGTTGTCCATTCACATTTGAGAGTGAGGCATGGAAAAAACCACTGATAGATCTGCAGGTGGAAAACACTTCCTGACCTCAAAGATGACCCTACAGAGCACTGGCCATTTCACTGAAAGACTCTGAAATATCATTATTGCAAGTTCTCTTCTTTGGGACCAGTTTCCCAGAGAAGAATCCTCCAGTCACCAACTAGGAGCATAGAGACCAGTCCAGGGCTTTCTGGAAGCTGTGGGGAAAAGAGATGGGGTGTTTTACCCATTCAGCATTCAGATTTCATCTTAATCTCCGTTTTCAGTTTAGCACCACCACCCACCCTCAGCCGAGCCTGGAATCGCAGCCACCAAAGTCACTCCAGTTTTTTCTCTCCAGAGAAACTGCCACTTTTCTGAAAGGGGGGAGAAGTAGGCTCTACCTGGCTGACACCTGGGGGAAGGAGCGTCTAACTGCTCCTTTGAAGGACTTTTGACCAGTCCTGTTGCTCTTCCCTGCAGCCTCACATTCAGAGGTCCCTGCTGCATCTGACGCCTGGCCCTTTCTGGGGTTCCTGGTGAGAACTGACTAGAGTCCAGTTTTCTCTGTTCTAAATTATCACTTTTCCATCAACTTTTTAGCCTCGAGGTTGGGATGACAATTCCTGTCCACTGTTGTTCTTCTCTTTGTCCTCATTTATTCTTTAATTGTCATTTTAATGGGGCTGAAGGGGGACCTTTCTAACATTCCAAAAATTCTTGAGTTCCCATCTGGCCCCAAGGATCAGGAAGGACATTACAGTCCCACGGTTTACAAATATGTTCCCTCCCAGAGTCACACTACTATCTGTGAAAGTGGGGGGGGGCCATAGAAAAATCCTCAGATGTTAGTCCTTTCTCTATCACTCCTTATGTGATCTCATCAAGTCAACCAAACTTTTGTCCCCCAGTGTCGTCATCACACATCAAATGAAGGCAAAGGTCAATAAAGCAAAGATTTCATCAAGAATCAACCTAGGCCAATAGCATTTAGAAATGAAAATATATTTGAATTCTAAAATTACAAAATTTCTTATTCTGAGACACAGGTCTAAAACAATCGGTGCTATTTCTCCCCCTAGAATTCAGTAAGGACAACTAGAGTTAACCAAACCATGAACAGCATCATGCCAATCAGGTTTTGCCAAAGGTCATTCAGGACGAGCTCAAGGGTTTTTCTTGACTAGTGAAGCTCATTAACGTTAGGAGCAGCTATTGAGTACGTATCCAAATGGAAAAGGGCCTCCCAGAGCAGGACACTCATCTACTGTATGGGCGACTTTGTCACACTCTCAACATTCTAGGGGAAGGGCAAACTGAGAAAGCATTCAATATATAAAAATTACTTCCTTTTTTTTTTGAGACAGGGTCTCGCTCTGTCTCCCTGGGTAGAGTACAGTCCCATGAGCCACCACACCTGGCTAATTTTTTTATATTTTGTAGAGACGGAGGTCTCGCTTTTGCTAAGGCTGGTCTTGAATGCCTGGCCTCAAGCAATCCTGCTGCCTCAGCCTCCCAAAGTGCTAGGATTACAGGTGTGAGCCACCACGCCCAGCCATTACTTCCTTATTAATTGAGCTTCATTTCCCTACTATCAACCTCTTTTATATGGAAGAGGGAGCAGAGGGATTTTTAATGTAAAATTTCCCTTAAAAGTCTCACTACTTACAGGAGCTTATATAACACAAGAAGTATCTTAGATATCTTTATAATAAAATATCTTCCCTGGAAAATAAATCCCTAAAAAGTAATTTTGTTCCACCCTAAGAAAAAAAATAGTCATTCTTCATTTCTGTAAAATATAATTCATCATTATTAAATTACCAGATTACATGCACAATTAAACTTATTTATTAAACAAGACATATGCCAACAACTTTGTAATAATCCTTTAAACCATAATAGCAGATTTTCAACTTTAATAACAACATCA
This sequence comes from Daubentonia madagascariensis, assembly GCA_023783475.1. Taxonomy (NCBI): domain Eukaryota; kingdom Metazoa; phylum Chordata; class Mammalia; order Primates; family Daubentoniidae; genus Daubentonia; species Daubentonia madagascariensis. Next base: position 4,931,957 of record JAKFHU010001224.1, read on the forward strand.
TGCAGCTAATACTCAAAAGACTAATTTTAAAAGTGAGGGCATTTGGTAATGAAACTGAAATTATACAATCAAGCACTTGAGTAATTTAAACATGAACATAAGTGTCCTGACTGTGTTGCTCTTGGCTTTTAGTCAAATTTACTATTGCCAGTTAGACTTTATCACTCTAATTATTTCTGCTGTGTATCAGATGTGGCTAAATAGAAATTGAGAATTATTGGAAGTATTTTTTTATTCCTGTTTTTTCTGCTTCAAAAACACATAACTATTAATATATTCTTCTTCTAATTAAAGCATCACACAAATAATCAAGAACAACCCCATGATTCTTATCAGAATTCCACAGAAATTCAAAAAGAGATATTTTGTTTGTATACCAATTCCCAGAAAGAGGTGCAAAAGAAAAAGTTTTAATATAAAAAAAAAAGTCATCCAGGGAGTATGTTCGCCTTTTAAGTGTTTTTAAATAATCACCTCTCCCTTTCTACCCAGTTTCCTTTCTTTCCATTTTCTCTATCGAATGTAAAATCACATGCTAGCCTCATCTCCTCACCCCTAGGAACACTCTAAAATAAAACAGGCTGTCCCCTTGACAGCGAACATGAGAACAAACTTCTCACTTGGTAGAAATCATCTCTGTGATTTTTATTGTATGATTAAGACTTTTGATATTATAAAATTACAGTGGGATTTAGAAATAGTATTTCTTAAGTGAATAGGAAAAGTCATTGAATTTTTAAAGGTAGCAGATCAGAAAACAAGAAATGTGAATATCCCAAAACAAGGCACAGGGTTTGAAACAGGAAGAGGCAGGCAGACTGCCTCTGACCAATGGAAGGAATAGATATAACACAGTCAGGCACCAAGGAGAGAGGGCGCCCACATCAAGACCTCATTGCCACAACCATGTATAGACGCACAGAAATGGGGGGAAGGATATTCTGGGCTCAAGGAACTGCACAGGTAAAGTACCCAGGATAAAAGAGAGGACAAGCTCCAGGATACACGGCTGGTGTCTAGGATATGAGAGGAGGGGCTGTAATGGAGGAAGCTAAACATGCAGGCATAGTCCAGATCACAAGCAGCCTAGGATTCCTGGTGAAGGCATTGGGGTTTTAATACTGAAGGCAGTCAGGAGTCACTGAGGGATTCTTTAAAACAGTAAAGAGGCATGATTGGATTTGCACTGACCCTTGCGGCAGCAGGGTGAACATTCAGCTGAGGCAAGCTAGAATGAAACAAAGGAAGGACATCTGTCATTACAGAATAGTCCAGTACAGCACTTGCCTCTGTAGTCCAGGCTGCAAAGAGTGAGAACCAGAACCAAGATGGCAGCAGGAGAACAAGACCAGGGATTAGAGTGCAAGATATTTAAGCAGCAGATAGTCCAGTTGGATGTGGAAGATGAGGGCAGGGAAGAATCTAGTTCCTGATTTAGGAGATTCTGGGAAAGGCATTCCCTTTGTTGATGGCCTTGTGATGCTGATGCCATCAACATCTGCCTCCAAGGGCCTTCCCCTGTCTATTACCCTTTTTCACTCCTGTGACTCTTTTGCCTATAAGATTCTCGAGCCTCTCCCATCCCAGGAGGCAAAGATTTATTGGACACCTACTCTGTGCCAGTTGGTCCCTGAGTTAGCTGGAAGAGTTAAGAGTAAAATGAAAATGGTTTCTCCCAAACTCTGCATCCACCATCAGGGCTGATCAAATACAATCAGGCCCTTTCAGACATGAAGCCTTTTCTTTTAGAAGTAGTGATGCCAGCCACCCATATGAATACTCTATCTGGCAAGGGATATGGCGAGCCACATGACAGATGACATGTCAGGGGTCCTCTTGAGCCATGACAAGGTGTTGCAGGTCCCCATCAAAGGTGCTTGTTCTGGAAAAGGCCAAGGGATCAAAGGAAATCATCTGAGCAGACTGGTGGTGTCATGCAATAGTCCCCCTGTGACTCGGCTCTCCATTTTATCCATTCAGCAAGTATCTCTTATATGGGCTTATCATGTGACAGGTGCATTGCTAGGCTCTGGGGAAACAAGAGTGAGCAAAATAGACCCAATTCCTGCCACCATGGTACCTAGAGTTTAGTTTCCACACCAATACTTATAGTTCCACCATCATAAGCGAAAGCCTGCTCTCCACGGGGGCCTCTGTCTCCTGCAAGTGTGGTCCATCAGAAGCAGGAATTTCTCAACAGCTCATTTTCTCCTAAGATCCACTCATTAGAAGAGGGGCCCATGATAGTAACAGTGTTATTTTTTAAAATGGGTTGATCTTCTTTTAAAAACATGCTATTTTGTAATCTGGTTCTAATTAGCCATAAAGATACATTTATATTAAAGCCTAACATCAACATTCACAAAGAAGAGACTGATTCTCAGTGACTCAAAGTTTAGTAACACTGAGAACTACAGTCAGTCAATGAAGACCAGCCCAAGGCAGGACGGATGGAAAGACGGATGAGCAGAGTTCAGATGCTCACATGACTCATCTCAGTACTAGGAAATCAGGCTAACAGAGCAGAGAACAGAGGGAAATGAATATGAAACAGTACAAACTGTAAGAGGTGGAATTTAGGCAAAGGATTTCAGAAAGAAGCATGAGGAATGAATGGCCAAGAAGAGAGTGTGTGTGATACCAACAAAAATATCACATGAAACAGCTGCTGCTGCTTAAGATCTGAATCATTCTAAGGGTGGAGGTAAGGCAAGGCCTTTGGGTGTAGGAATTCCTTGCTGGAGATACAAAGGGAAAAAGAAAGGAAAAAACCTTTGCCAAATTAAGTCCTTGGACAGTCATAAGCAACCTTTTATAGGCTGGGATAATTTATGAGACATGAGAAGGTTTATGGGCTGCTTTTTTAAAGTACAAAATAAAAATAGCTGTATTTAGTCCGGGGTGGGGGTGGGGGTAGTAATGCACAAATTCTTGAAACCTAGTTTGTCTACTTTATTGAATAGAAGAATGCCATGAAAAATAGTTCTACTTTCAACCACTAAATTCTAACATTTGTGCATATTTGAGAGGTGCAGACACAGAGGCAGTTTTCTAATCTTGCGTTTTGCAGTGAGATTGAGAGCCACATGGCAGAGCCTAGGGCTGTGGGTTGCCTTTGTGCCCACCTACCATAATAGGCAGTTTACATATATTATCTCATCGAATCCTAGCATGATACTAAATACTGGTCCAACATCATCTCTATGCCACTGAGCAAGGATGTGACAAAAGATGGAATACCTAACAGTCTATGTGTAGTCTGTAAACACTTAATTGTTCTTTCACATGGACGCATCACTAGCTTATTTCAAATACTCCTGGGTCCACCAAGTTCAGCAAATGAGCAACATCTGCTAAAATTAGCATATTAACACAGAGTGCCAGGATGTTACATTAAAAAAAAAAAATCTTTTGGCCATATAAGCATCTTCAAAAATTTCAGATTAAATAAAAGAAAAGTATTGTCCAACCAAGAGAAACTTCAAGCCATTCAAAGTTATTACCAAGCAAAATTGTAGAATCACTTTCAGAGGCACATTAAGACACTAAAGTCTTCTACGATTAAATATCCTTTCCAAAAAAATCCCTTCCAGGATTAACGTCCTGCAACATTTCTGTGCGGCAACACTGAGAAAATTCAGATCTAAAGGCTTGATCCCAGCTATTTTTAGAGGGGAGATCAGAGAGTTAATTTATTTTAAGGATTCAGATCAGGATTCACACAATTTGACATTCACTTCTTCATCCAAAGGTCACTAAAATGCATATGTCAGACATCTGCTGCTTTCTTTTTAAGAATGCTGATTTTTAAACCCAATAAGCCTAAATGCAGCTCTAATATAATCTACAAATGACCTTACTAAGTCTTTCTACATCCCATAAAAGTACATTAATTGTATCATTTTATTTAAGTTCCCAACTTGCTATGATGTATTAGCATATTAAAATTAACTCTGCAGGCTCTAATCATTTCACCTTCTGAGCCAACTTACCAGGACAAATTTGATAAAATTATAGTACCCTCTTGTGGTGTTTCCTTCATACCCTACTAGGACGGTTTGTAATATCACTTTTTTTTAAATCTTCTTCCACTAAGATCAGTGGATAACTAATTAATCTTTTCTAAACTCAAATAAAATGATGGAGAAAGTAGCAGGGCTACCATCAGATTGTGAGAACCAATGAGGTATGTGGCATTTCACCATAAAGTAAGATTATTTGGAGCTATACATATTATTTTTAATGGAAGGAAAACACTATGAAGAAATATTTTCTATAGATTGGTCTACGTAGCCAAATTAAAGTATACAACTCTGAAATTACTCACTGGGCTTTTAGTTCATTTTGCCAGCAAATTCAAATAACTTAAGAGGGGAAATTGTGTTTTTTGAATGGTAAGCCAATGGTAAATTCTTCTTCTCAAATCAGGAAGGAAAAAGAAAGTAGGTAAAATTTAAATGCAATGATTTTTTTTTCCTCACAATTCCTCCAGCTTTCTCCTAGCAGATCCAATTTAACTGTATATTACTGTCATTGAATCCAAATACCTACCCTTTCTTTATTATTTTTATGATTACTTTAATTTTATTAATGTTTATAATATAATTTAGCAAAATGAGTAGGACTTTTGGGCACACACTTAAATACAAAACTCTTCCCGGCTTTATTTCTTTTTTCCTATCTTTGGTTTGCTATTCTACACCTCAAAAAACATCCCCTATTCCCACCTCCTGATTTCCTCACTAAGTGATTTTCACCTTGTTCTAGAATAAGCTTTTGTCAATAAGGCAAGGAATCATGGAATGGATGAATGGATAAGACTATCCATAATATTTTGGAGATCCCTAAAATAATTCCACTTAGGTCAAAGATCTCATAATAGATCCTGTGATCTCACTGGAAGTAAGATTAATAGAAAAAGATCTCAGCTATGAGTTAATATATCCACTGTCAACAAAATGGTAATTTCATATTCACAGAATGTCCAAGTACCTTAGTGAGTAACTAGAGAATCAAACCAGTATATTTTTCAGATTCGTTCCCCTTTGAGTTCAGCAGTACTGCAGTCTATCTCTGGTTCAAGCCAGTAAGCAATTCTAACTGATTTACAATGAAAATATCAAGAAGCTTTGTTTCAATTTACTTCAGGTTCAGGTTCAATAAAATAACAGTTCTAGTTCAGTTCTGGGAATGTGGAAACATATTTACTAGTTTCTGATTCACATCCCACTGGCTTCCTGATTATAATTTAAAATAAAGAACATTGAATTGTACTCAATAAGTTATTCAGGCAACATTTTTGGAGCTCTTACTCTGTTCCAGGAACTGTCTTGGATGTTGAAATACAAATCAAATAGAGCAAAATTTCTGCCTTAAAGAGTATCATAGTCTAGCCAGGAAACAGTCAAATAAGTGAACAGGTATAATGATACGGATGAAAGTGCATTATCCTAAGATTGGCAATAACGATTTCTTTTGAAGGGACATCACCTGGGCTTAGAAAATAACTTGATGCGCCCCTAGGGTTGCAGGGCCACCAAAGGGCTTCCTAAAATAACAAAAAATGGTCACTAAACCTTCTGAAGCCATTTTCCCTCTTCTGGGATGAGCTCACTGTGCAGTTGGAGGAGCTAGCCAGATTGTCCTGCATAACAAAGAACAGCAATTGAGGGTCCTGAAGGTGCAGGCAGATGTGCAAGAGAGAAGACACAACTGGCCCAGGGCCACAATGCACAACTCCAGGGAGCACACATACATCAGACTCTAGGAGGTGAACCCCTATACTATACTACCCAGCAGCCCCGCAAAAGCCAGAGCAACTGGACGTTGCTGAGCAGGAAAAGAAATCCCAGCGGCCAAGAAAAAATTTGGGGAGAGAGCAGAAATATAATATCTAGAAGGGATTTCTGTAATTATTTGCCTTGAAGTATGATGTAAACTCTTCTTCTACCTCCCCTCAAAAATCACCTTTTTTCCTAATACTTTTACATAAGTGAACTTGACTTTGTACTATTTGTTTCTGTTTCAGCTTAACAGGTGACTGTGGTGGTATCATCTGGGGCTTTGTGGTGGCGACAAAGCAGAGCTGAACCTCGCATCCACGCAGGCCCACGGCAGAAACTGATCGTGATGACGCTGGACCCAAAGGACAGGGGGAAAGTGGATATCTGAGTTACACAAAGTCATAATTTAAAAAGTAATAAAAGCTGAAACAGAGTATCTGTGAGAGAACAGAAAAGGAAGTACCTGCTTTGCCACAGGGAAAAAGAAGCATATCGGGGAAAGTGACCTTTAAACCGAGTCTTGAAAGACAAATAACAATTATCCAGAAAAAGAAAAATGGGGAAAGGCCTTCAGCAGAGACAACAGCATGAGCAAAGAGAGGGCATTTAGGGACAGCCAAGGAGCCCAGCAAGCTGGAGGAGAAGGGACCTGCTACTCCGTTCTATGCCATTGGCTGGTGTATTCTAGCAGACTGTCAATAAACGTCACTGAAGCCTTTCGTGACATGCCATTTACATGTCGATGGGAATAGGTGTCCCTATGTAGCTACTTACCCCATCTTTCTACTTTCATAAGCGTCTTGGAAAAGACTTGCTATATGTCTATAGTGGATTGTGTTGTTTATCTCAATATTTCCTTCCTTCCCCACTCACCCCATGGCTCCCCCGTGGACAGAGGGACAGTTCCATGGACTCTGGGCTTGGTCAGTGACCTGTCTTAAACACTGGAACGTGGGCAGAGGGACAGCAAGCCAGTTCCAAGCTGAGGCTTCGCGAGGCATCGTGTCTTTTTTCCTGTTCCCCTTAGAACGTCTGCACTCTGCCATGAGAAGAGTATGCTCCATTCAGCCACAAGTCCCAGGAGGACAAGACACATTGTTAGAGCTGAACTGTCCCCCCCTAAAATTTATATATTGAAGTCTTAAGCCCCAGTACTTCAGAATGTGACTGTATTTGGAGATAGGGCCTTTAAAGAGGTGACTGAGTTGAAATGGGGCCATTAGGGTGGGCCCTAATCCAATCTGACTGGTATCCTTATGAGAAGAGGAAATCTGGACATGTGCAGAGACACCAGAGAAAAGACCATGTAAGGACACAGCAAGAAGGCACCACCTGCAAGCCAAGTACAGAGGCCTTAGAAGAAACCTATCCTGCTGGCACTTCTGTCTTGGACTTCCAGCCTCCAGCACCATGAGAAAATTAATTTCTGTTGTTTCAGCCCCCCAATCTGTGGTATTTTGTTATGGCAGCCCTGGAAAACTGACACACGTGTGGAGCAGACCCAAACCCAACTTATTGCCTAAAAAGCAGAGCCTCCTCAACCAAACCACAGATCCATGAGCAAAAAATAAGTGTTTATGGTTATAAACCACTGACATCTTGCTTATTATATAAGGAACAAGCAAGGTGTTTGTGATGTGCTGCTTGTTACGCAGTATTATTGCAGCAAAACCTGACCAATACATTTTCATTTCTCAATTCACAACCATTTGGCTTCTGAACACCCATGGAATTGCTCTTGCTAAAGAATACCGTGTTCTGCTGATCAGAAACATTTAATAATAAAAGAAATAGATAAAAACAGAGCACATCAATACTATAAATACCAACTGAGACAACTTCTTAGTCCTTATGTATTCTGATTTCACTTCAACTTGCCCTTGGAGATTGTGAAATCTAGAATGAAATTATCTAAGTTCAGACTCTTCTGGCTTTATCATTTACCAGCTTTGCACCTTGGGCAAATTACTTTACTTCTCCGTACATCAGCGTTCCCATCTGAAAACTGGAAGTATGATAGTAACTACCTAAGAGTTGTTGAAAAGATTGAATGAATTAATAAAAGAGCTTGGAACACTGTCTGACACACGGTGTATCTTCAATCACGTTCACTGTTGGTATCACTCGTCTGACTACACTCAGTAATATCTGCTGACTCGTTTTCCTCTGTCACTCTCTAGCCCAGTCCAAAATGTCAACCACCCTCAAAATCCATGCCAGGAATCTGTGCCAACCCTTTTTTCATTCTGAACATCCTCCCAAACTAATCTCATCTGCTCCCACAGCTCCTGCTTTACCTACTCAGATCTATAACTTTATTCTAGACCTCTTTCCTTAACTCCACAGCCACACTTTCTACTGCCTATTAGACATCCCCAGGCTTTACCTCGGAGACTCCTGGCGTAGCCCTACCTTAGTTGGAGACGACCACCAGAGAGACTACGATCTCCCAAAGAGAAGAGACAGAATTTCATCCAAGTAAATACATTCAGGTTTCCATATCTTCACAAAGATAAGTGTCTTAGCGAGAGCCCAAAGACATGCTAAAGTCACAAGAAGTTATAGTAACAATAATAATAATTTATTATTTATTGTGACACAAGTTACAGAATTACAATTAAATGACTTATTAATAATTTCTGGATTCCTTGAATGCCTCATGTTATAAGGGATCTATAATCACCTGTGACTGAATTCCAATCACTGAAATTGATCTACCATGTATCACTATGTTAGATGCTATATTAGACCATATGCAGGATACAAGGATAAGAATCACACTGCCCCTAACTTCCAGGACACACCATCCCTGGAAAGAGGGAAGGCATATTCATAAATAACTAAATAAAGAATACACTGTAACCAATAGAGTGCAGTAGGAGAGGAGGAAGGCAAGAAGTTTATTCCATGGAACTGTAAGCAGGGATTTGAGAACCATTCTCTAGAGTGATATAGTATGATCTGGGCCTTATAGAATGGTAGGAGTTGGCAAATGCCACACAGATAGCCTGAGCGAAGGCACAGGGGCAAGGTGTTAGAGGACACATTTGGAGGGTAGCAAACAGTCTGGCATGGCTAGAAGATGGAGTGGGCGGGAGGAGAAGGAGAGGGAAGGAGACACCACTGGATACAAATTTGCAAATGTAGCTGGGGGGCTTGACTTAAAGACATTATAATTCCAAATGCAAAAGGCATCTATAAACATAATAATGAACTTCAAAGCAAGTCTACTAATCACTGAGGTTAAAAAGTGCAATGATGTGCCCAATATTTGGTTTTAATAACAGATTTTTAAAGTCAACAGGGAAGACCCTCGAATGATCACATCCCTGCCTTCAAAAACACCACACATAACCCTCGGGAGAAGGACGGAAGTGGGGCATCCAAGGTAAAGGCAAGAGGTTAAACAAACCTTTTCCTGGCCAGGAGCAATGCCCTTGCTTGCCAGAAATGCCTCTCAAACAATTTCACCAGTCCCACATGTGACCTGACCCCAAATAACAGTCTCTTTCTACACTCTCGTGCACAAGCAACGATAAACATGTTGAGCCCATCAACCAGCGCGCTTAGTTCAGCAGCAGCACTTAAATCTGCCTCTCATTTTCCTACCACTTTCCTGAAATTCCAGAGGAAGGGGTTATTGTTAAACGGCAGCAAGCGTGATTTTCACAGCAGTGCACATTAATAACAATTCAGCGCGGTGTCATGGAAGCCTGTAGGCTCTTAGCTGAATTTATTTGAAAAATAAAGTTTGGTTTTTTTTTTCCCCGAAGATCTTTACTTAAGTCAGCATGGAACTCTTGTAAAGATAACTACCAATAAGTCACAACTACCCAAGGAGCAGTCTCGTTATTTTTTTAATTCACTGCTCACCATGACAACATAATAAACACACCTTTAGAGCCTCATACATGCCCAACTATTGAAAATGTCATAGTTACTCCTTCATTGTGCTTCCAGGCATAAACTTAAACTCCTTTTTTTATTCTATGAAATTCTAGTGAGTAAAACATCAATTTTCAACTGCACGCTACTACTAACAATTTTGTGATAAGTGAGCGAAACAAGCCTTATTTCATAATTCACTAATAATTACGAAGCTCCGTTTTATTATTAAAAATATAGCAAACCATCAAGCCAATATGGTTTCCACATCTGTTTTTTCAATTCTTGTTTGGAGTTCTGTTAGATGTTCCTGCATCCTTTCATAAATGACTAATAGGAAAGATACAAGACTAATAGGAAACACAACTTTATGCAACTTCACTGACGGTTGGTTTCTGTTAACAGCTGGTCTTTAAACTACCCAACATAAAAGCATACATTTTAGGGAAAAAAAATTGACCCCAAAACTGCTTCATAAAATAAAGTATTTCATTTTTCAAAGCCTTAGGATTATTTGAGAGGCTATAGTACTAAAAAGCCCCTAGAGTTCTGTTGTTTTTTTTTTTAAAGAGAGAAAGTTAAAAGTTTCCACCTTTAAATATCAGAGACTAGAGATTTTACAATACAATAAGTGTCAGAAATAAAATGCAATTCCCTTCAAAGCCATATAAAAAAGCTAAGCCTCTGTAAAAAGTTTTTCCTTCCAACAGTGAATTATGAACCTAAAATGAGAATGAACAGTTATGATAGTCTTTCTGCAGTGGTGCCCAGACATCCAAATTAGCCAAAACTTCAGGCTTCCATGTGCTCAAGTTGGTAACCATGCTTTCCTCTGCTACCCAACATATGTTCCCCTTTTGGTTAAGAAAGTACTATAAGAAGTACACCATGAAACATAGTGTTCAATTTCCCACCATCCTCCAGGCAGATGCAGTCCCTTCCTGATTTGCACAGTCTACAACACAACAGACATAAAAGACATCTTTATTCAAATGAGTGGGTGGTTTTTTTTTCCTTCTCCATCCTGGATCTTCTACAGCAACGAATTTGTTTTAAAGGAAGGGGTGGGGATGGAGAATAACTTTGCTCTGAGAAAATGTTAGGTGGGTTCAAGAAGAGTGTCTAATGGTCAGTATCTCCAGGAGCACAACAACCCATCTCTCACTAGAAGCTGCCTGCTTGGCTCATCTCTCTCCACGCAGCCTGCCAGGTCCTCACATACCAGGGGTGGTTTGCTTTCTCTCCAACAGGGATAATGGACTTTTCAGTACTTTTGCCAAATTACTGACAGAAGGACCTATTTCCCCTTCCTGTGAAAAGAGACTGATAGTGACAGAAGAAAGAGAATAACTTTAACCACTAAATTATACATTGCAAAGAATGGGGATATAAGTGAAACTCCCACATAACACGGTTCCAAATTCCTTCCCAGCTAAAAGTTTGTAAGAATGGCCAACAAGTCACAAAAGTACCCAACCCGAATTTTTTTTTTCCCCTGGATGTGTTATGGTCTCTGCCTTACGACTGTCTTTTGAACATATTATTTTTCATTAATATACCAGTAAGGACAGTAGTTAATTATTGCATAATTGGGAAATGTCAAGAGATTTTACTTGAGCACGCTTGTCTTTTTTGGAGACTAAGTTAACTACGTCATTTGCTCCATTAGGAATAATATTCACAATTTAACATTTGTGTTCATTTTCCCTTAAGTATAAACACTACCATTGTCTCTGGTTCCAAATCACTGGCATTTTTTTCCAGTAATCTTTGTGCCTGATACATTGTCGTGCACAGGTGAGTGCTTAATAAATGCTATTGGATGATGGATGTACTCAATTATAGAATATTCAAAAATGCTACATTTTTTAAGTCTCTCAAACAGCAGAACTGTTGTAGCCTTTAGGTCCAGCTTAGTTCAAAGCCTGAATAATTCATTTCAGAAATCCACAAATGTGTAATGAAAGCTCAGAGACAGCTTAAAAGTGTCTCTGTGTATCACACCTGCCTGCCTACAACGTAAAACACAAAACCACAATCAAAAACAAAGTGAATCGAAAAAAATGTATACTGGACCTTGTTTTGCTTTTCAGCATCAAAATTCAGGTGAGGCATTCTTTGCCATAACAAGAAAACTGGGATTCAAAATCCAAATTTTATGATCTTTATTAAACAAAACAAAACCAAAAAAAACCCCACATTATTTTAAATTCCCCTCCACTCTCCTCCAAAACAAAAGAGAGCACACATGCGTGCGCACACATGTACAATGTATTATTCAAAGTAAACTGGGAATTAATACTATATATAAACATGTTGGCAGCTAATTATTGTGTGGTGTAGGTAACCATATAGCACCATTCACAGCCAGGTGTTTGAGGTGTATCATCAATGTTTTCATGTTAACAATTTATCATTAAGTGTAGATGGGGTAGTGCCAAGCTGCCACCAGAGAAGCCTGGTGTGCCCAAGTTTAGAGGACAGGGAACAGGGAATGTGTCTTGGTTATAGAACAAAAGAATTCGTTTTATCACTTGCCTTTACCGCTGGAGAAAATGGCTCCTGGTGTGCAGAACTCCATGATAAATATACCCCCTCTAGTTCTTTATTGCCTCTGTAAATCACAGGACTGACAGCAGTTAATAAGAAAAGCTTTTGAGTGGTTTTGAAGTTTTGCTTTGTACAAATAAAGTCTCATATTAAAGATTTTGCTAGTCCTCAAGGTGTAGAAAAAGCAGCATGGGTAGACCTTCCATACTTTTAACTGTTTGTCTCCTTTTTTTTTAATTTTCAAAACAAAAAGAAAGAAAAGAAAACCTTTCAGACATGCACATTGGAAAAATAAAAACAGATCACCATTGAAATGGCTTCATATACTCACAGAGTGACTGGCGCTATGGAAATTACAATCTCTTCTAGTTTTTATAAGCTGGATATTCAGATAAATACCAGAAAAGACATGTGGTGGAAAGAAGCTTGTTACAGTAGATTTATTATTATGTTTCTGACCATAATTGTATGCTTTCCCTCTTTTAGCCAAAGCAAATTTTGGTTCAGTGCCGAGAGTGAGAACTCTAAATTCCACAGAATCGATCAGCTGCCAGTTCAATCATGGATCCTGGGACCCTGAAATTCTGAAATCATATTTCAGAATATAATTGACATTAAAAGGACTAACAATGCTATCTCCCTGAGTAGTCTTTTTCTCCAAGGAGCTCAAAATACTTTGCCATAACAGCCTTACAAAATCCTAAAGGACAGGTTTTGTTATTTGTACTTTTCTTGGGGATGAAGCTGAGATACAAAAAGCAAGGAATGTCTTTTCCTGGTGATTGCTAAATCCTCCATTGAGCCAAAAACAGGACAAGAGTCGGAAGTCTTCTCACAACAACCCACTTATTTTACGGTCCACAAAATAAGAATTTTTGAATGCATTTTTCTGACAATATCTCCACGGCGGAGTAAAGAAGGGTTAGTAATCCATATAAATCGGCTGACTAACTGTCTGTACACCAGAAATTGGCCAGTTTACAATCTGGGGTTCAACTTCACTTTGCCTCAAGCAACAAGAGCAAATAAAAATTGGACTTTCGAATTATCTACTTGTGGCAATTTGCTGCTTGGTAGGCATAAAGTTAAAGGGGCATGACACTAGCTAATTTTAATGCAGATTTTTTTACAGCATTCTGATTAAGTACACGTATCATAGCAGTGTATATCCAGGGCCGAGCTTTAACATTAGGATTTCATTAAACAACATTTCACTGAAACAAATTAGAACTAACGTTGCGGTGGTTTTGTTTCCTTTCCATGGTTTGCCTTATCCTAGTCTAATTCTGGCCAATTCTTTCCAAAGCAGATTTTCTTAACCCACCATCCCACATGAATAAGAATGAACAAGAATGCATATTCTTCCAGGCCTTTCTGTGGAGATCTCCAATCTGAACAGGTTGCCCTGGGAATAATCGGAGGCAGTTGGCAAAGCAGAGCTTTAGTGGCTCAAATTCAGGGACTTTTCTTGAACTGCTGGAAGCAAAAGACAGACGTGCGGTTATCTCTCCACTATCCTCTCCCTCCATCCAGAGATCATTCCCTGAGGCCCAGGACTCCACACGTGCCATGAACGCCTAAGAAATACTGCGGCATTTCTCTGGAAGGAAAACCCGGGTTCTGTCTGGATCATCAGGGCGAATTTCCTTGAATATCTGATTGGATTCACTAGCAGAAATCTGGCCAAGGTCCCTGGAGGTAAAGGACTCATGTTGAGGAAGTCAGGTCTGTCCACATGTCATATATGTGTGGTCAAGGGAAAGTGTTCAAGAGAACGTCCCCGTAGGTTGATAGCACATTTCACGTTCTAGAAGCTGGTCAGAGAGAATGGATGCTGGGATCTGTAGGTATTCATCAGATTTCCTGGGGTTTAGAACAATAAGATCCACGTCCAGAGAGACTCTGGCATTGGACAGAGATAGGTACAAATCCAAGCTTAGCCACTTTCTAACTTTGTGACCTTGTAAATAACTTCATGTACCTGAGTCCCTTTAAATCTATCTCACAGGATTGGTGTATGATGAGGTTTATAAAGCTCTTGCAAAGTGCCCAACAGAGAAGGCACCCAATAAATCACTCATCAATTTATTCAACAGGTATGTGCCAGGAAGAGTGCGTTACATATATTGTTTCATTTAATCCTCACAGCAATTGTATGATTGGCCCTTATGTAAAAGAGGGGCAGTGAGGGGGGTGCATTTTAAAAGTGATCCCCATCCAACAGGGTCAGGGTACACCAGTAGGAAGAGGAGATGGACCCTGGAATGCAGCTAGAGTAGAGGCATGTGGCCTGCAGTCAGCCGTTCCCATAGGAGAAAATCCAAAATTTCCTCTAGAGAGTCAGCACTGAGCATCTGCCAAGCCCAGAGAACAGCACCAGCAAATCAGGATAGGATTTGCCAAGGAAGACTTTCCCATCCCTTGCCCTTCCTCTCCTCCCCCGTGAAGCTCCCACCCAGGGCTGAGATGGGTGGAGAGGAAAAGCTCCAGGAAGGGAAATGGAGATGTCAGCTCATTCCCTCTCCTACTGCGGGCCTGTCTGCCTGAAGCAAGACCAAGCTGGGGGAGAAGAGCGGATTGAACTTTGAATGAAGGTCGGAATATGACATTGGACTGGTCATTTTTGTTACTGAAATTAGATCATTCTTATGACTAGAAATAACCAGAGTATATTTTCCTAAGTCTAAGAATGGCTGGAAAAGCTAAGGGTTGTGCCTAAAATTTCATCCAGCAGCAGGCAAAGAACTGGCCCACAGAGTGGGTTTGACAGGGAAGCGAGAGAACACTGTTTGTATCCTATAGAGTTCCACTCTTCCTACATACCACACCTTTAATATAAAATACATTCACCTACAAATCCCATGAAAAGAGAAAATGAAAATGGGCAAGGGGGAGGGGAAGAGCATGGCCATCAACCAAATTAAAAATTAAGTCTGAAAATACTTGTTGCTAAACTTAAAGATGACTATTCCACACTTACATGAAAGTCTACATACATGAAAATTGTCAGTTAGTCTCCATAGCCAAATATGTGGGTCCACTATAATGCCCTGGGATTAGTCATTCAATATGGATATGTTGGGCAAGAAAAGAAAGGTCTATAAAGCTTAAAGTGAAGCAGAAGCTACAATTTGAATAAATCAAAATACTTCCTGATTTATTCAAATTATATTGATAGTTATTTAGGTTATCTGGGATTCACCTTCTTTCCCACCAAAAAAAAAAAAAAACTTTTCCACATAATCTGAATTCACCAGACAAAAATCAAGCCATGCCTTCACTTCATCTCGCATGGATCCAACCAAAGATGAGAATAAAAGTATTGTGGATCTTGAGAAACCCAGATGTTCATGTACTTTACAACTGGGTATAAGAATATTAAATAAGGCCGGGCACGGTGGCTCACGCCTGTAATTCTAGCACTCTGGGAGGCCAAGGCAGGAGGATCACTTGAGGTCAGAAGTTTGAGAATATTAAATAATTTCAAGTATTGGCAGGGCAGAAGGGAGCATTTAAACAAGAGCCCACCAGGGCTTCAGAGGTGTTGCTAATATTCTGTATCTCGGCTGGGAGGCAAACATATTTTATGTATTTCATTGTTTCTTACACACATATAATGATATATTAAACAGTTCACAATAAAACGAAAAAAGAAGGAAACAGAACAAACAAGACCTTTGTTTTTTAAAAATTCACTCACAATTTTTCAAAAGCAGATTATGCTTTTGTGTTGCTACTCTACTTCTGAATGCCCATCTCTAACTGTTCAAGATCTATTTCAAAGGACACCTCCGCGAGGACTTCCCTGACATTTCCTCTCCTCCCATCACTTCTGTCCACATGGCCACAGCCATGGCCACAGCGCCTGATTGCTATCCCAGCCTTTCCATAGGACATGCACTGTACATGTCCAGCCTTCACTGAGGGAGAGGAAGACATCACCCTGGTGTTCTTTATATCTGGAATACCTACAACAGTGTCTTGCATATAATAGACACTCAATACAGCTTAAATTATTTCATATTATAACATATTTGCATAATTTATAAAATAATATAGAATAATCATTAAAGCTACAACCGTATCTGGTTTTCAGCCTCAAACAGATTAATTCTATCCAGATGCTTCCAACATCGCGAATACATTTGAAATGATGCCTATCAGCATTTTAACTAGTTTTCTTTCCTTGCCAGTGAATAATCGCCACAACCGTAGATATGAGCTCATTTGAAGGAACGAAAAGAGCTCTCCTTAAGATCATTTAATAGACCTATGCATAATTATCAATTTCCTCCTGAAGCTAACATTTGCTAAAAGAAAGGGGAAGATTCTATTAATGATCAAAACACTTGACTTTCTGGACCTATTCCATTTAATGGGGAAAACTCAGTTCTCTGTTCTTGGGTTACTGCCAGGTGCTCTTTTACTGGGAATCGTTCTAAACTTCTAATCACAGTTCAACTACCATCTGCCAAATCATATACAGGTATTGATATTTGCCACTCTACAGTTAAATTACATCAAACGTCAATGCAATCAACTCATTAGCAGGCTTGCATTGAGCTTCCGTGCTCACTATCCACTTCTGCACCTCTTTGATTAAGCAGTGTTTGGACCATATTCCCTGTTTGTCAGCTGATTGGCTTGGTAATACTGCTAATATGGAATCAAATGAGCAGAAGAAGGAAGTGGTGAAAAACCCCTGTGAGCTCCTTCGTTCCCTCTTATGTGGAAGATCAACATACTATAATCTAGCAAGAAAAGCAAATGAAATTACAAAATTGCTTAGAGAATCATTTTAACTGAAAGTCACAAAGGTCATTAAAAAGCACTGTAATTACCCCCGGATCACATTTCACCAGCATTCTCCCACCTTCCCTACTACCTGAGATTTAAATCTTTCTTGCTGATGTAAAAACCATAAGCAAACCTGGAGTATGACTGATACATGCAGAATCTGAATGCTAGAGGTCAGCACAGCTTACTGGTACGCTGCCCACTGCTCCAAATTTTATATCTCTTCTGTCCCCCAGTTATTGCCTGACATGATTTAACAACTGTAATTCCTTATTTAACGATGTCAAAGGTTTTTAGGAAATTGACTGTATTTCACCAACGATATATTTCTTCTTGATTACGGAGTGGTTAAAATGATTTTAAACCAAGACAGCAAAATAAAGCAGTAATAAAATCAATAAAAGGTGCTTAAAACATTCCTTCTATTAGGTAATGGCATTTAAAATATCCGTAGCTTGTAATGGCACTTAGGATATGCCCAAAAATCAATGAGCTAAATTACTTATTGAACTAGTTAATTTGAACATTGAGTTTTTTATGTATATTGATAAAATGGGCTTACAGAATACTCCTGGCAAGTAGCAAAACCACGTTCATGGTCAGATGTCTCCCTCTGCTGGAAAAACAAATTAAACAATTTCCTCCAGTAACAGAACAAAAAGATAAAAAATTAAAAGATGTAACCTCAAAAAGTCCACAAGAAGCTTCTTAATCTTAAAAGTCCCCAGAAATTCATGGGAATAATAAGAAATCGTTAAGAGTTAAAAAACCATGCACACCTTTAAAAATGTGGTCATTAACCTGGAATGTGGTATTTTATATTCAGTATCAAATAGCAGATGAGAACCGAAATTGAATTATTTCAAAACTTTCTTCCTAATTTTCTAAACATTCTCCTAGGGTTTTTTTTTTTTTTTGGTGTATTATTAGAAATAAGATTCTAAAAGGCTTGAGTCCTCACACTGATGTCAGAAGGAAAAGGGTTTGAATTTGAAAGGAAAAAGAATAAATCTATGCTCAAGGAAAAATCTACTTTCTTAGCAGTTTAATTTGATCAAAGTCAAGTTAGAACTATCTTTGTAAATGAAGGATTTTGAGAACTCGAGGTATGAATCCACTAAACAGCTTCACATGCCTCTTCTTGCGTGGGGTGGTGTAAGGATTTCCAGTATTATTGTTACCATTTTTTTTTCAGACATCTACTATTTAAAATGCTAAGTACTTTGTTGAAAAGACTCTTCGCTGCTTTTCAATTTCTCCCCCTGCCAGTTCGGCTCTAAGCAGGTGTTAGAGTTCTGAAGAGCTTGCCTCCACACTTTTAACTCGAACTGCAAAGGGGAGCTTCAGAAATTATGATAAAAGGTATTAAGAGAGAAATGAGGGTGAAGAGGTTATCTGACACACACCTGAAATTGTACATAGTACCTTTCAAAAAAAATCCCAGCTACCCACAATATACCATTTGCGTTTTGAATGGTTTCACCAAGAGCAACCTGTATGTTTCTCCACTCACATCTCCACAAATTTCATTATATTCAAAACAATGGACATACATAAAATGACATGCTCTAACAGGAGAAATTTTTAATCAAAGAGCTTTTCTCATTCTATTAATATATGAGTTTGGTTTGGTTTTGTGTTGTTCTATCTTTGTGTGTATGGAGATGAAATAGGAAACTAAAAGAATATTATTTTTTGCATGAAGATCATTGACCAAAGCATTATGGATATACTTGTGAAACGCAGTACCCAAGTTACACAATACGGCTAACCAATGTCTGACTCTTGTTAGGTGCAGACATGAAAAAGATGACTAAGCTATGGTCCTGGCCTTCGCAAAAACCCTAGTACAGAAGAGGTACACATCAAACAACCCATTACTATTCAAGCATGGTGAGTACTATAATAGAAATATGCACAAAGTGCTGTGAGGACCTGGAGGACGGAGGACCCAACTATGCCTGGGTAAGGCAAGGAAAGCTCCAACAGAAGAGATGACCTTCTGAATGGGTCCTGGTGTATAAGGGGTTCAACTGAATGAGCATGGAGAAAAGCAAATGGTTGGAATTTCAGGTGGGTTTGGCAGAGGGAGAGAACAATGGGAAATGACTTTCATGGAGGGTGGTTGAGCCTAGCTTGGGAAGAGTCTTGGACACCTTCCTGAAGTTCAGATTTTATCCTGTAGGCCTTGGAAAGGTTTTAAAGGATCTTAGGGAAGTAATACCAGCACTTCACTTTGAGGGGGGAAGAAGGCGAGCGATGTGGAAGATGGCTTGAAGGTCCTGGCTGGAGGCAGGTAAGAGGTACCTGCAATGCTCTTGATGAGAACCAATATAAGGCACCGCAGGAGATAAGGAACCAACTGCAGATACTTACAAGACTTGAGAGGATGTCAGTGACAACAAAGCATTTCCACAAATCCAGGTTAACTCCTACTTTTCTTCTTACTTCCATGTCAAAAAGAAGAAAATGTCATAAGTTTGATGAGCAAGGTACTGACCTTTTAAAGACTTTTGCCCTTTCCTATTCTTGCATAGAGCAAAAAATTACAGTTTATTGGTGACAAACATTGCTCTATTGCTTTTTTTCCCCCAGCTTTATTGAGGTATAAAAATCGTATATATTTAAGTTATACAATGTAGTGTTTTAATATGCACATACATTGTGAAATAAATACCACAACCAAGCTAATTAACATATCCATTACCTCATCTATGTAGCTACCTTTTTGTACACTTAAGATCTACCCTCTTAAAAAATTGCAAGTGTACACTACAGTATTGTTAACTATATTCTCAAAACATAAAGTAGACCCACCTCAAATTGATTTAACGTGCTTTAAATTCCTTCTTGATAGTTTTTCTAATCACATTAAAATGCTTCTTAAGTTTATACTCATCTTCAACCAGATCAACTATGTGTGCATGTGCCCAAAAAGGGAAGGTACATTTGAGATTAGGATTATGATTGATTTTTTTTTCTTCTAACAGCTATTATTGAATATTGTTGCCTCAGCTTTTCAAATTAAAAATGAATGCTTCTTTGATTTACTGTTTTGAAGAAAACAAGGAAAGAAAAAATATCTGTCTTTAAAAACGATGAAGAGCTTTGTCTGTTTTCAAACTTTATACTTGTTTTGGTATTACATCCATAAATCTGCATCTAAAAGTCACGTAAAACTGAGAAGGAAAAAAAAAATGTTCAATTTTACACAGTCATTAACAGTGGCCCTGAAAAGAATCAGAATAGCATGGCAATATAAGGGCAAAGGGAATTTTCCTTCTACCTTCTAAAGTTCTGAAAATTTGAGTTACTGGAATAAATTGATAATACAGACAGATCAATAGGAGAAGAGGCATCCGAATTTATTACACGCACATGCACAAGGATCCCACAAAGTATGAGACTCCAAGAAGGTCCAGATGGTTGAAGTTAACATAGTATCCTGAGCTACAGAAAGATAGAGGGACTTGGAGTGATGGTGACAGGTTATGGGAGGTTGAGGGAAGGAACCACAGGGTGAACAAAGGCGATATTGTTATGTAGCTAAAGTCTTTCAGGTAGGCCTCAGAAGAATAGGTGGTGCCTTTAAGTCTCCTTTCCTGTGAGTTTATCTTTCCAGTTTGATGAGATTATAGGCAGGGGGCTCATGACAACTGCATTCCTCCTGGAGGAACTTCAGAGAAAGCCCTTCCTTGAGCTTAGAGAAGGAAAGAGGGGAGACACAGGGAGCAGGAGAAGGTCAGAGAGACCTCGGTTCTCCCGTAGTTCAAGGCACTCAGCATGCCAGAAGCAGGAGCACCATATATTTTCAGAGTCCCAACAGCAACAAAACCAAAAGTGGCCCCGAGACATTTTGAAACATTAAAGAGACTAAACTAGTTGTTTGCTTATTTATGTTAATTTAATGAATCCTTTTTGTTAAAGCTGAAAGCATGCCTAATCAAAGAAAAGGTAAATTCAAAATAAAGGTCTTGTGAGGCTCAAACCAAAGTAGCTCCCAAGGCTGAATATGACCTCCTGGGTTTTCTTTTTGTAGTCAACAGTTATAAGTGTTCCTGTACCAATCTTAAAGTGTCTTGTTTTAATCTCAGCAGCCTCTAACACTGATTCTGAAAGAAAATTAACTCTTCAGATGGGGGATTTCCTACAGTCTACGCACCGCAGTCCCTCTGGGTTTCATCCAAGAGAGGTGAACTGCGCTCCATTGCGACTGCCTTATAGGCTCTCAAGGCACAATGGAAAATGATTTTCTAACATAATTTTACCATGCAAGGGACCCTGTGGAGAGTTCTATTTCCTGGATATGAACTAGAAATTGCTGTAATTTTCTTAGTTCTTTTTAATTTGCAGTTAAATGAAATATGACAACAGCAAGAAGAATAAAAACTATGTAGGTATCTAAGGCCAACACATAGGGGTCATCGCTTGCGTAAAGCATAAAACAAGGAAAACCTCTTTAAACAAACCAAGTTTTTCTGCAAAAATCAGCCACTGGAAAATCAAAATGATCATAAATACATTTTTAAAAAATAAATAAATAAGTAAATACATTTTAGAAAAGAACTTTTTTAAAAATACAATTTTCATAGACCAAAAATAGCTGAGGAAAAAAGATAAGGCATAAAGCAATTCTCAATACATGCAAAAGTGAATTTCAACTCTTATTCTGCTAGGTTACTTAAAACATAAACACCAGGTAATAAAAATACAAAATTCTTAAAAACGGTTATAAAATGTAATAATGACAATAACCCTACACGTTAATGATGGCCGTGTCTGATATCTATCGAGTTCATACTATGTTCCAAGAACTGTGCTAAGTTCTTTATATCACAGGATGGACCTGTTTTTGCCTGTCCAGTATTCATTCCCCCTTCTGCTGACAGCACCCCTTTTGTCCTTCCCCACTCCCTGGGATCCTGATGAGCTAATATATCACAGTTGCCCCATCACCAAACTGATCCCTAACTGGACTGTTAGAGAACTCCACTCCCCTGGCCTCAGTGGCTAGTTCAGGGATGGCTCCCAGTCCTCTGAAGCCACTCAAGTTTCATAAATAAACGTTTGGAGTTCAAGGTATACCCTCATTTAAAGATGCAAAAAATTGGGACTCTCTATAGCTACCTGTTTCCCTGTCACTGGTAGGAAATTGGTCTGAAAAGGGAGCTAAAACACCAAAGGATGCTGAAAGGTAGAGAGAGAAACTTCATTTGAGCCCCTGGAACTGGCAGGCCCTTGGACTTGCTTGTAACATTAAATAATGAATTTCCCTTTGTGCTTCAGCAGGTTAGAGTGGGGTTCCACTACTAGCAATCAAGAGTGACCTAGCAGATATGGGTACATTAGCACACTTACCCTTTGTACCATCATCCCTTTTTATAGATGAGGAAACAGAGGATGTTGACATGCACAGGTTTGTCTGCTTGAGGAGGCTGCAGTATTAGCTGTATGCTCTACTGCCCTGCTAATAGGACAATCTATTTTCAGTGGTGTCCACTAAAAAAAATAATAAAATTTATAACTATAAAAAATGGAAAACATAGAATAGTGAAAAAGAGAAATATACTACTCATTGTCACCATGCAAAGACAACCATTGTTAACAATTTGGTGTATTTCCTTCCAGGCTTTTTTCTGAAGCATTATCTAGTAATATCTCATGTTAATATTTGAATATTCACAGAGTACTTTTTAAAAACTGGTACTTCATATTTCTTATGTTTATTAAAAGTCCTGGCAGGTCCCCTCCCTCTCAGCTGGGATGCCAGAGATCCCAGGATGGTGGGTGCAAAAGGTGGAGCTGGCAGGGGCAACCTATGCAAAACTGGCTGGTGCAGCTGTGCCGTGTGTGCTCAGGGTCGCACTATACCTCTAGCTGCAGCTATGATCCTTGCTGTCTGCTCATGCCTCCAGGACTGGCCCCACAGCAGTGGAAGTGACATAGTAGGCTCTCAGTACATGAGCTCCCCAAGATAGCTGAGTGGCATGCTTGAGCCCAGTACTCAAGCATGCCACCAAGGGGCCTAGAAATCACCCAGCCCAGTCCACCACCATTGGCACCTGATCACTCCTCTAGGGTATGAGGTCAGGCTGACCCAACCTGCTCATACCATCACAGCTGGCACCCACCCACATGCACCACTAGCAAGCTAGGGGACTGGCCCACTCAACATACCACAGCCACTGCTAACACCAGCATGGACCACTTGGGTTCCAGTGGTTTGCTCCACCATTGCTACTGTCATTGCCCACATCACACAAGCTGCCCTGGGGCCCAAGAATCTGCCCATGTCCTCCCCTACAAAAGCAATTTCAAAAAATTGGAAGAAGTGACTCTTGGACGAGATGCACAGATTTCAACATAAGGACACAGAAAACATGAAAAAGCAAGGAAATATGACACCACCAAAGGAACTCAATAATACTCCAGCAACAGATCCCAATCAAAAAGAAATTCACAAAATCCTAGGTGAAGAATTCAAAATACTGATTTTAAAGAAGCTCAGTAAAAGAATTCTGAAAAACAATGCAAAGAAATGTTTTAAAATTCAGGATATAAGTGAGAAATTTACCAAAGAGAGATATATTTTTAAACAAATAGAAATTGGGGAACTAAAGAATTCATTGAGGGAAATACAAAATACATTTGAAAGCTTCAATAATAGATCGGGCAGAAGAAAGAATTTCAGAACTGGAAGGCAGGTCTTTTGAAATAATACAGTCAGACAAAAGTAAAGAGAAAAGAATAAAAAGGAACGAGTAAAGCCTTTGTGACATTTGGAACGACATAAAGTGACCAAATATTCAAATTATCAGTATCCCTGAGAAAACTATTCTTCATAAATGAAGGAGAGATAAAGTCTTTCTAAGACAAGCAAATGCTGAGGGAATTCACCCAAAAAAACTATTCTTCATAAATGAAGGAGAAATAGTCTTTCTAAGACAAGCAAATGCTGAGGGAATTCATTACTACTAGACCAGCCCTACAAGAAATGCTTAAGGGAGTCCCAAACCTAGAAGTAAAAGGACAACATTTACCATCATGAAAACACACAAAAGCATAAAACTCACCGGTAAAGCAATCACACACAAAGGAGAAAGAGAAAGGACTCAAGTGGTATCACTACAGAAATCCTTCAAACCACAATGATAAATAATAAGAGAAAAAGAAAGGAACAAAGAATATATAAAACCAGACAACAATTAACAATATGACAGGAACAAAGCCTGCCAATATCTATAATAACCTTGAAAATAAATGGACTAAATTCCCCACTTAAAAGATATAGAATGGTTGACTGAATAAAAAACATATAACTATATGCTGCTTACAAGAAATTTACTTTACCAGTAAAGACACATATAGACTGAAAGTAAAGTGATGGAAAATGATATTCTGTGCAATGGAAACCAAAAGCAAGCAAGAGTAGCTATACTTACATCAGATAAAACAGACTTTAAGTCAAAAACAGGAGGGGGAAAAAAGACAAATAAGGTCAATATATAATGATAAGGAGATCAAGTCAGCAAGAAGATATAGCAATTCTAAATATACATGCCCCCAACACTGGAGCACCCAGATTCACAAAGCAAATATTACTAGATCTAATGAGGGAGCTAGGCTGCAATACAGTAACAGTGGGGAACTTCAACACCCCAACCTCAGCATTAGACTCATTATCCAGACAGAAAATCAACAAAGAAACATTGGATTTAAACTGGGCTTCAAACCAAATGAATGTTAACAGATATTTACAGAACATTCTCTCCAACAACTACACAATATATTAATACATTCTTTTCATCAGCACATGGAACACTCTGCAGAATAGTACTGGTGCCTCAAGGGGTCAAAACTGCTAAGTGGGTAAGAAGGCTTCTCTCCACATTTTGGGGTTATACTCTATTAGAGAAATACCGTAAGAAGTGTTACTAGTTATGCCCAAATGTCTCACACAGCTTTTATGAAATAGCTCTCTCCATTTTCTCAAAAAACTTACCAACACGGGTTTCTAGACCCAGATATAAGCCCATGAGGGGCTGAACTGAAAGCCAAATCTGAATGGCAGACTTATATT
This sequence comes from Daubentonia madagascariensis, assembly GCA_023783475.1. Taxonomy (NCBI): domain Eukaryota; kingdom Metazoa; phylum Chordata; class Mammalia; order Primates; family Daubentoniidae; genus Daubentonia; species Daubentonia madagascariensis. Next base: position 4,957,052 of record JAKFHU010001224.1, read on the forward strand.
ATCCCAAGAATCACCATTTTCTCTCTAAAGACTGAGGTTGTGTTTCTGGGCCAAACCAGTCTATCCAACTCTTCTATCAATCCAAGTCTGGCATTGACTCATGCAAGTAAGAGTTCTGGTGGGCCTACTTTAGTCTGCCAGACATTCCCAAGGATGTCTGAACTACTCCAACAATGAATATAGCTTAGGCTGAAGGTGGCATCTCTGCTACTTACTTTTTCTTTTCTTCCAAATCTAGTAAGATGATAAATAGAGGCTGCAAAATTCAAGGTATTGCTGAAATGCTTGCAAGACCATTATTCTTTGTTCTGGGCTTAACAAAAATAAGAACTCTTTCAAGATGCTGCAGCCTGTGTGGGCTAACTCCCTACATTGAAAGGTAAAGATGGTCAAAGGACAGGAAAATGTGTTATCCTTAAATTCTCATCAGGTCCTCCTAAAGTTAAGTCCAGAATTCAATGAACAAAAGAAAGCAGATTTCATGTATGTTCCTTCTGCATTCCTCTGAATGAATTCAGCCCCAATTAGTGGTGGATGATTTTCAGTCACTTCCATTAAAAAAGTGGGGGGAAGGGGGATCAACATGGAAAATATCTTCTTTATGATTCCAAGTGTTCTTCTTCATACATTTTAGTTAAAAAGATGTTTTCTTTAGACTACAATTCTTATGCCTAATTTGACAGGTAAGAAAAATCAAAAACAGAAAACAGAAAACAGAAAAATCTTTGATCATCTGATAGCCTTTAAATCTCTAATTACAAAATTTAAAATAGGGAAAATTCTTCCAAGCTCTGTTATTATAATAGATACATCTACCCTGTGTTGAATAGCGTCATGTAAGAGAGAGGAAAAAAGGATGTCTACTTTGAATCAAGCACTAAACACCAGCAAGCATGGTTTATTTAACACATCACACAGTGAGATCTGACTTAATCTAAAAGTTATGTTATCTTAGGAAGTAGGTGCAGTCATCTGATAGTCAAGTCAAAAATATTAAAAGAAATGGGGAAAATCCAAAGCAATATTCCCAAAAGTAGGAAGAGTACATGTGATGAAAATGATTGGTGGGACCCAGAAAGAATATCAAAAGCTCCCTAATCACAATGGAAAGAGGCTAAGATTCAGAGCAAAAGTCTCCTGGTCATTCTTCAAAGATGCAGAGGTCAGGGATCCTGGGTAATTGTAGGACTCAACCACAAAATGTATAACTAGTTATACCTCTAGTTAGTCATGAGATTGGGGGATGAAAATAAAAAATGAGGAGTGTTATCAAGTTGAGTAATCCCAAAACAAAGAGACACAATGGTCACTACTACCCTATGAAGTCAGGTTCTTCAAAACTTTCAGACAAATAATTGATCTAGAAGAACACACACCAAACTGTTATTGGTGACTACATCTGGGTGGGGGGATTGTGGGAGATTTTTACTTGTGAAGTTTACTTCTTCTGTATTACTTGCAGTTCTAACACTGCATATACATTACTCTTATAATCAGAAACAGAAAGTACATTTTTACTTTTTCTTTTCTTTTTTTTTTTCAGTCAGAGTCTTGCTCTGCCACCCCAGGTAGAGTGCCTTGGTGTCATCATAGCTCACTGCAACCTCTAACTCCTGGGCACAAGTGATCCTCCTGCCTCAGCCACCCAAGTAACTGGGACTACAGGCATGCGCCACCGCCTGGCTAATTTTTCTATTTTTAGTAGAGATAGGGTCTCACTCTTGCTAAGGCTGGTCTCAAACTCCTGAGCTCAAGCAATCCTCCTGCCTTGGCCTCCCAGAATGCTAGGATTACAGGTGTGAGCTACCATGCCCATCCTATATCTTTTTCTGATAAGTACATTAACATTTTCAAAAATAAAAAAAAAATTATGGACCAGCAAAAGTTTTAACCCAGGACCTGTGATAACATGTCCCAAAATATCTCTGAGAAAATCAGTTCCCCTTTACTACATCCTAGCCAGCAAACAGGAAAGGCAAAATTCAAATCTAGATCTGACACAGCCCATGCTCTTTTCTATTACCTTCACAGAAGGAGATGAAAGGGAGAAAGCTTACAGGAAAGGGTGCCAGAGACATCAAGAATTTATCCTGTACTATACAGCTGCTCTAGTTTCTCCACGCTGTCAAACTCATTCCTGCAGGAGTGAGTTTCCAAAATGCTGCCTCACTTTAGGAACCTCTTCAGACTCTGAGCATACCACTTGAGCTGAATAATGTTCCATAACAGACCTAAATAAGCTTCAAATGAGAGTAAAAAAAGCAAATGACACTGAGAAAGTACATGACAGAACATTTATTGAGCACCTACTATAAGACAGGCATTGAGTGGCAGGTTGTATTTACCAAGAACCTTAGGTTCACAAAGATTTTACAAATTGTCTACTGTTTCTGTCATCTATCACTGCGTAACAAACCACCCAAACTTAGTGATTTAAAACAGCAACAATTATTTATTAGTTCACAGGATTTCATAATCTGGGATAGGCTCAGCTGGACAGCTCTTCTGCTCCACGTGGTGTCTACTGGGGCTAGAATATACACAACGGTTTTTTAACCCACATTTCCGGTTCCTCAGCTGGAATGGCTGGAACAGCTGGGGGCTGGCCAGGCATTCCTCTCCTATTCCATATGGTCTCTCCTGCAAAGTAGCCAGATTTCCCTACATGATGACTCAGTGCTCTAAGAGTGAGCATTCCAAGAGAACAAGTAGCAATGTGGGAGCATTACTCAAGCCTCTGTTTACATCACACTTGCTAATATCTCATTGGCCTGAGCAAGCCACATGCCCAAGCTCAGAGTCAGTTTTGGAGGAGACCACTCCAGGGCATGAGTGCTGGGAGGCATGATTGACTGGGGGCTATCACATTTGATAATAGCAAGCAGGTGTGATTTGGACTGAGCCTACCTCCTGATACAATATGGGATATTATATGGGAGTTATATTTATTTGTTTATAGTCTATCTCTCCTAACAAGACTGTAAGTTCAAAAAGGGCAAGAACTTTGTTTTGTTTACTTCTATATAACTAGTGCTTAAAACAGTGGCACATAGTTAGCGCCCAATAAATATTGGTTAAGCAAATATTGAGAAAAACTTGAGAAACACTGGTTATAGAAGAGTGCAAAAGTTTACAGTGGAAAAGAGCCATCTATCAGTGGGAAAATTAAAGCATTCTAGAAACATCTTTGTGACAGCTTTTGCCCCTTCCAGGCTTACAGAGGCTGGGGGAGAATAATGTTGTTGCTGAGCCTCTGAGCAGATGGAGAGTGTCTATTATGAAGAAATCAAATCCATTCTATGCAGCTATTAATGATGATGTAGACCTAGGTTTGCTGTAAAGAAGTGTGTTAATGATACATTATTAACTAAAAAGAGCAAGTTTCAGAATTTTATGGAGAGTTAAAATCCATTTGCATATTTTTTAAAGCTATGTATGTAGATGCTGAAAGGTACATTTTAACAAATTTCCTGCAGGATTCACCAGAAACTAGTAACCAGTGACATCCTCAAAAGGAGAGGAACTGGAGGTTCAGACAAGGAAAATGAGGGAGATTTGAAGCTCAGTAATAGGTTCATGGGCTTTATTATACTTTCTCTCTACACTTGTGCAGGCTTAAATTTTTCCATTAAAAAAGGTTGCTTTAAAAATAAGTCTCAGCCCAGCAAGGTGTCTCACACCTGTAATCCTAGCACTTCGGTAGGCTGGGGCGGAAGGATAACTTGAGGCCAAAAGTTCAAGACCAGCCTGAGCAACATAGTGAGACCTGCCTCTACAAAAAAAAAAAAAAAAAAAAACCCAGAAAAATTAGCTGGGTATGGTGGCACACACCTGTAGTCCCAGCTACTCGGGAGGATGAGGCAGGAGGATCACTTCAGCCTAGGAGTTGGAGATTGCAGTGAGCTATGATGACAGCACTACACTCTAGCTGGGCAACAGAATAAGACCCTGTCTCAAAAAAAAAAAAAAAAGTCTGGGTGCAGATGGAGGATGGATATGGGAGAAGGTCAGACTGGAAGGAGGAAGACCAGTTAGGAAGCTAATGCTGAAGTCCCTTAAAAAGAGGGATAGCTCACCTTAATAAGAGGTATAGCAGTGTAGACCACAGTTAATACTATAAATAGTTTTCTCTATGTGGTAAGATTTTAGGAGATTTTAATTTTTATTTATCTGAATATTCTCACTATTCCACAATGATCACATGTAACTTGAGTAATTTTTTTAAGTTCAAAATCACTTTCATATTGCTCTAATGAGTTAGGATTAGAGACCCCCAAAAAGCTTCAAAACAATCTGCCTAGTCTGTACAACTGCAATGTGAGCTCAATATGAAATAAAACATATCACTTTCTGAAGTTTGAAATTCAACACCTTAATGAAATTAACACAATTCTTTTGCCTCTGAGTGGTGCATTCAGGAGCCTAGGAACTGGGATCACAGAAATCTGTCTTGATCCTTAGCGGCAATGTGATCTTAAAAAGATCCTTTCCAATGTTTGAGCCTCATTGTTGTTTTCCATTTCATTCATGTAACAAATTGATCATTTATATAATAATGACTGAGTGCCTCCTATGTGCCAGGTACTTTTCAAGACACTGAAGATATACGAGTGAACTAAACAGGAGCTTACATTCAAATGAGGAGAAAAAGACAATGAATAGGTAAATTCTACTACTATTCAAAAGTGGTAAAAAAAAAAAAAAAAAACCTCTACGTAAAACTAAAGCAGAAATATATAGGTAGTAGAAAAAGATGGAATTTTAAATTAAGTGGTCAGAAAAACCCCCACCACAGGAGCAACATTTAAGCAACAATTTCTATTTGTAAAATAAGAAAATACCTACTTCATAAGGTTGCTACAAGCCTTGTTAACACAGCATGGGCCTCACCTGCAAGCTTAAGACTGTTCAGGTTCCATCCCAGACCTACAGAATCAGAATCTCTACTTTAACAAGGTCTCCAGGTGAGCATAGCAAAGTATGAGAAGCTTTGATTAAAAGGATTAAATGTTTGTGAGTGTCTATAACAAGGATGGCATATGACACTCAGTTGATTCAATAATTCTTGTGTTTTCTTTGCCTTGACGTGACCCTTAAAACTTTCTAATTATAATAAAGAATAAAGATAACATTGAGCCTCTCTTTAGTCATGAATAGTGAGTATATCCTGCCATTACTTCCTCGTGGATCTACCAGAAAACCTGAAAAGAAGACCAAGTTGTAGACAGAACACATGGATGCATGCACATGCAGACACATTAAAACTCCTAACTACATTAAAGTCATTCTTTCATTGGTAGCCAGATCCCAGTCTTGTCTTTGATAATGTTTTTCACCATCCACAGGTAAGAACGACACAGAGATTGTGTGTGTCCCCTTACATTTAGAGATCAGGAATCTACCTTAAAAGGATAAGAAGCCAAAATGTTAAGGAAAATCCTCTGGTAATACAGGGAAGGTAAAAGCTGTTTAAAGACATGACAAGCAATAAGTAAATAATTCAGGGTGCTAAAGTATTGTTTTTGTTTACAGACACATCAACTTAAAATGAGACAGGATATAAACCTGTACGAATTTTAACGTAAACTGCCTCCTTCTCCAAATAAGTTTAAGTCCTTGTTTCCTACATTTCCCCTTTTAGTCTTCCTTTTTCTTTCCTAGCTAAATATCACAACATCCTATTGCCTTCCATTTTTTCTTCAACCCTTCTGTAGATTTTGATTTGAAAAGCAGCCTCTATGGTCTGACACTCGGCATAAACAGCGTTCGTCTAGCGGCCTTGGTCACACAGTAAGTCATCTAAAGACAGGCGGAAACCTCCAGTTGTCACTTGCATTATCTGCAAAATGTCCACAGTAAAGATAAAGGAGAAATGCCCCCGACAATGAAAATGACGAGATAAATTGCCAAATCCACATTAAAAGCGTGCTATAACGTTAGCGATTTCAAGTTCCTCTACGAAATCCTGGAGGATTTTGACTTGAAGCAAAGGTGAAATTTCTGGGTGGTGGAAATACAAACTTACTATTTACTTATTTCTAAATATTTTTTCTATATTCTGCAAAAGGGGGCGAGCTGGGAAGGAACTGAGGCGAAAAGCCGCTGCAGGTGACAGTGCAGGCCCAATGCCAGGAGGTCAAGCTTTATCAGCCGCCCGTGTCCCTTTGGCTCTCAAGTCCAGGGAAACGCAAGGGACGGGACACACAGCGGCCCCCACCTTTCTCCAGAGCTTTCCCCTCCTCAAGATGGCGGAAGTGGCGACAGTCCGGGCACGCCGCGCGAGGCACTGTGGGAGCGGAAGAAGGAGGCCGCGCGGCGGCTGTTGAACCGGAAGAGGAGGAGCTGGGCCTGGAGGAGCCACTGCCGGTATTTGCGGGTCGCGGGGAGCCAGGCCTGGCGGGCAGGGTGTGTCGCGATGCCAGAGCTGGCGGTGCAGAAGGTGGTGGTCCATCCCCTGGTGCTGCTCAGTGTGGTGGATCATTTCAACCGGTGAGCGGGCAGCGCTGGGTGGCTTATCCGGGCTGGCGGTGCGGCCGCTGCTGAGTCACGGGCACGCTGGGGATGGCGCGGCGGCCGCGGGCGAGTTGGGGACGCAGATGGGGCGGCGGGCAGCTGTGACTGTCGACGGGCCCGGACCAACCTCGGCTCACGAAGCCGAAGTCACCCAGCATTGCGCCCCTGCCCCAGCCGCCACTCTGGGGTCTGGGCTCCCTGTTCCTTTTACCGAGATTTGGACGATGTCAGGGTGTGGGGGACAAGCTTCAGTTGGCCTTGACCCCCGCCCCCAGGTTGGTGCCCATCTGTCACCTCGTCCGCCCCTTTTCACCGAAAAAACTCGGTCTATTAAGAAGGCGCTTCAGACTCGCGCTTCTGTGCCCTCTGAAGGCTGTCACCGAAATTCTGGTCTCAGCGCCTCCAAGCGCTTCCTGGATGGGCCGTGGTTTTAAACTATGAAAGTTTTTAAGTGGGAATCTAGTTTGATGATAGCTTAAAACGTAGATGAGGTGTCAGTTTTTCTTTTAAAAACTGGACCAGTTGGAGATTCTGGCGTTAATGAATAAGAAAACAACACAGGTCACCTGGTAGGTTCGTTGTTTGAGCATGTACATCCGCCACCCCTTGCTTGTTTTGGAGCTGTTCATCCTGCTAGACCTGTTGCACGTGTTCGTAATGTTTTACAAAATTATTACTTGAATTGGCAAACGTGAAGACCCAGTTGGGAGCATCCGCTGTAAAGTTATAGTTGCTAAGTATCCATTCTCCCGCAACTTGCTTTGTACAGCTAATTCATCCAGAGCCGGAAAAGAACCCTCAGTCTACCAGGATATGTGGCATTTCTACTGTACAGTAATGACTCTTTTTCTCCCATGGGATACTAGGGGTGCTAATGGGCAGGCACCATTTCAGTTGTATTCAGGCACTTGTTAAGAGCACTAGCTGCCGTGTAAAATAAATGCAGGGTTTTAAAAAACACAAGTGGACTTTTGTAGACCAAAAGAAAAGCCCATGAGTGTGGAAGTTTCCTTTGAAGTGTGGAAACTCAATTCTTGATGTGTTGTAAACTCATTTCCAAAGAAAAAAATTTTTTTCACAGCCACCAGGAATACAGAATCACCAACTCTTTTTGATGCAAACCCCAAATTTAGTAAGCATGTCTAGATTTGCCAACTATATGTTAAGAAAAATATTACAGTTAAACCAGTGTGAAAGTAGCAACTTTTGAGGAAATGTCGTTTATTTCACAGTGGCTTTTGTCTTTCCTTAGCATAGAATTGTATTGTTTTTGTGTCTCACATTTGCTAGTGGTTAAAGAAGAAATCTTGAAGACGAATGAAATGAAAGTGTGTCAGTGAAACACTTGTAACTCCTTAGGAGAAAATCCCTGAGGAGGTTTGAAACGAAGATAGAAATTCTGAAGTAAAATCTTTCTCATTCAGGCCTCCTCTATGTCTGATTAGTCACCAGCTCATTTCTGACTTCTGTCTAATAAGCCAACCAGAGAGGCCAAAAATGGCATACACAGGCCTCTGCATCAGAATCACTTTCTGAGCCTCTAGACTTTACAAAGAATAAATGACATCTAGTGGGGCTTGTAGATGTTGAGCATATATTCCAGAGGAGAATTGGCAAGCCAGGTAAAACTGGTTCTACTGTAGCATCTTTATCCCTGAAAAGATCTGAGGACGGAGAAAGTTTAAAGGAGAAAGGAGAGCTGCAAAGAAAAAGTTAAATGTGGTAGCATAATTTAAATGTGTTTTTACAAGTAAAATTCTAAAATCCTAAGATCTGGGAAGTTTTCATTTTCTTCATTTTAAATTTTGGCAAGTTTGAAATTTTTCCAAGAGTGTATTACTTTGCAGTCAGTGGTAAGTAGAAACTACCAGTGTGCATTAGTAAAAAGTTCATGAATTATCCCTTATATTAAGAACTAGCCTAACCCTATTATTAAATACATTTGTTTAGGGATATTAGTTCCCGGGTAAACTAAATTTTATCTATGCCATTGATATTTCCCATTAAGTATGTAACTGTTGAATTTACATTTGTATTCCTATCCAGACTGATTGTCTGTTTTCTCATTCAGAATCGGCAAGGTTGGAAATCAGAAGCGCGTTGTTGGTGTGCTTTTGGGGTCATGGCAAAAGAAAGTACTTGATGTATCCAACAGTTTTGCAGGTAAAAGACACAAATTTTACATTTTTCTGAGCATGCTTAAAATAAACATTTGTTACCGTTTTTTGGTACAACCAGAGATTCTATTTCAGATTTGCTGAAGTATAGAAAAGAGAGCTTACAGGCTGTACACTAGACCAGACAGTAAATATTTTAAATTTGCAGGCCATGTGGTTTCCATTGCAACTGCTCATCTCTGCTGTTGTGCAAAAGCAAGTATAGACAGTATGTATACAAATGAATGTGGCTATATCCTAGTAAAACTTTATAAAAACAGGCAGCCGGTACAGTTTGTCAACTCCTGCACGAAACTATTTGTGCTTGTGGGTAGGCAAGGGAGGAGATGGGGAATTTTACCCTTTTACTCTATATCATGAATCTTTACAAGAATGTATCCGTGTATTACTTTTATGATTAAAGCAACAACAACAAAGGAACAAAGTAATTGCTGGTATGACCTCTGGACTAGAGGTCACTAACTTCAGTGTCTGAAAGGACCAGCCAGGCAGCCCCTGTCTCACTGTAGCCGGTAGTACTTGGGAGGCTGAGGCAGGAGGATCACTTGAGCCCAGGAGTTTGAGGTTGCTGTGAGCTATGATGACACCACTGCACTCTACCCGGGGCAACAGACTGAAACTGTCTCCAAAAAAAAAAAAAAAAATTTTTTTTTCATACCATGTTGGATAAATCAAAGACGTGGGTCGTATCTGGCCTAGGGTCTCTACTTGTGACCTGCTTTCTAGTGATTTTTATCAAGAACTCTAAACTAAATCTTACATATTTTTTTCTCTTTAGTACCTTTTGACGAAGATGACAAAGATGATTCTGTCTGGTTTTTAGACCATGATTATTTGGAAAACATGTATGGAATGTTTAAGAAGGTCAATGGTATGTCTTGATTTTCTAAGAAGGTGTTAGTGCATGGCACTGATCTGTGTGTGTGTGCGTGTGTTTTCTTTTTTTATAACTATTCCCTTTAATGCCCTTTCACTTAGCTGGACTTAAGTAAGACTAGTGGTAGTAGAGGAATGAGGTAGTGAATAAATGAAAAACTAGAGTAGAAATTGAAGGCCAAATAGACCACCTGGGTTTGGGAAGGAGAGGATCTAGCGCTCTGATTGCAGCAGAAAAGTGGAGATCTAACAAATAAAATCCACCTTCCCCTAGAGCTTTAGTACCTCCAGAGTAAATGTATCTCTCTGTCACGTGTATTGTTTTCATTTTATTTCATTACACCAACCACATTGCTTTAGAAATGTTTATTCCCACAGCATTCACAATGGCCATTTATGTGACATGAACTTACATTTGTTTATATATTGCCTTAGAATTGTTCTCTAGTTGTTTCGTGTATGACTGGTTTCCTAAAGTAGTCTGGGATATAGATATCTCTGGATTTCCCACACTGCTTATTTTCTGAGAATTCTGTTGTTGAGTTTTGGATTTCATAAGTATGTCAAGGTTTAAAATAGATGTCTGGAGTTTTCAAAAAGGTAGAGGGACATAACCACTGATGTTTTTATCCTGTTTGAGGGAATTGTATAGATCTTCATGAAACAATTAAAACCCACTAATTTTTTCCTTCCCAGCCAGAGAAAGAATAGTTGGGTGGTACCACACAGGCCCTAAACTACACAAGAACGACATCGCCATCAATGAACTCATGAAAAGATACTGCCCTAACTCAGTGAGTGCTCTCTGCTTTTAAAGCTCCTGAATGACGTTCTTTGCCAGCCCGCTCAAGTAAGCGCGTCCTAGGAAGGATGTGGGTAGCGAATCAGTTCACTGCTTTTTCTTCATAAACTCATTGTGTTAATTTGTAGTGTTCTGTGAAGTATACTAAAACCTAATATATTTAGTAAATTACAGTTAACACTTGCTAAGTGCAAGGTATATGAATTATCTCACATAATCCTCCTGGTAACTACGTATCCTCTTTACAAATGGGAAAACTGAGGTTCAGAATGGTTAGTGGGTCTGGTAAGTGGTGGGATTGGGGGTTGAAAATTTGGCTCTCTTGACTCTGATGTCCTTGTGCTTAATAACCACACTATACTGCCCCCCAGCTTGTTAAGGGGAGGGAATGAAGAACAGAGCAAATGATGAGACAATCTGAAGTATAAACTCATTTTTGCTAACAATTGTGGCTCGTCTCTAATTGAATGAGTGAAATTGTTAGAAGAGTGGCTGAAATTACCCAGTGTGAAGTGGTTTGCTAAGATGTGTTTCTCTGCCAGGTATTGGTCATTATTGATGTGAAGCCAAAGGACCTGGGGCTGCCCACAGAAGCATATATTTCAGTGGAAGAAGTTCATGATGTAAGTCATCTTGCTGTGAGCCTAGGTGATTAGATTTGCTACTTACTGGGTGATTTTTTTCCATTTTCAAGTCAACAAATCCCTTACCTCTCTGTAACAAAGAGAAGGTGGTTGATCTTAAATTTTTTTCCCTTTGAGTTTTTGAATCTCCAAATTTTAGAAATAGAGAGACCATAGAAATCTAAACTCCCCTTTTATAAATGAAATTGATGCCTAAAGTAGTCAAATAATTGCCCAGAGATGTTCACAGCAAAGGAAATGCAGCAACTGGGAGCTGGGTCTTACTCTAATGTAGTGTCCACTGTTGAGCCTCCACTGTGCCAGTATTCTTTTCTCCTTGAAGATGTCCGGTCCCTGTAGACTAGATCATAGGTTTTCAAATAGAATAAGTCAGAGCTACCAAGAGCTAGATGGCAAGACCTATCTGTGTGATCATTTGACACCTGAATGCTCAGCTCTACAGCATCCAGTACCTGCTGTGTGGTTGGTTAGCTTGTGCTTTGAGTATAAAAGTGAAGAGCTACCAGAATATAGCTTTTCATTATTTCCAGGAAAACTGAACTACAGTTCTAGATAGGACTTGATGTAAAAATGTATATATGGGCCAGGCGCGGTGGCGCACACCTGTAATCCTAGCACTCTGAGAGGCCGAGGTGGAAGGATTGCTTGAGGTCAGAAGTTTGAGACCAGCCTGAGCAAGAGTGAGACTGTCTCTACCAAAAATAGAAAAATTAGCCAGGCATGGTGGCACACACCTGTCGTCCCAGCTACTCAGGAGGCTGAGGCAGGAGGATCGCTTGAGCCCAGGAGTTTGAGGTTGCAGTGAGCTGTGATGACGCCACTACACTCTACCCGGGGCGACAGAGCAAGACTGTCTCCAGAAGAAAAACAAAAAAAGTACATATGTGTGTATGTTTTCTCATAAGCACAAAATATTTCGAAAAGGATTTTGAGATTGCTCATACACAGACACCCCGCCTCATGAAACAAGGTTTTTTTTTTAGTAAAAGGATAAAGGAGGCATAAGGGTCATGTTATAAGATGAAACTAGAGAAAAATTAATGCCTGAAAAGGCTTGCCATGAACTCCTACAGGATTGTTACAGACTCTGACCATCTGGCATCCAAAGCAAAGAGAAGAATGCCCCTGGCAGGATTCACACTGTCCTAAATAAAATATTAATAGCTAACATTTATAGCACTTACTATAAGTTAAATGACTTGCCCGGGGTCCTGCAGCTCCCTTATTAGGTACATAGCAGAGCCAGGCTTTGAACCCAGGCAGTCTGGGTACAGAGCCTGTTGCTCTCACCACTATGCCGTCCTGCCTGGGAGACATTTTTACAGCCGTTACAGGAGATACGCCGCCTCATCTGGCACTGGGTCTGAGAAAAGTGTCTCCTTGGTCCCATCAGGAAGTCACTAGGTGATACAGGGGACCATATCCCTCATAGATCCTTTGATTAATTCAGACCACCAGAAAGCCAGTTACTCTGATTGCATTGTTTTGGTACTCTGGTGTCATTTGATCCAAGAGACAATACATGGTTAGAAGTTACATTTTCTGGCATGAGCTTGCCTCAGAAATAGGAATTCTGTATATTGTCCATTCTAGAAAAACTGCATACTTTAAGAATCAACCTGAGACCTCCCTGAGTGTCCATCCCCAGTGTAGGCTTAAGGGAATATTAAGATTTTCCTTTAAAAAAATTTTTCCTCAGAAAACAATTTAGTGGCCACCACAACATACAAACAACCTAGTAATAATGCCCCAGCAGACTTCACTGAATATCACCACGGTGATTTTGGCTTTGAAGGCTAAGCTTTCAAAGCAAGCCTTACCCACCTTTTCCATAGAAAACTCAGTAATGCACCCATGAAATGAGCTGGTTTAAAGCAAGAGGCTCCAGATGTGAAAAGGAACACATGCCAGTTTGTTTCAGTTTGTTTTAAGTAAATAACTATAGTTAAGCCTATTCTCCCAGGATGGAACTCCAACCTCGAAAACTTTTGAGCACGTGACCAGTGAAATTGGAGCAGAGGAAGCTGAGGAAGTTGGAGTCGAACACTTGTTACGGTAAGTCCTTAGCATGGCATTATAATCGTTCTCTGCCCAAGAGGCTGCACGGTGTAAGGAAACCTGTATCAGGAGTATGGAGACCTGGGTTCTGGTCCTGGCTGTCCACTAACGATTCTCTCATTCTGAACAAATCACAGTCCCTTTCTGGAACTTCGTTTTCTTGTCTATAAATTTAGGTGGTTGAACTAGATCATCTCCAGTATATCTTGAGTTACGACTTAGGACTTTGTGGTTAGCACATCTTGTTCAGAAACTATAATGTCAACTGTGACAGGAACAGATGTGTGAAATAAATGCAGCCTGCATACTCCACTGGATGTCCTTTCTAATGAATGTAGCCCATTTTCTACAGAAAATCTTTATCTTGGGATGGGATTTGTTTTAACATCTTCTATCTGGCCAAGTGCTATGGCACATGCCTGTAATCCCAGCACTTTGGGAGGCCAAGGTGGGAGGATCGCTTGAGACCAGGAGTTTTGAGACCAGCCTGGGCAATATAGCAAGACCCTGTATCTACCCAAAAATTAAATAAATAAATAAATAAAATCCTATATCTATAAAATCCTGATTTCAAAATGTCACATCAATTGATGAGTGATTTCCAGTTTTAAAAATTACTACTGATTGAAGCTTCTGCCAACATCCTAGAGATGCAGGTGGAGAAAATGCCATCCTTTTTAGGAACAGGGAAGGTCGAGGTAGGAAACTTCATAATACAAAGTTACCCAGAAAGTTACTGGCAGATCTGAACTGCTGACCCAAGCAATCTTTGTTTTTAAGTGAAAATGGCTTCATTTTAGCTCTCTCTCACAATCATCTTTTGAAAAATGCCCTGTGATGAGAAAGATAAAATATGTGCCCCAAATGAAAACAAAATTAAAGTAATTTATACCCAAATCTTTGTCAAATGGAGAAGTAACATTTTCCTTTTGAAAACTTTCCCCTCCCGACAAAGCTGGGTGTTTTCTTAGGATGGGAGACTTTACATGATAATCTGGTACCCTGATGCTTTTTCCTGCCCTCATTGTGGGTTATTACAGAGACATCAAAGACACGACAGTGGGCACTCTTTCCCAGCGGATCACAAACCAAGTCCATGGTTTGAAGGGACTGAACTCCAAGCTTCTGGATATCAGGAGCTACCTGGATAAAGTGGCCACAGGCAAGCTGCCCATCAACCACCAGATCATCTACCAGCTGCAGGACGTCTTCAACCTGCTGCCAGACGTCAGCCTGCAGGAGTTCGTCAAGGCCTTTTACCTGAAGACCAACGACCAGATGGTGGTGGTGTACTTGGCCTCGCTGATCCGTTCCGTGGTTGCCCTGCACAACCTCATCAACAACAAGATTGCCAACCGGGATGCGGAGAAGAAGGAAGGGCAGGAAAAAGAAGAGAGCAAAAAGGATAGAAAAGACGACAAAGAGAAAGATAAAGACAAGGAAAAGAGTGACGTGAAGAAAGAAGAGAAAAAGGAGAAAAAATAAAACATGTAGCTTTTTCAATTTGTAAATTAAAATCTTATAAACTAAATCAGTGTGCTGCTAGAGGGTTCTTTTTCACTTTAGGTGCTTGTTAAAAAGCTGTCCTGATGAGAGCTCTCTGCCTTCGGTCGCCCCTGCCGTGGCATTATGCGGAAGTGAACGGATAGAGGGACTGATCTCGACCCTGAACTGCAGCTGCAGCCGCTGTGAGTTGGGAGATGGTAGCTCAGGCTTCAGGTGGTGTGAGAAAAATGAAGAGAAGTCGACGTAACATTTTTGGTACTCTTCATTCTTTTATCTGTAAAACCAGGAGTTGAATTTTCCCCATCTTGAAAGACTCTTGGGATCTGGTTCTGGTGATTAACAAGGTTGCTAAATGGAATGCATGAATTCCATATGTTCTCTGCCTCGTAACACCTTAAGGTCTGACCCTTCTGAACTCCGTTACCATACCACATTTGGACCCGTAGCTCTGGCATTCTCAGGGCTTGGGATCCAGCTCCATACATTGTTTACCTTCAAAGACACAATTAAATGGCTTGGTTTTTACGTCTGTGTTCTAGTTGTTTTTGACTTTGGGAGTAGTGATCTGTTGTTTTCAGAAGCAACCAAGACAGCTTCAACGAAGCTGCCTTAAGGAATTCTTTTAGTATCTTTTATGAAAGAGAGGGTCTCATTCCTTCAGATAAAAACAGGCAGTCCGCCATAGTGACGAGAGCTCCCCACTGAGCCCAGAAGACCTGGGCTGTAGTTTGTGCCTCAGATTCCTCATATCTGTGAAGTGGTAGGCTGAAGTCAGTCATCCCTGTAGTTCCCAGAAGAGTTTTTCAAAAGAGACACATTCATTTACCACTGCAGCAAGTTTTAAGGACATCAGACCACAAGGTAAACAGGTGTGGTACTAAGAATGGAACAAAGTTCCCCCCAAAAATGTGCACAGAACTCCTAGAGGAACAAACTAAATAAGGTGCTCAGGACAGACAGTGGCTCACACCTGTAATCCTAGCATTTTGAGAGGCTGAGGCAGGAGGATCCCTTGAGCCTAGGAGTTTGAGGTTGCAGTGAGCTGTGAATGTGCCACTTCACGCCAGCCTGGGTGACAAAAGTGAGATCCTGCTTCAAAAAAAAAAAAGTAATAAGGTGCTTAATCATTTGACATACAGTGGTCATGTGGATATTAGTTTCCTTTCTTGAGCAGTTAGAACCTCCTTAAGAGTTCTCTAATGTACTATATGGGTTATCAATGTTCGAAGATTTAAGAATACAATAAAGTAGCACAAAAAGTCAGTTGAATCTCAGAAACCACTTCATGAGGTTATAGTGCCTCAAAGTGATCAGAAGCATCAGTTTTTATTCTATAGACTTGCCAAAGAGCTAGGTGGTGGAAATTTGGGAGTGGATTTGGGGTGAGTAGCCCTCATCTAAAATGTTTGGGACCACAAATATTTTGGATTTTGGAATATTTGCATTATAATTAATGGCTGAGCATCCCAAAACTCCAGTGAGCACTTCCTTTGAACATCATGCCAGTGCTCAAAATGTTTGGGATTTTGGTGCATTTCTAATTTTCAGATTAGGGATACTCAACCTGTAATAAGGTATAAAACAGCTCTTATTCTACATAAATGGAAGCTTGCTCCCCTCAGGGGTCATTAAGATTCTGAGATAAAAAGAGATGGTAAAGGGAAAACTGCAGAGAACAAAGTTTTACTTTTTCAGCAGCGAAAAGTCAGATGGTTGTATCTTAACGGCATAAGAAATTTGAAATACATAGTTTAAGACTTAAGATATATCCTAAACCACAGGAGCGTTGAAGAAGCTTTTGAGATTTGGTTGCCATGTTTAGGCTGATGTGAGACGGAACCTGGACCATTAACTCTCACCAGGGAATGGACAAGAGGAAAACAGGTATGGGGGACAAAGCCGGCATGCGACTGTTCTAGGATTTCGGCAGGGGGATGTGGAGAGATCCTAAGGAGTGAGTCCTGTGTGTAAGGGTGGAGGGCTAGTGCACACCTGTATTGAGACCACGCAGGATTCAGGTCTGCCTTTAATAGCATAATTTGGACCTAAAAGGCTTTCCTAGGGTTCCATGAAATAGCACAATGCCACAGGCTTTTAAGTTTGTCACAGTTGGATGAATTGGAATGTTTACTGAGCATCTAAGAACTTGGGAGTGCCCAGACCTTGTATTTAATAGTTTGACCCATGTATGGGCCAACTTGACTTCTACCCTCCTAACAGGGTCTTCAATTCCTGCTTCTAAAGAAAATAGCTAGAATCCTTACAGTCACGTAGGCACATTTTCTACGGAAAAATTGCTGCCATCATGTGTAAGAGGGGAGCCTAGTAGGGCTACTGTTGAAGTCTTGCTTATATGAGTAGCAGCTGGCTCCACTGCAAAACCCATGGCCCACACCTAAAATAAAGGCTTACGTTTATATAAATCTGGCGGTCAGGAGGTGAGATTTCTAAATAACTTTTGTTGTTTTGGAAAACGTGGAACAAGTATCCTGATCCCATGTCTGCATCTCATCTCCATAGCTGTACCATCAGCTTCACTGCATTTCCTGACATCTTCAGAGTGACTCATTACAGGGTTCAGGCAGATCCTGTTACACATGTTACAAAGAGGGCGGTATTTACTCCTTACTGGTTTCCAGTTTGAAAACATCCGATATATCCCTCAACTTATGGGATATATCTTAGATATAACTTAGTTATCCTTAATGAAAACATATAAACTGTTAGAATTGGAACAAGAGCTTTGGGCCAACCAATTGAACCTTCTTTAATTTTGCTCAGACCGTCAATCACTAAAGGGACAAAACAGAAGTAATCTTTACTGAGGGGCTACTATATTACTTGTCCCATGTGCTAGATGCAAAGTAAACCTTTCAAGCAGGAACTAGAGACCCGGAATTTTATGCAAATTTCTGGAGGACTCTTCAGCTATGAGAATTCCACCATACACTATTAATGACTTAACTCAGGTCCTCATAAAAGAACGAAATATCCTATTCACTGGGAAGTTATGAACAGGACTTTTCTTCTACCATTTCCCTACAAAAATATGTATTCTATATAACATATATATAACAAAAATATATAATTTATATAACATATATAACAAAAATATATAATATATAAATCACATATGTCATATATATAACATACAATATTGTAAAACTTGAGAAAGAATTAGGGTTGTTAAACTACATGCTAACAAAGCTACTCCTATCTGCTGTGTCCTGGAAAATGAGAAGTATATGGCACATGTTGGGAAGGCAGAAAAACATTTGATTTATGTGTCCCGAAAGAGAAAATTTGTACAACTTCCCTAAGTAAATTCATTAGAAATTATCATACATAATATAGACAAGTACTGATTTGCACATTCCTACGCCATTCAACTCAGCATTACCCATTTTTGCCTGGAAGCAACACAAAGTTGAGATATTCCAAAAATTTAATGGCTATTTTTGTTGGGGGAGTAGATAAAAACTGACTCGGAAAGTGGGGAAGTGGAAGTAGGGGAAAAAATAGTGAAAAGAAAAGAAGAAACTGGAAGTCAACGTGTTTCCAGGGCCCAAATCAAGAGAAATCTTTTTCTGATCACTCTCTTTGGGGCCAATCTGTTCTTTGACACTAGATGGCACCATTGACTAATCTCATCTCTTGGCAAGAGCAATGTAAATGTGATCCCCAGTTCAGCATAGAATTGGGACTGTCCCCCAAAGTTGCTTCCTGACACTTCTGCTTTTGGCTGCAACCATCCAGGCAAGATTTTGAAGAAATTTGGAGAGTGTATGGGTGCAAAAAGATTGGGTCAAGCTACCATGCCTCCACCCTTGCTGTACTCTGCCCACACTACTGCTTTGGGGACGAATATACAAGGTTTCTCTGCCCTTCAGATAGCTCATGCTTTGATTTTCCTCACTGTTGGTATCACTCCTGATTTTTTTTAAGGACCATAGTCAGTGGCATGCTGGTAATTGTGTAACAAACAGTTTTCTGAAATGAGGGTGAGGGGCATTGATTTGTAGCCTTTGCCAATTTCCCTGGTGTAAATACTCCCACCATGGCTGATTTCAAGCCAACAACATGAGTTGGGAAGAGATGCCCATTAGCACAGCATTGTGTAGTATTTCCACCACACAGACACGATAGACAAAAGTTACCTCAAGAGCATACATGACAGTAAAATGTAGTGAAATAATTAGGATGCAGTCCATTTCGAGGATTTTTTTTAACTTTTAAAAATATAATTTATTTAGTTGTAAGTTTATATGATTTAATTTTTAATGATGGCTGTGTTTAGCCAACAGCTTGCAAAATTCCTGAAAACTTAACAATTGGCTCTTGTGAACGTGTACAAACTGACCCCAAGCCCACCAGCAAGGGCTCCCTGCACCCCCACCCTCTGCAGTCCGGGAACCACGCCCTCATGACTGTTATTTAATCCCCAGTTGTTTGCATTATTTTGATGTAGAAAAATCTTTTTTTTTTGTTTTTACACCTATTATGCCATGAATTCAAGGGAATTCTGGCAACTCTCAGGCTCCTTTTCGTTGGTTCTCAGAAGGCATGCTGCTCCCGGAGGAGGAGGGGGCGCTTCAGTGAACCCAGGTAGTTTCTCTTTGGCCTCCTTTTTCCTGATCATTTTCCTTCACAAGTGTCAGGAAGCTATCTCAGCTCTTAGGGTGCTTAATATGCTCAATGCGTATGTTAATTCTCTTGGCAAGAATCTTGCCCTTCACTTGATTGTTTACAACAATACCAGCAGCATGCTGGGTGATACGTAGACTCTTCCGGTTTTGCCTTGGTAACATCGCGGGGCATTCCTTTTTGAACGGAACCCCTTCCCTCGATGTCTACATCACCTTTCTTGTGGGCTCACATGTATGTGGCCAAAGGAACAACACGTTTTCTAAAAAGCCGAGACTGTATCTCGGGTACCTCTCCCTTTCCTTTGTGGTCTTCATTTTGGTGAGTTACTTGAAGATGGCAGGTCTGGCTGAAAGGACTCTATCAACTCATTTTGATGTAGACAAATCTATCAAATTTTTGCCAGTGGTTAGCACTTTTGGATCATACTTAAGAAGTCCTTCCCCAGTTCAAAAAGCCAAATCTATTCTCATACGTTCATGCCATGAAGTGTCTTCCTTCTCTGCAGCTTAGCACCCAACCTATGCATATGTGCTACAGCTAAAGTCTGTCAGTGTTAACATAATTTGAGTGATCTTTTCATCAAAATAAGTAACCAGGAACCGCGGTTCACCTAGTGTCCCCTCAGCGTATCAACACTCAAACCTCTCCCGTCTTGCACACACACCCCTGCATTCTGCAGCCCTGTCTCCATCCTTCCTTTCTCTGTTCACCTTCCTCAAATAGCTATCTGTGCTTGCTGCCTTCTGTTCTTTATCTTCCAGGTGTTTCTTTAATCTTATGCAATCTGGCTTTTGCCCCCAGCACTCCACTAAAAGAGCTCTCGCCCAAGTCACCAGTGGCATCTGCTTTGCCAATCCAGCTGGCCCTTCCCAGCCCTTCCTTGCTGGCTTCAGCTCTGAAGGCTTCTGTCACCACCCTCTTCCCTGCTTCTCTTGGACCCTCCTGGGCCCCTTTTGCTCAGTTTCCTCTAGACCTTCATTTTACTCAACCTACCTCATATATGCTAAAGAATCCTACATCTGTATCTGATGCCTCTGATTCCAATAGTCGTTCCTCTTCTTTATTCCAGATCCCAGCTAGTGATGCCACCACCCACCACCAGAACTTGGGAGTCCTCCTGGTCACCCTGCTCAGCCTCAGCTCTGCATTCAGCCAGCTGGTCCTGTTGCTCCTACCACGTGGGCTCTCTCTTACACCTGCCCCTGTGCATTCCGGCTGCCACTGCCTACATTCCAACAGGCACCTCTCTCTTCTGTCCTATTACCGTGGTTGCCTTGCTGCCCTTCCTGCGCTCCTCCTCACCTTCCCCTCCCCCTTATTCTACTCTGATGCCAGAGTTACTTGGCTGGAGGAAGAACCTCACATGTAGAGAGTTGCATGAATCTTGATCCTCAGGTCATGACTCTATCATCATCATCATCATCATCATCACTTTGAAGTTTTCCTCTTGTTTGATATTTTTACCTTTATCCTGATTTCCACTATCATTCTAACCCCCCACATACACACACAACTGATAGCCACTAAAATGTGTTAATAAATGTCCTTAGATATGGATGGATCAGAACATGCAGCATAATTTTGTATGTGCGTGTGTTTTAATTTATATATATAATATTTCCCTTCAGATCTCATTCTTTCCTGCCTTTATTTAAAATTCAAAACTATGTTTTTAAAGATCTATCTTCTTTGCAATATGGATAGACCTGTTTAGTTCATAGCTTTTAACTGCTTGTAGGAGAGACAATACTATGTGTTCGCAAATCCCGTTTCATGCTGCAAACTAAACTTCCCACACACTTGCTGTAGAGAAGGCCAGGAGATCAGTCCAGCACAATGAAAACATGCGAGTAGGCTGAGACAGCGAAAGGCCCCTCAGTCTCTCACCCCCTGCCTTGGTGACAGAGGAGGGCCACGTGGAGATGGCAAGTCACACAGGGTGCAGCTTGATTGTTGAGTCCCTTAGGGAGAAGCGATGGCCCAGAGAAATATTTGCCTTGCATTAGACTTGATATAAGCAAGAAATAAAACTTAAGTGTATTCAGCCATTGAGACTTCAGGTTGGTTGTTATCGCAATGTAACTTAGCCTACCCTGGCTAGTCCACTGAGGCAGGAGTCCATTGTAACCGCCCACCACGATGTGTCTGTCTGCTCTCTAGTGATGACTTGCCTCCAGCTCTGCACCACCAAAAACAAAGCCACCACCACCTGTCTTCATGAGGACCCGAGCAAGAGTTTCTATGGAATCCATGCCCAGCGGTTTGCTGGAACAGAGAATACAGGCATATTTAGTGTCACTAAGCGCCACCAGATTGCACTGTCAAGTGGCTGTAGCCACTTATGCTTTTACTCACAGTTCCTGAGGGTCACCATTTCCCCACGGTATAGTTCAGTGGCTTAGAGCATGGACTCTGGACTCAGATTGCCTAACTCTGAATCCAGGAAGTACAACTTACTAGCTGTTGAGGCGACTCTCAATCTGTTTCCTTGTCTGTAAAATGGGAATAAAAAACTACCTACTTCATAGGGTTGTGGGGAGAATTAAACAGAGTAGTACATGTAAGGGGCTTGGAGCAGAGCCCGCATGTAGTATACACTATGTGAGTATATTGTTCTGATCATTATTATCATGCCCTGCATTAGCCAACTTTCCAATTTTTATACATCTTGCGCGTGCAGTAGTATTCCCAAGTCATTTTGATGTAACTTTCTCACCTGTGGCCATGTTTATTTTCCCTTCTGTGAATTGCCACTTACACCTTTTGCCCAGTTTTGTTTTGTTTTTGTTTCTGTTGAGTTTCTTTTCTTTTCCTTTGCAGAAATCCCATGAATATTTGGGATACAGCTCCTGTTTCTGTGTTGTGTGTCAACTATCTTCTCTCAGTGTCCTCTGTTAACTATATCTGTGGGGACCTTCATGGAACAGAAATCCTTTATTTTGATATAGACAAATCCATCAGTTTTCTCCCTATGGTTAGTGCTCTGTGGATCGTATTTAAGAAGTGCTTCCCCAGCTCAAAGTCCCAAATCCATCCTCATACTCACACATCTATGAGCTTCATGTTTCCACCTTCCACATTAGCTCTCGTCACCGTTTCAAGTTTTGAGACTTTTATCTCCTCTCCTGATTTTCAGCCCTGCAACTCCCCCAGCCCTCTGCTGTCCCTTGGGTCCCCAAGCCTTGGGCCTGAATCAACTTCTGGTCTGCTGCAGCTGGGAGAGGGGTGGTAGCCAGGTTATATGGGGTGTCTAAGGGGACCTGGGTGTTCAACTCCTCTGTATACAGACTTGTAACTACTCCACTCGTTCTTAGCCCCTAGCATCACCCTTGCCTTCCTGCTGCCCCCAAATCCTGAGTCTCTCAAGGGTTCTGCTGGACACAGTGGCTCATTTCTCATCAGCACCCCCTCTGCAGTGCAGCTTCCTGCTCTGCCTGGTCAGTTACGGTCCTCCACCTGCTTTCTACCTCACAAAACCACGTCGGCCAGCCTCGTCTGCCGCTGAATCCTCTTATGTTCTCTTTGCCCTTGTAGGTTAAGACCTTTATAAAACTTTCTTCACCTGGTTTATGGTAAGAGATAGGAATTCAACTTCGTTTTCTCCAGAGTGCTTATCCCTGCCCCTCCACCCCCAGTCTTTTGCATCCGAGTAAAAGGTGCCATCATTGTCCCAGTTTCTCAAGCCAAAAACCTAGAAGTCATCCTTGGTTCTGCTCTTTCCCTCATGCACCATCTGCATCCAATGCACTGGCAAAATCATGTCACTTCCACCTTCACCTCCAAATGACAGCACAAGGCTCCGTTTTCCACTCCATATCAGAGTCAATGCCTACCCCAAAGCCATGGCCTCTCCTGGTGGCCGCGGCACCTCCTAAGCCCCCTCCCTGCGACCCCTCCAGCTCCAAACGACCCATGCTCCATGCTGCTTTGGGAGATCTTTTCAGATGTAGCCCAGTCACCCCTCTCCCGTGTCTGAGCCTCCAGTGGCTCCCCACTGCTCTTAGAATTAAAACCCAAGCTCTTCAGCAGGGCCCGGGGGTCCCTGCGTGAGTTGGCCGCATCCCAACCTGCCAATCTCATCTCATGCTGCTCCTGCTCACCCGCCGGGTTCGGCCACAGCAGCCTCAACCCGCTCCTAGGACATGCCGGTCTCCTTCCCGCTGAGACCGCTGCACCTGATGGTCCCAGCCCTGGACCTTCGTGCTTTAGCTCTTTGCTTGACTGGCTCCTTCTTATCTTCCAGCTCTTTAGACTGAAACACTTTTTAGAGAGGCTTTCCTAAAACCCAATCTAAAACACACCTTTTCTCGCCACCTCACTTCCCCAAACCCTTCTCTGCCATATAATATTTACCCAGAGGCTTCTTGGACCCCATGGCAGACAGCTGATGCCCAGGGCTGTGCACCCCTTGTGCAGAGCAGGGACAGGATAACAGTCCACCTTCACTGCGCAGCTACTTCTCACCCACCCCGCACGCACACACTCCATGCTCTAACCAACGTGAACCAATGACAGGGAGCTGGCACCCCATGACTATAAAATCCAAAAGTTCAAGTGTGAAATGGATTCCCTCCCAGAGGAAACCAGGCTTCTACACCCACACCCCCCAGGACGCAGATGCTCACGAGGAGGCCGCCACTGAGGCAGGAGCAGTGCCCCAGCCAAGCCCAGCAGGAATCCTGGAACTACAGAGGCGTCCTTTGGGCTAATCTACTGCCATTATAGCACCATACACCCTGCTGCTCACCCTATAATTACACAGGAAACGGCCCCAAAATTGTCCTTGAGAGACTGGACATGACTCTTGCCAACTGGGTTTGGCTGGAGGCCCAGACAAACACAAATGACATCCCAAGGCAGAGAGCCGCAGTCGCGGGTGAGGCCAGACCTGGGGGCTCTGAGAACATCAGTGCTGCTGGGAAATGATATCAGGCTGGGTGCTGGGGCTGGGGTTAAAATCACCCCCACGTCCCGGGCTTCTCTTACTCCACGAAGAGCAATACTCCTGTCCTTCTGCCTATCTTCCTGGTTAGTGTGATTTTTTTTTTTAATCTACAGGTAACTCCATGCTGTGGCTCTTTCATTTATTATTAACAAAAACCATGGCCACACTTAGGAACCAGGACATGGAAGAGATGCTAATCCGAGGACATTTGATCTATCTAGGGTGGTGTATTAGTTATCTATTGCTGCATAACAAATTACCATAAAATTTAGCAGCTTAAAACAACACACATTTATGATCTCACAGTGTCTGTGGGTCAGGAGCCCCGCATGCTTACCTGGGTCCTCTGCTCATGGTTGCTCACAGGCTGCAGGTGAGGTGTCAGCTGGGCTCTAGGCACCTCAAGGTTCAGCAAGGGAAGGACCCAGCTCCAAGCACACGTGTCTGTCCGTAGAATTCAATTTCTCGCGGGCTGCTAGACTGAGGGCCTCAGCTCGCTGTTGGCTGTTGGCACACGGCTGCCCTCAGCCCCCTGTCACGTGGGCCCCTCCAACACGGCAGGTGGCTCCAGCAAAGCACACATGCCGGAAGGCAAGGGGGAGAGTCGGCTGGCAGGAAGCAGGTCACAATCCTTTGCAATTTAATCACAGAAGTCACATCTTGTCACCTTTGCCATAGTCCATTGGTTAGAAGCAGGTCACTGGAGCAGCCACACTCAAGCGGAAGGGCTTACCCCTGGGCGTGACCACCAGGAGGGCACCACTGGGGCCACCTCAGGAGCCCACTTACCTCTGACAGGAACAGAGCCCAGAGGGTACTCAACAATAGCCTATGGTGGGGTTTCTTTCTTAATTTTGGTGCCTAATTAAGGTCTTACAATGAGGATAACATTAGTGGAAAACACAGAAGTGAAATATCCCTCTTGTTTATAAACAGAACCACCTATTGCCACCACTGTCTTTGGAGATAACAAAGCAAAGCAAACCTGTCCCACCCCCATCCCCAACCGCACCCCAGCCCACCCCAGCATGAGGACACCAGTCAGTGCTCTTGGAGAGGTGGGGCGCAATGGGCTCAATCTTGGCTGATCAGCAAAAACTCAATCCTGATGTGTATTTTGCTTTTTTCCCCTCCCAAGACCCCATTAAAATGACAGTGAATGGATATAAAAATGTTTCCATTTTGCTCTAGCCACTTGTCTCAGTTTGAAAGGTAGCATCAGAGAGGTGGCCAAGAGAGTTCAGCACATTTCTGGAAGGTGTCAAGCAGGAGGAGTGGCCGGGCAGAGGGAGCCCTTGGCCAAGACTTCTGGTGTAAGGAGCTTAGCCAAGGGGGCTTCTGGTGAGCCCTGCAGAGCTGGGAAAGGCACAGGGCAGAGGTAGTAGCAGGCAGATTAGTTGAAAGTCAATATAATAAGAGGTCAAGCCCCCTTTGGGCCCTGTGTGCACAGGTTGCCAGCTGCATGCTGTCCTCCCCTGCTCCCTGGGGGGTCTATCAAAGAAAAGGAAGTTAGTTAACTGACAGCAGATTAACCACTTCTCTCTCCAGCCCAGCTAAAATGACAGCAAAGAAAGTTTTAAGGTAAGAGGGTTCAGCGACGGACAGGATGTTTCACAACGTTGGAAATGGGGGACACCAGGTAGAAGAGCGAAACTGCCAAGCAGAACTTTTAACCCAAGACACTGCAGAGGGAGATGCACACAGGAAATGAGCCAAGTCCTGCAGGGCCCTGGGAAACTGGAGGCAGCAGGAGTGAGGCGGAGAGCTGCTCAAGTTTCAGACCAGAAGAGTGGGACACCCAGGCCCTCCCCCGAGCCCCACACAGCAGAAGACCAGAGGCTGAGCCAAGCGCCAGGCTCGGGGACCCCAGTCAAAGCAGAAAGCTGGGGGAAGACGCAGGGCAGAAAAGCCAGAGAAAAGGGAAAGTCGGTGGTCCGGCCTTTGGGAGCCTCAGTTCCTTCCTGCTCTTTGTCCCCAGGAAGCCTGCAAGCAGGTGTCCCCGGCTCAGGCATTTCCTCCTCCTCAGGCTGGAGATCGGAGGATTCATCTCTAGAGAAAACAGCCACCCAAGAGAAGAGACCCCTGAACAGTGACGCTTGGGGCCTCAAGAAAAGGGCCCACTTGCCACCAAATCCCCTCACAGCAAAGACCAGCAAGCAAGACCCCCCACGTGTCTCTCCCACTGAAATATCAAGAGCCAGACATGTTGAGTAAGTTTGTTCTTTCGCTCCCTCTCCTGTGTTCTGTCCTGCCTCCTCCTGTCCTTCTGGGCGTCCACACACTAGAGCTTCATCTTGGAATGGCAGTTTGGGACCTGGCCTAAGGTGACCTAGGAAGATCACAGACCAAGTTCAGAACCAGTGGGATGGGTTTGGGTTGGTGAATTTCCTCCTCCTTGGGCATCCATCATTTGTTCTCAAAGCCATAGCCCAGGGGCACAGCAGTCTACTTTGGTTTCTGTTTGCTGCTTGGCCAGCTTGCAGGAAATGGGAGATGCAGCAGGCTGGGCTGGCCCTGTCTGTGCTGGAACTTACTCAGACCCCGTCAGCCCACAGCAGCTGAGCCCTCGGCCCCAATGCCAGGCTCTGGGTGCAGCAGGGCCACAGCTTCAGCCTCACCCAATGTTTTGCACTTTTGTTCTGTTTCTGGCCCATGGAATTATTTATCTTGTCTTTGAACCAGTCTTTTTGTTTTTCTCTTCTTATATTTTGTGTCTTTATTTGGAGCAGAGAAGTGACCAAATCATGAATTCACTGTGCCATTTTGATAGAATCCCATGTTTTGATTTCTAATAATTCTTTTCCCCCAGAAAGAACCACGACTGCCAGTAGAGGAGCGATTCTACGTTCTGGACAAGGGAGCTGAAGTTGGGAACAGAATATCTTGTAGGCCATCAAACATATCGGAAGGGTGACAACAAAGTCAAATTAAAGAGGCCAAAATTATAACAAGCATCAAAAAGAAAACAATGAATGCAAAGGACCCGAATAGACATTTCTCCAAAGAAGATATAGAAATGGCCAATAAACACATGAAAATATCTTCAACATCACTAGAGAAATGCAAATCAAAACTACAAAATAATCTGTCATGGCCTACAATGAGATGCCACCCCACACCCATCAGGACGGCTACTATCAAAAACAACAGAAAATAGTAAATGTTGGAAAAATTAGAACCCTTGTGCACTGTTGGTGGGAATGTAAAATGGCACAGCCACTGAGGAAAACAGTATGGCAGTTCCTCAAAACATTAAAACCAGGATTACCATATGATCCAAGACGGGTGCAAGTGATGTGCACCTGTAGTCCTAGGTACTCGGGAGGCTGAGGCAGGAGATCACTTGAGCCCAGGAGCTCTAGTCTAGCCTGAGCAACATAGCAAGAACCCACCTCTTAACAAAAAGTATCTAACAAAGTGTCTGGCACATAGTAGGGCTTTAAAAAAAAGAATTACCATATGATCCAGCAATTCCACTTCTGGGTGTGTACCCGAAAGAATTGAAAGCAGGGTATCAGAGAGATATGTATACACCCATGTTTATAGCAACCTTATTCACAATAGCAGAACGTAGAAGCAACCCAAATGTCCACAAGAGATAAATGGATAAGCAAAATGTGGTCTATACATACAATGGAATATCATCCAGCCTTAAAAAGGAAGGAAATTCTGACACATACCACAACATGGATGAAACTTGAGGGCATTATGCTAAGTGAAATATGCCAGTCACAAAGACAAATACTGTATGATTCTACTTACATGAAGTCCTAGAGTAGTCAAAATCATAGAGACAGAAAGTAGAATGGTGGTTGCCAGGGACTAGGGGAGGGGAGATTGGGAAGTTGTTTAATGGGTAGAGAGTTTCCATTTTATAAGACGAAAAGAGTTCTGGAGATGGATGATGGTGATGGTTGTACAACAAGGTGAATGTATTTAATGCCACTGAACTGTATATTTAAAAATGGCTAAGATGGTAAATTTTGGTGTTATGTGTATTTAACCACACTAAAGAAAATAAACAAAACAAAACAAAAATAATGTGTCACTGAGACCAACTAGAGTTAGACCTTGAATCCATGATGATGTCCAAAAGTTACAAGTAATAGGAAGTGTGCCAAAGAAAATTGGATGCTCCAGTCTGCATCAATTGCTTGGTGCAGGCACTGACTGTAGGAAAGTTGGCTTCTGACTGTGATACTCAAACCAACCTCAGAATCAGAGGTAGCTGGAGAAAGGATAAAATCAGATCCAGGGGTAGACAGTAGGGAAACGAACTTAGGGAACAACTTTGGCTACTGACTCAATTTTCTTCCCCAAGATGAGGCTGGAGCCTTGTTGACGCTGAGTTTGGTTCAACTAGCAGGACAGCCCACTATTTTTAAGTGTTCCTTTAAATGCAAGCACACAGATTTTTTTTTTTTAAGAGACAGGGTCTTGATCTGTCACCCGGGCTAGAGTGCAGTGGCACAATCACAGCTCACTGTAACCTCCATCTCCTGGGCTCAAGCGATCCTCCTGCTTCAGCCTCCCAAAGTGCTAGGACTACAGGCATGAGCCACACGTAGATCTTTAGTGTGTTTTTCTAGAAAGGTGACATGAGTCCCAATACAGAGAAGGGCCATGGTACAGCATAAGCTGAGCTTTCCAGAGCTGGTAAGGCCCCACCTTACATAAAGTCTTACTGGCACCTGGGAGCCCCACTGGGGACTCTGGGTGCCAAAGGTAGTCACACTGCTCTCCATTTCCAAGATAATAATATCTTATCTTTGGCTAATTATATCAGGAACTTATTACAATGTCTAGGGATTGGGAGGGGTGCAGTTCTAGTAACTATAATAGAACTAGTACCTAGATGTTTTACTTGAAACACTTCAGAGTAAGAAAAAAATTAAGAATATAATATAAGCAAAGAGAGGTAATTAGAAACCATAGAGGGAAAGATCTGAGCAAGAACTAATTGCATTATACTATTTAGTAAACTGTACTTATGTAATTATAGCAATACAAACATTTTTGTTGCTTTTCAGCTTTTAGAATAAATCTTTAGAGAAGTACAGAAGATTTCATTCTGGTTACACAATAGAATGTAAATGTTAAAACAATGTTGTGTGAAAGTCAAAGGCAGATGCCCAGAGGGCAACCAGAGACCAGGGAGCTTAGATCATTTTACAGATGGGGCAGCAAGAGATCCTGTCCAGTGGTGAGGATGGTCAGACGAGAACTTGAATGGCAATTTGGTAGGACCTGCTGGAATTTTTAAAAGTATATCTAGAAGGATCCAAAAGAAGCCAGCAACAACAGTTGCCTCTAGAAGGGGAGCAGGGAGCCTGAGGGACGTAAGAATAAGGGAGGCCTTTCACTGTGGACCCTTCGTATCTTTGAATTTTGAAACTTTAAAAATTTTTAAAATAAAAATACAGGTGCATAATCAACAGTCCAACTTCTAGGACTGTCCTGTACTGGGAGAGCAGTGCCAGCACACAGCCCTGCGCAAAGGTGTTTACCGAAGCTTTGCAGCCACCAGCAACCTATTGGACACAACCTCGACGCCCCTTAGGAAGGAGATGGGCCTATTATAGAATGACCACAATACGGAATCTCACACGGTAGTTAAAGAATTAAGTAGATCTATATTGACAGACACGGAAAGGTGTCTCATTTAATGAAAGAAGTGAGTTGTTCAACATGTATAATAACCCATTTTTGGTATATTTAAAAATCATATGAGTACATAATTTGCATATGCACACAAAACAGTCTGGAACTGTGAACACGTTCCTTCTGGAGATAAGGGCAGGGAGAAGGATTTCCACTTGAGCACATCTTATTTGAATTTATTATGAGATGTCTGTATAACAAGGACTTTTTTCAATAATTTTGTCAAAATATAGTGTTGCCCTGTCCCATGAAAGAAACTTTTTGGAGCTGGTGGGAGTGAGTTCAGCTGATGAACTCCAGGGAGCCCTGGACATCTCTGCCTCCCTGAGAAGAGGCAATCAGGGCTCACATGGTCCACGTTCCCGTGTCCAAAGCACCCAGATCCATCAGCATGGTGATCTGTCCCAGCGTTAAATACTCAATTGGCAAAAAAAAGGGAGTGGCAAGCCCTTGTGTGACCTTGAGGTCAAGATCAGGGTCCCTCTACAATCACGGAACTTGTGAAACCCCAGTATCTCTTGAATGAATGACTGCCCAGAACACTCTCGCCCTTAGCTGGTTTCCAAAGCCCACCCAACCCGCAGCTGTTCTTGTTCTGCTCCCCGCAGCAACTGCTCGAAGAAACCCAGGCCTGGCAGGGGGAGGCTGAGGATGCCAAAAGGTTATGGCGCAGCAGCCGACCAAGGGCTGAAGCCAGTGGTCCCCGGGCAAGGACTCGGCTGCCCATCCCAGAAGGGGGGCTACCTTGGTTAACGACGCACACACTTCTCAAAACAAGCATTTCCACCCCTACCTGGGTCTGCAGGGTCTGTGGGGCCCAGGGCCCTCCTGTCTGGAGGACAGAGGTTTTGTAGACATCCACACCAACACCACCCATAGCTGCTGATTGTTTATTGCACAAGAAACTGGCAATATTGAGGCAGGGGGCGGGCATTACAAAACAATCTGGTGACCAACCCAGTGCTACCAAAGGGCATTCCATACAGACACTTCAGTTATATACACGTATGTACGCACACACATGAACACACACGAACACCCGCAAGCCTGACGCTTCCAAACCTCACACCACAGCTTGCACCCCGGCCCACCCAACAGAGCGCCCTAGGTGGTGACGTGCCGCAGGGGGTGCAGCAAACGCCTGAGAGGCAGAGAACAGGCTGAGCTGCAGCAAGCTGGGCTACTCAGACCAGCACACACAACAGGCGGACACGGGCTGTGCCTCCAAGGGCTGCGGAAGGACAAGGTCTGGGGATGTGAAGCTATCCTCGGAAGGCTCCCATGACCAGCCTGAGGGCCTGTCTGGGGTTCTAGGAAGCTGGTCTGCAGCTGGTGCTCAGCACTAGAAGCCCGGGGGCCTGGACTAGGGAGTCTGCAATCCACGGGAGCACGTTCACCTTGAAGCATCCCCCACGTTGGAGGCTGGCGAGAACTCCAAAAACCAAGTCATGCTCTGGCTCTGCAGCAGCCCAGAGCCCTTCTGCTGGTCTGCACCTCCCGTGTGCAGATAAATCCTCACATCTATGCAGGATGAACACTCTCAGCTGGCCAGGCTGCACTTCATTCTCAACAGGGGAATATGGGCCCACTGGGAGCTCCAGGGGCTGGTGGGAAACACAGTCAGACCCACGCGCCCACGGCAAGGGCTGCCTGGGTGACTGTATCTAGCAAAGGGGCTTCTTCTCTATCGAAGGTGGCAAGGTTGGGAGTGTCACTCAGGGCACCAACCCCTTCCTCTCTGTCAAGCTCAGGGACTAGGCCACCGTGAGGACGAACTACCAGATGAGGCCTGCCTGAGCTCACGGAACTGCTGAGTGGGTTCCTGAGAGGAGCAGCTGTTTGGGAAACTCTCAGACCCACGGGGCTGGGTCCCTCAAGGTCCCAGAACACCTGGTGCACCAGCTCTTGGACAGAAAGTGAAAGCAGCACACCAGAAACCCAAAAGCAACCCTACACACAAATGCTTCAAGTTTATGAACAGACAAAGAAGTCTGAGGGAGTTTGCTATTTTCATTCCACTGACACCCAGGCAGCCTGGACAGCGCCTCATTTGTGGAGAAAGAATGAACTGGCTGGTGCTGAGGCCCCCGGCTCTGCCTTCCTGGCTGGGGCCTGCCAGGGAGGGAAGTAAAAACAGCCTGGATTCAGTCCTCACCCTCACACCTCCGTTTCATACAGATCATCGGAAAAGTTCTATTTAAGACAGAACTTCTTTTACTGGCAAAGACCCTTGGCTTTCTTGGTCCAGAAGAGCTACCCCAAGTGGCCAGTCTCCTTCCCGCCTAACCAGCCCACGAGGCCCAGGGCTTCGGCCACAGCCGTTCAGGAGGCCGCACCCTCCCTCGCACACTCACGCACACCCAAGGGTGGGCCCGGGGAGGGGAGAGGGTTTTGCAGAGAGGATCAGCCCTCTGGACTTCACAATGGGTGGTGGGGCCAAAGGTGACTGGGGGCTTTATTCCAGAGTGCCACCCACAGGGGTGTGGGGGCTGCAGGGCCTCCTGGGGTCAGGCTCTTTTGCCACCAGCATGATGACAGGGTGGTCCCACACAGGGCCACCATCCGTGGGGACCTCCCAAGGGCTGCATGGCCAGTGGCCTCTCAGGCAGGGAGGACTCAGGACTATATGTGTGCTGGGGGTCGTGGTGGCGTGGCAGCCTCATTATTCCTGTCCAAAGCCCTCGGTCTCCTCAATGGCATACAGCAGCTTCTCTTTCAGCTGTTCGTAGCTCTTGTAGGGTGGGAGATCCAGACGGTTGAAACTGTTGGAGGGAAGCAGGACACTCAGCGGCCCTGCCCGGCTGCAGGGGGGCCATGCAGCTCACACCACTGCCACAGGCTGGGGCTCAGGGGCCTGCTGTGTCAGGCCCCCACGCCACAGGCTCCTGGACCATGGGGGCTACAGAGGGGCCAAGACAGCTGCACACTGGGGAGGGAGCACTCGGGCAGCAGTTCTTGGCCTGGTGGGATGGAGCATTTCAATGTGTGACACCTGGTGGGTCAGAGGCCCGAGGCGGCAACAGCCCGGGCACGTCACAGCCCCATCTAGCCAACCTAACACCCAAAGCTCCAAAAGTGCCGAGCAAGGCTCGGAAGTGGCTGCACCCACTGGGCTGCCCCAGGGGTGCGTCTGGTCTGTTAGGCTCCCCCATCTGCCACTGAGACCAGCAGGCTCACCAGGTGTGGCTTCTGGGCAGCCAGGTCTCCTTGCCGACCTTGTCAATGCAAAACTTCTGTGGTCCATTGCTACCGTGATCAAGGAAACACCCGCAGGACTCACCAGCAACAGCCCTCCTAAAGCAGGACCCTCTGGCTCCACCCACAGACAGGCTCAGCCCCAGAACAAAGAGGCCACAGCTCTCCCCGCTCCTGCTGACCAGCGGGCTACAGGAAGACACCTGTACTCAGCCCCAGCTGGGCACCAGCAGGGCAGGCGAGACAACGATGAGCCGGAAACCCACCCAGGCAGGCCGTCACCCGGTCACAAACTGCAGCAGCGGATCCTCTCCTGCCATCCTCTCCCACCTGCAACTCCGCGAAGGGAGGCACATCAGGCAGCCCGCCTGGCCAGGTGCTGCGCCCTAACGGGGAGCTCCCCAGCTCAGCGGGCCCCTCTTTGGGGCTGAGAAGACAAAGCCAGGTTGGGCAGGGGGTGACAGCCACCAACCTGAGAAACCCCAAAGGTGCTTCCTCTAAGAGGTTGTGTTTGTAGAACATTCCTACCAATCCACAGGACACCTCTGGGTCTCAGGGACACCTTGGGCCAGGTATCTCTTCCCATCCATGTTCTGCTTTTAAAAATATACTAAGGATGGGAGTGACTACTTAACGGGTATAGGGCTTCTTTTGGAGCAGATGAAATGTTCTGGAACTAGACAGTGGTGATGGTTGCACAACATTGTGAATGTACTAGAAGCCACAGAACTGTGTGTCTCAAAATACTTAAAATGGTTAATTGTATGTTACATACACACACTAAGAATATTTATATTTATTTTCTTATGTGTGCTATACTTCATAATGACAACAATAAAACCCTATAAAAGGAAATCAATTCATTATATCCAAGATGACAGCTCATTCAGTTTTTCTGGAGCCAAGGGACTGCCTTCCCATCCTATCTGGCTGGAAGGGGACCTCACGACCGATGGCAGCTTTGCTTCCTACCTGCAGTTCACCCCCTGCACACCAGCTGGCCCCAGGCTGACCACTGACAACCTCCTGTCACATGCACTTGCCACAAACCAGCTGCAACAGCCTCCATTCTTCCCAAAGCCGGGTTTATCATCTCCTTCTGCAAGCTGGGGGTGGGGCAGGCGGGTGGGGCATGGTGGCAAGCGGAAGGTCAAAGATGAAGGGCTCTTGGGCTTGAGGTCTAGTGAGGGCCCCGGGACCCACCTGCCAGAACCACTGGATCTGCTTGCTGTTCTTGGTGTAGTGCCGGTAGATGGTGTTCTTCTGCCAGTCGTTCATGTCAACCTCCTGCATGCCGCACAGCATCAGCTACGACAGGGAGGAAAGCGGTCAGCACCCCAGGCCGGCCCCTGCCCGCGGGGAGGTCCTCTTCCACTCACTAGCAGATGGGACAGTCCCAGACGTTTCCAACTAGCTACCGTTGCTGGCAGCTTTAATAATATGGATAGCGCAAGTCCCTGCTTTCTTAAAACAAGCATCCAGGGAGGAGTGGCAGCTGAGGACCCAAATCAAACCCATCTGCCCTGCTGGAGGGGGGTTTCATGGGTGAGTTTCTGTGGGTGTACAGTGAGCAGGATCGCCCCGGGAGCAGGGGCTCAGGGTCCCAGCAACCCCGGACATTCACCTCCAGCTCCTTCTCGTCGAAGTAGCGCAGCCATTCTAGTGGGGCCACCTCGTTGAAGCCATCCAGAAAGGCTTTGGTCTGCTCTTCCACGCCTCGCGTGAAACGCCAGTCGGTCAGCAGCCTAAGACCAAAGACCAGCCATGGGTGGAGCCCAAGACTATGTGGCCGTTATTACACAGTAGCAATGAATCAGTGGAGAACCACCTTCTGCCACACCTAGACCCAGTGTGCTGAAGGCCCCAGAGTAGAACCTTGAAAAACTCACAGTGACGCTGGGATACCTGAGTCTTTGAAATCAACCCCCCCCCACTCCCCCCACCTCCTCCTCCTCCTCCTGCTCCTACCACCATCACCAGCTCAACCTCAGACACGTGGAAGTGCGGAGATTAAAGACTAGACCAAGAGGCCTGAAGGACAGGCATGGGAGAATGTGCACCCCAGCACGCAAGACAGTGGATCTAAGCACGCAGGACACAGAAGTCCTTTCAGTCAGGAGAAAGATGGAGACGCCTAAGTTTGATGCCTCTTCAAAGAAATTCAGCCCTGCGGTCTTCCCACGTGGCAAAAAAGAGCAATCTGAGGTTAGGAACAAAGGACCTCGGGCTCTGGCTCCCTCAACTCACATCATCACGTGACTGGCGCCAACAGTTGCCAGCAAGGCAGAGGCAAATGGGAGGGTCTTGGGTCGGGGGAGACCTATGGGCCACACCTCAAGAGTGGGAAAGCCTTTCTCTGCAACCCGCCCGCTCCCCTTTCCCCAGCCCCTTCCTCATCCCCGGCGCGGGGCTCCCCAGCGCTTGCGACCTACATTATGTACTCCTCCTTGTTCTCCTCGGTGACGCGGATGCTCTCGCCACCTTCCTTCAGCTCGTGGGTTGTCACCTTGCCCAGGATCTCCATGTCCTGGATGAAGTACAGCTCCAGGCCACACTCCTCTAGGTTGTTCTCCCTGGGAGCATAGGAGACCAAGAGGGAAAATGTCTCGGCACAGTCTTCCCTTGATCCTGTGCCACCACTCACTTCCAGCACCATGAGACACCAAGGGCTCACAGGTGGCCTAGAAGCCTGGGCACGGGACAGCTCCCTGACTCGAGGAGAGAATTTCAGAACTGCCCCACAGGGGACCTAGAAGCAGCTCCTCTGCACAAACTCTCACAAAGGTAAGTGCTCAGGGACCACCCTGGCAGCCACTGGCACCTACTCTCCAAACAGAGACCTGGCCGCTTGCAGGGCAGGGGTGGGAACTCACTTGATCCAGACAATAGAGTTGTAGAATTCAGGGTCAATGGATTCCAGGTCCTTCAGGGTTGGTCTCTTGTTGAGCATCCGCTTGTAGAAAGGGAGGGTGAAACCTGTGTCGATGAACTTTCCATGGTACAGAGCCTGAGGAGGAGAGGCACGGCGGAGAGGTTTGGCCTTCCCTGGACACGGTATCAAAACCCTGCCTCCGAGACCCACCTTCCCTCCCTGATAGAACCTCAGGGGCCTGAGGGGAGGGCCTGGGAGCAGGGCCTGGGAAACTGCAACACCATTGTCCTGACTGGGACCTTGGGATGGACTCCCACCCCACCCTGCAGAGCCACCCTGCTCGGAAGCCCACCTCCAGGACCGCCGCCTGCCCCGCACACCTGCCAGGCTGGCTCCCAGCCTAGCAAAGTCTGCCCCACAATCACAGAGAGGAATTGTTCAGAATGGCTCCCGGTGGCAGCCCTGACTCACTGGCACTCACGGCTGGGTGGCAGAAGCAGCCAAAAATAATGTAGACGCCGCTGATGGCGAGAGCTGGCAGCCAATGGTG
Source organism: Daubentonia madagascariensis (assembly GCA_023783475.1). Taxonomy (NCBI): domain Eukaryota; kingdom Metazoa; phylum Chordata; class Mammalia; order Primates; family Daubentoniidae; genus Daubentonia; species Daubentonia madagascariensis. The sequence continues at coordinate 4,993,498 of JAKFHU010001224.1, forward strand.
AGTAATAGTCTAGGGTTTTACTGGTCTGTCCTGTGGCTGCTGGGCCAGGCGGGTCTCTAGGCCTGGGAATAATGTGCCCACTTCCACAGCCCAGCACCTTGGCCAAGAACTTCCAGATGATGGGAAGGGCCATGTTTAGTCACGGACTCGTGGGGCCCTCGGGTCCTGCAAGGGGAGTCGGGCAGGACACTTGGGAAGTCAGGGGGAGACGTGAAGGTTAGCACTGAAACATCTCAAACCACCAAACATGGCAGCAGGACTGTGGCTCCCACGGCCCCCCCTTCTCAACCCCAGTCCTCCACACTCCCAAGACACTCAACAGGGGCAGGAGCCCCCTTTCCCAATTGCCACTGTGTCCCTATTTCTGGATCAATACAGATGCTGTGACTCCCCCTCCACACTACTCGCCCACCTTATGACGACACCTCCTACACCTTGCGCCAAGCAGTCTACTAGGGTCCTGTTCTAAGCTAGTGTTGATTCCAAATCCCCTTCCAGAAGGCCTTGGTGTCTCAGTCAGACATTCCCAAATGCTCGTGACAGATGGTGGCACCGCCCAGAGACAGGCAGCAGGTGGGCAGTAATGGTCTCACTCAGCCCTGTCATCCCAACGCCCTCGACAGGGCATGCATTTAACATTTAGTGATGTCCATGGCCCCGAGGCCCAGGGCTTCTGCTTGACAAGTCCTACACAAATCAACACGGAAACCCTTCAATACCCTCAGGGTGGCCACTGAGAAAGCTCTAGTTTCTCCAGAACTATCTCTAGCTTTTTGCATTTTTAGGTTAGGAGTTCTGTGGGGATGAAGCATGGGGCCCAGAGAGGGAGTGCTGGTCCACAAGGGCTGCTGTTCGTGCCACGCTGCCTCCTGGTGTACAGGGCCCACCCTCGTCACAGGCTGCCTTTCCTGGGGGTCTCGGGGCAGAGCAGATGCCCCTGTGCCTGGCACACTTCACCAGAAGGAAAAGGAAGAAGAGAAGGAGAGAACTCCTAGGACTAGGGGGTCCCCCCCGCGCCCCCCTTACCATGGCGATGAATCTGCCAATAAAGCGGAAGTAGGTGAGGTGGTCAGGGTTGATGGAAGAGGCAGGGTTGATCTGCAGGCAGTAGTTGTTCTTCCCCGCATATTCAAATAAACAATACATGGGGTTGAGCACCTCGTGGGACAGGAGGAAAAACCACTCTCTGTGAGGGAAGAGAGAGAAAAAAACAAGAACAACGGAGTTACGACTCTCTGCCAGTGTGTCTCAGGTGGTCTGGAGACACGCATCTCGGGGAGCAGAGCCCCACCATGACCAGTGCCCGGGCCAACCTATATCAACAGCTGCTCAGCGTGCAGGGCAGGCTCAGACCAGGGCAAACCAGGACGAAAACTGCATTTGAAGATGATGCTGAAGAAAACCTTCATGTGAGCCTTCCAGCTCCCAGGTGGTGCATTCCAGGACCTTACACCACAATATCCAGAGCTTCTAATGGCAAAGGGGCTCCTTGCACCCTGAGCCACCGTGCACAGCTGTGAAGGCTGTGCACTGCACAAGGGCACTATGTTGAAGTACCATAGACCTGTGTGTTTATAACAACAACTTTCCTGGTGCTGCATGAATAGCAACCACCCTGCTTCCACCCTACCTGAGGAGGCAGCACAACATAAACACATGGTAACATGTTCCCAACTCCTGATGCATGAGAACTCTGTGATCCATACTGCCTCCAGGTTATAAACCTCACTCCCACCAGCTACACCACAGGCACCTCACGTCCCTTGCCCCTGCCCTCCCCTTTCCCCAGATGCCTTCGCCATGCCTATTCCCACACTTCCACACAGTCACCTGACCAGCACCCAGGCCTTAGCATCTGTTTGCGCCCTAGGTACAAGCCTCAAGCCAGAATCCAGAGTCCTTTTGGGCTTGAGCTAAACCAGCAGGGGGACGTCCCAAGGAGGCCAGTCCCTGGCTACTGGGATGTTTGTGGCTGGGCAGACGAGGAGTCCTTCAACGCAGAGGGTGCCCCGGTATCCTGTCCGTGGTTCTACCCTGTGGTAGAACAGCATGACGTAACCTACCATAGGGTAAAACCACTGGCAGGACACAGAGAGAGAGACACACACAGGGCAGGAGCCACACCAGAAGCCCACCAAGCAGAGCCTGGAGAGGAGGTCACCACGGAAAAGGACAATCCATCCACGGGGGGCCAGCGCAGAAGGCAACACCACCAGCGAACAAAGGACCAGAAGCAAGTTCACCCAACACCAAGCACGAAGACATCCCCCCACTGTGAGAGGTCAGCGAGCAGAGAGATCACCGCGGGTCAAGACACTCCTTCCCTCTGCCAGGGCCCTGCTGCCAGGCCCACTGTCTGAGGCAACGTCTCCCAGAGAGCTGCCAACTTTTGTAGGTGGACTGGGGTGAGGGCAAGACAATGCTTTGGGCTCATTTCAGGGTCATGGCAGTCGTTTCAATTTTACTGACCCCGTGCCATGTGACATGCAGCTGAGTCCTGATCAAGACCCTTTTGATCGTGACATAGCTTATACACACCGAAGACACCTGACTTCACCTGCACCAGCTGCCTTGAAAGGAGGGAAACCCAGGGCTGATTGTAATGGACCTGGCGCTGGACTAGTTGTTAAAGTATAGAAATAATGACACAGTGGTTGCTAAAAGAGCCACTGCCCTGAGCCCCTCCCCCGGGATCCCCGAGTCTCCCCATAACCCCATAACTATGGGGTTAGTTCTGGCCGAGAAGAAGACCCCAGGACCCTGCTGTAGGCCCACTTGGAGTGGCCATACGGATTCAGTATTTTGAATGTCACCCCAGGTCCCCTCCTGAAGACGCACGAGAGCTTCGGGAATGAGTCTGAGCGAGGAGGAGGCAGCTTTCTGGCCGCGGGACCTGCAGCCTGGGGAAGCGGGTACAGTGCAGCCTTCCAGGGCGCTGAGCTCACCTGGCGATGCCTCCATAGTCCAGGCCCTCCTCGCCACGCATGATGATGTAGAGCCGGCGGCGCAGGTCGTAGGGTTTCATGTTCATGATCTGAGGAGACAGAGCGTCTGGCCAGCCTGCCACTCTCCCATCCATAGCAGGTAGGGGCGAAAAGGGGGAATTCTAAGGCCTACTCTCCAGCAGACATGGTCACCAAGGCCCATGCCTTGGATACTCGACAGTGTGGGTGTAACAGGCCATGTGACAGAAGAGGGGGTGGTGGGAGGTGGGGTCTTGCCTGCCCCTGGTCTTTGGCACCATAATTACACTCTAACCTGTTGGAAAGAATCCTCAAAAAGTGTCTGCCTGGAAACGTTGATCTTCACGTGGCTGGGCAGGGCATTTGACTGAAAAGAAAAGCAAAAATTTCAAATCGGGGCCTCAAGTGGCCATCGGGTCTCCTGTCTGTAAGAACAGGCATCCCCAACACCCCTGGGCTAGGAGGGGGAGAGCGTGTCCCCTGGGAATGGAAGCTGGCTTCCTAGACACAACCAGCTTGGGGTTACACCAGCATCTGGCCTCCACCTAAGACAGACATGCTAATGCCTGCTGCTAGGCTGCGACATCAGGCCGAAATAATTCAATAACCCCGGCTGCCGTGGGAGTCCCAGGACCAGAACTCACATGGCAGAGGAAACGGAACTGGTGATACTTCCATCGAAAACTTCGATCATAGGCACCAGGGGAACCTTGCTTCGTCCTGGGAAGAGCAAAGATGTTCTAGAATCCATGTGGTTTCGCAAAGAACGAATGATTTGTCTTTGTTAGCCCTGAGGAAAGCTCATGCTGTGTTAATTTAAAGATAAGTAAAGGAAGGCATAAAAGAAAGAAAGTGCCTGCCCTTAAGATCTTCGCAGAGTGAAAAGGAAAACCTAGAACTAAAGCCAGGCCTCTTGCTTTGACAGAAATACGTCCAGCGTTACTCTGAATAACAGGACGGTCCCTGCCTCCCCAGCCCCTTTAGTGTGACACCAACACTGGGCACCAGAGGGCAGCAAGAGCAGCAGAGCACAACTACAGAGTCAGCCTTCCCGAGCAAACAGGACAAGGACACACTGGGTCTGTGCTCACAGACACTGCTGTCGCCGGTGGAAAGTCCTTACCCCGACTCAAACCCTGGGCGAGGATCCTTAAAGGTGGTGGTGCGGGTGTTGTGGTCCACAAAGTATCGCACCCCCTCGCTGGTGTATTTCATCTCCCACCCTGGGGGCAAAGCTGGTTCCTGGATCATCCTGAAAACACAGGGAGACAGGGGTTAAGGGCTGTCCCCACCTTCTGGGCCTCAAAGCTCAGGAGGCTGGGGTCCCCAAAGTGCTGCTTTGTCTCTGCTTTCCCCAGGCTCTTCAGAGCCCGGGGTGGGGGGGTGGTTTGAGGATACGCACCCAGTATGACCCAATTCATGAGGATAGTTCTGCAGCACACAGAGGTCGTTCACTATCCCAAGGCCAAAAAACCAGCCCTGAGTGGACAGCACTACACTAAGCAGCCACCAGCAACACTGGGACACCAAGTGGCCTGGCCCAACTTCTCCTGGGGTGCTGCGGAGCCAGGGTGCCCTCAAACTTTTTGCAGTCAGATTATCAGCAGCCTGCACAATCGGCGCAAAGACCAGCAACACCTACCAGCAGGGCCACTCTCCATCCACCAAGAGGTCTTTCAAGCTCTCATTAGGCCGACACTACATCTATATCGTGAGAGTCTTGGGGCACCTGTGTGTGGCTAAAGGTCCCCCAACATCCACCCTCTGGGACAAAAGCAGTCCAAGGCCACTCAGCCCAAGTCCTTACCCTTGAGTCCGAGGGTCCTCCCACTGGGTAGTGCGAGTGTTATGGTTCACGTAATACACCCGTCCATTGTCCTGTCTCTTCTCTGCCACAGGAGAAGAAAGAGAAAATAATCAGATTCAAACATCTTGAGTTCTTTCCCTCTGGCTCCGACCCCCTGTGCGCTGGGTCTGAATTTCTGCCCCTGTTGCCAACCTGTTAGAGACGTTTCACTGGCCCAAAGCCTGGCTCACTCACATTTGTCACTGGGAAATGGGACAAACAGAGGCCTTCCTTGTTGGGGGGTGGGGGAGGAATATACACATTTCAACTCAAGATGAAGCACTTCTTTGGTTGTCTGGTTTGTTGGAGGGAGGGGGTGGTGTGGCAACAAACACAGAGCAGCCCCGCTGAAACCAGAGGCATAATTGCATCCAGCTGTGTGCAGCATGGACGCACCGCAGCCTCCCCACCCCACCAGGCCCCCACCCCGGTCCCTAAGGGCTGATCCCAGGTCCTGCGACCACTCAGTCCATTGGATGCAGCCAACCTGGGTGCCTCTGTCCCACACGGCAGGGTCCCCCTGGGGTGGCTGCATTTTCCCTCATACCTCTCTGGTCAGCATTCTGTACCATTGGGCTCAGGGACCCTCCACGTTCTCTCTCTTCTCCTACTTACAGGCAAATTTTTGTTCTAAAATTCTCATTTCCCAGAAAACCAGGCATAATAAATTATACCTGGGGCTGTGGACAATTGAAATGCCCATCTTGTTTTCACACTTAAGTGCATGCTTTGAGACGAGACTGTTTACAAGGGACCAAGGTGGGGCCAAACATACTTTTCTCTGCTTGGACCATTTTTATTCTCTTGCCTTTTACTGACACACTGATGATAGCTCTGGGGTCCCCAAGGGTGGTAGTCTGACCTCCAGGGACAGACCCAAGCCTGGTGGTGACTCTGGACCTTGAGAGGGATTGAAAGGGGCGACCCATCAGCTCCAGGTGGATGGGAGAAAGATCTAGGGCATGGCTCCAAAGCCAAAAGAGGTCGCCTATCCCTGGACATTCCTGAGCCTTCAAATCCGTCTCTGTCCTGAACACAAATGATGCTAAGGGCTCTCCCTCTTTAACGATGACAGGGAAAAATGAAAGGAATAAAAACAATCAGTTCCAGAAGCTACACAGAACCCAAAAGCTGAAAAAGGAACAGAACTAGGAGGATGAGCACCCCCTCAACCTCCTGCAACAAGGATTAAGCTGCACGTTCCCAGTATCAACCCAAGGTCTGGGTCTCTCTCTAACTCTCTGCCTTAACCGGCATCCATGACGCAATTGAAATTTTAAAACAGACATTATTTGCCAATCATGCCTCAATAAATCTGGATAAATAAGTAAATAAAATAAAATAAAAATAAAGACAAAAGGAAAGAAAGCAAAGAGGTGCCCGGAACTCTTCCAGAGCCGCCACCACCTCAGAACAGCTTGTGTGACGGGCCCACAGGAGGAAGGCTTCCTGAGAGGTTTCTAGGGGAGGGGGACGCTCCCAGCCCAGAAGCTACTGCTTTGAACTAGATCCTCCACGTCTGCTCTGCCAAGGGCTGAAGCCAAGGCTAACCGCCGGGCCAGGAGATCTGTCCAGCGGGTCTGAGGCCTGTGCCGTCATTTCTGGCACTGCTGCTGCATGGAGGCCGCTTGCAGCCAGCTGAACTGCCTCACTGCTGCAGACAATTTCATAGTCTGGGGGCTAGGAAAGTCCTTAAACGAGCACCTGGCTCGACCTCACTGTAGGGGTGAATGGACTCAGGAGAATCTGGTCATACTCCCAGAGCCAGGGCTGCTGAGGGGCAGATGTGGATCCAAGCCCAAGGGGTCCTGAGTCCCAGGGCAGTGCGTGGGGACATTGCAGGGTTTCTCTTGGAGCAGCAGAGAGGGACATCAGCAGACTGCGACAGCAGACTGTGACAGCAGGCTGCCGATCAACACAGTTCTCGCCTGGTTTGGCAGCTCATTCTTAATGAGCCCTGAAGAGGCGGCCCCTGCCACAGCCCTGGGGAAGCCAGCACAGAGTCCCAAGGGAAGGCACCCTGGCCTTTAGCCAGAATGTTCCTTTTTTCAGTTTTGGACTACTATAGTTTTGTGGTTTTTTCCTAATTGTTCATAAACAGCATTGACTCTGGCCATGGCTCCTCCATTCCCAACTCAGATATTTTCACACTTGGTATCGGAAGTTGCTCTCAAGTCTCTATCAGCTGCTCTTACCTGGTGACTGTCACTTAGCAGAACTGGTACAGAAAGAAAACCCTTTGACTGGGCTACACCACCTGCCTCTATAGAGCCAGAAACAAACTCCGGGTCCCCGGCTGTAGGTCACCAGCTGCAAAACGCATTACAGATTCTCAGATTCTTGTTTAATCTGATGCACTTTTCCCTGCCTATAACTAGGCAGGGATCCTAAGTGTTTCACCCTCTCACTGTGACTTGCTGCCAATTCCTGAGATACCAACGACGCCTTTCATTAGTCCAGGGAGCCTGGTGGGTCATCTGTGTGTGTAGCTGAAAATCAAGAAATGGATGCTTCATGAACTAATAGCTCCCATGAGAAGCACCAAAAGGTCCTGCTAGCACTCTGGAACACAGTGGTAACTCACTAAGTGATACCCTACAGGTTGAAGGGCGTTGATACAACCTCTTAAATTACTACCAGGGAGCAGTACTGTCTGCACCGAGAAGATCCAGCCCCAAAGCTGCATTTCCTAGGCGAGGCCCATCCTGTCGTCAGTTTCCCAGCACCCTGCTGGTGAGCACACCCCCTCCCAGCTTAATACCACCTAAGAACACCACCAAACCAGCACTTACTGTCCTCGGCTGGCCTAACCTATAAATTAAACCCAACACATGCTGATTCCTGCAAACCTCCCAACAAAGGCAGCTCCAAGGGACTCTTGCAGGATTGAACAAAACCCTGCCTCAGCTCTGAGAGCTACGAGATGCACTGAGTCTCATCATCTCTAATGACGCTTTGCGTAACCACTCCTTCCTGGAACAGCCATAAAGCCCATAACGTCTCCTAAGTCATGGGTGTCCATCCTTCAACTCAGTGTTGGCAAATCACACCAAGAACTTGGAAGAAGTAAGAGGCAGCTACCAAGGACAAGAACCACCCATGGCATTATTAACTAGCAATGGTGCACTTCCACAGAGTCACTACCCAGAGCTCAACCCTCTTATCTGCTTCCCTCTGGCCTCTTTCACGGCTATGTTGCAAATAAAAAGGTGGCTTCCATTAGTCAAAATCAGACTGAAGTCCTCCAACATTTTGGCTGCAAAGAAAGGTTTGTTAAGGTAGCTCCTTCCAACCATACAGTCACAGACCTGAAACAAATCCATCTGGGAATCAGGCAGCGTCAACATATTTTAGTGATAGGATGGATTCTGGAGCAGACACCTTGAAACTCACAACGAAAACCCAACAGTCCCCCAGCTGCTCGGGGAAGTCTTTCTCAGGGTCACACTCCTTTAGCTATGGCGGGTGATGCTAGAGGGGTGCAGCTTGAGCACTTCCCCAACCTTCCAGCCCCATCACCTGTAGTCACTCGGGCTGGGCACACCCGGAGTGTGCTGGAGAGAGGAGGTGAAATGGAAACCCGAGGGGTGGAAGTGGGGAGGGAAGACTCAGAGGAGAAGAGACAGAGCATCACGGCTGGCGGAAGGCTGAGGGCACAGAAATGGAACTCGGTACTTACCCCAGCCAGGAGGGAGGGTGCCCAAGGGATCATGGTCAGTTGAAGCACTCGAAGACTAAACACAAGAAACACAGCAGAACACAGAGGTTAAAAAGAGCCACTGGTTGAAAATAAATCAGTTGATAAAAAATAAAAATGCCAACGACTCATTTCCATAGTTTAGCACTTTGGAGAGGATGCAGTGGGACCTTAGGTGGCATCCGCTCCCCTCACAAAGTCTCTTTTTTTTAAAAAAAAAGAAAAACCTAAAAAGAACCCTGCACACAGAGGGCCCCAATGGGTTTTGGAAAGGGTCGAGCAACGGGGAGGAAGAGGTGTGCGGAGGAAGGTGGAGGCGGCCGGGCAGGGCAGGAGGGCCGGGAGCGGGTTTCCCAGCAAGCTCGGCCGAGTGCCTCTGCTCGGCTCTTGCTCGCGGCGGCCAAGGCGACTGAAATCACCACCACCTCCAACTTTCTCCAAGAACCACACACAGGAGGGGAAAAAATATCGCAGGCCTTTCCAATGAAATCATTCCCACAAGCCCTGCCCACGCCCAGAGCTTCCTGGCTGGGGCCGGGCCCTCCTCCCTCCACCTCGGCTTCCAGCCCCCACCGCCCTCCAGGGTGTGCAGCATCCACCCAGACTGAGGACACATTCATGCCCCAAGCCCCTCACCTCCCCCAGGAATGTTTTCCTTCCCCTTCACAAAGCACCTTTATTCTTCCCAGGCCTGAACCTGAAGTTGCTCAGTGTTCTGTGTTTGCCCGTCTGGGGAGGTGGGGCTGGGGACGGGGCAAGAGAGAAGGGGAGACAGGAGAGAGAAAGGGGACCCGGCTCCAGGACTTCAGGGTCGCTGTTTACATTAGAAGCCCCCCCGGCCTAACTCTGCTTGGAGGTCTCTGGGGAAGGGCTACAGTGGACCGAGAGTTCTCATATCCTGCAGGGAAAGGGGGTGCTGTCAAAAACTTTTCATAGTTAAATAAAACAAGTATTGTTCCGCTCTTTCTTTCCTTCTTTCTTTTTTTTTACTGAAACATTTTTATTTCACTTACTAAAATTTAATCGTTATATGAGGGGATCAAGTTCTACACGCAGACTTCAGGCTGCCGGTCTGGCCCCGTCTGGGGGTGACGGAGCCACACACGGGCAGGAGGATGAATGGAGCTCAGTCTCGGCTTGAGAAAACATTGGTGGAACTCGACTGCCAATGAACCCCCTTCCACAGCCCTCCCTCCACCCCCACCTGAAAGGACAGAGAAACTTTCTTTCCAAGGTGGCAACACAGGCTCCTCTTCCAAGCAAGTTCTAACAAAGACGTTTAAGTCTGGAAACCATAGGTTCCTTGATGGGACAGAGCCCCCTTTCAGTGAAAGGCCTCCTACCTACACGGAATGGAACCGTACGAAGCTGGGGGAAGCTGACCTTGATTTAGGGCACTTTACCATCAATCTTGCGGATGTGCTTAAAATCTCCATCACAATTCATATCTGATCATTACTGAAAAAAAATCTCCCAAATTCGCAGAGGTCATTTTGGTACGTGTTTGTGCGTCGGGGAGCTGGGGAGATGGGGTTCAGCATCTCATGAAATCCAAGTTCCTCTAACTTTGTTTTGTAGTCAACACATAAGAACAGCAGCTATTAAAGCATTCGGCGATAGAAGCAAAGGAGCGAACGTGAAAACGCATGCACTGCAGACAACGAAGATAAACGGAATGCAGTTGGTAAGTACTGAGCTATAGGCAATAGCCTTGCAAGAGGGAAGAAGAACTACAGAAAAGGTTATTTTAAGAAATCAAAACAAGAAGCATCAGGTACAAAATTGTTTGCTGCTTTAGGTCTTGCTTCGGAATGAGCAGAGAATCTATCAAGTGTTCGGGAGCTCCGACGGGCATCGGCTTCCAGCTGGTACCGACTGGGCCTACGTGGGCATCCAGTCCTCCTGCATAACGCTACAGATTGACAGGACCAAACGGCCTTTCTTGACAGCCTCCATGACCAGCGCTGAACCAGGGGCAGAAAATATTTAGCAGCCCTTTTTATAATCCTCACCTTTTAAAAAATATCCCAAAGTTTATACAATGTTGGTTCTCTTTTGTTAAAGTGGTTTTTAAAAAATTTTCTTTGGTATCCCCCATTCTCATTCTATCAGAACTCCACCCTCCCTAACCTGTAAGAAGGGGAGAAAAGAAGAGGCAGACAGGAAAGGGAGAGAGAGCAGAGATTGGTAAACACAACCAACACACGAAATCGGATTCAGTGGAAGCTGACGCTTATAATGATTTCACTTCTCATAGTTGGAGGGAAGCACCTGACTCTTTTGGATATTTCTTCCCCGAGATACACAGTACAACTTGAAAAATAAGAAAAGAAAGCCAGAAGGAAGTAAAAAGAAGCCAAGGAGAAACAAAAAATAAAAGCTACACATCATGGCCAGAAAACAAAAAGCCAAAACTCCACACCTCCAGTGAGCCACCCCACTGTCCCTTCTCTTCTAACACTTCCCCTGAAATGAGATCCCAAAGTGTTGCATGGAGCACAGTGGAAAAGCACACAGATAGGACTAAGGGGGGACTGCGGCCAGAAGAGAGGTGCCGGGATGTGCAGGTAAGTGTAAGAGACAAGATGGTGCCCTTTATCACCAGGAACAGAAAGGAGCACTGTTGAATCGGTCCCTAGGCTGGGAGATCTGGGTGCAGGCCACAAGCCAGAGAGCTCACATGAGAGCAAGTCCTCTGGGGACTAAGCACAAAGTTCCAGTAATATTTTAAGATACAAACTCAGAAATAAAGAATGTCTAGCAAATACAGCCGAGGGCAAGAAAGGTTCTGGGAAGGGCATAAAGGTTGCTGCGTCCAAAGCAGGCATCGTTTTTTCAAGAATACACCCAGTGGACGCAGAACAAAGCCCAGGTGCTTGAGAATTCAATCCGCAGGGCTCTCTGCAGAGTAAGAAATAAGTCGTCTGTTTCTGGATAATGCAATTTGGAGTCCACACACTAAGAGACACAAAATGATTTGTTTCAATCCTGCGGACACTGGCTACCTCCTTTAGTCACCTGGGGAGGAACAACGGGAGAATAAAGGAAGAGGTGCCCTAGAGATCAGGGAATGAGTGACGGCCCCATTGCAACAGCACAATGCGCATGGCTGTGCCGAGCATCCTTGGTGGCTCCCAGTAGGAACGCGACATAGAGGGCAAAAGGAAGCTGCAAGGGTGAAACAAACGACAAGAAAACATGCATGAGGATCACAAGCAACAAGGTTCCCTGGGGAGTGAGGAAAGGAAAACACGGCAGAAACAAGGAGAACAATAATGTAGAGGAACTGGAAACAGTGTGTGTTGAGGCAGACAGCAGGAAGGAATTACGGGAGGCTGCAATCTGCGATCCCCTTGATTGCCATTCTGAACTGTATTTCATGTTCTCTACAATGCAGCGAAGAAGAACAAGGTCTCAGTTTAAGCCCAGCAAGAGGAGGAGGGAAGCCGTTCATGTAGTATCGGTTCTTAAGTCTTCCGAGTCAAACCCTGGGCCAAAGCCAAACCCCAAAATAACTATATGAAAGCAACCCTTCTTACTTGTAACCAGGGCATGGCACCATAGCAAACAAGAGGGGAAAACCAAATCCAGAGGGGGAGGAAAATCAACAGAGAAACATTGAAAGCAGACCCAAAAAAGATTCCTACCACATTTTTCAATCTGAGTCTTGTTTCATGGAGAAAAGGTAACTATCACCTCCATGCAAAATCTTCCTACATCCCCAGCTATGCTGAGAAAACCATTTAAAAGTACTCAGAAAGAAAAAATTTTTAGTGTTTAATTTTTATTTCTAGGGAACACTCCAAGTCAAAGTTTTACCTCTGTAAGGCCAGAATGACAGTGCTAAAAGAAGAGAGGCAGGCAACAGGAATGAATGCTCCAAAAAGACCAAGCGGACAGGAGCTCTGGAATCTGCGAATCTTTCCTTTCACACACCAAACATCTTGGTCAACCTCCAGAACCTACTTGGTGGGTGATATGGAAGGCAAAAAAATTTAACGGATTTTTTTTTTTTTAAATTAGAGAAGCTGGATAACCAAGGAGACAAAACCATGTGAAACTCCTAAAATGTGTCCTTATTTCTAAGTCAAAAGACAGACAGGTCAAAGAAGACCTTCCCAGTTTTGCAGCCACGACCACCCAAGAAAACGGCAGGCAAAGTCGCTGGGGCCCAGGTGAAAAGGAACAATCTCTGAAATGCAGAGAAAGATCAGACTCCATCCAATTTTGAAACATGCCAGAACTGGATGCTGGGCACATGTGACGGGGTTAGGGGTGGGAAAGCTGGCATAAGAACACGAGCACTGCTGCTGGGGCAAGGCGCCAGCATGGATGGTAGAGGGGCACCACAGTTGACCTTGGAGGAAACGTACAAGGACAAACGCCATGCTTTCTGCTCATCCACTCTAAGGAAACTGGGGTCTCACTGTATGATGAGCAATCAGCCTCCACAGAGAGAAGGGACAAACTAGCCAAGGGAGATGTTACAATGACTTCTAGTTGATGGTGGTGTTCCTGCTTGGGTGAGCAGAGAGAAAGCCACAAATGAAGGCAAAGGTGACAATGAATGCTGCTCAATTAAATGGAATTAAAGATTTTTCTGAGCATCTAACTAGGGTAGTATCCAATGTAGAAATGAGTCATGGGGTTAAAGTTCATGTCAAATAGAAATAATGTTATACACGGTGATTAGGAGTCAGGATCCAGCACAAAACATTTCCAGCCTGCAACACAGCACCACACCCTGTGCCAGTCCTACTGCAGATCCCAGACTTCACGTTCATGGTGCTCTGAGAAAACGCGATCAAAACTCCAGCTTGGGAATCCCTCCTCTCCCTGTGAAAGGGGCTGCACAGCTGGGCTCCCCCCAGCCCCAGGTCACTGGCGGAGGCTCTAATGGGATGGAGACTCCAGGAGGTGGGGCTGGGAGGGTCCCTAAAGGGACACAGTGTGGGAGACCATTAGACAGTTAATTTGGGACCAGAGTACCCTGAATTCTGGACTAGAAAGTTTAAATGTTACCTTGTAGGTAATGACTACGGAAAATTTTACACCAGTAAAGCGATGCAATGACAGATATATTTGAAGATTGCTCTGGTGGGAAACAGGCAGACACGTTGGAAGAGAGAGAAGGCCCAGAGAGAACAATGCAGAGGCTGCTCTAACAATTCAGATGGGAGGCAGCTGGGCTAGGCCAGGGGTCAACAAACTTTTCCTGTACGGGGCCAGACAACAAATGCTTTAGGCTTTGTGAGCCATATAGTCTCTGCTGTGACTACTTAACTCTACCGTTGTACCACGAAAGCAGCCACAGTCACCGTGTAAACTATTGGACATGCCTATGTTCTGATAAAACTTTATTTACAAAACCAGGCAGTGGGCTGGTTTGGTCCAGGGGCTATTGTTTGCCAACCCCTGATCTAGATGAACTTTAGAAGGTCTCCCATTCTTAAGAATCTGTCAGATAATAAAGATCTAATGAAGAACAGCAGCAGCCATGGAAAAAGAAGAAGTAGGGTGATTGCTTTGATCTGAGGAGGGGGACAAGTCAAGTTGACCTTCAGGTTTCAGGTCAGGGAAAACAGACTTGCATGGAGGGGACAGAAAAGAAAGCCAGTCTTGGAAGAAACATGGTGAATTCTGTTTCAGACATGTTGATTCCTTAAACATAGAGGCTAGACATGGAGTTGCTAAGTTAGAAACATTGGAATTTGAAGAATTTCACTGGGATGAGTAAAATCTCCAGGGTCGGGGCCCTGATGTTGTGAGCCACTGTTTCCTTTGCTCACCAAGCAGGTCAACAGAGAATGGTGAGGTTGCAGGTTCTGAAGTGCAGGGAGGCTCCCCTCCCTGGGGGCAAGCCCCTGCCCTCTCACCTGGTAGAGGAATCTTTGGCTGAAGTGCTGCATGGCCCCCTGGAGCTGATTCCGCTGCGACTGCCACTGCTCGTAGTTGCGCACGTACTCAGCTGTCGGGCGCTGCCAGGTGGTGGTCCGAGTGTTGTGATCCACATAGTAAAACCTGCCTCGGGGATCTGTGCGTTTTTCCCAGCTGGAAACAGTAAGCTCAGAATGAATATAGTAACCACCCCACCCCCAAATTCCAGAAGAATCTCAGGATGGCTGGCAACGAGGGACCAGGGGAGGGTGAGAGGTGATGTCTGGCACAGCCAGGAAACCCAATCACAGGGACTCTGGGGCTTAGACGGTTATGGCAGACATCTGTGGCTGCCTCCAAAGCCACCAATCCCTCCTTGCCATTCCCTCCTGATTTCCATTCCAGGGACCCATGCAGTCGTGGGGAAGCTGACTCTGCTCCCAGCCCCAGAGCTGAACAGTTGACCGGACCAGTAGTGGGCATGTGATCTGTGCCAGGCCCATCAGGCTAAATCTCAGGCCTTTTGCTACAAATTCTAGGAAAAACATAGTCTCTCATCCTTTCTGAATTATGATTCAGCCCTGGGGGCCACTGACTACCATTTTGGACCCAACACAGTACAAAGTAGACTTCATACTGGTGATGGTGGAGCAGAAAAATGGAAAAAAAGTCAGCCTCTTTTGTAATACTGTTGAGCCACTAGCTCAAGCTTCACTTGAAATCAGGATTTATATCTAGAATTTTCAGTTATATCAGCCAATAAATTCCCTTAAGCCAATCTGGATACCAATTTTTGTTATTTGCAACAGAAATTCTCCTG
The DNA here is from genome assembly GCA_023783475.1 of Daubentonia madagascariensis. Lineage (NCBI taxonomy): Eukaryota > Metazoa > Chordata > Mammalia > Primates > Daubentoniidae > Daubentonia > Daubentonia madagascariensis. The sequence goes on from JAKFHU010001224.1 coordinate 5,008,701, forward strand.
ATAGAAGGTGCCAGTGAAAACATGCCACATGGTCATGAGAAGACTTGGTCCAGGCAGCAGCAGGACTCCCCCCATTACCACCTACCCAACATCGGCCCTAAGACACCCACGGGCAAGGCAGGGCTACAGCAGGAGGTAAGAAGCCTCAGCTATGCTTGGTAGGTGTAACTTGATTTCCTCATACACAGGGGAGGAGTGATCAAAAGCAAGCAGGAGGGGGAGCTTTCTAGGGTGATGGAGGTTTTCTCCATCTTGATGGGCGTGGGTTACATGAGTGTATGCATTTGTCAAAACTCAGCAGACTGTACACCTAAGGTCTGTGCATCTCACAGCATGGAAATTATACCCCAATGTTAAAAAGTGAACTTGAATCTAATCAAGCCTCCATATCTAGCTACCAGTTTACAAGGAAGACAAGGGAGAGAGGAACATGTTACACAACACCACAGGGTCACAATCAGCCACATCCAGAATGTGAGAAATTCTACATGACAAATGCCGTTTCTGCAACAAATAAATGGCCTGAAAAAAATAAGAAAGGGCTGGGAAACTTACACACTGAGAGAGACTTAAGAGACATATCAGCCAAAAGCAATGTGTTGACCTTGGGTTTGGATGTGATTCAAACCAAACAAATATAAAAACATATTTAAGACACTTGGGGACAATGGAACATGGGCTGGGTATGACATGACATAAGGAAATATTGTTAATTGTGTTGGGTGGGATAACAGAATTGTGGTTTTTATGTTTTCTTTAAAAAAAAAAAAACCTCATCTGTTAGAGACGTGTGACATATTTACAGGTCAAAGGATACGATGTCTGAGATTTGCTTTAAAATTCATCAGCCCCTGGGAGGTCAGATGAAACAAACTGTTATTAATTGTTAGAACCAGAAGAGGGTGACAAGGGATTCATTGTACTGTTCTTTCAAATTTGGTGTATGCCTGAAATTTTCCATTATAAATCTGCAAACAGCGAGGCAGAAATGGTGGAAAAAAGAAAGAAAGAGGGACCAGCCGAGGAAAGCAGGACGACCGCGATGCAGAGGGAACCTAACGTGGGTTGCATGAATGAGCCCAAAGTGCTGGAAGCCTTTGTTCCCTGACCGCCGCCTCGTTGCATCTCCTCTGAATTCTCATCTTACTCACACGGCTACTGGGCCTCGTCTGGTACCTGCCTCAATTTTCTGGGTTCGCCTCCCTCCTAGCCGACTTTTGGGCCACCTTTCAATGATCTTTTTAAACTCGAGGCCTCCCTAAAAATGGCCTCCCCCAAGCAGCTCCCAGGCCCCACAGCCAGTTCCCAGATTTTGTCTGGGTTCTGACCACTAGACTGCCTCACCTTCGTGACCGGCTGGGACTGTGCATTCAAGTGAGCGCCACCGCTCTCTCCCTACACCTGAGCCCTTCCCGGTTCCCTCAGGCCCGGTCTCCTGGGATGAACACAGACCACCGCCATTCCCACAGACCTCAGTACATCACTCGGCCGAGTGCTTCTTTTTTGTTCTCTCCCTGGCCTTGGCTCTCCGTTTCTTTGTCTGGATCTGTGTCACCTCAGCCCCGGACTACTGCACCTACCCCAGAACTAACCTCCCCATGTCCATCTAGCCTTAAAGGACCATCAGAGTAACCCACTAGACTGGCCCGTTGGGTCCCGCTCCTGCCCACACACTTCAGTGGACTCCCCGCCGCCCATGAGTCAAAATCCTTTCGCTAGTATTCAAGGCTCACAAAAATCTGGAACCTTCCCGCCTTTCTCATAATTTCTCTAACCGAATCATTTTTATTTATTTTTATTTGTTATCAAAGAAATCATGTTTATATAGTTTTAAAATGCAAAAAGGACAGGAGACATAATGAAAAACCATGGTCTCCTGCTTTACTGCTGAGTCTTGTTCCCTAAAGGCAACTACTTTCAACTCTCCACTGCTTCTGCTAGTATATACGTACATCCATATCTCTAAATAACATGTCTATTCCATTATTTCGTGATTTTTGCCATATTTGATATTACTTATGGACTTTCGACTACCAAAGATGAGGATTTAGTTATTCTATTCCACTCCCAGCCCGCACACTGTGGTCTCCTCCCCTCGTCCTCCGATATGGAAAATCAGTAAATCAATATTTGCGGCTTGTGCTATGATGATGTGGAATACTATAAATACGTTTCCTTACTTGTTAACAATGTTTTGGTATTTTTTCTGGAGGTAAGAACTTCCTTGTTTCCTTCTGCTTGGTTTTCAAGAACCTATCACTAATTCACTCCTAGAATCTCACACCGGACAGGTGTCCTGTCCTGTCAGGGGCATTAATCTCTCGGCCAATCTCTCCTTTGTCGGAGGTGGACGGTTGTACATCCACATCACAGCCGCTCGACACTATTGTCTTCACTGATTTTCCCTCCTCCTCCTCCTGGGAACTCCCCTCTGGGTTGAGTTCCCTGTGTCCTGCACCCCGTTCCTTCTTCTCCCTTGGCTTCCTCTCATCTGATGGAATAAATCATCTAGTAGCTTCTGAGAAAGGATGCACCTTTCTCAGAAACCCAGCATGTCTTTAAATGCCTTTATTTCTACCCTCATGCTACAATGTTAAAAGGACTAAAAGTTGATTTCTAGACAGGAATTCATTTTCCACCAGAACTGTGAAGGTCCTACTCTATAGCCATTGTTGAGAAGAAGGACGGCATTCTTGATTCCTGCCCCTGAGGTGGGAGGATCACTTGAGGCCAGGAATTCGAGGCCAGCCTGAGCAAGAGCAAGACCCCATCGCTACAAAAAAATAGAAAAAATTAGCCAGGCGTTGTGGTATGCGCCTGTAGTCCCAGCTTCTTGGGAAGCTGAGGCAGGAGGATCACTTGAACCCTGCTTGTGGTTGCAGCGAGCTATGATGACACCACTGCACTCTATCTGGGGTAACAAAGCAAGACTCTGCCTAAAAAAAAAAAAAAAAAAAAAAAAGATTACACCTGAAGTGAAGGGTGGGATCATACTGCTTAGAACTCTGAAACTCACCACAGCAGAGGAATTCTAGTCAAATAGGAGGATTGAACATGTGTTTATTTCCATTCCTCCTGAAAACCCACTAAAATAGCAATAAAGGTATTCAAAAAAAGCATAAACCTACAACAATAAAGGAATGGAAGAGGAGAAACAGCATATGGGAGATGTTAACCAAAGTTTAGTTGCAGATAGGTAAGTGGCAGGCTGAGCACACTGAAACCCCGGCCCACAACACGAGGTGTCCCCCAGGAAGCCAGCGGGTTTGCACCACGGGGCCCTGGAAAGCCTCAGCGATCAGTGACACCAAGGATGGGTGTGGAATGAAAGTAAAACCTGAGATCAGTTGGAAATTTGTGCAGGGAGCAGTTAGGTTCCCACGCTGTCCACCATCTCTCCCAACCATCTACTGCATGTGCATGTGTGAGAGTGTGTGCGCGTGTGCCCACACGCACACACAGCCACACCACTGCTGCTGACACTGACAAGCTCCTGAGAGAGCAGGCCCAGCCGTGGGCACACAAGCCATAGATGAAGGCAGGGATGAGCTCAGAGAAAAGGGATGAAGTGGGGATGCTGTCTCTGGTCCCCAGGCTACAGACTGGAGGGTTTTTTGCTGGGGTAAAAGACCAGTCTAAGGGAAAAGAAGTATAGATTGTGATATTTGGGGACCTTCTACTGAAACAGCTGAGCCTCTTCCTGTTCACTGCAGTGAAGCCATAGTCAGTGGCCCCCACCTGACTACCCAGAGCTGCCAGTCAGTGTTTTAGTGGCTCATTTTTTTTTTTTTTTGAGACTCTGTCATCCCGGCTAGAGTGCAGTGGCACCATCACAGCTCACTGCAACCTCAAACTTCCGGCCTCAAGCGATCGTCCTGCCTCAGCCTCCTGAGCAGCTGGGACCACAGGCACCTGGCCTCAGGTACAATCTTATGCAGAGCAGAGAGTCCGCCCTGACATCCGCCCTCTTTGGCTCCAGTGGGCATCTCCACCAAACCCAAGTGCCTTGCAGGGCACACTTTGAGCACCTTTGTTTCACACAAACCTTCCACTCCAGCACAGCTACTCGGTGCATCATTCCCTAAACACAGTTCTTACATCCCCACAGGCATGCTGGCACCTCTACTGTGCCCTCAACCTGAAGCGTCTTCCTGTTCTTATTTAAGTCCAGACTTTCCTGCAAGAGTTCGATCCACTTCACCGTGTGAGGCCTCAACCCTGCTACTCTCCAGAGACCCCTCTCTCTGTGTACCTCTGCTCTGAGCATTGCTTGAGAGTGACTAAAAAACAAGCGACTGCATCTGTCCTTAGCTACCAAGCCCAATACTTAGTGCTCCTGGATAAAATGACCTGTCCTCATATCAGTTTCCTGTGGGTTTACAATACGGGGAGAGCCATAATAAAGTGAATCCTTTGACTCAACCTTGCTCTTCAGTGACTAGGTCTGTGGAGATAATGGCTCCATCTATAGTCTCAAAATTGTTCTCACCATAGTTAACACTTCCCTGGGGGCGGGACTTCTCCTACTAATTGGTGATGAAAGCTTAAGCGTTCAATCATTCTGTCCTCTCTGAGTTCCCTATTACAGAAAGGAAGTATGATCCAGAGGCCCAAAGCTTGTGGCCTAAAACTCAGGAAGAACTAATAAGCTGTACGGAGTGTACAGCTGAGCCATCTCCCAGGAAACCATCAAAACTATCCCAGAAATAAGAAAGCTTGATCTAACGTTCCACCTCAACACATAAAGAAGAGTAAATCCTTAGCTGTCCTTAGAAGACACCACTGAATATCTTTACTGAAATTCCACCCAAAAGCTCACCAAGGTCAAGGCCTTCATACCTGATAGATCAGAGAGGCCAAGAGGCAGCCAGGGCACACACATGCACAGCTCCTGCTGCTCTTAAACATACACGTTATAAGTACATGAAGTACAAGTGTGCACACATACTGTTAAAGACCATGTTTAATTTGTGCACAATTGGAGAAATTCAAATATTGACTAAGTGTTTGACTAAATGAAGGAAATACTGTTAACAATACTGTGGTTGTATTTTTAATAAGAAAACATTTTGTAGAAATATATACTGAAATATGGATAAATGATATGATGTTTGGGATTTTCTTCAAAATAATCTAGGTCACAGTGTGGGGGGTGGGTTGGGTAAGGGTTACAAATCAGGAGCTGGAAAACTTTTTCTATAAAAAGCCACAAAGTAAATATTTTAGGCTTTGCAGGCCATACAGCCTGCCTCAATTACTCAACTCTGCCAATGAAGTGCAAAAACAGCTATAAACAATAAGTAAAGAAATGAGTGCAGCTGTGTTCCAATAAAACTTTATTATTTTTTTTTTTGAGACAAGGTCCCACTTTGTTGCCCAGGCTAGAGCGCAGTGATGTCATCACAGCTCACTGAAACCTCAAACTCCTGGGTTCAAGTGATCCTCCTGCCTCAGCCTCCCCAGTAGCTGGGACTATAGGCATGAGCTACCGCACCCAGCCCCAATAAAACTTTATTTACAAAAACAGGCAGTGGGCCATATTTTGTCCACAGGCCATCATAGTGTGCCAACCCCTGGTACAGATGAAACAAAACTCACCACAAGTTAATAATTATTGAAGCTAAGCATTGAATATATGGGAGTTCATAATACTATTCTCTCTACTTTGCACATATTTGAAATTTTCCATAATAACACGAAAATCTCCAAAATAAAATGCTTGACCAGGTGTGGTGGCTCATGCTTGTAATCCCAGCACTTTGGGAGGCCAAGGTGGGAAGGATCATTTGAGACCAGGAGTTTGAGACCAGCCTGGGCAACAGTGAGAACCCGTCTCTAGAAAAAAAATTTTTTAATGATTAACTTTTTTTTTTTAATTTAAGAAGGCAATGTTTAATTTTGGTAACTTCATTTGACTTCAAGGCAAAGTAAAAAATATAGGGCCGGGTGCGGTGGCTGTAATCCTAGCACTTTGGGAGGCCAAGGCAGGAGGATCTCTTGAGGTCAGGAGTTCAAGACCAGCCTGAACAAAAGCAAGACCCTGTCTCTACTAAAAATAGAAAAATTAGCTGAGCATGGTGGCATGCGCCTATAGTCCCAGCTACTGGGGAGGCTGAGGCAGGAGGATCGCTTGAGCCCAGGAGTTGGAGGTTGCAGTGAGCTATGATGACCCCACTGTACTCTAGCCTGGGCAAAAGAGCAAGACTCTGTCTCAAACAAAACAAAACAAAACAAAGTGCACACTAATGATGACAGATTATGAGTTTCCTTCCCAGAAGGTTAAGGAAAAAAAGGAAAACCCAAGTACTCTAATGGAAAACTGAAGCTATAAGCAGCCCATCCACGGAAATTTGTAGGGCCAGAAGATGAGGTGGTATTTGCATGGCACACGCCTGACAGCTGAACCAAACAAAGCATGGAGGCTCTCCCAAGACTGCCAACTTCCGACAGCCTTTCTCTCTGCAAACTTAGGAAGGGGAAGTGTGCATGTTTTATGCAGGAGCCCTCCATGGCTGCTTTACTGGGAGGTGATTCTGTCTTGAGAGCAGAATACATTCCCTTTTGAAAGCTCTCAGGACCAGGAGACACATGTGGAAAAAACTTTCTGTCCCTGGCAGACAGGGAACCAAACCCCTTCTCCTTGAACTTGGACAGTCTTCCCTCACTTGGAAGCATCTCTCATCCTTTGGTTTTGGAGAACTCAGCGGCATCTCACGAAGCCCAGCTGAATGAGAAGCACTCTGCCTTTAGGGGCAGGCTGGGCACAGGGGGCAGTGAAATGTATCAGTGCTCTTTCTCTCTTGGCCTTTCATGCTCCTTTTCTTCCCAAGAGATCCTCTAAAAATTCTAGACTATCCTAAGGAACAAGAGCAAAATTAAGATAAGTGGATAGGAAAAGCAATCAAGTGACCCAGGATAAATGTCACTGTACTCTGCTATCTCTGTAGAAAGGGACCATTTCAAGAAGCTGTCGGGTGACTCTTGGTGCCAGTTCTGGAGTTTCAGGGCTTGCCGGTTCATGCCTTACCCTGGAGGAAGAGGCCGCTCCCAGGTGGTGGTCTTGGTATTGTGGTCGACATAATAGACACGTCCATTGGGCAGCTCTCGCTGTTCCCATCTGAAAAATAAAGTCAAGGGAAGCACGAGATACATGGTGGAAAGACATAAGCCCCTTTTAGAAAGGAAGCCCTTCACCACTGGTGTGGCTAACTTTGGGGAAACATCAAAGATGACATGCAAGATCGACCCAGTAGTCAAGCCATCTCTGTGCCATTGTACATAGTGCCACCCAGGAATGCTTCTTGAGGAAACTACAAAAGTTTCCTTCAAGGAATCAATGTACCAGGATACACCACAGATGGCTCTAAATTCCCCTAAATGAACCATATGAATCTACGTTCCATGGATTTTCCAAATCAGTGTTTCTTGGCCATTTGGGGATCAAAGATCCCTTTAGGAATGTGACAAAAGCTGAGAATCCTTTCCCTCCAAAATGCACTTACGATGAAAATTTCTATGTAGTTTCTGGGTTTCATGGACCTCTCCAAAAGGTAATCTATGGGCCCTCCAGCCTTTTTAGCCTACACAACCTGCTACAGTCACAAACTATATGACAAGTCCTGTTCTCCTAGCATTGTATGTATTCATGATCACATTTATTTTTGAAAGATAGGATTCATTTACAGAGGATTACAGCATACTGTTATTTATTGACTACTCTATCCATGAAGTCAAGTCTGTGTGTAAGTTAATGTAAGATCTGGGTGCTGAGGGTGGTTGGTCTCTGCTAACGGAAGAACGACAAGGTAGCAGGTGATTTAGATATAATCCATAAGCATGATCAGTACATAATACAGCCAAGGAGAGCACCTATCCCCACACTCCTGTTATTCACACACAGTCTGACAGTAACTCCACTTACCCAGGACACAGTAACCTATATATAAAGGATGCAAACAATTTATTTATATAATGCTTACCACTTTATAAAGGATGTTAACAGTCCTGTGACCCTTTATGCTTTACATTGATTTTATTTATTTGTACTTTTGGGTACTGTCTAGGGGAAATTGGCCTTTTCCAGAAAGCTACTACAGTCTGTTCTGCTTTAATGCTTGTTTTGAAAATGCAAATTTGTTCCAATGCTATTGATATATGAGGGAACAATGTGAGCATAATGTGAATTCTGTTTAATTATGCAGGACTTTTTTGGGGGGAGGTATTTTTTTTTTAAGAGATGGGGTCTTGCTGTGTTGCCCACGCTGGTCTTGAACTCCTGGGCCTCAAGTGATCCCCCGACTTTGGCCTCCCGAGTAGCTGGGATTACAGGTGTGCACCACCATGCCCAGCTTATGTGCATGATTTTGTCTGTGAGAAACACTAGATGCACACAGAGAACTTCCCCCAGCTAAACCCAGTTACACAAGAATGCACAAAACCCAGAGGCACCTACCAGCTACCTCAGTTTACCATGTGTTATATGCCATGCCATCCACATCTGGTATTACAACTCCCATCTGATTTCAGATACCCCTCCTTGCACCACTTCACAGTAACACTCACAAGCTCCAACCCTCCCAACACCTGCTTCCACAAGCAAACTTCAGGTCTTCTCAAGGGAAGGTGCTATACTTATTGTATGACCAGAGTGCTACTGTTAAAAGAAAAATTTTAGACAAATAAAATTTAACAGAGTTTATTTGAGCAAAGAATGATGCGTGAATCAGGCAGCACTCAGAACCAAAAGAGGTTCAGAGAACTCCGCCCAGTAGTGTGAGCAGTGAGTTTTTAGAGGCTGAACATGGAGGCAAAGTAGGGAAATCAACCGAATGGCTTCAGCTAGGCATCTGCCTTATTTGGGCATGGTCTAATCAGAAGGCTGCCTGTGAATGGCTGAAACCCAGCTATTTGTTACCAAAAATATACTCCTGATTTAGGTTTGGGTTTGTTTACACACTAAGTTAGGATGCAGTTTGTTATGTAAAAACTCAAACTACGGAGACAGTCTCAGACTAATGGCTCCCACTTACTTATTTAACACTACAAATACCATGAATATGCACTTGGGAACATTTTCTCTTCTGGTTATTCTTGCTCAAGACTCTGGCTGATGAGAATCCTGGGGATTTGACCCAGGTGCCCTGGTTCCTCCCACTGCAAAAGGAAGATCATCATCATTCAATATTTTACGAAAAGGGCAGGATCTGGGGCTAAAGTGGCCAGATGAAAATACACACTGGGTAAAGTTAAAGATCTTCTCCCTCTGGATGCCCTTCCGAATTAAAGATGAGAAAGTAACAATATGGCCAGCTTAAGAGGCTGAACTCCATCTCATCTCCAGAGCCCTGGAGGGGCTTCCAGCACAGAAGGCAGGTGGCTTACTGTAGCTTCACACCAAATCTCCAAGTGCCTCTGTCTGCCTGGTAACAGAGGAGCAAATCTTATGCCCTCTTTACTCATCTGAATTTGGAAATGAAGAAAGTCCTGAGAAAGATACTTGGCTTTGAAAAATGAAGCACCTGGAGCCAACAGCAGTAAACTACCTTTCCTAATGGTGCAACCAATACGATTTAAGTAGCTGAGACCTCTCCAGCTTTCCCTAAGAAGTCAACTACATCCTTCCCTTCCTTGAAAACAGGGGTTCCTTGGGTAGTTTTGTGGCACAAAAGCCCACAACACTAGTGTGCTCATTTTGCAGGCAACATTTGGAACACTGTCCATAATATTGGAGTGGGCTTCCCCTTTCACAAAGACAAAATATCCGTCATGGCAATAGGAGATAAAAAAACACTAGCATTTTTCTTTTGTTCCCCAAAGTTTTTTGTTATAATTTTCATCTTATAAGCAGTCTCCACCTTTGACTTCTTTTATATTTCATTTGAGATGAGGAAAAATTTGGTTTTATTATACTTTGGCTAATATTTTGATTTAAAAATAGGATAATACTTCAAATTCCATGAAGTTTTTAAATGCCTTTAATTGACACAGTGGTATTCCCACACACTGCTAGAAATGAAATCGGTGTTAAGTCCTCTTCCCTTATATTCAACCATTTCAGCGGGTCTTTAGAGTGTACAAGCCCAGACAAGATCTGCCCTTCCATCTTTGATGGCAGCTGATCCTAGAAATGAAAGTCTCTCTTTCAGGGATCGTTATTGTCCAGCAAAGCTCAATGTCCTTCTAGGAACCCTCTCAACTGGCTTTGCTAGAAAAATAGTTACCAGAGGAACAAGACCTTTCTTCCATTATGGTTTTTGATATCTACATTTTTCCTTTCACAATTGGACCCCTGCTCAGATTAAATGTCCATGTGGGTCCTCCCTGATCCATGACCTGGCCTACTGAGAACTCACTCCTCCCTCACCTGAATGGCTATTCATAACCCACACAAATCTCTCCCCTTCATCCATGCGGCACAGTTGGTTGATTCTATCTGTCAACCCAACAAGCCCCCCGGTTCTTGCTCCTCCTCAGTGGTTGCTGAATGACATAGATGAAGCCTCCAACTGTCTTGGTTTGGTCCCCCCATGCCAAGAAAGTGATACTGGCATCAACTTTTAATCAGCATATCCCTGTCAAAGGTCAGGCTCTGTCCCTTAGAAGCATCTTCTTCACACTGAGATTAAAAGGCTTTTTAATCAAACTACCCATGGGTCTCCACACTGCATCTTGGTCACGTGGGTCACATGCTCTCCCCCTGAATAGTTTTCTTTGATGCCCTCAGGAACAGTGTTCAAAGCACCAAGCTCGTTTCAGGTCCCTACCCAACACATTGCTCCTTGGCCTTCAGTGAGTAACATTCGGTTGGATCACGGACTACACAGGGTCTCTGTGTCTGAAAGTACTTAAAAAGTAGTCTCCAATTTCAATTAATCTTAGGTACTTTTTCTTTTGCCTAAATTACCTTTGCTGCTATGGATTTTAACTGCCCTTTACTCAGTTCTATATCTTCCACCCCCATCCCCCAATCTCCCCACAATTGCCATCATTAAAAGGTTAATGGCTAAAAATTTCAATCTTGTTACTAGGATGACATCAATCATCTCTCTCCTACGTTGTCTGAAAGGAAATTGGTCTCCTGAAACACATTTGCTTGTAGAAGGTCTCCTAAAGGTGTTCAGGAAATTAATTCTTAATGACCCACCCACCATTATAGTGTGTGTTCAGCCATCATGATCAACTTATTTCTTGGTCAGATTCCCCTATGTTTGAACAGATCACCATTTCACCAAGAGAAGGGTTAAAGTGAGGAGGGATTAAAGCTGGGCAAAGAGTTCAGGTGAGTATCAGAGAAGTTCTCTTTAAATAGCCCTTACAAATTTACATATCACAATGCTCAAAATTTCAATCTTAGGAAGAGCATTAACCTGTATTCATTAATTTGCTTGCTTTTTATTAACACAGGCACTAGGCATTCGTAAAGATAACTCTCAATCAAAACCCGCTCTCTCCATTAGAAAACAAGATCACACCGGAACCCTTACACACCCTAAAAAAAGATGCCTTGCTGGTTACTTAGACAAAAATTAAACTTCAGAAGAATACACGGGAAGTACTCAAGTATTCCCCTTCCCCTTCCCCTTTCCCTTCCCCTTCCTCTACCCCTTCTTTTGAGACAGGGTCTTGCCCTGTGGCCCAGGCTGGAGCGCAGTGGCATGATCATAGCTCACTGCAACCTCGAATTCCTGTGATCAAACAATTCTCCTGCCTCAGTCTCCCAAGTAGCTGGGACTACAGGCACACCACTATGCCCAGCTAATTTCTTTTTTAATTTTTTTGTGGAGATGGGGTCTTTCTATGTTGCCCAGGTTGGTCACGGACTTCTGGCCTCAAGTGATCCTTCTGCCTCAGTTTCCCAAAGTGCTGGGATTATAGGCATGAGTCATTGCATCTGGCCAGTATTCAAGTATTCTTAAAGCTGTCTATGTAGAAGTTCAAATCCCCACAGGTAAAAACTACACGAAATTCACATTTTCTTACTTTATGCTCCGATAGAAAATGCCTCTGAACCAAGTCCTATTCTTCCCAAAGCTTTGGCTACTTCCGGGGTGAACCATAAGATTTATTTCCTCTGCAGGGATGTTTTCAGGCTGTTTCATGAGTCAGAAATCTGTGTGCAGTGGCACATGTCTCCTGCTCACTGTTTTCAGGGCTTCAGTAGGTCCTTTGTAAACTGGGAAGCAAATGTGTTAAACTCAGCCCTTCCCCCAGGACCTTTCCTGAAATATGGAACGAGCCTTTAAATCTAAGCACACTAACCTCCTTTTAGTAACTCAACAACCAGCACTTTATGCCCTTCAAGCACAGGGTGGCATAGGAGCAGCTACTGAGGCTCCTGAATTAAATCTGTTTTTCTTCTCCTTCTTCTTTGGCCGTTCCATTTTCTTTGCCTTGGAAAAGTCCCCAAAGCTCTTCAATGGGAATTGGCAACACTAAAATATATGCTTTCATAGACATACAAGACAATTCCTTAGAGATGGTGTGTATAAAAAAAAATTTTTTTAACATCTTTGCAGATAGGCAGTTAGCAATGTAGGGAAATAGTTACTCTCAAAAACAGTTAGTGGGAGCAAAAATGGGTATGTTCTTTCCAAAGGGCAATTTGGCCAAAAAAGCTTTACTATATGAATACTTTTTATTTATTTGTTTTTCTTGTGAATACCCTTTAACTCAGTAACTTTACTTCTAGGACATATACTAAGGAAATAATTACATGTCAAAGATTTAGCTATCAGTACATCTGTTACAGCACATCACAGCAGTTACAGAAAAATTGGAACAACCAAAACGCCCCAACATGGAGAATTAATAAGATAAATTATGTTATTTCTATAATGAGCATTCATTGAAAATAACATTGTAGATGAATATTGACTTGTTCAGATATTTACATTATATTGGATGAAAAAAGCCAGTTTGAAATAACATGCCTAACATAATCAAAATTTTGTTTAAAAATTACATAAATATACTGCTTTTCATCAAATCTAAAATGTCATCAATTGTAAAATTATTTAACATACTATTAAAAAAGAAAAAAACACCAGCAATTAAACTATGACACCCCAGTGCTTATAAATTACATCCTGATTTTAAAGAAGTTAAAATGTGAAATAACATGTGTATCAGAATCAACAAAATTTGAAGTGTATGTAAAGTTTTTATTATCACTTCAGAATAAGGAAAAATTTTAGACAAAATACAAAAGGCATATGAAAAACATGTAAAAATTTGGCTATTTAAAATTTTTAACTCCTGTAAAATAAAAAGCACCATACACAAAGTGAAAAGACAAGCCACAGGCTGGGAGAAAATATTTGCAATGCACATAAATGAGAAGTGATTAGTATCTAGCACACATTAAGAATCCTGCAGATTAAAGAGAAAAAGAGAAATAGCCACATAGAAAAAATGGACCAAAATAAATGAATAGGCAATTCACACAAAAGGACACCAAAGAACCAAATAAAAACATGTAAAAAGAGGTTCAACCTCAATGGTAATCAAGGACATTTAAATTAAAACCTCAAAGAGGTACCATTCACACCCATCAGACTGGCCAAAATGAAAAAAAGCTGACAATGCTAAGTTTTAGCAGGAATGCTTATGCATGCTCCTGGGGGTATGAATTGGTAAGGTGACTCAAGAAAGTGATTTGATGGTATCTATTAAAATAGAAGACCTTCATCCCCTACAACACAGAAATTCCAGTTCCTGTACATACCTTAAAGAAACAAACATGTACCACAAAAAGGCATGCACAGAAAAACTTTACTATAGCATTATTTATAATTGTAAAGAAACAAGTGAATAGATAAATAAATTTTTCTTATTCATACAATAGAATACTTTATAGCAGTATAAATGGATGTCCCAAGTTCCACGTATCTGGGTACATAGGGGATGGGATCAGAAAGGAGTTCATGGGACTTTCAACTGTATTGGTTACATCTTATACATCAAGGGATTAAAAAAGGGGGGGGAGATTTGTAGCAAATGCAGCACAATGCTAAAATGTGATAAAGCTGGGTGGTGAGCCCACAGGTTATTTCTTATATTATTCTCCATTCTTATCTGCATACTTACACTATTTTATAATGAAAATAAATAAGTACTTTTTTTTTGAGACAGGGTCTCGCTCTGTCACCCTGGGTAGAGTGCAGTGGTGTCATCATAACTCACTGCAACCTCCAACTCCTGGGCTCAGGCAAACCTCCTGCCTCAGCCTCCCAAGTCGCTGGACTACAGGTATACACCACCATGCCCAGCTAATTTTTCTATTTTTGTAGAGATGGGGTCTCACAATGTTGCCCAGGCTGGTCTCGAACGCCTGGCCTCAAGCAATCCTCTTACCTCAGCCTCCTAAAGTGCTAGGATTACGGGTGTGAGCCACCATGCCCAGCCAAAATAAATAGAGTTTTAAAAGCACATAATGTAAGATTATCAAATTTTGGTAGATGTGTGTTTAGATGTCCGTATATGTGGTCCCAGGCAAATTGCTTAAGGTTTCCTCACTTGCAAGGTGAGGACAAAAGTAGCTCCCTCACAGAGTGTTGTGAAGACTGCGTGAATTAATCCACGTACGAAACTCAGCAGTCCCCAACACACCATCAACATTTACAACACATGGTAGCTATTATTAATGATCGTGGGAAAAAACACACAAGGTGCATAAAAAACACCAATGGTTAAATCTGGGTGGGTGCCTGATGTTGCTGCTACTGTTCTTGTTCTTCTACGTCTTCTTCCTCCTATTTTTTTTCTAATTTTCCATCAATGGTCTTTTATATTAAGATCAAAAAAGAAACTTTTTAAAACTTTAAGAGCTCCCGAGAATGTGAAAGCCTTTTGCTACTCATTCAACAAACACTTATCACTCCGTCTCCCTGGAAGCCAGGCACTGTGCTAAGTGCTGGGGGTACAAGGACGGACATGACATTCCCCGCTCTTGAGGAGCTCTCAAGGAAGTGTAGTAAAAATGAAAATTAACAATCATGCATGAATACATACATACAGGTAGGGCAAAAACACCTCATGGCCCAGCCTCGGACAACAGTAGAATCTTTGGAAATAAGAGCATATGTTCTGAGATGAGGATGAGGAAGCCAGAAATATAAGCTATTTGGCATGACCTAAGCATATGACAATCCTTGCCCAGTCAAGAACCAAACCATATTCAGCAAAGAAACAGACTGAGGAAAGACACAGATTCTCCCAGCATAATCCTTTACTCTGGTGCTACTCAAAGAACAGTCCACGGCCCAAACTGTTACTGTTCCACAACCAGGAAAGTACTGAAGTTTCTTAGCATTTAGAAATTTTTCTACCAATTTGACACTGCCACACATCCAAATATGTAGAGTCATCTCACTGAACAGAGTACAGGACAAAAAGATTCACAAGGACTGAATATTAAAAAATATATTACAACAAAGCAACAGCAACAAAAAAGGAATGGTTCTTCAAATAGTTTTGAGAAGCACTGTTTTAACACTCCTTGGGTAAGGCTCTTTGGCTAGTGCTGAAATTGAGTTTGGAATGAAATCCAGTGGCAGCGGCTGGTTTATAACTTAGCAGAGAAGCTCCAAATTCCAACATCTCTTAAAGTGTCTCTACAAACAAAATGCCAGAGAACTCTTACAAGGTTGTCATCCTTGATAGTGTTCTCGAGGACCACCTCTGCAAAGTGGCCCTGGAGCACCATAATTGGGCATGGGGGTAGGGGAGATGGCAAATCTGAAAGATCCAGAAAACACCCCTCCTCAATTAATTCTGCTCTGAGGCAGGAAGCAGGGCAGCCAACAACCTCGGGAGAAAAAGGATGGTGTGAAGTGGCAGGGCTGAGCTGAGTCTGCGTCCAAACACAACGCCCTCCGTTATGTAAGAAACCACGGCGGCGTGCTGGCTGCCAAGGCCAAATAATGTGCCTCTGTGTGTGTGGGACTGAGGGAGCTGCAGCGACTGGGACACGCTTGAAGTTTATCTAAGCCACGCACATACAGTCGGCTCATTCATAAAGAGCATTTGGTCCCCAAAGTGGGCTCAGTGCTGAGAAAAACCAGATACCGGGCCAAATGACCAAAGCCGTCATGTTTCCCGATGCCCGCAGCCTGGACCACTGTTTCGCTGTGCCTCCAGAACCTTCCTGGCACTCCTCCGTTCATAGACACTTGCAACCTGAAAACGCCATGCCCTTCTAGTTGGCTTCTTTTGTGCTTCATAAATGAAAAGCTACAGAAAGCAGGAGGGTTTAGAGACGGGGAGAGAGGAAAGGGATGAGGAGGAGTATTGTGTTTGGACTTGGGCAGCCCAAGTTTCGGTAATCATCAGTCCTTAAAACACGCAGACGCGTGTGACCTTCTATGACCAGAGTCTCATCTGCTGCCAATTTCAAAAAGAGAATGTGGCGACCTGAAAAACAGACCCATGGGACCTCCAAAGAGAACCTGCCCCCACGGCTCAGTAAAGGAGACAGGAGTTGAGAAGATAAAGTTGGAAAGACAGAGTCAGCTGGAGGCCTTAGAAAGCAATCTAGCTTGGCTCAGAAATGCCCAGCAAGGAGGAGCCACGCTCCCGACACCTGCCAGTGCACGACGGTCAAACAGGGAAGAGCATTCTGACCCACATGAGAGTGTGTGTGAACCCAAAGCCACTCAACCCAGTGAATGACGGCATTAGGCTCAACTTTGCCCCTGGGAAGAAAATGCAATATTCCTGTCAAAGTGGTGCTTTCTTTCAGGCATCAAAAAAGCAGAAAACATTCATCCAAGTGGAGGAAAGAAAAAAAAGATGGCATGTAAATGTGTTCATTTATTCACCGTACACGTGTCTTGATAGTCGACCTCATGCCAGGCTCCCTGCCATCTTGGCATGTATAGCCCAGCAGGGCAGAAAGACACGAAACAAGCATTCACAGGTGGGAGAAGAGCTACAGTGGAAGTACACGCAGTGGTTTAACCTTGTCTACCAGGGATCAGGGAAGGAGTCCCAGAGGAATTATCGATTAAGCTGAGACTTGAATATATATAGGAATTAACGGACAAAATAGCGAGGAAGGTTGCAGAAAGAGCATCCAGCATGGGGCAGTTTCCTAAGTCTGGACAAAGGATGGCATATTCGCCAAACTAAAGTCGATTATTATGGCTAGAGCTTACAGAGCAACGCAGAGTGGCTTCCATGGAAGGCTTGACGGGTAGGTGGGGTCATGTCATGCGGGGCTTTTTAGGCCTTATTAAGGATTTGGGAACTTATCCCCAAAGACAGAAAGAAGCCACTGCAGCCTTTTATGTGGTGAAAGGTCATGCTCAGAGTTTTATTTAAAAAGGTTAAAATAGTTTGGGGAAGGGTAAGAACAGTCACTTGAGTGACAGATCACAGTAATTTGGTCTGGAATATTGCAAAAGCAAGCAGCAAAGTGGGCAGATTTGACAGTTATTTAAGAGATGGAATCATCCCTTCATTTAACTATTTCCTGGAATCCCACTATGTGTCAGGCACTGTGCCTGGTCCTGGGTATACGGTGGCCAATAAGAAAGACACACTCCCTGCCCGTATGGCACTTCAGTATAGTGGAGGAGGTAGCCACTCAATAAATCATTATTCAAATGACACTTGTGATAAATGCTAAGAAGGAGAAGTGTGAGACGCTGAGAGAGCACAATTTGGAGGGCCAGAGGCAGGGTGTGATGGTGTCAGGGAGAGGCAAAAGATGTATGGCCTGATGTCACCTGGGTGGACAATGGCGCCACTATCAGGAGGGAGACCAGATTCTAGCCAGGACAAGATGGGTAGGCTGATATGTTCCATTTTAGACAGGTTGGGTTAAGACCCAACTGGCAGTGGGTCAGGAGAGCAGTGGGCTCAAGATACAGGCATGGGAGTTGGCATCGGCTCCCAGAAGGTGGCCAGGGAATAGACGCATTGACCAGGGGGGCAACTCAGAGTGACCAGAGCCAGAGCCAGACTGTTTGTCTGAGTGCGAAGACCATTTCTTCTTGAGCACTGCATTTGCCATGGCCGGCCCTGGACCTGACATCTCTTAAACGGTAATGAATATTTTCTTTAATGAAAGGATAAATTATGTAAAATGTCTAATATATAATTTGAGCACTAGTAGATGCTCAGTTGAGATGCTGCATAGAAATGAAAGATAAAGGCATTCTGCAAATTCAAGAGGGTGCATTTCCTAGGTGATAGCACTTGAATCCCTGTGCCACAACACACCCTCTGCTGGTACTGGAATTAGAATGACAGATTTGATTCTCTCATGGGTCCGCTGGCTGTGGAAGCCAAGATACCAAGGGTAAATTAATAATCTGCCTTGCCCGGGTCTGCCAAACTCATAAATAAACTGGGGTGGGGATGGCAGGCCTATGAACTGGAAGGGTCACTTGCAGATGTCATGCCTGCTCTGGCTTCGATCAGCCAATCGCAGGCCTGCTGTCCTCACTATTGCACATTCAGCAGTGCTGGATAATCCCCAGGCCCTGGACAGCCCACAAAGTGCCAGAGAACTCCCAGTCGTCTCTACGATGGGCACCTGGAAGCCTGTCTGGGCTGCAGAACTGGATCTTCAGTACCCTGCTCCGGGGCGTCACACATGTTACAGTGGGGAGGCACCTCCCCAGACCCACACACGGGCCCTGTCATGCTCTGAATGCTCCATGTAGAAGATGCTGTTCAAACTCTACCTCAGAAAAGTGTTTCGGCCTCTGGCAGGATGAGGGAGGAGAATCGGCTTCCCTGGGCTGTCTGATCTGCCAGACTCAGAATAAAGAGCGTTTTCAGAGCCTGGAGTTTTCCAGCTGCCTGGAAACAGGAAGTGCCCAATCCCCAAGAACAGTAACCCTCACACACGCCCTACATAAAGACACGTTGAGCCATTAGCCCCAATTGCCTGTGACTGACACAGGAGTGAAACCGGCCTTCCAGGCATTTGCTCAGCAGAAAGAAAACAAACAGCTCACAGGGGACGCAGGCGGCCATTTCCTCTCCTTTCTGCCAAAGTGACTCCGCTCCGTTCCCCCCAAATTATAACATACAGATTCGAAATTATAAACCAAACAAGGTCTTTCGAGTATTCCTTACCACATACGAAAGAGAAAAGACATCTATCTCCGTAGGGAGCCGTTGGACACAAGCAAATGGTTAGCAGTCTTTTCACAGGATCAAACACCTCGCAGAAAAACTTTTCAAAGCTGCCTCTCAATACCGCCAATGCTCTCCAGGTTTGAGTTATTAAGAATTATTTGCAAGAATTTCCAACTGTTCCGCATACTTTGTAAAGAGTCATGAATTACGCAGTGTGCCAAGCGCTAGGGATACCTACATATATGCGGTAAAAATCACGTATGCCTTCAGAGTTAGGATTTTTGTTTCAACAACTGGGTTTTTGAAAGTGGCTTAAGAACAATACAGCTGTTTATACATCAAGCAACAGGCCTTATGCCCTTCCTTTTCTTTTGTGAATTATAACGGCTCAGAGGACACACGCACCTCCAGGCTAACGCCAGCCAATCGCTGGTGATGGGAGCGATCGGACGGTGGGTTTCCTCTGTTCCAAACAGCTACCCAGGGCGCACGGTGGGGCTGGCCCTGGCTATGATCAGCGGTTGCTGAGATGAGACGCGTTTCCCAGTTCAGAAGCACACTCTTCCTCTACTGCTCCTTCACAACCACTTCGAAAGTACCACTCACCAGGTGTGACGTTCACCATCTGAGTTGAGTCCCTCAACTCCCTGGAGAGATACGCATGATTATCTCTACCTCACGGAGGGGGAAGTCCCTTGGCCAAGGTCATGCTATTTGATTCCCAGGTCCATGCTCTTAATCACCACTCACTACGTAGCCAAACTTGAACTTCCCTTTGGCTGACGAGGGCCATCTTCTTATCATCCAAGGTCTTTGCCATCAGATTTAATTCTGAACTAAAGGAGGGCAACAAAACTTGTAGCCCACATTAACATCTGCCCCAGCTATGGGGATAAAATACAGCAACATTCAGAGTCTAAAGCCCAAGTCCTCCATAGGCTGGTAAGACAAAATTCAAGAGAGAAAAGCTGTTTCCTAGGCAAGATCTAGGCAAACACCTTCCAACGATTCAGGAAGGCAAAAGGAGCTCCTTGTTCCATAAGAGCCACACTCTTTGAGTCAAGCTGCTTATTTCAAGTCACAGTATAAGGTAGCATTGATTCTGCCTGAGCTGATTTAGATTATTTTTAAGATTTATGTAGAACAAGCAGTTCTTCCACACCTCCCTTGCTTCTGAGCACGGCAGCCTCCCCAGAGACCACTGGCCACTAGGTAATAAATAACCACGTTGTTTCTGCCCTGGTGAAGGAGCCTCAGTCTTTGGGGAGGAAAGAGCTGTTACAGGACAGAAGGCTACTCACCCAGCAGGCAGAGCATCAGGGGCCTGGGCAGCCGCCTGGAGCTGCTGTGTGCCCGAAGTGCTGGGTTCCTCTCCTTCAGCCGGTGTGGCCGGAGCAGGGAGAGACGTCGTGTTGGAGTTCGGGGTCACACTCGAGGCTGCGGCAGGTGGGGATGTCACGCCAACAACAGAAGCTTCTTCAGAATCAGTGGCTGCTGTGGGTTCATCATTCACTGAAGATGCACAAATCATACTTTAAAGTTCAACTAAGGATGAGAATTTTGTTTACACTTAATTAGGTTTTTCATTTAATGTGCTAACACAGTATCCACAATGTTGCCCTACCTGTATCGGGCAACAGCAAAAGAAAGTTTTATAAAACATAACTTTGCAAATTACAGCAAATCAATAATTCCTGTCCATAAAAAATCACGGGATGAATCTGAACTAAATATATTAAATACTGCCTCTTTTATATAACTTTATCAGGTTTTTCTAACATACTACGGTTACATCCATTGCAATAAAATAGCAGGAAAGAACATAACAGGAAAGTGTTGGTGTCAAATGGAGCAAGGCCAAGTTTATAAAGTCACACCCTTTTCTTTAAATTTACCACCTGTCTGCTAGACACAAATAGCACCTTCCTTCAAAAACCTCCATACACCCAAAGGCAGAAAACTTCCAATAATGTGCTTGTTCTTTTAAAGACTCATGCTCAGAGCAGGAAGAGAGGATTAATACTCTAGAAGAAAAAGAAGGGGCTCAAAAGCTAAGGGACTTGTCTCAGAGATAACAATAGACAAAACAGGAGTGAAATTAGCTAGTCCCCAGGCCTCCTTATTTCCCCATTTCTTCACTTCTTTGATGATCACTTATGGTCACAAGGACCCCAAGGCAACGCAATATCCTCTAGCTCAAAAAAGGATCAAACAAGGTTTCAAAGGATTGTGATTCTTTGAAAATGGATAAGCCATATGCAGAGAATTTTCCACATATGTGATTGCATATGTGTACATTCACATTAGAATTTCATAGGGAAGTTCCTTAGTCACCATTTAGCCTCGGCTTCCTAATTCAAAATTTCTTTTTGTAGTTTCCTTAACAAATGGCTATCCTGATTCTTCTTGAACACTTCTTCTGACAAGGAGCTCACTACAGAATCATTCCACTGTAGAACAAATGAACTTGCCGGCAAGTTTCTTTTTATCCTAAGCCGAATTCCACAAGCTGGCCTGAGTCCTCCCACCACTATCCACAAAGCAATTCAAAATAAGTATTTGGCCACTGTTTCTCATTAGTGTTCTCTTTTCCAGTAAAAAGGACCACTATTTCTTCAATGTGTCTAGGCCACCCCTTTCCTTACCACATGGCTGCCCTCTTCTACGTATCTTCTTCTACTGCCTCTCCTAAATAATGATACGAGGAACTGAACGTAATAAATCAGACACCGTCAGACCAGCACAGTCAGATCACCAATTTAAATGATACTAGTTGACATTTGCGGAACCCTAGTATGTGCCAGGCAAGGTGCAAAGCACTTTGGATTATCTTATTTAAGTCTCACACGAACCCCACAAGTTCTATCTGACACCACAAGGTACAACTGATAGTCCCCATTTTACAGATGAGGAAACTAAGGCTCAGAGAGGCTAAATAAACTGCCAAGGTGATACAGCACCTAATTCACGCCCTGCTGTCTGGCTCCAGAGCTTAAACCTCTCACTCACTCTACTTCTCTCTCTCTGCACATCCTCTAATTCAACCCGATGTTATAAAAACTCTGAGTAACCATGTGATCCTATGGGCTCACAGGAGATTGGTGGTCAGCCGAAAATATTATTTCTTCACATGATGAGATGGATACCAAGCTTGATCTTAACAAATGGGTGAGAGCTTAAGGCTAGAAACTGCCTACGATTTATTCACTTGCTTTCTCCCCATTATTTGAAATACTGTCTGGCATACAGGCTAAGTTAGTTGTTTGATAAATGACTAAATCTTGTGCAATTAAAGTTTCCCCAACAGAAACGCATGCCTTTATATTTATATTCCTATTCTGTGTCAGCTGAGCTAGTAAAACACAACAGATGGTGATTCTCTTCATGTAAATCTATAAATTTTACTCAATTCCAATTTTTAAAAAATTATCATGACTTTTTTTCAGAGCTAGATGTAGTCTAAAATTTATAAGGAAAACTGAAATATGCAAGAATAGCCATGAAAGTTCTAAAGACGACTGTTGTATGTACATATAGGAGGAATTTGTTCTCTAAAGTATTAAAACATACTATAAAGCTACAACAATTAAACCAATGTGGTACTGATGCATGAAGGTGTCAATGAAATAAACAAGAAAGTCCAGAAACAGACTTAAGTAATTAAATAATTCATTTGGAGGCTGTGAAATAGTAATATTCTAATTCTATTGTGCCTTCCTCATTTATTAGCTGGAATACTTCTATAAAGAGAAACTTCCTCTGATCAACTATTTGGCTACCTTGAGATTCAGTCTGGGAAGGAAAGCCAGGAGAAATGCTTGATTCTTTCCCTTTGCCAGTTTGCAGAATAACAAGTTGATTTCCTTGTATCTCTAAAAATAAACAATAAAGTTTTGTTTTGTTTGAAAATTCTTATGAGGTATTGGATTTAAACATGCTTAAAATATTTCAATCTACTGTAATTATTGATACTAAAATGGTCCCCATCCTTGGCTAGACCTAGTTAGGGGATGTGAGGGGCACAAAGCTCTACAACTGGGCTTCAAGTACTATGGAAAACTAATAAGATAATTATTAAATGGGAAAGTGCAGAACAATGTACATAATGTGCTATCATTTGTGTGTGTGTGTCTGTATATGTACACATGTGTGTTTTCAAAGAATATACATACATACACTTGTATATTCAAAAAATATCTTTGGAAGAATCACAAGAAAGACAACAGTGGCTGCCTCTAGGGAGGAACCTGAAGGCTGGCAGAATAGGAAAAAAAGCATTCTTTATACTGTTTAACCTTTTATACATTTAAAATTTTAATAATATACATGTACTATTATTTAAAATAATTATCATGAAATTGCTGACCAGGAAAAGAACAAAAGCAGAACCCTATGACGTGCCAACGGAGAAGATCCTCCAACCAACATTATTTGGATCTGATCGTTCATGCAGCTGCAAGTCTAGTTAGAAGGGTTCCCACCAGGACCGTATATGTCCACAGGGCTATCCAAGAGCCTTTGATTGATCAGAGTAGCTCACCCATTTAAGAGTTTGTGCTACACCCTGAGTTCAGATTTGGAAATAGAAAAATATGTAAGCCAGACATCCTAGCATTGACAAGCTTTCTGTGTCCATGTTTATACGCTTTTGCTTTCAAAGAGTGTGTGTGTATGTCTGTGTGTGCATGTGTCTGTGTGTTTACACACATTCACAAGAGTTTGAAAGAACCTCAGAGGAAAATCCATCACAGCTTATTGTTAGAAGAAATCAAGTTCCAACAACTAGTCACTGGCCCATGGTCACCCTGGCAAACCAGTGACAGGGCACGATACTCAAGCATGACTGGGCTTCAAATAGACAGAAAAACTGGATTGTCAAAGACAGGGGGTTACAATTTCATCATGCCTTAGAGAATTGCTATTATTTTACACTTTAACTTTATTCAATATAGCCAGTGTTCTCTAGCTTTTAATCCTAATTATCTGATACACACACCTTATCTTCCCAAAAAGACTGCATCCTTCTTGAGAGCAAGGGCAAATTTGTTTTCCTCACTGTTTACTACTTCCACTCTCCAACCCTATGTTCTTGCTCCATCTCTTTGCTCACACCCACCCTCTTCCCTGGACGCTCTCCCCACCACTGCAGCCCAGAGCGAGCATCCACCTTCGCAGAGCCCATGGCACCTGTGGTCTCGGCTACTCAGCCACACAGCCTCTGTGACAACTGCTGTGTTGTAACTAGCTGAGGTGGATTTTCAACTTTTTTCCCTGAAAGAGATTATAGGGCAGAGGCCTTATCTTACCTTTCTTTACACTGTCCATAGTGCTTAGCAAAATGGCATTTAATAAATATTTGTTCAATAAATACTTGTTCAATAAGCCTCATAATCTAGCAAAAGAAAGATATTTGAAATAAAACCACTTGACATTTGTGTAACAATATCATTTGCAAAACAGGTTCTTTAAAACAAAGAAGTTTTACTTTGGAATAATTTTGGATATACAGAAAATTGAAAAGACAGTATGCCCTTCACCCAGTTTCCCCTAATATTACTATCTTACATAACCATGGCACATTTGTCAAAGCTAAAAAAAATTAATTAGTACATCACTATTAACCAAACCCCAGACTTTTTGGATTTCATCGGCTTTTCCATTAATGCTCTTTTTCTGTTCCAAGATCCAATCCAAGATCTTGCGTTGCCTTTACTAAGTTCACTTTTATTAGCTCATTTATCCTCCCCATGGCCTTATGAGGAAGATATTATTATTCCCATTTCACTGAAGACAAAACTGAGGCTCACAGAGGGACCACTCAGAGAGGTGCCATGTAGTCAGCAAGTAGCAGAACCAGTACTCAAACCCAAAACACCATGAGGTAAAACAGTGGGAAATGAAGATGGCACAGATGGCTTCCTGCATGGGATTTAAATCGGGGTGCTTTCCTTCCCATGCAGGTAAGATGGGAAGAGGCACAGGCTCTGGTTTCTGCAACTGTGGGTATTTCACAAGGTTCCCTCTGTGATGTTGATTAAACATTCTGACTTTATGAATCTCATATTAATTCAGGACTCAGACATAATGTAGTCACAGCCAAAAAAAAGATCAGGAATTGGAAATACTTTTCCTTAATCCTAGACCCGCTGCCAGCTCACTGTGTGTTCCAAGATGTTTAGGTGTGTGTGGTGTGGCACAAGCTCATGGTGTACGCTCAGGTCTTTTCAGCCCCCACACTCAGGCACGTAGGAGGCCATCGCCAACAACAGAAGCTTTTTCTACTGAAGGTCAGCTCATAACATATGATCCACAGTAAAGCAGTCAGTATCTCCCACCCATGGAACACAAGCAACTGCACTGCCAATGCAGTTGATCAGTCAGCTCTTTACAAGAGCAACCAGAACTAGAAAAGGACTTTATAATTAGCATGGCATGGGATGAGTGAGGCTTACATAAAGAAAAAGTTAAATTATGTGGGAAAAAAGGAGAAAAACTCAAAAATGGACAATGTTACCTGATTGATGGGAAAGTTAAATCCTTCCCTGGTTAACATACAGATTAACACAATTGCCACTTACATTCTAACATGCTTCCAAGAATTCAAAAATTTTCATAAATTTAAAAATTTATGAACTATTTAACAATATCACAGAGAAAAGTAATAAGGTAGAACTAGCTCTTGCAGACATTAAAAAAATACTGTAACATATCAATAATCAAAATCACATGGGACTTACTCAAAACAAGAAACAAATTCTCACTGTATATAAAAATGTGGTAAGTGATAAACACTAAGTGAAATCATAGTGAAAAAAGAAACTGTTTACTTAATGTCTCTGTGATAACAGGATCCCAATGTAGGAAGAAATTAACTTAGACCCAGCTCTCATTTTATATATATATATGCCTATATAATATATGTTATTATAAAAATATATATTTATAGTGATGTTATATATTTTATAGTGATACACATATCACATATCACTATAAATTCCAATGGGATATTTACTTTTTTAACATAACTTCATGGGGAACAAAAGTAAAAGAAAACAGAAAAAAGTATTTACCTCATTTACAGACAAGAGAACTTTTTCGCTTATTGAAGCAAAAGGTGAAATTACACACATTTCTAAAATGCTCAGGCACAATTATTTTTATATTTTTAAACTCCTTTTCTACCAAAGTCACAGAAGATAAAACACAAAACAGTGACACAGGGGAAAATTTATAATCACAAATACAACAGATAAATCTTGTACCTAGACACTTCACATTCATTAGGATGGTAGGATGGCTATTGTAAAAAAAAAAAAAACCCATAAAATAACAAGTGTCAGCAAGGACATGGAGAAACTGGAAGCTTCATGCATTGCTGCTAGGAATGTGAAAAGATACAGCCACTGTGGAAAACGGTACGGAGGTTTCTCAAAAAGTTAAACATGGAATTACCATATGATCCAGCAATTCCACTCCTAGGTATATAACCAAAAGAACTGAAAGCTTGGACTCAAACAGGTATTTGTACACCTGTGTTCACAGTAACATTATTTACAATAGCCAAAAGGTGGAAAGACCCAAATTTTTCCATCAAGGGAGGAATGGATAAACACAATGTGGCATATAAATACAGTGGAATACTATACAGCCTCAAAAAGGAAGGAACTTCTGATACATACTACAACATGGATGAATCTTAAAAGCATTATGCCAAGTGAAATAAGCCAGGCACAAAGGATAAGTTATTCCACTTATATGAGGTACCTACAATAGACAAATTCACAGAGACAGAGAGTAGAATAGAGGTGACCAGGGGCTAGGGAAGGAGGGGAATGTTATTGTTTAATGGGCACAGAGTTTCAGCTTGGGATGATGAAAAAGTTTTAGAAATGGATAGCAGTGGTGATAGTTGCACAACATTGTGATTGTACTTAATGCCACTGAATTATACACTTTCAATGATTTGAATGGTAAATTTCAGGTTATGTATATTTTATCACAATTTAAAAAAATTATACCTAGAATATATTAAGAGTTTATATAAATCTCTAAAATAAACTCCTAAATCTCTAAAGGACAAATAATCAAACTCTATAAAAAGAGACACAGGAGAAAAGAATCAGTTAAGCAACCAGTAATTGAGAAAATGCAAGGAGGTTAAACCACGAGGTGGCACTTAACACTATTAGCAAAAATTATAAACCAATATACATAAGGCTGCAGAAAAAAATAAACCACTTTTACCACTTTACAAAAATTTTACACTGCTTTGGACATATGATTGATCCTTTTGGAAGGCAATCTGGTAACATACATTAGATCTTATTTTTAAGAATTCATGTATCCTTTCACCCAAAAATTTCACTCAAGAAGAAACAAAGCTGTATGCAAAGGTGCATACACAAGATTTTGTTTTACAATAAGGAAATACACAAGAATTGGGAAATGGCTAATGAATTATGGCATATTAATTGTGAAATAGTATGAGGTCACTTTTAAAAAAGTAAACAAGAAGAGCACATAGATACATGGAACCGTGTATAAAAAACTAACAAAGTGGAAAAAACCATATATCCATGCTGCTCAGTTATATCGACATGAAATTATTCATAAAGACAAAAGCCACGTACCAGGCACCATGCCGGGCGCTGTGTGTGCTCTACACGCAGGCACACCTGTTTCATCACAGTTCGTTTTATTTACCAAATCTATCAGTGCCATTTTTCCAACAGCATGTGATCACTTCATGTCTTTACATCACGTTTTGGTAATTCCCACAATATTTCAAGCTGTTTCATTGTTACTATAATATATCTGTTACGGTGATCTGTGACTATTGATCCCTGATGTTACCATTGTAATTGTTTTGGGCCCATATAAGAATGGCAGATTTAATCAATAAATGTGCATGTTGTGGATACTTCACTGACAAGCGGTTCTCTACCTCTCCCTCTCCTCCAGCTTCCCTGTTCCCTGAGACATAATATTGAAATTATGGTCAATTAATCACCCTACAATAGCCTCAAAGTTTTCAAGTGAAAAGAAGAGTCAAGTGATTCTCACTTTAAATTAAAAGCTAGAAATGATTACGCTTAGTGAGGAAGGCATGTTGAAAGCCAAGATAGGCCGAAAGCTAGGCCTCTGGCACTAAACAGTTAGCCAAGTTGTGAATGCAAAGGAACAGTTCTTGAAGGAAATTAAAAGTGCTACTCCAGTGAACACACAAATGATAAGAAAGCAAAACAGCCTTATTGCCAACAGGGAAAAAGTTTGAGTGGTCTGGATAGAAGATCAAACCAGCCACAATATTCCCTTAAAGTCAAAGCCTAATCCAGAGCAAGGCCCTAACTCTCTTTAATTCTGTGAAGGCTGAGAGAGATGAGCAAGCTGCAAAAGAAAAGCTGGAAGCTAGCAGAAGCTGGTTCGTGAAGTTTAAGGAAAGAAGCCATCTATATAACATAAAAATACAAAGCAAAGCAGGAAGTGCTGATGGAAACGCTCTACAAGTTATCCAGAAGCTTTATCCAAGATAGCTTTCGGCTTATCTTGGCTTTCAACATGCCTTCCTCACTAAGCTTCTTATCCAGAAGATCTAGCTAAGATCATTGATGAAGGTGGCCACAAACTAAACAACAGATTTTCCACGTAGACAAAACAGCCTTCTATTGGAAGAAGACACCATATAAGATTTTCAGAGCTAGAGACGAAAAGTCAATGCCTGGGTTCCAGGCTTCAAACAGCAGGCTGAATCTCTTTTTAGGGCTAATGCAGCTGGTGACTTTACGTTGAAAGTAAAGCCTTCACTTACCATTCCAAAAATCCTAGGGCCCTTAAGAAGTATGCTAAATCTACTCTGTTTGTGCTCTATAAATGGAACAACAAAGCCTGGATAACAGCATATCTGTTTGCAGTATGGTTTACTGAATATTTTCAGTTGAGACCTACTGCTCAGAAAAGAAGATTCCTTTTGAAATGCTACTGCTCATTGACAAGGCACCTGGTCACCTAGAGCTCGGATGGAGATGTATAAGGAGATTAATATTGTTTTCATGCCTACTGACACAACATTCATTCTGCAGCCCATGGATCAAGGAGTCATTTTGACTTTCAGGTCTTATGATTTAAGAAATACATTCCATAAGCTATAGCTGCCAGAGAGAGTGATTGTTCTTACGGATCTGGTCAAAGTCCATTGAAAACCTTCTGGAAAGGAATTATCATTCTAGATGCCATTAAGGACATTTGTGATTCATGGGAGAAGGTCAACATATCAACACGAACAGGAGTTTGGGAGTTGATTCTGACGCTCATGGATGACTTCGAGGGGTTTAAGACTTGAGCGGAGGAAGTCACTGCAGATGTTGTGGAAATAGCAAGAGAGCTAGAATTAGAAGTGGAGCCTGAAGACATGACTGAATTACTTCAATCTCATGATAAAACCTGAATAGTTGAATTGTTTGCTCATCTTATGGATGAGCAAAGAAACTAGTTTCTTGAGATGGAATCTACTTCTGGTGAAGATGCTGTGAACATTGTTGAAATGACAATAAAGGATTTAGAATATTACATAAACTTAGTTGATAAAGCAGCGGCAGGGTTTGAGAGGATTAACTCTGATTCAGAAAGAAGTTCTACTGTGGGTAAAATGCTATCAAACAGCATCACATGCTACAGAGAAATCTTTTGTGAAAGGAAGAGTCAATTGATGTGGCAAACTCCACTGTCATCTTATTTTAAGAAACTGCCACAGCCACTCTAACCTTCAGCAAACACTACCCTGATCAGTTAGCAGCCATCAACACCGAGGCAAGACCCTCCACTAGCAAAAAGATAATGACTTACAGAAGGCTCAGATGATTGTTACCATTTTTTAGCAATAAAGTATTTTTAGTTAAGGTATGTACATTTTTTAAGACAAAATGCTATTGCATATTCAAAAGACTACAGTATAGTAAAAACATAACTTTTATATGTACTGGGAAACCAAAAAATTCATGTGACTCGCTTTATTGCGATATTCACTTTATTGCAGTGGTCTGGAACTAAACCCACAATATCTCCGAGGTATGCGTGCAATTTAATCCTTATTAACAATTTATGAGATATAGACTCTTGCCCTAATTTTATAAATGAGAAAACTAAGGCCCAGCGAGTCACTGGGCCTTATATACATACTATACATTAGCAGTCAGGATCTGACCACAGGCAGCCAATGCGACTCCTGACTGATGGGCATAGAAATTACATTTAGAGGAGGAGCAAGAGATGTAATTTTTGGGGGGGTAAAGTTTTCAATAAAAAATTAGGAAGTAAATCATTTGACACAAGTCTCAATGAAGTGCTATGCCATTAGTCTGTTTTTCGATTCCACCACTTCTAAAACCTAGAAATATAATATTTACACAGACAGGCTGCCATTCACTCTCATTTTATAAAAATGGATACTTTACGGTTGAGACAACACAAAAAAACCACCTGGAACTCAGCTCCGGTTTTGCCCCAAATTTCTTTTTCATGCATTAACTGCAGCACACAGCCAAAAAAGCTTGCTAAATAAATCTTGTGTGTCTGTGAAAGCTCTTCCAGGAGGCAGGGCTTACCACCACCACCACCACGCTGGAACCGGTCCTCACAGTTCTCACAGCAGCGTACTGAGGGACGAAGATGTCCTCATTCACACCCTCAACCTGCTTCTGGTCCTGCACTGCCACAGAGGGAAGCTTCTGCCTGCTCCCTGCATTAAAAATGGTATCTTTTTGTACCCTTTGGATAGACATCATAGAGTCTGTAAAGTGCAGGCTGCCTGTGAGGTAAAGGTAGACCAACATCACGGCAGAAAGGGACAAGATGGAAGCCAAGGTCTTAGTATTTTAGTGGGCAGAAATGCCTAAAATACAACTACTGCCCTTCCCAGACGGGTTTTGAGGAAAGTTTGGGCATTCAGGTACACCACCATAAGACATTTCCAAGGCATTCTGGGGTCAGAGACACTTGGCTTTCTGGAGACCCGGCTGGCACCTGCCTTGTCTGCTAGAGCGTCACGTCCCTGGAGATACGGATAATGAGCAAAGAGAACTAAAACAAAGATAGGGGAAATACACGTCTCTCTAAATGCCCAAGAAGAGTGAACCAAAGACCACCACCATACAAAGTGAATTTAGCAAGAGTTTTTGAAGAATAGCAGAGATGGCTGAGGAAAACCACTGTCACGTTAACATACACCCCTGGAAGAATAAAGTGGTTGGCAGCTTGGCCATGGCATCCGGGAAACAACTGGTTCCAAAAAGCCAGTTCCCCTCCCTATTTGTAAATGCTGGCCCTCCCCCACGAGCAACTTATTTTTCTGAGAGAAGCATGTGTCCTGGTGCTCACAGAGCTGCACGTGGTTCTCTGCAACACAGCTCACAGCCACCACCGCATCATCTCCTTCAGACAGACGGGAAGGCCAGGCCAAGCTACCACCGGATGTTCTAGTATGTGGACATGGAGGTTGGCACAGGAGCGCCCGGCGGGCTGAGGCGGCAGCTCCTCCTCGTCCCCAAGGCCCAGGGCAAGCCGGTTAGTTAACTCACTCCCTTCAGGCAGGTCCCAAACTCCAGGGAGGAAGTCAGGATGCTGTGCTCACAATGAGCCTTGCAGGACAGACTGCTCCACCCTGTGGCCCACTGCAGACAACAGGGTAAACAGACAACATCAGTTACCAGAGGGACTCTCAAGTCCCCATATGGTGCTGCCAGAGAACTGAAAGTTATTACCAAGTAACCTAAATGGATTTCTTCCACTCAGTAAATTTGTCACACAGCAGTCAGTTAACAATGCCATGACAAGGCTATGCGAAGAACTATGCTACTGCAGGTCTCTTGTCCCTCATACCACACCTCTGCCATCACAAGCATCTACAAAACTAGCTCAGTGTCACTTACCAATTTAAACACCTGCATTCCCCTACCTACAGTTTATCAAAGCAAACGTTCACCTCTCTTCCCAACCACCCCAAATTAAGACAAATTATCAAATGACCAGGAGTCACTAAAGATTTGACAATCTTTGAGAAGTTCAGAAAAATGAATAGGTCCTTTTTCTTTTTCCTTTTTCATTTCTGACACTGTCCAGATGAGCCAGAGGGAGAGCAGGACAGAAAATGATTTGTTTTGAAATAGGTCCTTCCCATCCCACTTACAAGGAAGCAGAGCCAAGTGCAAAGAAGTTCTTTGAGGAAGTGGACAAGACAACTCTCTCCTCGCAAATAGGACCCTCACTGGCAAGGCCATAGCATGTTTCCCAGTGGTAATCTGGCTTTGCCCCTGGTCAGCATCCCTACCCGTGCGACCGTGCTGCCACCTCCTCCAACTCAGCTCTTGGCAACAATACTTAGCCCTCTTCTTCCCTAGTCCAATGATTTCCTTAAGTTAAGGAAACAAAAAATGAGCCATGTATAAATAAGATATCCTCCCCCACATGAAATCCAATGTTGATAAGAAATGGAGAGAAGAACAATACTTTTTAACTTAATTCTGAGCAAAGGAATATTTTAGAAGTGTGCAGTGATGTGGAGCTTGACCTTAGCTATACAGAATAAGCCAGAGACAGAAGAAGAAGGGGGGGGGTCAACGGAAAGACTGATGGATTCAAATCCACTTTAGTCTTACAGCCTTCTCTTGCCCACCCTTTACTCTGGCACAGTAGACAGAGCCCCGAGTCCACGTTAGAACAGGGTAGAGTCCACTGCTTCAGTGCAGGCTGGCATGCTGTGCCATCACTCACCTGTGCCATTGGCCAAGCCACTGTGGCTTGAGTTCTTGACGGGCTGGCGGTGACGGTTCCTAGTACCAGGGCTTTGCTCACCGGTTGCTGTGGTTGTTCTGGCTGAACCACCTGAATGTCTGTGCGTCCTGGGGGTTCAAAGTGTAAAGCAGACAGACATAAGTCGCTGTGAAAAAGAAGGATGTGTTTCCTACCTAAGTCATCCTATTCCTTCTCTCACTATTTATTGGAAACAAGGCCTTTAATAGCCCCTCTAGTTTTTGACTCAATAGAAGCTGGCTCCAAGCAGAGAGACCCAGGGAAGCTTCCTTCCCCGTGAAAGCTCAGAAGGCAACTTTGTGTAAACTTTTCCACTTGAAGTAAACAAATCCGGAGTGAATTGCCCCTACATCTGAAATAACTGGCAAAATATCCTGTGACCATATTATTTTTATTGGGCTCAAATGTTAGAAATAAACAAGAATCACTGGGCAGACTACAGATGAATTATTTCTCCCATTAAGCAAAAAGTGCCCAAAACTTATCCAAATCAATTTTCTCTATAGCTACAAAGATGACTCCCTTGAGAACAGAAGTCAAGGGGCATAAAACAACTTTAGTCCATACACATATTGACGTGTTTTAACTAGAAAAGATTGACTCAACAGTCCATCCAAGTAAATGAGAAACAATGCAGAAATGGATCTAAATTACAAAGAAAACAGTAGGATCTAGCAGCAGAAAAACCCATCGGACATCTTCAGAGAACAGAAGGCAACAAGGCAACTTGTGTTCTCAAGTTCCTCTTGTAGCTTGACTTTGTTCACTCAGTGAAAATGTCTAAGCCTCCCTGCCCTTCGGTTCAGCTGTTCCTATTTCACCAAAGGAGATTATTCTACTTCTTAGTAATTATATACTACTTTGTGCAACAGTGAGATGGTTTAAATACCAATCATCCAGTGAAGAAAAGACCAACC
The DNA here is from genome assembly GCA_023783475.1 of Daubentonia madagascariensis. NCBI lineage: Eukaryota > Metazoa > Chordata > Mammalia > Primates > Daubentoniidae > Daubentonia > Daubentonia madagascariensis. Next base: position 5,042,510 of record JAKFHU010001224.1, read on the forward strand.
TTCCCCAGGCAGAGAAACAAAGGCCCAGAGACAATTTACACCACGTGACGTGGGGCGGTAAGGCTACTCTCAACAATGAGAGTAATAATAATGATCGTAGAGGTGTACAATATTCATTGAGCTGTAACATGTTCCAGGCACTGTGTATGCTGTGCACTTTACATATATTTTTCTCATTTAACATGGGAAACCTAAAGGTACCTTACTACTATTATCCCCATTTTACAGATAAGAAAACAGACACAGAGAAGTTCTATAGGAAACAAGCAACCAAACAAAGATTCAAATCTAGGCAGTTTAATGTCAAGAGCCCATGCACTTTGGTTGGAGGATGAGGTGGGAAGCCTGGACTTACACTGAATTCCTCTTGGGTTATTCTTTCACCAGGCACTTGGCCCATGGCGAGATCAAGACCTATAATAGAAAGTTCCCCGATGCAGGACCTAGACCCACCAGAACAGCTGCACTGGTGAGAGTTCCCAGCCAAGTGTGTTGGCACAAGCCTGCCACAAAGTCAACAGGAGGTTTCTAGAGGGAATAGGAACCACCCCCACCAACTACCCTCTCTAGCACAGGAAATCGATTTTTCTGACAAGACAGACATAAACTAAAATGTTAACAGTGATTATCTTTGGATGTTGGGAACGTGGATGCTCTTTTGTGCTCTTCTAGATTTTTCTTGTGTCCTTCCTTGTGTACTTTTGAGTAATGGAAAAAACACAAATTTTTTTAAAAGAAAAAAACTTTTTCTTGGGTCAAAAAAAAACAGGAGAAAGCTAGCGAACTCTGGAGTCCTTCATACCCAAAGACTGCGTGGCAGTTAAAAATGGAGAGAGGGTACAACTGAGCTGTGGAAATAAAGATTCAATTTGGACTCTCTTTTTCCATCTTATTTTTCCCTGAGCTAATTTCATAAATCAAAAGCTGTCAACCACACCTCAGTCAAAGAAAAATATTTCAAAGTCCCCACTTCATGGGAAGAAATGTTAGCATTAAGCATTTTACCACAACTCCTCATCGAGAGCAGAAAGAGCACAAATGAGTTCCAAAGAGAAGGGCGGTCTTTAGCAAACTGGGGGATGTGTGTATGTGCATGTGCGTGGTGAGGGCAGAGAGCTTGAGAGAGAGAAAATTGGTTAATAGAAGGTTTATTTCAGCCAAGAATCCCCTTAGGAGGACAAAAAGCCGCTCTGATTTGGGACTCACAGCCCCCAGGAGAGGGCTATACCCCCCCAAGGATCAGCGGGCCACATGGGCAGCACAGAAAATGCAACATCAACCCCGCCAGGCACACGGGCTCTGACAAGTCCATGATTACTTCCAGCCCCCAGGCTCCTTGTCCCTCTGCAGAGCAGCTGGGCATGACAACAGGGTGGGTCCCCCTACTCTCCTGGCCCCTCCCTCCCTTCCCCGAAAGGCCATGTGGTCAGAGTTGAGAGAGATACTTTCAGAAATGTTTAACCACTAATGATAGCAGCTGACCCTGAATGACAGGCTGGAGCAGGGCTGGGATTAGCCCTAAACCAGGGGCAGCTGGGACCACTTTGCGTGAATTGCTGCCTCCCTGCCCAACCCACCCCACACACACATACCACACATACCCCAGACTCTCCCCTTGCCCTAAATCTGGAGTTCCAAGTTCTTTACTCTTGTATTACCTTGAAAATAAGACACTCAGAAGGAATAGAAGGCCCCAACATTTGAGGGAAATTTCCTCAGCTGTTTCCTCTCTTGGAGAACTCACTCAAGCCTTAAAAGATGGGATTGTGTAGTGATTAAAAGCTGGCCCAGATGCTGAAACCACACATCACTGGCCAAAATAGCACCAGGACAAATGCAGGCCGATGGGGTGAGGTGAGCCAGACTCCACCACAGACAGCCCGGCTCAGCATGACTTCAACCTTACCCTGATCCCATTGGGGGGCACAATTTGAGGGGCAGGGAGGAGTTATGCAGCCCCTGGGGTAGTCAGAACGTGGCTGAATGGCCGTGCCAGTCGGGCCAAACTCCACAAATGGTTTCAAGTCACATCACTACAAAAATTCAGCTCTCCTTACAGCATGCCCTTCTCAGAAAGCTGGCGTGTCCTTCCCCAGGTTCCTCTCTCAGGAACTGAGGCTTCCCTTAGGAAAGCCAGTCAAGGCCAAGGCCCATGGTCATCAGAGTGGTTCTAATGCAGATGAGGTCCCCAGGAGAAGGCTCCTGGCTGTCCCTTGGCATTCAAGTTTTGACATTCACAGCACTGGCCTCTGTCCTCAGCTGCACCCTGACTGCCAGAGCCTTGGGTGCCTTGGAATATCTTGCCTTGGCCTTCATGAAGGCCACTGAATTGTACTCAACCATTATTTTCTGACTGCCAGGCCCTGTTTTAGGGTGGGCATCAAAACAGAGTCCCTAACCTCAAGGAGCTTATACCTTAGTGGAAATGCAGTGATTTCTAATTCTGCTCAGATACAAATTTCCATCACACTACACAATGCTCGTATGTGGGAGCGACTCAGCTAGCCTAGCTGACTACATGGCTATGTCCCCTCAGTACAGCCTGCTGACCATCATCACATAAACACTGGTTCCATGTGGAATAATTAAATAAAACAGAATTCTGTTTCCTTGCTTAAAAAAAAGGAAGCCTTGACTGGGCACAGTGTCTCACGCCTGTAATCCTAGCACTTGGGAGGCCAAGGTGGGAGGATCACTTGACGTCAACAGTTCAACCAGCCTGGGCAACACAGTGAGACCCTGTCTCTAAAAAAATTTTTAAATTAGCTGGGCTGGTGGCACAGGCCTGTAGTCCCAGCTACTCGGGAAGCTGAGGCAGGAGGATTGCTTAAGACAGGGAGTTCGGGTTGCAGTGAGCTATGATTGCATCACTCCACTCTAGCCTAGGTGACAGAGCAAGACCCTATCTAAAAAAGAAAAAAAGGACACCTTGTTTCACAATATGGATTTACTTAACACTACTAAACTGTACACTCAAAAATGGTTAAGATGATAAATTTTGTTATGTGCTTTTAACCACAATTAAAAGAAAAAAAAGAAAAGAAAGAAAGAAAAGGAAGCCAAGCCTAGCACTGGTAACATAAGTGAAAACAAAGTGAAGCTTCCAAAAAAGTAATGGCTCTCATGCCAGAAAACAAAATTTGTTGCTAAATTAAAAAGTGGAATTCAAACTTTGGTGGTGGCTCAGAATTTGAGATTGATAAGTCTACCATATGCTTCATGTAAAAATTGATTTTATTTTATTTTTTTTTTTTTGAGATAGAGTCTCGCTCTGTCACCCTGGGTAGAGTGCAGTGGTGTCATCATAGCTCGCTGCAACCTCCAACTCCTGGGCTCAGGCAATCCTCCTGCCTCAGCTTCCCGAGTAGGTGGGACTACAGGCATGTGCCACCATGCCCAGCTAATTTTTCTATTTTTAGTAGAGACGGGTCTCACTCTTGCTCAGGCTGGTCTCGGACTCCTGAGCTCAAGCAATCTGCCCACCTCAGCTTCCCAGAGTGCTAGGATTACAGGCATGATCCACTCCGCCTGGCCTAAAAATTGATTTTAAAAAGCAGTCTATTCCTACAACTCAACAACAACAACAACAACAAAAATCCTGATTTAAAAATGGACAGAGGACTTGAACAGACACTTCTCCAAAGATGACACATGAATGGCCAATAAGCACATGAAAAGATGCTTAGCAACACTAATCATGAGGGAAATGAAAATTAAAACTACAATGAAATATCCCCTCACATCCACTAGGATGGCTACTATCAAAGGAATAGAAAATAATAAGTGTTGGCAACAATGTGGAGAAATTGGAACCCTTGTGCACTGTTCGTGGGATTGTAAAATGGTGCAGCCACTGAGGAAAACAGTATGGCATTTCCTCAAAAAATTAAAAATAGAATCACCCTATGATCTAGTAATTCCACTTCTGGGTATGCACCCAAATGAATTAAAAAGCAGGGTCTCAAAGAGATATTTGCACACCCATGCTTATAGCTGCATTGTTCCAAATAGCCAAGAGGTAGTCGCAACTCATCATCAACACATGAGCGGATAAAGAAAATGTGGAATATACACACAATAGAATATTATCGAGCCTTAGAAAGGAAGGAAGCTTTGACACATGCTACAACATGGATAAACCTCGAGGACATTATGTTATGTTAAATAAGCCAGTCACATAAGGACAAATGCTGTATGATTCCACTTACATGGTATCTAGAGTAGTCAAACTCATCGAGTCTGAAAGTGGAATGATGGTTGCAAGGGGTTGGGGAGGGGGGGAATGGGAAAGAAACTTACAAGTGAAAAAAATATCTAATAAAATGTGAAAGTTTTTTGAAAAAAGTATTTTGTGGCCTTATCAAAATTTAAAACTCCTGCTCTTCCAAAGACATTATCAAAAAAAAAAAGAAAAGAAAAGAAAAATTCTCATCAGATACAAAGATCCATTTAAAAAAATAAAGGAAAAAAATGAAAAAGACATTCAATAGACTGTGAAATATGTATCTGACAAAGGACTTATATCTAGAATATATAAAGAAGTCCCAAAACTCAACAATCAAAACACAACCCACTATTTAAAAATTAATCAAAAGATCTGAACAGATGCTCCACCAAAGAAGATCTACAGGTGGCAAATAAGCACAAAAAAAGATGCTCAACATCATTAGTTCTTAGCGAAATGCAAATGAAAACTACAGTGAGATACCTTTACATACTTATTAGAATAGACCAAGTTTTTAAAAACTGACAGTAAGAAGTGCTAGAGAGGATGTCAAGTGGCTGGAACTCTCCCACACATTGCGGCAGGGAATGCAACATGGTTTATTCACTTTGGAAAACAGTTTGGCAGTTTCTTAAAAAGTTAAAGCATGCACTTAACATACAAACCAACAATCCTACCCCTAGGTATTTACCCATGAGAAATGAAAACATATGTTTACACAAAAACCTGTAAGCAAATGCTCATAGTGACTATATTCGTAATTACCAAAAACTATAAACAACCCAGTCTTTCAATTGGTGACTGAATAGACAAACGGTGGCACATCCATACAGTGGACTACCATTCAGCACATAAAAGGAACAAACTACCAACACATGCAGCAACACAGATGCATCACAAATGCATTATGCTAAGTAAAAGACTCAAAAGCCTACATAGTGTGTCATCCATTTTTACGACATTCAGGAAGAGGCAAAACTTTAGGACAAGAAAACAAATCAGTGTTTGCCAGTGGAGAGGGGTAGAAAGAGGGGCTGACTACAAAGGGGAACGGGGAACTTTTTGGGGTAATGAAATCTTCTAGATCTTGATTATGAGAGTGGTTACCTGGCTGTATGCTTTTGTCAAAACTTATAGGACTATATGCTAGAAAGGATAGATTTTACTATTTATAAATTGTACCCCAATAGACTTAATAATTTAAAAAAGCAATTTGTGGAGTGAGAAAAAATAAAAGTGAGCAAAAGTTTTAGGAGGCAGGTAATTTATGGTGAGAGGATATGCTCACGCAAGAACCTTGATGGGAATGTCATTTAGGCAAAATGCCAAGACCCTACAAACATTTCTGTATTGATGAATGTGGAGATTCTTTAAAACTCAGGGACACAATTGCCCCACATGCTAAGAATTCATGGCTGGCCGGATACCAGGTACCAAGCACACTTTTCTATCTTGGCAAAAGAGATCCAGAATACAGAAGGGAGATTCACTGACCCCAGATTCAGGCCTGTAGGTATTCAAGCTCAGCAAAAGAGAAGTTTCAGGGTATAAAAACTGATTATGGGTTTTCTTCCATTTTAAATAAAACAAGCTTAGAAGTTAAAATTGCCTAATACACTTAAAACTCATCTCGCTTTCCAATCCAGGGAATCGATACTTGCCTGGGATTTCTAGAACCTAGAGGGCTCCTGTCCTCAACTCTGTCCCTCCTCTGCGTACTCTTAACTGGTCACTGTCTTTTAATAGCAGCATGGAAAAAAAATTGAGTGGAGCTGGGCCAGGTTCCAGCAAGACAGAACCAGCAAGACACAGGCACTTAAAATAGAAGCATGGAAAAAAATGGGAAGCAGTGATGGGAAACAACTGGTCTCCACCATGCAGAGAGGCATCGCTAAAGCAAACCTGCTCCCACCTACACCCTCCTCAGCTCTTCCTCCCCACTCAAATGTGGGTTATGAAAAAAATGGAGAGGGGGTAAGCAGAGAGGAGAACTGAGAAAGGCTTAATTAGAGTTAAAATGGGCCATTCTAGTCATTGCAAGGGTAATTTACGGCTCCATTCCACACCCTACCTTGAGGCTGCCAGCCTCCAAATGACAGGAAAGGTAAAAATAAAACTGCTGCCAAGTCCATTCTAAATTACAGAAAGATGAACGATTTTCTTTTGCTCATCCTGGAGTAAAGAGCAATCCTGTCAACGGCTGGCAGATTAGACCAAAAAATTCATCTTAAGAGAGAATGTACAATAAACTGTGGCTCACCTAATCTACTTCCGGGTTGGATGTTGGACTTCATTGGAAAGAAAGCGCAAACACCCTCCCAAACTGGAAAGAGAACTTCCAGAGGGGAAGTGTTCACCTGTGCAGTTCCACAATCAGTGGCTTGAGACTCCTTGAATAGAGACGGCAGCACATGGTTGGTCCTATGACCTGAGATCACCTGCACCTGAATTACAAGGCCATAGGATGCTGTCACAGCTCAGGAGACAAGTATTGCTGGCCATCAACCTCCACTAACATAGTGAGGAATCTGCACAGCGCTGGCCCTGAGAGGAATGCAGGGTGCCAACGTGCACAGGTGGACCAGAAAAGTGTCTTCGCCTCTTTCCCACTGGTATCAAACCTTGTGTGAACCCGGCCCACTCACCGCCTCCCTGTGCTACAGCAGACCTGAAAGGACAACATAGGACCTCGAAGGAACAAGGGACTACAGTATATTAGAGCACTATTTCTAAGTGCTCTGACATGACAAATCACAAAGGCAGGATTTCAGTAGGAATGAGGTGAGCTCCAAAAAGAATATGTTCAATGGATATTCCTCAAGATCTTGCTCTCAACTCCTACTGAAGAAAATTCAGACCCTCTACTTATCTACTTGCCTGGCATACACTTCCAGGACTCTTCACGTAGCTGGCTCCTATGCCACATCTTGGTCTAAATGTCCCTCATCTCCCAGGTTACAGTAAATTCCCTTTCATTTTCTCATAACATCATAATCGCTCCCTTTATGGCACTGCTATTTGTAATTATATATTTTTTGTATGTTTATTTGTTTAGTGTCTGTCTCTAATAAAGTCCATGAGGGCAGGGACCACGTTTGTTTTGTGTACCTTCGCATACCCAGCACCTAGCATGTCCCTGGCCCCACAGTATCAATGAATGAAAGACACAAGTGCCAGGTTCAAAAGCACTCTTTGGCCTATAACCTCCAGCACTTTGTGTGTTCTTTCCAAACCAGTACTCATCACCTTCCCCACCCCTTTAAAGAATGGAACCCGTGCCAAAGGATGGAATCCACAGTCTACCAGGCATTGGGCACTATCAGAGCTACTGTCTTCCAGAAGCCTAGCCCTAAATGGCACGTGAAATCAGCCTCTAGTATCAGGATTCAGAAATAAGAATCATTTCATTAGACTCAGACTGTGCCCACACACACACTAAAATTGCAATGCTATCTCCAAATCCAAATTTTATTTGGCATGTTTTTGTTTTGTTTTGTTCTAACTGTAATTTTCAAGCACACTCCAACACCAACAGGAAAAGACTAGGCAAGTGATTAAACATGGGAACTGAGAGAGACCCTCTACAGTAGGCAGAATTTCTAAAATGACCCCCTCCCAAGGATACCCTCCTCTAATGCCTGAAACCTGTGACTATGATGAGCCATCACACCCTGGACTATGTTATGTCATGTGGCACAGCTGACCTTAAGAAAGGGTGATTGTTCAGGTGGGCCTCATCTAATTATGTCAGCTCCTCAAAGCAGAGCACTTTCTCCTGCAGGTGGCAGAAGAGAAAGCCAGAGAGATTCAGAACACTGGAGATCCGACACACCCTTCCTGGCTTGCAGGTGGAGGGGCCGTGTGAGAAGGCAGGCAGGTGGGCTCAAAGAGCTGAGAGAGGCCCCAGTTGATGGTCAGCAAGGAAACGGGGACCCCAGTCCTACAACTGCAAGTAACTGCAGTCGGCTAATGACCTGAATGAGCTTTAAAGTGAATTCTTCCCTACAGTTTCCAGGTACGAATGCAGCCCTGCCAACGCCTTTATTTCAGCCTTGGGAGACCCTGAAGGGCAAATCCAGCCATGTTGTGCTGGATTTATGACCTACAGAACTGTGAGCTAATAAACAGCATTGTTTTAAGCCCTAAGTTTGTGGTGACTTGTTACACAGCAATAGAAAACGAGTATGAATAAACGACAATTTCCATGAAAGAAGATATAACTCTCAAATGCATCTGTGGCTAGGTAACAGCCTCAGCCCAGTTCCTTCTGAGCACCCTATCCCTAGTTTCAGAGGGCCTCACACAGTTATGGCATTGCCCTGTGGAATCTGGTGCCCATCTCTGAGGGCTGCATTCCAGTGATCCTAATGTTCTTACGAGACACACATTCCTAAGGTTCAACAATCACTTGGGAATTTGAACAACTATATATAAGTGAGATATTACTGTTCCTAGAGGGTAAGTAACATTTTTTTCTGGTAGAGTTAATGTGCATGGATTTTACATGTTCTTTTCCCAAACAGGACTTATTTATGTGTCAACTCTTCTCTGATTCCAATATTAGCCTTTAAAGTTGCAAGGATTTGAAAAGAATAGTCCATGAAAAGTATTCCATATGGAAATATCAATCATGAAGAAAAAACAGATGAAATGAGAGAGACTGAGCAGGCAGTGGGAACACACCACACTCTCGGCGGTTAGGCAAAGCCTTGGAAAGCTCGAGGCAGCTCTGATCAAAAGTGTCCCCCACGCCCTGTGCCCCTGGAACCATCACATCTCAGAAGTCGGGGCGCCAAGGAATGTAAACCAGTAGGAAGACCCACCCCGAAGTTCCGGCAAATGAGGGATGGGAACACAAGACTCTTTCAATTCAACAAATATTTATTGAGTTGCTGAGACGTGCAGCAAGGCAGTATTCCAGATCCCGCTAAGGACACAAAGATGAAGGAGGCACACAGGGCCCTTGACGTGGTGTGTGGGTGAGCTTCAGCACCACTCCCCCATCCCTCCCCCCAAAAAACAACAAACCAGATGGGAAGAAGCAACTCCTCAGGAGTCTCCAATTCTTCATTCTTGTCGAAGTGTAAAGAAAAAAAATGTATGCTTTGATTTAAAATAAAAATTTTACCAGTTTTAAAGGTAAAATTTTACAGAAATGAAACAAAATCAACCTGGTCCTAATCTCCCCTTCTCCTCTACAAAATAACGAGTATTTGCACCATATCCTACTCTAGGTTTCCACACATTTCAATCAAAATTTTTTGCGTTGTTTCGTCATTAAAGAGTTGCACTTTCAAAGGCCATTTGTAAGCACACAGAATAAACCCAACACATAGACATGCTCTAAAACTCAGCGTAAAGCCAAACAAATCGACACAGTCAGGCAGCCAGTGAATAAGTTCTTGTTCTTTTCACACCACTGGATGCAGAATTTCACACTCCATTATCAAGTAATCAGTGAGCCAAAGATACCTTCAACTCATCAAGACTTTTCTTTAAAAGGCAGGCCAAACACAGGCTTAAACTGGAAAGTTAGAGACAGAAGACAAAAAAGGCAGGACAGAAATTAACAGGCAAGAGGAGGAAAACAACTCCAAAGGTACCAAGAATCACAAGAAACATAAATGGGCTGTGACCGTTTAAAATCATATTGATTTTTTTAAAAATCCAGTTAAATGTTGTTACAAGAAACACCACCTAAAATGTAAGTACCAAAAAAGTTGAAATGAAATGTATGGAGGGAAAACACACCAAGCAAATACAAAACAAAAGGAAGCTGGGATAGCTAGGCTAATGTCAAACCAAATAGATTTTTAAAAGGATTTTTAAAATTGAGGTATAATTTACAAACAGTAAAATTCACCCTTTTTAAGGATACAGTTTGGTAAGTTTTAACAAATATATACAGTTGTGTTACCATTATCACAATCAAGACATAGAACATTCTGAAGAACTTCCCAAAATCTCCTAGTGTCCCTTTGCAGTCAATCCTCCCCCAACCCCCAGCAACTGCGGATTGGATTTTTGTCCCTAGAATATTGCCTTTTCCAGGATGTTACATAAATGGAATCACACAGAATATAATCTTCTGTGTCTGGCTTCTTGCTTAGCATAAGGTTTTAAGAATCATTTATTGTTTAGGCTGTTCCTTTGTATTGCTCAGACCAAATAAAATTTTTGTTTGTCTTTTTAGAGACAGGGTCTTGCTATGTTGCCCACACTGGACTTGAACCCCTGGACTGAAGAGATCCTCCCACCTCAGCCTCCTGAGTAATGGGGACTACAGGCGTGCACCACGGGCACCTGGCTTCAGACCAACAAATTTTAAGAAAAAAAAACATTTAAAAAAGGTAGAGGACCATGAGATAAGGAAAAAAGTGCAATTCGCCCATAAGACATATTCCAAACTGTACTCTGGACCCAATCAAATAACCCTGAAATACATACAGCAGAAATCCATGGGAACGATCTAGCCCTACCTGCAACCACTGGCATCTCCTCTGATGACCCCAACGCCACCGTTCCTTCAACTCCAAAGGCACATTCCCACTTTGAGGTCTGTAACAGCCATTCCTCTGCCCAAATGCCCTCCCCTCAGATATCCTCACGGTTAAATCCTTTGCCTTCTTCTAATTTTTGCTTAAAAGTCACCTTCTTGGCTGGGCATGGTGGCTCAAGCCTGTAATTCCAGCACTTTGGGAGGCTGAGGCAGGAGGATCACTTCAGGCCAGGAGTTTGAGACCAGCCTGGGCACTAAGCGAGACCCCGTCTCTAAAAAAATTTTTTAAATTAGCCGGGTGTGGTGGGGCGTGCCTGTAGTCCCAGCTACTCGGGAGGGTGAGCGGGGAGGATTGCTTGAGTCCAGGAGTTGGAGGCTACAGTGAGCTGTGATCACACCACTGCACTCTAGCCTGGGCGACAGAGCAAAACCCTGTCTCAAAAAAGGAAAAAAAGTCAACCTTCTCAGTGATGCCTCTCTTAACTGCAACCTGCTCTTATGGAACACATTTACATATATTTTTTCATGAATCAAACTTATTTTTTTGAATTATAAAGATCAAAAACTAGGATTCCACATTTTTATAGACACCAAGGCACAGAATGTTTCTAGAGAGGAGAAGTCCACAATATGAAACCTGCAGACAGATCAGGGAGGCTTTTGAGGCTGTAACTGCAGCAGAATGATAGAGGCAGATGCCAGACTGAAGTGAACTAGTAAATAAAATAAGGACCGGGGGGCCCAAAGAATACTGAGACCAATACCTCCACTCTATTTTCAATAAGGTAAGGGTACATAATAACTTCATGAAACCCAGTACATGTGAAGTGTAAAGCTATATAAATTCTAGATGTTAGTTCTGTGACTATTTTAATCTAATACAAAATGAAAAACCTAAATATAGAATCATTTCAGTGTTGGAAAGGAGTCATTCCATTTGGGCTATGGAGATGCCACCCTCAAGACAGTCACTAAACCAAACCCCAAATCACCACCTCCATAGACCTTGGCACTTTCAGAAGGAGCCATTCAGTTCCAATAGAATCCTAAAGGGAAAGTCTAACCTCATCTCACCAAACCACAGCCACAGACACGTGGCCAAAGCACCCCCTGTCCTTGCCGTCCACATCTGTCCAAAGCATTTGCAGCCTGTTCTGTGCTGGTCCTCCATCAGCATGCGGCCAAGCTGCTAAGCTCTCACGAATAGAAAGTCATTTCCCCAAGACCCATACTCTTTTTATTGGCTTCTCTCTAAACCCTTCCCGTTTTACTCACAATTTTCTAGGACTAAGTTGTCCTAGGATCCAGATACATATCTGATTATACTAGAAATATTATTCCTGTGCCCTGAACTGTGGTGACCCTTGTCTTGGCCCTGTTGTTCTCTGCCAGGAATACAGTGTTTTTCTCTGTGTCTCTTAAGTTAGGTTTTCACTCCTCCTCCTACGGATACACTTTCAGAGGAATGCCTCTGCCCCAGAGCCATACAGTCCCAGTGTTCCATAAAGCCTGCTCAACACCACAGCCAACCACCACGGGGATGTGACTTTAAGGTGGCAGCTTCGTTAACTCCTCCCCCATTGCCTCTCTCGTCTCCATGAATGACATCACAGGCGAGGAGTCTGGGAGCCCCCCATTCCTCCCCACCCTCCACCCTGTCTTATTAGTCAGTCATCTCCTAGGTTATTTCTCTCGTCTCCCGTCTGTTCCACTACTGCCCAAGGCTAGCTGTCAATTCCAACCTCACCGGTTCCTACAAGAATCCTTTTAGTTGGTCCCTGATTCTAGTCTGGACCCCACTGTGTCAGACGCTCCCACTCTCTTCTACTCCACAGGCCCCCCCCTTCCCACCCCCCAACCACCATTGCAGGGACTAGCAAACTTCCAGACTCCCTTGCAGGTAGGCTCTGGATGTGACTTAGGTTGTACCAATGAGAGAGGTTCCCGCAGGAGATCTGGAAAGCAGAAGAAAGGCAGAAGCCATTTGTCCTGTGGTGGTGGTGAATGGCAGGGTCTCCAACAGACTCCAAGCCTCACTGCCTGGATACCAACTTCACACGTATAAAGCGGTTATAGGGGCAGCAGCAGTTTCCTGGCATCTGGATTACAGCTGCAGGGCTGCGACCTTGAAACCAAAGACGGGGGGGGGGGGGGGGGCGCACTTCTGTTGCATCAGCCCATCCAGTGACTTTTGTCAGCGTCTGATTTCCCATATTAAATCCATTTCTGTTCAAAATATCTAGAGTGGTTCCTGTTTCCCACAATGAACCCCAACTGGTACAGCTTCAAATTCATCCATCAGACTGCTTTCCTGAATAACTTACCACAGAAATAGTATATCATACCCTTGCTTAAAATTCAGTGGTTCCCTGTCTCCAAAGAATAAAATCTAAAGTCCTCAATAAAGCATAAAAGGCCCTTTGTGAACTGGTCTTACCTTCTTACTATCTCCCAAAGCAGGGATCAGCAAACATTCTGTAAAGGGCCAGAGAGTAAGTTTCACAGGCTTTACTGACCATATGATCTCTGTTGCAACTACTGAACTCTGCCCTTGTAGTATGAAAGTAGCCATAGACAATATGAAAATAAATAAGTAGGGCTGTATTCAGATAAAACTTTATTTCCAAAAACAGGTGGTGAAGAGAATGAGAAGACAAGCCACAGATTGGAAGAAAATATTTGCAAAAGATGTATCTGATAAAGGACTACTATCAAAAATAGGAGTTATCCAAAATATACAAAGAAAACTTAAAACTCAACAATATGAAAATGAACCACCGGATTTAAAATGGGCAAAAGACTGGAACAGACACCCCTCTGAAAAAGATATACAGGTGGCAAATAAGCATATGAAAAGACTCCACATCACCTGTCATCAGGGAAATAAAAATTAAAACAACAATGAGATACCACTAAACACCCATTAGAATGGCCAAAATCTAGAAAATGGACAACACCAAATGAAGATGTGGAGCAACAGGAACTCCCACTCAGTGCTGGTGGGGATGCAGAATGGTGCAGCCATTTTGGAAGACAGTTTGGCAGTTTCTTAAAAAACTAAGCATACTCTTACCATATGACCCAGCAATCACATTCCTTTGGGTCTACCCATGTGAGTTGAAAACGTATGTCTGCACAAAAGCCTGCACACAGATGTTTACAGCAGCTTTATTCATAATTGCCAAAACTTGGAAACAACCAAGATGTCTTTTAGTAAGTGAATGGATAAACAAACTAGAGTATATCCACACAGTAAAATATTATTCAGGGCTAAAAAAGAAATCAAGCCATGAAAAGACATGAAAGAAACATAAACGCATATTGCTAAGTGAAAGAAGCCAGTCTGAAAAGGGTATATACTATATGATTCCAACTATATGGCCGTCTGGAAGAGGCAAAACTATGGAGACAGCAGGGTAAGGAGGGAGGAATAAACGAAGCACAGGACAGTGAAACTATTCTGTATGATACAGTAATGGTGGATACATGTCATTAAACAGTTGTCAAACCCACAGAATGTACAACATCAAGAAGGAACCCTAGGCCAGGTACAGTGGCTCACACCTGTAATCCTAGCACTTTGGGAGGCCGAGGTGGAAGGATCGCTTGAGGCCAGGAGTTTGAGACCAGCCTGAGCAAGAGCAAGACCCCATCTCCACAAAAAATGGAAAAATTAGCCATGGTTTTGCACGCCTGTAGTCCCAGCTACTCGGGAGGCTGAGGCAGGAGGATCACTTGAGCCCTGGAGTTTGAGGTTGCAGTGAGTTATGATCACACCACTGCACTCTAGCCAGGGCACAGAGAGACTGTGTCTCACAAAAAAAAAAAACAAACAAAAAAAACCCAGCTCAAATGTGTGAGGTCTTCCCCAAAGCCCCCAGGTAGATTTAGGTAAACTTCCCACTTTGTTCCTCTTGCATGTGTACACACCACCACTATGAGATCCATCACACTAAACTGTAATCGTCACTTACCTACCTGTCTCCTACAAACGAAACTCCTTCACATCAGGGACCATGACGTTTATCTTTTTATCACCACAACCTAGCTCAGAGGCTGGCATTCAATGTATGTCAAATGAATATGCTTTCAACTACAGATATTTGCCTGCCTTCCTCCTAGTTCATAGTCAGCTTTCTGGTAGCCACCACAACTCTCTAGGCTCATACAGAAGCAATGCCAAATAAATACCTATGAAATAAACAGATCTGAATAAATAAGTATATGATAATGTATTGTTATCATTTTAACTAATGCATAATTAATAAATCAATGTGTAAATGAATGTGTAATTAATCCCCATGATTACTTTTCTTTCATTCTTTTTTGCTTTTTTTAGATTTTTTTTAGAGACAAGGTCTAGCTATGCTGCCCAGGATGGGGTGCTAGTCACAGGCATGATCATAGCTCACTGCAGCCTCAAACTCCTGGGCTCAAGGGATCCTCCTGCCTCAGCCTCCCCAGTAGCTGGGACTACAGGCACGTGCCACTGTGCCTAGCCATGATCACTTTTGGATGTCTGGCTTTGAAAATGCAGTGGGGCCCTTGTCCACTGTCTCAAACCTATTCCATATTTACCAACTACTCAGAAGAAAGCCCCACCCACAAGCTCCCTGCGAGCAGGGACTGTGTCTTAGTTATCAACGAATGAACAAATGAATTACTTTATTTTATTTACTTTTTATTTATTTACTTTTTTTATTTCTTTTATTCCTTTCTCTTTTCCAGCAATAAAAATGAGGCTGTATACAGCCAGATTTTAAGTATAAGCTAGTGGGTGGGAGGCCAGAATGAAAACAGCAAAGGTGCTAAATTCAGATTCCTGCTGATAGGCAACATCTCCAAATAACTGCAGTTCCCAATCACAATCACATAACCCTTTAGTCATCTCAACAGAAGGAGGGTTGAATGGCCAACAGTGACTGGGAGAATGGCCCAGTGCCTGAAGGCAGGCTCAGCTACTGTCCATCCCTCCTTCCCAGTTAGCTTTGCTTCCCAATTCCCTCCAGGCCCTCCCGGGACTTCCTGAAGTGTTCCCAGCAGACTCACACCCGCCTGGTTTATTTTTCTTTCCTTTCTGGGATAGGCTGTCTGCAGACACAGCTGATGAGCTATTTAGAGCTCACCAGAGACCATGGGGCTTTATAAGTCTCCCAGATTACAGATCTTTTAAGTCTTCAGAGGTCATTATGCCAAGGCAAGCGAGCCAATAAATTTGATATGTTTTCATCAAAACAAGACAAAAAAGAAGAGTAGAGGAGGAAGAATGAAAACTATTGTTAAGAGGTCCTGCAACTTTTCCATGTACAAGCAGCCCTGGGAGGAACGTGTTAAAATGCAGGTGCTGGCCAACATTGGCCAATACGGACAGCTGATAAGGGACACAGGCAAAGTCAAGGCCCCCAGCCCTTCTCTCTCCACACACACACACACACACACACACACACACACTCTCATGCACATTCACATGCACTCTTATACAAAATAACTTAAATACATATACACATAAGGAAAATAAATTGTTTAATTCTTCATATATAGCTTCTCAACCAAGATCCCTAACATAGTTTTGAAACCAATTAATGAAAAACTTTAAGAACCTAAAAGCACATTAAATACATTCTTCCATTTTTTTTTCTGTTCCATTTCTCTGTATAACTATGGAAAATTGACAGATTCTAGACAGAGGAGCCAGTTTTTCAAGCCAGAAGAAATCTTAAGGCTGTGCTTGGAAGAGTAGCGTCACTCACAGACAGTCCTATGGGCTTGGTTTCACCTTAATTCCCTGCTATGTTGGGATATGATTTGCTTGTCCCGACCAAAGCTCATGTTGAAATTTGATCCCCAACGTGGCAGTGCTGGGAGGCATGGCCTAGTGGGAGGTATCTGGTCATGAGGGTGGATCGTACATAAATAGATTAATGCCCTCCCACCGGGGTGAGTAACTTCCCGCTGTCTCAGGAGCAGGTTGTTAAAAAAGAGTCTGGCTGCCTCGGTTTTTATCTCTTGCTGCCTCTCTCTGCCACGTGATCTCTTTGCACATGCCTGCTCCCATTCTGCTTTCTGCCCTGAGTGGAAGTGTTAGAGTAGGGGACAGGGCTGAGACCGGCTGCAGGGGCTTGAAGATTGGGTGCAGGTGTTAAAGTAAACAACCCTCAGGCAGAAGCTAAGGGGGGGGGGGGCAGGATCATAACCACAGGCAAGAACCAGCTTCAACCAGCTTGTCAGCTATCTCTGCCACCTTACATGAACTTTGGCTAATTACAATATCACTTACATTGTGGTTTTAAAATTTCTCCACCCTTGAAGTCACCATGACAGTTCTGAGACAACCATATAAAGCATGAAAATACAGGCGCCTGTAGTCCCAGCTTCTCAAGAGGCTGAGGCAGGAGGATCCCTTGAGCCCAGCAGTTTGAGGTTGCAGTGAGCTATGATGATGCCACTGCACTCTGGCCAGGGCGACAGAGCAAGACTCTGTCTCAAAAAAATAAATAAAGTATGAAATAAGTAAACAAAAGAAATAAAGTATGAGATAAGTAAATAAGTAAATAAAGTATGAAAATAGGAGGGAACACAATTCTAGGAATTACTACCCAAATTCTTAATAAAAGCCAACCCCTTAGCCTTGAATATTCTTCCCCTCAATTAGTAAGACTTCAAAAGACCAAAAACCACTTCCTCCTGGTACAGGTGCTCTTTCTCTTGAGAGTGTATTATCACTTTCAATAAAAAAGCTGTCACTTGCTTGGCTTATGTGGTGCATCCTGAAATTCTTTTCCCCCAAAAATCAGCGAGAACCTGGAAAAACCTCCACTTGAAGGCCGCTAGCAGAAGCAGCAGGAGGCCCTCACCAGATGCAACTGCCCAATCTTGGACTCTCCAGCCACCAGAATCATGAGCCAAATAAATTTTTCTTTATAACTTACCCAGCCTTGGGTATTCTGCTATAGCAACACTAAATGGACTAAGACATTCCTTGATTTCATACAATAGCTGGGGAGGGGAAAAAAAAAAATCACAGGTGACTAAGAATCAGCAAATCACAAAGGAACTCAGACATCCTGGCTTTTCACTCTTTAGTCTGGAATTCCACAACCATTTCTAACCCACAGGTAACTCTGAAGAGAGCTGCCAGTACCAGTGTGGACCCGCTGTACGGGGTTCTTTTCCCCTCCACATCCACTCCACTGGGTCTCCTCAGCTCCCTGAGCCAGGCAGCTCCTAAGACACTGTACTGAACCACTGGACAACAGAAAACAGTCTCTGCAAACTCCCATCCACTCTCCACACACTGATTTCTGCTCTCTGAGCGTCTCATAGTGCTCACAGTTCTAGTGGCCTGTTTCATAAATATCTCCCATGTCAGGAAGACTGAACTGGCTGTGGAGGGTACAGTGATAAACCTGGGTGCTTCTGGCACCCCTTGTGTGATGTGTGCACAGTACCAGGCTCACACTAGATCTTCACGACCCCAACTGACGTAGGCAAGGTTCTCAAAACCAGCTCCTACTCCAGCAAAATAAAAGAAACACTGAGAGATCCTTAAATGTTGTGGTAGGCACTCCTGGTGCCAACTAGCACACTCTCTCCCAGGGGCTTCATAACACCCCAGGCACGCTCCACTGTTACAATGGAACAAGGAACACTGGCCAAGGACACAGTGCAGGGTGGCACATTAACAGGCAGGATCCTGGGGTGTACCGTGTAGTCATCCCCGCTCCAATCAAATACCCAATAGTGTGAATCAACCTTCGGGTCACCAAGATTAGTGCTATTCTCATACATTTTCTGGAGGAGACCAGCTATTTTCTGGAACCCTTTCCCCCAACTTCCAAACTAACTTCTCAGGCCTGAGATTTCTAAGTGATAGCAGTGTAGCCTAAGAGGCCAACATGAACATCAATTTAGAATCACTAAAAAAAAAAAAACAAAATTAGAATCACTGGCTACACTGTTACATATATAATCCAGGCAGAAGAAAAACAAGTGACTATTATCAAGCCTGTGGAAATCCTAAAGTCTGAAATCTGTCTGCCTCAAGCACAAACAATAATATCACCAACCCAATACTGTCGCTGGTCAGTTTCCTTAAGTTGGTAGATGACACTTTTTAATTTTTTTATTGTGAAATATACCATGTAAACAAAGGAATATATTAAATATATATTCAGTTTAAAGAGGAATGATAACATGAACAATCGGGACCTCACCCAGACTAAGACATAACACGACCAGTGCCTTAGAAACTTTCTCTGTACCCTTTCCCCATTATATCAGTCTCCTTCCCCCCAAAGATAACCATTATCCTGAATTCAGGGTTAATTATTCCCATTCATTTTTTTAAAGCTTTACTACCTGTGAAGCTATCCATAAAACATGTACTGCTTAGTTTTGTATTTTTAACTTTCCATAAATGGCATCACACTGTATACTTTTTTCTGTGACCTGTTTCTCTTGCTCAACATTATGTTTCTGCAATTCCACCATACTCACATAACCATCTTTCCACCATTGTTACTACAGGACAGTATTCCTGTAGTTGTAGGAGCATACAACAATTTATGTTGTATGTTGTAGGAGCATACAACAATTTATGATATTAACTCTTTCCTTACCCAACCAGACCCACTGACTGCACACCAACAGTCTGTCTGCAAACAAATTTATGCCATGTGAATCGTTGTTGGCAGTCCCATGCTGACTTCCATGTGGCAGACAAGATGATAAAACAATTAGAGATGTTTCACCTGATGATTTTTGAAGAGAAGGCAAGATCCCACCAAGAAACGGAGCTCTGAGACCTTGCATAGCAAGCAAATGGTAGCTCTGCAGGATGAACACGGGTAGATAAATCCCTAAGATAAAACCCTTTCACAGTTCCAGTTCTATAGCTTTATAAAGCAGGGCAAAGAAGGAGAGGAAAGGGCTGCTTTGACATCATAGCCTTCACCTTCATGGGCACATCAGAACACCTTTGTTTGATCATGGTGAATAGCACCCAAGTCCAAGAAAAACCTACCCTTCAGACAGCAAAAGCTAAATATTTAGTCTGGGAGGCAGCAGGCGGAAGCCCATCATTCTCTCTGCCTCCAGAAAGCCAGGACAGCAGAGGACTGCCCTTGAATCCTGAAGGATTAATTCATCACCTCCCACTACAGTCCTTGATGTAAATGTACCCGTAATGCCTCACTTCTCAGGGTTGGGGGGTGGGGAGGGGGGTACACAACAGACAGTCTCCAGACACAAAGAAAAACCACTGCCACCCTCACTGAGCGCTCCTGGCACGCAAGGCCCTCAGGCTGACACACCTCATCTCAGTGGGTCCCCACAATGACCCGGTGAGGCAGGTGAAATCCCCATCTTATACCTGAAAAAACTGAGGGTCCGAGAGCTTTCCTGGCTTGCCAGATATCACACAGCAAGGACACGACAGGCCAGGATTCGATCTCCATCTCCTGATTCCAGAGCCCTGCACTCTTGTCCAGCAGACTACTAGCTACCACCCACAGTCGTTAAGTACAGGTGCACAGTGACTTTCACACACGAAACAGCAAAGGGGGAAAAGGGTTCTTAAGAAGACACTGCCTTTGGGTAGTATGTTCAGAAGTGTTTCCTGCTGAATGGCAGCAGGTTCCATTGGTAATGCAGAGTAAATACTTAGATGGCAGAGACCTGTGAAAACTCGGATGACAAGTATGGTAAAATGCTGCAGCAGATAGCAGACCAGGGAGAGCTCCCACAGGGCTTAGCTATCTGGAAGGCACTTTGCCCACTAGTAACTAACTAGCAGTGAATGTCTACTATGTGTGATAGGCCCAAATGCATCTGATTTTCTGTTGATGTCTGGCTGCTCTTTTTTATTTTGGGGTTTTTTTTTTGTTTTTTATTTTTTGAGACAGAGTCTCACTCTGTCACCCAGGCTGGACTGCAGTGGCGTCATCATAGCTCACTGCAACCTCATACTCCTGGGCTCAAGCGATCCTCCTGCCTCAGTCTGCCAAATAGATGGGACTATAGGTACACACCACTATGCCCCACTAATTTTTCTATTTTTTATAGAAACGGGGTCTTGCTCCTGCTCAGGCTGGTCTCGAAATCCTGAGCTCAAGCAATCCTCAGCCTCCCAGAGTGCTAGGATTACAGGTGTGAGCCACCGTGCCCGGCCATCGCTGCTGTTTTAACAGCAAAGAGTCCTCAACACAAACGACAATAAACAAGGGTTATCAGGATCTATGAATTTCAAGGGTGATCAACTGGAGAAATTCAGAGACCAATAAATACGTCAAGAATTTAGGTCCCAACTTGTTAAGAGCTAGACTCTGCCTTTGAGCCCAAATTAAGTGACATCAGTGTGTCTGACACAAACTTTCCAGGTCAGCTAAAAGACCACGATGGCAGTTACTAGCACCAAAGCTAAGAAGGCTTCACTCTCCGAAGAGTGAAACGCTGAAGTGTTCCTTGCCCTGTGCTGTTCCCGCTGAAAAGGTTCTGTCCCCTGCAGCTCTGGATGCCTGTTGTTCCTCTGTGGATACAAGATTTGCAAATTACATTGTTGGTCCTCACCCTGTGGGACCCGACTATTCATCCCATCTTGTAGGTCATCTAGCGAGTCACGGAAAACATGACTGGTCTTCAGGGTATGAAGCAATACCTTTGCAGAGACTTGGAGAAAAGAGAACAGGGAAATGGCACCTCTGCCTCTAATGACGCTATGGAAAAAAGATCCAAACGTCCACCCTCTCTTGCTCCAGCACCAGCCAGTGACCACAACCTCAGAAACCCAGAAAACAACCAAATCTGGAGAAGCTAACAGCTGTCCTTGGGAGATCTTTCAAGATGCTGTGGGTATTGGCTGAAATCATACTCCGTTTTTCAAAGCATTATTCCCTACTCCCTTAGATCTGTTTGGGAAGATTTTTACTACCAGTTATTCACCTACACTCTGCAGATAATAAAGATTTACAAACTACATTTATATGTGATTTTTTTCCTTAAAATTTCCTTAAAATGTCTGGGGATTCTGTACATTGTAATAAACAATAAACACAGGTTCCAATGCCCTCCCCCATCTCTCTAATACACTTAAAGCTATTCTCCTGCCTAGAAATCCAGTTGCCATGGAAATGAGCCTGTGCCATTAACACAGGTATAAGATGGGAATTCCAGTAAATAATATTACATCAGTTGTGATATGTGTAACAAGTATAATACAACTCAGACTCTAAGTGCAGGAGGTCTTAACCAACACTCCGAAGGGAACCATGGGCCATTCCCCAAGACAGAAACGCACAGACAATTTCACATACAAAGAACCATTGCTCTAAGCATTTCTACGTGTGTCCTGGAAGAATAACTGTGGCCACAGCCCCCGACATATAAATAAGCAGTCAAATTCTCTGCTCAACAGTTCCCTTTATCCAAATAACAGCTCGGCCAGTCCAAATCCTCGTCAAGGAATCTACAGCCCTTCTAAAGAGTCCTGAGTTCTGTATTCCCCTCTTGGCCCCCTTAACATGTTCAGTCGCTTATGAGATCTCTGGAAATTTCCAACAGTTTTTAACATAAATTGTGCCTCGCCATTTCCCAGTGTGGTTTTAATTGCTTTAAGCATCTTCCCGGCTCCTTCTCATCAACAAGGGGGTTCTTACCGGGATCTTCCACCAAAGCAGTTTGTGCTGGGGGGCTGGTGCCGGTTCTCTGGGGCTACGGCTGTCCCACTGGACTCCCTCGAAGGTGGCTGTGATCCTAAAAAGGGGATGAATCCCAGAAAAGACAGAAATGGTGAGAAGCTCAACCCTTGCGATTTGGCTACCAGGAGCAGAACCCCCTCTGTGGATCAGAGCTGCCCACCATGGCGGGGTGGGGAGTAGGGACATCTAGCAAGCTGTAGCCCCTGGCATGAGAAGGAACAGGGACAGTCATGTGAGATCTGATCCGCGCTGCAGAACAGTGGGGCTCCAACCTAGGAAACAGCTTTTCTTCTCCAAGACATTCAAGAACGTCCAAGGTGCTTACAAGCACGTTGCCTTATTCAGGAAATGAACTTCAGCCTCAAAAACGTGAGATGGAGAACAGACGCCAACCAGGCAAAGTGGGGGCGAGGAATGGGGTACATTTCTCCATAGAGCTCTTGAAAAGCCAAACCAGATCACAATAGTCTTCTACGGAAAACGCTTCAACAGCTTTCTGTTTCTCAGGACGAGGTTCCAAATCCCTACCAAGGTCTCATCTCCACCACTCTCCTTCTCCCCGTGACCTGTCCACGCCAGCTGCCTCCAAGCCATCCCTTTACTCCACACCCTGTCTAACGGCCTCAGACTCCAGGTCTCAGCTTCCTCAGAGAAACCTTCCCCGATCCTCCAATTTAGGTGAGATCCCCCCAAAGTTCAGGAACCTCATACCACCTTATACTCTTCATTCATAGCTTCTGTCACAATTGCAGCTACGTAATTATTTGTGTTTACTCATTTGATGTCTAACCTCCCCTGCCTCCAACCCCCACCAGGTAGATTATAACCTTCAAGAAGTGGAGACCACATGAATTTTGCCCAATGCCATCGGCTAGCACCTGGTCTAAGACCTAGTACACACCAGGCGTTCAATCACGCACACATGTATTGAAGGAGTGAATGAGGCATGCTTTCCTCCATGCACTTTCAAAAGTGCCCCCAGCACTGCTCAGTCCAGCTGAAGGATTCTGCTCAGCAGTCAACCACCGAGATTCCACCCAATTGCCCTTGAATTCGAATTCAAATTTCACCCCTATGAAGCTACAGAAAGCCTGTTTAGCACCTGGAAAACACCATCATTATATCACATCTAACAAAACATTTAACGAGAAAAATTATAGAGAAACCCAACCCATTTCAGACTTCAGACTTCATGAAATAATTTCCTGCTAGATCCAAAGGTGACTAATTTCAGACTAGATCAAAAGAAACAAACTACCAATGTTCAGGACAGAGCCAGGGACACGTTCCAATTTCCCTGCTTCTTTCTGTATTTTGCTAGTGTGTATCTCTAGAAGAATACACTGTCCCCTTCCCAACAAATGGCATCTCATAAAAAACACACTCAGCCTCCCCAGGAAGTTCAACTGTATTAGGAAGGAAAAAAATGGGCCAAAGTCACATTTGATAAAGACACCTTGTTTTCCAAAGTCTGTGTGGGATAAAAAGATGTTTTACTCTGCTGTCAAACCAAACAATAACACACTTACAAAGATAACATTTATTGTGGTCCTTGGTCAGAAAGCAGTCCTTGAAAAATCATGTCATGATTTTGATGCAGGATGCTAGGACGAGTCAGGGTTAGCTGTGGGCCAGGCTGAGCAGTACCCAAACCAAGATGCCTGGTACAGAACCAGGCTCTCAGCACCTCCTGCCTGCTACCCAGCCCCACCCCATCCCAGCACAGCCCTGAGGAGCAGGGCGGCACTCACCGTCTGTCACAGCACTGCCATTAGGCACACTTCCCAGATCAACAGTTGGCCCGTCCAGGAAAATTGTCAGCTCTCCGCCCGAGACAACACTGCCTTTGTTCTCCGTCTGCAGGTTCAGGGTCAGCTGCGTGTTCTCCACTGTTGGGCACAAAAGGCAACATGGATGGACTAAGGTGAACGCACCCCGGGTCAAGATTCTCTAAATTAGAAGGTCCCATTTCACCTACTATGGCTTCCCTGAGAATGCTTTCCTGCATCTTCAAATTCATCTCATGGCATGGAAAAAAGGGTGGGAAGGAATATGTCTAATGTTATCCTTGTTGTATTAGGCAGGTAAGAAAGCTGTACTCTTTTTTTCCTAAACACTTTGTATCACTAGTTCAGCTACATAATTTCCACCTTACTGGTTAATTTGTTTGCTTATATTTGCAGGACTGTGAGAAAACAGAGGGATGTTGATGGCATACAAAGGAAGAAATCAGTTGCAAGCGGCATCCCCCTACCCATAGAACCAGGTCAGAAGAGCCCAAGGAAATGCCAGCAGGAGCCATCTGTCTCTCTAGATGAGGGATTGCAGGGACTTACTCGTTTTTTATTTCTGTTAAAATGTGTTTTTTAAATTTTCAATCCTGAAAATGTATTGTCCTCAAATAAAGGAAAAAATTTAAAACAGTAAAAGTTCAATCCAGGCTGGTCAGCCCCATTAGTCACGTAAGGAGAGAGAGGTGAAAAGCAGCCCAGAGGCACCCAGCCCCCGAGGGCGCCAGGCAGGGTCAGCCCCATGGGCAAGTGTCAGGAAAACAGAACAAACTGGCGTGAGGCAGGAGCACCAAATCATAGGCAGGCTGGAAACTGCTGCCACACGCCCTTGACCCCACCACCGAGCTTGGCCACAGCATGTGGCTCCTGCTTGGTTAAGTATTCAGGCTGCGCTGAATGTTTCAGGTCCCTTCAGTTCAGTCCAGTCAGAAGCCATGGCCTCCCGTTCAGGGCTATTCAATAATCACCAAGAGAGAACAGCATTTTAAGAGGATTTCCACGGGGTTTGTGGTCCCTCCACGCCTCCCCACACCTTACAAAGCCAGGCCAGGGAAGCCCCACATAGCCAAACCCCCCTCCTCACCTAACCACCCACCCACCAACTCCACCACTTCATTTTATTTCTTAGTTGCTACTGTATTTTTTACAAGCTATCTTACCTGTTTCCTAGAACAAGGCAGGGTATGTAGAATTAAGTATCTCCACAAGCACTAAGGTAAATATGAGCACTTTCTAGAGATAACCTACCTTCTCCCCCGACAAAAAAGCCTGCTCCAAATCTAAGAAACAGACACAGCCCTTTGAGAACTTAGCAGAAAAGTCTGCATCAATTTAAGGATCTATTATAACAAGGTAGAAACCAGTTACCCTCCAGGTCCAAACCCTCCTAAGCATTCCGCCTTCCCTCCGCCTCTTCCCTGCCATGGAGCTCCCTAAATCCTTTCTGAGTCTGCTGTTATTTTCAGTTAGCTTCACTGAGGGCCTTGGTAAGTTCGAATTTCTACAAAATAAACTTGTAGTTTCCAGCAGAAAGTAGTTATTTCAAAAGCCAGGGAATGTGGGAAGGAACCGAGGCCTTTCCACCACCACTGCCACTTGCCATCCAGGGGAGCAGCCACCTTGGAAGGGGATCATCCAGCCCCAGCCGAGCCTTCAGATGACTGCAGCCCAGTCAATTTCATGACCGCAACATTGTGGGAGATCCCAGGCCACACTGCCCAGCTAAGCCGCTCCCAAATCCTGACCCACTGAAACTATGAGATAAGAAATGTTTATATATTTACTTAGTTTAAAAGTCAAGGAGTGTCTCCCTCCTCCATTATGCTGAGATCCAGTGGCAATACGGCATAGGGGTTAGTAGGGCAGGTGCAGTCAGGCACTCTGGGTTCAAATCTCAGTTCTGCTACCTAAGAGCTATGCAGCATGAAGCAAATTACTTAATCTGGGTGTTGGTCTCCCTACCTGCAAAACAGGAGTGATTATACCACCTTTTTCAGAGGATGCTTGTAAAGAATTAAACGGCACCGTAGCGCCTAATAGGCTATCATTTTTATTATCTCCCTGTTAACTTTCCTGTTTCTAGGCTGAAGAGTCCTGATTTCTCTTGGTCTAACTTCTCATTCATTTTATAGTCACTCTTCTCTTGACCTTTCTGAGACTTTTTTGGGTTTCAATGTCCACAAAATTCTCCCAGATAAGCCACTAACCATCAAAAAGACTAACTCTCTTCTCGTCTTATTTCTAGGATGCCACCCAAAGATGCCCAGCCTTCTGGACTCAGTACAACACTGTTGGAAGTGTGCTGGAAGAAGAGCATTCCAGAAAGGCTCCTTGATTCCTTTCTTGATATCTCAAAGGCCATGATTTTATAAATGGATGGATGATAACGTCCAACAGGAAGGAGGAGGAACCCAAGGCCTCTTGCTGTGGATTTTGACCTCCGTGAAAGTCATACTGCTGTGGTCCTGGCAGAAGCCAGAGGCATAACCTGAATTTTTTTCTCCATGGTTTCTTCTCAGGGATCCTGCTTAGCTCTTCTATCCAGTTTATCCACTGGATGTCTCCAGCAGAATCATTATATACTTGTAGGCTCAGAGGTAACCTTATAGCCCTTTGAGACACATTTTACCTTTAAAAAGAGCCCTCCTTAGGGGAGGGAGGTTCTTTTTTCTTTAAACTAAACTTTTGAGAACATAACCCTCCACTGTTCTATGTGAGACCTCTCACTGTTACCATAATAGCCAAGTGGTTGGATTTAGGGTCATTGAGAGCAAGAAACCTGATGCCACAGGTTTCCTGATGTGATGCAGTATGAAGTACACAATATCACTTTTAAAGTCCTCTTGCTGGTTGGGTGCAGTGGCTCATGCCTGCAATCCTAGCACTCTGCAAGGCTGAAGAGGGAGGATTGCTTAAGGTCAGGAGTTCGAGACCAGCCTGGGAAAAAGTGAGACCCCATCTCTAATAAAAATAGAAAAAAATTAGCTGGGCATGGTGGTGCACACCTGTAGTCCCAGCTACTCGGGAAGCTGAGGCAGGGGGATTGCTTGAGCCCAGGAGTTTGAGGTTGCAGTGAGCTGTGATGACCCCATGCACTCTAGCCCAGGAAGCAGAGTGAGACTCTGTCTCCAAAAAATAAATAAATAAATAAATAAAGCCCTCTTGCTAAAAGCATTTAACCTGAATCTAATCAAGCTTCTAACCCACTTCCCAGTTCACAAGAACTAAGGGGACAGAGAAACAGATTAAATGATACCATGAGGAAGCAGTCAGACAAAGCCAGAATGTGGGACATCTATACCGTAACTGTCCTGAGTCTTGCAAAAGTCAGTGTCATTAAATTTATTTTTTAAAAAAAGGGGGGGAGGGCAGGAGGCACACTCTTCTAGATTTAAAGAAACACAAGCACAAAAGGCCATGCGTGAATTTTGACTAAACCTTGGTTTGATAAAAGATATTCTTAGGACAATTGGAGAAATTTGTATACAGACTGGATATTAGACGATGTTTGAAATTATTGTTGATGTTCTTAGGTTTAATAATGCTACTTTGGTTTTATATACGGATGTTCTTATTCTTGGGAGATGCAAAAGTAGATTATGATATCTGTACTTCTTCTCCAGTGGTTTTATAGAACAGGCTGAAGTTTTTAGGAGTAAAGTGTCACAATACCTGCAATTTACCTTCAAATGGTTCCAGGAAAAAATGCACCCAGCCACACACTCACACATATAGATAAAAGAAAAGCAGAAAAACGTTAACAAGGGCCGGATCCAGGTGGACAGCATTTGGGTATTCACTGGATCGCTCTTTGAATTTTTCTGTATGTTTATAAATTTCATAATAAAAAGTTGGAAAAGGGGGTTTTTTTTAATTGGTAAGGCTATTAAAAAAAATTAAACCTCTGAGAACAGAACACCCCATTATTCTCTTTAAAAAAAGAAAAAAACACCTGAGCCAGGGCAGCCCTACAATGCATAATGGAACTAAAGAAACCATTAGCTAACTGAGCGACAGGCTTGAGCATACAGGGGAGGCATAAAGGCGTAAGTGTGGCTGGAAAACATATACTGGAATCTTAGCTATAAATAGCAGCCGTAGCCACCTCACCTCTGGGGCCCTCTGGTTTCACTACAGCCGCGCTGACGACTCCACAAAGGCCCTTTCTCTTCCAGCGTGTCTTCCTACTGCCTTTTGAGGCATTGCTCAAAAATCAAGAAACCCACGAAAATGTGAGTGTAGTGAGTCAATTTCCATAACTAGAATCGGATTTAGCACGGGACGCTCACTAACTCCTCTTACCTCATCGGGCCATGCCTATCTGCATTCACACCGCTCACATTTGTGCTTTGAAAGCACCTACTCTTCTAGTCACTGTGATTCGACAGGAATGAGACAGACAAAAATCTGTGGCCCTGGGATGTTTGTATTCTAGTTGGGAGAAAAAGACAATAAGCAATTGAACAAAAAAAGAAAATGCACTGCATAATCTGTCAGAAGGTGGAAAAGATGAAACCAGGAAGGGGGATGAATTTGGGGTGGTGAGGAAAAGTGTCCCTGGGAAGGTGACAATTAAACAAAGATGTACAGAAGCCTGGGGAAGCCACGTGGGTATCTGGAGGAAGAACATTCCAGGCAGAGAGCAATGCAAGCCCAGAGGTGTGAGGTAGGAGCATGCCTGGCATGTCTGAGCAATGGCAGGGGGGCCGGTGTGGCGGGACAGGAGGAAGGGAAGAGAGAGGCACGAGGTGAGGGCAGCAGGTAACTGGAGCCTCCAAGTAAGGCCTTGGGGCCCTTGCAAGGTCTTGGCATTGACTCTGTGTGAGACGGGCACCACTAGTGGGAAGAAAGGAAGCTGCCCGACTCCCGCTGTGGCATAGCCACTCTGGCTGCAGGAGGAACAAGGGCTGAAGTAGACCAGACCAGGTAGGAGGTCACTACAATAGCCCAGGCAAGAGCAGAAGGTGGCTTGGGCCACGGCAATGGCAGTATCTTCCAGGAACGCAGTGTCTAAGAAGACTCTACCCTGGCCTCCTCCCTAGCACAGGTTAGGAAAGACACCCTGACTCCCACAGAGCACACCAGCCAGGCCCCACAGGCCCACTGATCTCTTGGAATCAAAGCTTTGAGCAAATCACAGGCAGGGACTGCAAAAAGTGCCAATTTAGAGCACGGCTGGAGGAAGCCAGATTCAATTAGAACCAAATGGAACATATATAATGAAAATATTCCGCTGGCAAGAGACTTAAGTTCCACTGAGAAAGTCAAAGGCCGGAGCTCATGCTAACTTCAGCAATCAGCAAACATACTTCTTCAGTTACAGGACTGCACCCTTCTGTTCTAAGTACCAACTGGTTACCAATACCTTGTAATGCTACTTTATGGAGGTCGACAGGGAGCGGTAAGGCTGGATATGAGAATCTAGGGGGAAACAACCCAGGAAATCTCAAGGACCATGCCAGGAGAGCCCTTTAAAAGCCAGCACACCAGGAGAGACAGCCAGACACCAGGGACCTCCTGATGGAAACACACACCACCACACCAGAGAGGACAAAAAAGAACCCAGGTCAGTTCCAGCCTCTAGACCTGCCCACGAGTTTACAGGAAACACAGAGGGACTGAGGGACATACTGAGCCTTGCTTCAGGGAGACACAGGGCAAAATGCAAAATGTGGGAAGCTGTACAGGACAAACTGTCCAGTTTCTTCAACAATACACTGCAAGGGGAAACAAGAGGAAGGAAAACCTCTAGGTTAAGAGAGACTTAAACATTCAATCTTGTTTGTGGTTCCTGACTGAAACAAACTAGTGGTAAAAAACAAAAACAAAAACAAAAGTTTGTAAAACAAAGGGGGAAATGTTAAAACTGACCAGATAGTTGATGATATTCAATAGTCACCATTAAGTTTTTTAGGTTCGGAATTGGCATCCCGATTATGGTTTTCAAGAGACCTCAACTTTTAAAAATACGTACTGAAATATTTGTAGATGAAATATGTCTGGGATTTATGTAAAATTAATCTAGTGGGGGGGCGGGAAGTTAGATGAGACGGGAAGAGCCCTTCGTGGACAGCCACTGAGCTGGGTGATGACACTTAGGGGTTCATCGACTGTTCTTTCCACTTCTGTGTGTGCTTCGCATTTCCTGTAATAGTTATTTTTTTCCCCAAGCCAGCATATCTAAGGCACAAACAGTGACTATAAACTAACTAAAATACTTACAAGAATTCAACATTACATATATAGGTTAAAATACAAAAATGTAAAAAATACACCAGCCAAGCCCTAAGTCTTATTTTTCCTCTCTTCAAAGGAAGTGCCTTTGGGTTAATAATTTCCTATTGAGAAGAGCTGGTACGTGCAACAAGGATGAGTAATATTTTTCTAGGGGTTACTTTTTCCCTTTCTTGACCTGGACTTTTTAATATGTTGTTTGCATATGGTACTAATAAATACAGATAAATAGGGCATCGGAAGTTGCCTTCCTTATTCCAACAAAAGAAAGAACTGCCAAACCATGCTACTATAATGCAATTCTGTTCTGAAATCCACAACTCTTGCCTGGACAGTTGCATGGCAGTACATGAAAGAACTTTCTATTTTGGGGTCTTTTATCATCACCATCCCTACCCACTCCCCACACCTCCACAATGTATGTGCATGTAAACACTTAAATCTTTAAAAGGAAAAATCAATTTCTGTTTTCTTTTTCTTCCTAATTCAGAATACAAAAGTAAGGATTTACCTGAAAATTTGAGAAAAATGAAACAAGGCACAAAAGTAGGATATTTTTAAGGAGACCAAGTACTCTACGATGAAGAGTCTCCGAAGCCCAGTGAAGATGTGATTGATTTGGCCTTAACAGAGCGGCCCAGTGGAACAAACCTCCTTCTTCCTGCCTCCCTCTGCCCTCAATCCCATAGGCCCATCAAAAGAGAGTGAAAATAAGCACGGCCTTCATTAACAGGTCCATGTTCACTCCACACATAACTGCAAAACACTGGTGCACAGAGGAACGGAACCAGAGGAAATTCCAGAAGGGCAGAGAGTAAACAGTCTCCTTTCCATTCCCCGGTTCCCTGTAACTCAGAGGCACACGGGCTGGAGTCCACTCCAGGTTTAAAGAGAACAACCTTTCACATTCCCTTTGCAGTGGAGGAAGCCAGAGGCTTCCAGGATTTACTGTTACGATGTCTCTTCAGCTTCCAACACCAGCCAGAGCCTAACGAGAAAAAGTCTTTCCTACTAAGCCAGGATCAGGTTGTAAACACTGGAATTCTTGTGGGGGTTCCAATGTTGACTCTGCTCACCCCACCTCCCTTCAGCCCCAACACTCACACCTTGGCAGGGTCTTCCCAGAACACAGAGTGCAAGGCAGAGTCCAGCTTGGCCTTGAGGCCTCTTCTTTGTGCTGCTCTTGCTGGGAATCTACCCTTTAGCGTCTATAAATTAAAGTTTTTTTTTTGCTGGGCGTTACATTAACTCTTCTAGAGAAAATAGCTTCCTTTCACACAGCCAGTTTGTAAACTCTTCTTTTTCTCTTGTTCTTGTTCATTTATTCAAGAAACATTTACTGGGCACTCACTATCTGCCAGATACTGCTAGAAGCTAGGTTATAATGGAGAACGGAAACAGACATAGTCCCTGCTTTTATGAACCTCACAATCAGTGGGGAAGTGGAAGAAATGTAAAGCTGCAACTGTGAAAAAAGGTTTCACGCAAACAATATACAGACCCACGAGTAGCCAGACACTTGGCCTGGTCAGGGCATCAGGAGAAGTTCCTAAGGAACTGACAACTCAACTGTCATCTGAAGTTTCAAGCAGACAGCTAGCAGGTTACAGTGTGGGACACAGAGGAAGACCGTTCCAGGCAGGGGAAATGTCATGTGCAAAGGCCCTGTGGCACAATGAGCTGAATGCATTCGGGAAACTGAGCAGAGATGAGTGGAGCTGGAATGCAATGTCATCCGAATGGGCGGCGGGGAGAGCTAGGTGGTGGCCAGATGTTGCAGTGCCTCGTGAGCCAGCTGTGTTAAAGAGTTTTTCTCTATGCTAAGAGCAAGAACATGGTACTCAAGGGCTTTTAATCAAGGTGTGGTAAGATCAGCTTGGTGGTTTCGAAAATCATTCTATCTGCTGTGTGGAAAACAAGCTGGAGGGAAGTAAGCACAGATACAAGCAGAGCAGACAGGAGGCCATGGAGGAAAACACTGGCGACCAGGAAAGGACTAGTGTAGGAGAAGTGGAAACAAAAGAAGTGGGAAGACTTACAAAGGTAAAAACCAACAGAACCTGAAAACAGATTAGAAAAGGGGGTGGGCAAGAGGACTGGAGGTACCAAAGACAGCTCCTGGGTTTCTATTAATAACTCACTTCATTGGACAAGTGGAGGATCTCTACATATTGAAATATAGAATACTGGGATAGGACCAAGTCTGGGGAAGAGGTGATGAGTTCAGATTTGGACACGCTGAGGTGCTTCTGACATATCCCCAGGGACACAGCAAGAAAGCCATCACACACGTGGGAATGGAGTGGGAGGTCTAGGCTTGTGATTCAGATCTGTGGCTCACCTGCACATGGCGGTGATGCTTAGAGAGGAGACACCGGTGGGGATGAGATCACGGAGGAAGAGGACGGAATGGTAGGAAACTCTCACTTTTAACGGTCAAACAGATGAAGATGCCCTTGCAAGGAAGACGGAGAAGGACAGCCGGAGAGAGAGGCAGGGGGAAGATCAGGAAGGATTCCCGAGAAGGCAGGAATGGGTGGGCTTTAAGCTTTGGTGGGGAGTCCACCCTCAGACAGGAGGAAGAGGGACAGTAAGAAAGGGGAGGGTGGATTAGGCACCCGCACCGTCATTTCAGTACGTGACAGATTTGCCTATCACGCCCATCCTTATTTCTCCTGATTCAGGTCCCAGGGTTCCACAGCCAAAGCCCACGCAGCTACACATTTTTCTTTACTACAAAAAGAAGTGCATGTGCACACGCGCTTCAGCGCCCGTTATGCGTCTCTGTCGTCCCTGTAATAAGGTACTGAACAAGGAGTGTCTCCAACCGACACAGGAGCCCCTTAAAACGGGATACAAAGGCTGCATCTGTCTTGGTAAATGTTTGTCAAACCATAGCACATTTTAAATTTTTTAAAGGGATTTAGGGGAAATAAATACAAACTGAGAAAGTGCAGTCTTTAGAATAAATTGTCAGTTCACGTCAGTTCCTGCTGCCTTGTCATTAGAGGTCCTCTTCCCCAAGGGGAGGGAAAGTCCTCTCCAGGCCCTCCATCTCCCCCGCTAGACTCTGCCCAGCTCCAACAGATCATCCATTCTCCGTGCCCTCAGGGAACCACAGCCACCGCCACCCTCCCTGTTGCCCAGCATCAAAGCCATGTTTATAAACACCTTTCAGCAAACAAACCTCCTTTTAAAGGTTGAGTAGGACCCCTCCTAGGAAATTTTTTTTATGGTTAGAATTCTGCTTTTAAAAAACTCCCTTTTTAAAAGCTGTTTTTTTAAGAAATTATCGTTTCAGATGAGGAAGATACTATGCTCCAATTAAGATGTGGATTAATGATTACAAAGAGTGTACAACATAGAAAATTACTCACACTACAATGTTAAGTTTACAAAAGTGACGTTATAGAATGCATCCTATTATTAAAGCCGGGTATAAGTAAGTATATAAAGGGGCAAAGAAATAAATGAACCAGGGAAAAATGATAAGTTGTGTCTGAAGAGCAAGATTATGAAATAAAGGTTTTATTTTTTCAATTTCCATTAATTGCATAGTGGATATATCTTTTTCATAATTTCCATATCAGTTAGACACGTATAGGGAAGTGGTGACAAGTGAAATGACATGATGTTGAAGATTTTCTTGCAAATACTCCCCCAAAAGGTGAAGACTAAAGACGAAGGACAACTGGACCCGTGCCAGTCAGTGTTACAGCTGGGGAATGTGCATAGGACGGTTCATTAGACTATTCTTGCTACTTTTATTTATCTTTGAAATTTCCTATAACAGAAAGTTTAAAAAATATTTTCTCACTTATGCTATATAATATTGTCTGTACAATACATTTTTATTATCATTTTGCAGCAAGCGGATACAATATATTAATATTAACTAAAAAATAAAAATAAAAACATGTTCATTATAAAAAATTCAAATACGGAAAGGTGAAATATGATGCCCACTCCACACACACACACATTCCAAATCCCCTCCTGGTGATACCACCACTTTTAGCAACTTTGTGTGAAGTTGTTGTACCTGCAAACACTAGCACAAATACACACATACAAACCACAGATGCAAAATTGAGGTCATCCTAGACCCAAAGTTCTGCCCTTTGTTTTTTCACTTGATGTAATCTATAAATCTTTTCAAACATATACAGAAGCAATCTATCCCTTG
Source organism: Daubentonia madagascariensis (assembly GCA_023783475.1). NCBI lineage: Eukaryota > Metazoa > Chordata > Mammalia > Primates > Daubentoniidae > Daubentonia > Daubentonia madagascariensis. The sequence continues at coordinate 5,077,137 of JAKFHU010001224.1, forward strand.
AAGAGGGTTTGGGAATTGCCCCCTCTGAGAGACTGAATTTATGCAATACATGTATAAATAAACACTAATTAAGAGAGGGAGAGAGAAAGGGAGGGAGGAAGGAAGGAAGGAGAGACACAGACACCACATTCTCAGAAGTGTGTGCCTTCCTGCCCTGTATGTAATACAGCAGCCCCCAGCCAGGCCAGACACCAAAGTGAAAGTCCCACTCTATACCTAGCAGTGGCACTAACTTTGCCACTCTTGTGATGGTGGCACTCTTACTCTGTCCACACTGCTAGACAGACCGCTCTCCTTCAAGAATAAGCCTCCTACACTAAGGAAATACTCCAAGAATCCTGGTAGTCCAAAGGAAAAGGGAAAATCAAACACTGCAGTGAGATAAACAAGGTTTGATCTTAACACTATTCCAGCAGCCGCAGCACCTCCCCAGGGAGAACCTGGGGAGACTGGAATGGACAATCCAGAGGGAGCCACTCTCACGTGACTGGCGCAAAGCAGAGGCCCAAACATCAGACGAAGCGTTTCAGTTTTCTCTTTGGCAAGGGGAAGGAAACAGCTCACATTCAGGCAACGATCTCATTTTCCTATCACCAAGTCAAGGCCACCATTTTGTGCTGGCAACAGTTGTCAGTTCAGGACCTGAATGCAACGTGGCTGCTGAGAAACAGCAGGCACAGGTGCTTGAGGAAATGGCCCCGTGCCAACGATACAGTCCTGCGCTAACAATAACCCGATTTAGAAGAGGAGTTTCCCAAGTCTGCCTTGAGTGACTCAACCTCTAGACCTGCACTGTCCAATGTGGGAGCCACAAGCCTCCTGCAGCCACTGAGCACTGGAATGTGGCTGGTCCAGACCGAGATGTGCTGTAAGTCAAAAAGACACAGCAGATTTGAAAGACCCTATGCCAAAGAAAAAATGTAAAATATGCCATTAATGGTTTTCTTTATACAGATCACATGTTAAAATAACACTTTGGATATGTGGAACTAAGATATATTATTAAAATTAATCTCACCTGTGTTTTTGGTTTTGTTTTTACTTCTTTTTAACGTGGCTACTAGTGAATTTTAAACTACATGTGTGGCTTGAATTATATTCCATTGGACAGCACTGATCTAGTGCCCGCCTCCTCCCTGCGATCTATGGTCATGGTCAGGCTGCTCTCTCATCCACCCAACCTGGCTGGCCCTGGGGTCTTCTGCATAACTTGACTGCAAAGCTTCCCACATGCTGTTCCCTCAGCCTGGAATGCTTTTCTCCTATCGCCCTGGGCAATTCCTTGTCTTCCTCAGGCTTCCTCTAGGAAGCCGTCCTTGATTCCCACACATGCCCCCTGCACAGGCTAGGTTAGGTCCCCTGTGCTGCATCCCAGAGCATCCTATACTTTCCACCATCTTATCTGCCACAATGGGAATAGTTTGCACCATTTGTCTGTTCAACCTCTGTCTGTTTTCCTCTCTAGATCCTAAATTCCAGGACAGTGATGTTGTCTGCCTTGTTTATGCAGCTCAAAGATATCTACTGTGTGAATGCTGGTAAGCAAACGTCAGGCCTTTCCCCTGCTCCAGGCAAGTCTCACAATTCTAAGAAAATGCCCTCTAGAGAAAAAGGAAATTTTCTCTCACACAAAACCCTGATCCAACAGTGAGACATTCTTAAGTCTAAGAAGAAAAAAAAAAGGGGGGAGAAACATGTTTTGGCCACCTACTATAGGCTACAGCGCAAACGCTCACCATATAGAAAGCGTAGAAAAGGAGAAAGAGGAACCGCTGGGCCGGCACTCAGCGTTGTGAGGGCTGGAATCACCCTTGCTCAAGTACGTGTTCCCATGAGGTTGACCAACTTCCAAAGCCGACACCCTCACGGAACACTCTAGAGGGGAAGGGATTCCTGACAGAAAGCCTTTCTTCTTTCTTCAAGCGAGGCTTCACAAGGCAGCCTCTCAGCTGGTGACACAGGCAGCAGGTTTGTTTGAACATTCACTGCAAGGCCTGTGTGTTGACTTTTTGCGACTCCTGGCTAAAAGGACCTTTTCTTTCAAACAGCTCTCGGCTGATTCTGAAGCCATGAAGTGGGGCCCTGCCTGTGACTTTGAGAAGTTGGGGGGCCTGGGGCTGGGGGAGGGGGTTGCTTTTGGCTTCTTTAGGAATTCCTTGAGGTTCTGGCTTGGGCATATCTGCCCGAGGTGCAGGATGATGGAAAGCAACACACAGAGAGCTTTTCAGAGACTATTAAAGACAGTTTTAAATCCCAAAGCCTGGCATCTGGTGCCAATCAAGGAAACAGTAGTCGCTGATGTAACTGTAGCCCAATCAGGGTGAAATGAAACAAAGGCTTGTTGCATTTGGAGGCTGGGGCTGGATTCAGCCCACGGCCTCCCCCGAGTGGGCACCCCACACTACACTGGTCCCGCTCTCTGCCTCAGAGGTGAGCCAGACATGGGCCACAAAGACCTAAGTCGCAAGAAAAGATGTTCATCTTCACTAAGCAGAGGAGAAAGTCAATCTTTCAACACGTCTTGTGTGCGTGTGCTGTGTGTGCGTATCAGTGTTTTTGTGTTGCAGGCACAGGGTGGGGGTGGTGTACAAGCGTGAACAAAATTCACAAAATGCCTGCCCCTCTGGAGCTTACGTTCTAGTTGTGGAGGACAACAGATCAGAAGAATAAACAAGGGATGCAGTATTATATGGAGATAACTGCTAAAAAGAAAATAAAGCAGAGAAAGGAAATAGGGAACGTCAGGGAGGGGTAGCCACAAATGAGATAGCTTTGCCCAGGCCATAATGTATCATACAGTTTGCGTGACTCCTTTTCTATGAAATGTCCAGAAAAGGCAAATTTTTAAACACAGAAAGTAGATTTGTGATTGCCAGGGGCTGGGGTAGGAATGGGAATTACCTGCAAATGGGCACAGGGATCCTATTGGGGTGGCAGAAAATTTCATGGTGATGATGATACAACTTGGTAATTTGGTTTTTTAATTCCTTGAGTTGTATACTTTTTTAAAAGGCAGTATGATCAAGGAAGGCCTCGCTGAGGTGACATCTGAGTAGACCGGAAGGAGAGGGTGTTTCAGGAAGGCAGTGAGGCCAGTGCAAAGGCCCTGAGGCGAGAGAGCAGCGTGGAGACCTGGCAAGGGAAGATGTCTGGAGGGGGAAGAATGGCTGAGATGAGGTAACGGGGTAGCGGGAAGATCAGGGAGGGCCTTGCAGGCCGGAGGGAAGGACTGGAGTTTTTACTCTGAGTGAGACGGGAACCCACTGGAGGAGTCTGACTTACAGTTTGAATTATTCTGGCTGCTGGGTTCAAAAACACACTGTAGGGAGGCAAAGGCAGATGTAAGGAGACCCATTAAGAGGTCTCTGCTGTAACAGTTGAGAAGTGATGGTGACTTGGATATGGGTGACAGCAGCAGTCCCAGTGAGAGATGGTCAGAGCCCAGAATATTTCTTCAGGGTAATGCGGACAGGAGGCACCGATGGACCAGAAGGTAGTTGTGCTGAAAAGTGAAGTCGAGGAGGACACCAGGGATTTTAGCCCAAGCAATACAGAATGGAAAGTTGCAGGAAGCAGGTGGCTCATATTTTAACATGTTCATTTGAGGATGCTAATTAGAGATAAATACCATCTTTGGTTGCCAGGGGAGAGGCCTGGGCTGCGAGTATTAGGTGCACAGACGAAAGCCATGAGACTGGATGTGCTCGTGAAGGGAAGGGGTATAAATTCACAAGTGCACACAAGACTAAGCCAACACGGGGCATCCCCGTGCTTAGAGACTGGCGAGGAGGAAAACCAGCAAGTGAGATGGAATAACAGCAACCAGACAGACAGACAGAAAACCAACAGAGTGTGGTGTCCTGAAAACCAAGGCAGGAAATATGCCAAGGAAGCATGATCGATTAGTTGAGTTCAATCTGTGAGGCACGTGACTCGGGCATGAGAACTGGCGTGGCGATACGGTCACTGGCAACCTTGGTGCAAGCAATTGCAGCAGAGCAGCCAGGCAAAAACCTAACTGGAGGTTCCTCAAGAAGAAAAGGGAGAGGAGAGATGAAAAGAAATGCCAGCTAAAACAACAAAGAGAAACTGCTTTTGCCTGACAGACTGGCGGAGGTTAAAAAGATAAGACCACACCTAGTGCTGTTGGAGGTACAGGGAAACAGGTACGTGCGCACACTCACAGTGACTGTGTAAACTGGTTCAGACTTTGTGGCGGGCACAGGCAGCAGGCACCAAAAACTTGAAAAGCTGGGGGTGGGTAGGAGAAGGAAAGGGAGGAATAAAAAGAAAATTCTTTTTAAGATTAAAAAAATTTTTTTTTTTTTTAATTTGAAGTATGCCTGCTTGTGACCCTGCAATTGCATGCCTGGGAATTTACCCTAGGGGAAAAAATGGATAGGAGCACAAAGATATCTTTATAAGAATTAACAAAAAGTGCTGCTTATAATAGTAAAAAAAAAAAAAAGTAGAAATATACTATAAAAGATTGGTTAAACTGTAGGTGCATTCATACAAAAAAAAAACACCCATTATTGCAGCCATTAAAATTGATCTAGTTTCGTTGACGTGGAAAAAATTGGATGAAAAAAAGCAAGTTACAAAGCAATATGTATAATGAGTTCCCATTTTGGGAAAAAAAAGGCACACATACACACATACATACAAACATGATCATATCCCCTCAAAAAACAATGAATATATAACAAAATGTTAAGTGGATTAGGTGTGAATAATAGGATTTCAAGTGATTTTCACCTTCTCTTTCATTGGAACGGAGTATGTAGAGAGGTTACGGGTGGAGTTAAATCAACCCCTATTGTACAACCTTGGACAAGTTAACAACATCTCTCAGCCTCCATTTCCTCATCAAAGGGAATATAATCTACTTTATAGGCATGGAAGAAGGTTAAATGAGTTTATACATATGCACAGAGAGAGAATTCAGAACAATGCCTAACACATACTAAGCACTCCGAATATTTTTGTCTTTTCTTTTTAACAATATGCACGAAATAATTGGAAAAATACTAACATTTTTAATTTTAGGAACATGTATTGCTGTGGTAAAATACACGACATACAATTTTACGTTGTTTTTATAATCAGAAAAACCATTAATGATGTTTTTCAATTTCAAGAGCAAGAGGAAAAAAACTCTGAATCTAGTGTTACTGTGAGCACTCCACAAGATTGAAATAACTAGGTCTTGGTGGTTTACCAGGTTTATAAAAATAACTAGCTGGCTGTGCAGGACTGGTTTAGCCATTTCTGCATGAGGCCTGTTCAAGGCACTGGGGTTTGTAGCCAAGATGATAACATCTTCCCACCAGCTTACAGGACTGTCACATGCTGCCTTTCACTCCGTCCCTTGCCCGCCTCCTCCTCAGCTGAAGAATGGTGAACAATTTTTTAAATTTAAATTTAAAATTGTTTTTAACTGAAGAGCAATTTTTTAAAAAGTTTTCTCTCTTCTCCCTCTGACTCAAGTTCTAAGGTTCAGCCATTTTATTTATCTTTCAGTTGAAAAACTGGAAAAACAGTGCTGTGTTTACTTTAAAATAAATGCATGCACTGTCTGTCAGGCACAGCTCCTCAAGACCCATGGCCCCCCCACCAGAACACTCCATCCTTGCAGAGGAGCAAGGGAGGAGGCCCACTGCCCATGACTGGTCTATCTGTTCTTGGAACTTTAAGTGCCATAATAATCCTTTGCTTAAAAGAGTTTTAAATAAATAGGGAGCTGTTTTCTTTCTCCTTTTCTTTCTGTTTTTAAGTCTGGGAGACACACTTGGGGAAAGAAAAGAGGTATACATAGAAAATGGACAGTAAAATGTAGGGAGCTTTTTAAAAAGCTTCATTTTTCACATGGTACCCGTGCAGCAATTCTCAGATTGCCTTATGTACATGATAGATTTGAGGGAATGAGTAAATATATGGATGATGTCGAGAGCCAGGGTTCTCATGTGGGATGGAGGAAGATTAGGAAGAACCCTGCAGGGCTGAATTGGAATTGGAGGTTTCAGTACGAACTCCTGGAGTTTAATACACAGATACAGAAAGAGATATTTACGTGCCTATGTGTAAGTATAATGTGTGTGTGCATGTGCGTATGTTTAAATCTGCCAGGAAAAATGAAGTCTGATGAGCCAAGAAAGTTCTGAAGAACAGTGAGAAGAGACATGTGCAACCTGATGTCCACACTCCCCTCAATGAAAAGAGTGAGAATGGGTAAAACCCAGGAGGAAAAAAATACGAGATCCCTACCCCACACCATAAACCAAAATGAACTGCAGGTTGTTTCAAGGGTTTAATGTTTAAAAATCGAAATAACAAAAAACATCACTCATGTTGGTGTAAGGAAGGTATATGACTCTATTTTTTTCCCAAGTGGTTAGCTTAATGGTTCTCAAATGAGCAGGTACCCAAATCCCCTGGAGGGTTTGTTAAAATGTGGATTGCTAGGCCCCTATCCTCAGAGTTTCTGATTCTGCAGGCCTGGGATAGGGCCTGAGAATTTACATTTCTGACATGTTTCCAGGAGGCACCGGTGCTAACCTCAGGATCACATTTCGAAAACCACTGGGTTAGCTGATGGTCTCAATGCCTGTGTTGGCCTTTCTTTTCTGATTTTAAATGCCACCTTCTTCATATAGTAAATTCTATCTATATTGGATTATGTTGGGACAAAAATATATGAGGGGGACATGTCAAAAGGATACAGGAGCAAGCTTGAAGAAGCCAAGCCAGGGATAATTTGAGCATCAAATTAACAGCAGAAATAAATTATAACCCACTGAATGAAACAAGAATCCATGAGTTGAGATTGATAATAAATACCTGCAAACATGCATACAGGAAAAGGGAAAGCTCTTCCTTGCAGTATTATACCAACTAATAAATGTATAAGGAATAATGAAATTAGAAAAAAAAATTTTGCAACCATCACAGTAAAATCTTTAATGGCTGCAAAAACTCATAGGTGAAGGTGTGATGAGGCACAGACATATACACAGTCTCAAAATATCTCCCCATAAATTACTTTTTAATTGTAAAGGGAACATAGTAATTATGCAGTAGAAAAACCTGGCAGACAGCACCTCAATCAAATGACCAAAGTTAACATCATCAATGATAAAACAAGCTGAGTCATACGCTTCCTGATACAATGCACTCAGAAAGACACAACATCACTTCTGGGGTGTTCCTGCCATGAATGCATACCATGAATCTAAGCATGAGGAAACAGCAGATACCACCGAATTAAGGGGATTCTACAAAATGGCCTGTGTTCTTCAACAATGACAATGTCATGAAAGAAAAAAAACTGCCTGAGGAACTGATCCAGATGTGAGGAGCCAAGACAACGAAATGCAACGCATCGTCTTGCATGAGATCCTGGACTGTGGCAACTGGAAGATCTGAACTGGATAACAATATTGTAAAAATGTGAAATTTCTTGATTTGGTTAATTGCACTATAGTTATGTAAGAGATTATTCTTCTTTAGGAAACAGACACTTAAGTATTCAGGGATAAAGAAGCACCAGATTTGTAATTTACTCTAAAATGGCTCAGAAAATAATTATGCATGTATATATAGATAGAGACAAGGTAAAAGCAAAGGTATCAAAATATTAACAGTTGGGTAAAGGGCATAGGGGAGTTCTTTGTTCTATTCTTGTACCTTTTATCTGAATTTGATGTTTTGGGGGAAAAAAAATCTACTTCAAGTTATATTCCCCTCCTTGAAAGCAGGAAAATCTGGTAATGCCAAAGTCTGCAGTCTTGACGAGGCTAGCTGCAGGAGAGGGGAGCTGCAGAAGGAAATGAGTCTTGAACTCTACCCGCTACCAGTTTAGAGTAAAATTAAGATCCTCCAGTTGCTGGGTACAGATGAAACACATGCTGATAACTACTGAAGTTGGGTGATGGGGATTATGTTTGAAAATTCCCCTAATAAAAAGGTGTTAAAAAAAAAATCAATAGGCAGCCTTCTACAGAGAGATAACCAGAACTGTCCTTAACAGCCAAACCAACAAGCAAGTCCTCTTTGCAGGCATAGCCAGGTCAATGTCCCGCAGAAAGTCAGCCAAGGTTGACCATATGCAACTGCAGTACTGAGTAAAACCCTCCATCATAGCACCCCTCTGCCAAGCAGAGGCATAAAACAGCCAGCTGAGTTTCCCAGTCAACTTCCAAGTCTACCCAGTGGAAACAAGGGAGCAAATGAAAGAACAAATTATGTCTATGGAAGAAAAGAACGCCAGGTAAGGCAGCCACTGTCCATCGGGTCCTTTCCCAGGAAAAGCTGCTGCAGGAAGACCAGGCCACAGTGAGAGGAGTTACCTAACATACTGTGACCCACTTACCCTACATAACTGTATTCATGCTTAGACAACGCTCTGGAAACATTTCCAGCCCAGCGGCTCCTCACCAAGTGCAGGCGCCAGGACCGTGGAGCTGAAATGTCCCACGTTAAGGACAGCCTCCCCACTCCGCCACCCCCAAAGCTTGCGCATTTGTCCAATCTTAGAATAATTCTCTCCTGGAACAACCTCAGGACTGCCTCCCCTTCAGGCAAGAAGGTCCCACATCAGGAAACAGGGTCTCTGTTATCCATACCTGAGATTCAAACTTCCCAACTTTGGGAAGAAAAGGTGTCAGAGAAGACAGAACAACTACTACTAGTAGTTATATAGTTCTTACATGTGTCAGGTACTGTCATTAGCTCATTTGCTCTCAAAACAACATTTTACAGATAAGAAAATAGAAGCACACAGAGGTTAAGTGACCGTCCAACGTCACAAAGCTGGATTTGAACCAGGATTCAAACCCAGGTGGTCTGATTCCAGAGCCTGCATGTTCTTAACCACTTCTCCATATGACAGATTTGTAACCACCAAAAATAGCTGTGCTCTAAATAGAAGGCTTTATGAAATGTGGCCGGAATGTCATGTATACAGGCTATGCCACTGTCATCCTTGAAGGTTTGTTTTTCTAAGAAAAAGCAGCCCACTGCCCTAGTGCAATCCATGTTTTCCATTACACGCTGATCTGACATGCCCACTGCCCAACGCAGCCACGCCCACAATGTGCTACGGCTGGTGCCAGCAATAGCAGTAAGAGCTGCAACCAATACCACAAGCAATATAACCATTGGAAAACATAGAAAAATATCCTCTTAAATAACTCTGGGCTCAAATAAAAACTCACAACAGTAATTACAAACAACAAGCAGAACACAGCAAAATGTATGGGATAGCAAATTGGTGCAACGCTAGACAACTGATGCTATCTACTAAAGCTAAACATACATCCACCCTATGAACCGAAGCCCCCAGGTATGCATAAACCCAATAGAAATGCATATATATGTCCTTCAAAATATGTGTCATAAGAATACGTACAGCAGCTTTGTTCATGATGGCCAAAAACTGGAAACAACCCAAATGTTCATCAATGAAAGAATGGACAAATAATTGTGGCACATTCATATAATAGAACAAAACAAACTATTAACACATGCAAAAACACAGATGAATCTCAAAGATATAAAATAATAAGCCAGGCACAAGAAAACATACTGCATGTTCTCATTGATATTAATATGAGATTCAAGAATAGGCAACACTAATGAATAGTGATAGAAGTTAGCATAGTGATTATCTCAGGGTGGGGGAAGGGGATGTTAACTGGAGGGGACTTGGGGATCCTTCTGAGGATACTAGAAATGTTCTATATCTTGATCTGAGTGATGATTACACAGATGTGAACAATGTACATATTCAAGCTGTAACACCTAAAATTTGTACACTTTACTTTGAAAGAAAAAAATCTGAATACCCAGGAGAAAAAATAAAAGACAAGTTCAAAGCCATAATGTTTTCATTATGAAACAGGAAATGACAGAAATAAATACACTAAGCTTTCAACTCCAAAAGCTATAAACTGACTAATAAATAAATACATAAATTAATTAATTAAAAAAACAGATCTAGGGCAAATAGTAGGAAAAAAGTTAATAAAATTAAAAACAGAAATTAATATTAGAAAATACGGCATAATTGACAAATCCAAGAAGATGTTCTATAAAAAATAAATTAAAAACCAAAAGTTAAAAACAAAAATGTATTACTTCTTGGAGTTTTGGCTAATCAAATATAAAAACAAAAATGTTTAAGCTAGTCAAGAAAAAAATTGGGAGAATGCACAAATATAAAAAATTTAAAGAAAGTAAAATCACAAATATTTTTTAAAATGAGAATGCTATTTAAAATCCTTATTCTAATAAATTTGCAAATCTCATAAAATGATTTTCTCAGAAAAAATGAATTAACAAAATTGACTTAACATGAATCAGAAAAGCTGAACAAACCAATAATTATGGGGAAAAAAACTGAAAAAGTCATCAAAGAATTATTTCAAAGAAAGATGCCAAACCCCGTTGGTTTTATGGGTGAACTCTTTCCTGCATTCATGGAACAGATAATTCCCATGTTATAGAGTCTGTTCCCAAAGTTGGAAAGCATTTCAATTTACTTTATAAAATTAGGTTGGCCTTGATTTCAAAACTGACAAAAATAGAACAAAACTACAGACAAATCTCAGTGATGATGATCGATGGAAAACTCCCTCCCATATAAAATGTTAACAAATGATTCTAAGAAAATTTCCAAGGAATAATCTACCTTGAGTAATTAGGTATATTCTAGAAATTCTAAGATTGTTACTATTAGGAAATTAATAGAATAAATAAATTAAAGAAGAAAAATCATATAATCATTTCAATTTTTGCTTAAAAGGTATTTGATAAAAAGTCAACACCCTTCCTGATTTTTTTTCAAAAAATAGCAAGGATTAATAAAGCAAAAAGATGGGTTACTAACACCCAGCCTTATACCTAGAGATAAGTTACTGAGTTAGTAGAAGCATTGCTCCAATACCATTAAAACAGAATGTTGTATGCAAACATAAGTATAAGCAAAATTATCAGTGTTAGAACCCACATAAATGTCAACCAAGAAAACCCAAAAGAAACTATTGAAGAACTGTACAAAAAATTCAATAAGCTGACTGATTACAAAAGAAAATGTGGAAACTAACAGCCGTCTACCAATAATACTGAGTTAGAAGACACACTAGGAAAAGATCCCACTGAAATTATATCAAAACTTTTTAAAATTTAAAATAGGGTCTATCTAAAGATAATTTCAAAAATTATTTGAATGAATTTAGAGACGTTCCATGTTCCTGCGTAGGAAGATTCAGTATGGAAATTCTACATTAAATTAGCTTTACGTATGATAGGATTTTAATAAAATCTCAAGAGACTTTTTGGGGGAGTATGGAGGATAGGAAGAGGAGGGAACCTGAGAAAATAATGTGAAGTTCATTTGATGATGTTATATATGCAAAGGAAAGAGGCAAGAAGATTTCAGAAAAAAAAAAAAAAAAAAGAAAGAAACCTGAACTGGCAGATATTAAAACATAATGTTACAATAGCTAAGACAGAGTGATTTGGGATGTTAATAAAACAATGGATGAAATGGAAAGTTCCTAAACAGGCCCAAGTATACATATGTTTTTAATATATGCTTAAGGTAGCAACTTAAATCATTGGGGAAATAGATGGATTATTCAATAAGCAGTGCTAAAGCAATCAGTTAACTACTACAGAAGAAAATAAATTAGATCCCTAGTCGTACTGTACCCAAAAATAAATTCATCTGGATGAAGAATGAAACGTGAAAAAGTAAAATCACAAAGAACTAGGAAAAAACAGAGGTGACTATTTGCCTGATCTCAGAATGGAGAATGCTTTTCAAAGCTTAAAAGAAAACACTGAAAACATAAAGGGTGACGGGTTGGACTACAAAAAGTTTAAAACATATGTTTGGAAAAAAGACAAAAAAACCTACAAAGTTAAAATGCAACCAAAAAACTGGAAAAAACATTTACAAATTATAAGGCAAAGAATAATAGCCGTAACATATAAACAGCTCTTCCAAAACCGAGAGGGAAAAACACACACTGCAATATAATAAATGAGCAAAGGACAGGCAATAAGCACATTTTAAAATCATTCAGCATCCTTCAACAAATCACGGCATTAAAAAAAAGTAGGGTGGAGGTGGGGAGGGGTCTCAGAGACATAACAATCCCAGAATCAACGAGACATAACAATCCCAGAAGCAACGAGTAAGCCTTCCCAAATCCAGGTTCAAGCAAACCAACGGTAAAACAACACTTTTGAGGCAAATGGTGAAATTGAATATGAACTAGGTATTAGATATAATAAGGAATTCATGTCAATATTGCTAGGTGTGATAATGGTATGGTAATTATGTAAGAAAATGTCCTTTTTTAATGAGATGCATGCTGAAGAATCTAGGACAAAATGTCAGGTCATCTATAATTTACTTTAAAATACTTCAGCCTTATTGAGAAACCAGAACAGAGCAAAAAAATAAAAAATAAACAAAAACAAATATTTCAGGCAAAAAGAAATAGGTGATGCAAATCTGGCATAATGTTAATAATTATCAAATAGGCAAAAAATAAAATAAAATAAAAATTTTTTTTTACAAATAATATTCAATATATGCCAAGGTACAATAGAAACCAGCAATTTCAGCCACTGTGGACGGGAGGGCAAATTGGTACAGGTTTCACAGGACGGGAAGCATTTCACATTTCAGATTTTTTCGGATTTGGGAATATTTGCATGTACTTAATGTGATACCTTAGGGATGGGATCCAAGTCAAAACACAGAATTCATTTATGCTGTTCATGTATGATCTCAATTTTGTTTCCCTGACATCATAAATACTGATATATGTCTATATGCAGGGGAAAAAATTAAAAAGGGTATTCATCAAAATGTTACCAATATCCTACCGAATATTCTTGAGGGAAATTCATTTATGTTTCCTATACACCTTATACACATAGCCTGAAGGTTATTTTATGTAATTGTTTTAATAATTTTGTGCATGAAACAAAGCTTGTGTACACTGAACCATCAAAAAGCAACAGTGTCAAATGTGGAATTTTCCACTTGTGGCATCCTGTCAGCACTCAAAAAGTCTCAGATTTTGGAGCATTTCAGATCTCGGATTTTCAGATTAGGGATGCTCAACCTGGAGAACTTTCTGGAGGGTAATCTGGCAACATGTGTCAAAACCCTTGAAAAAATGTTAAAACCTGGCAAGTCCATGTTCAACAATTTATCCCAAGTAAATTTTCAGCAATGAGCACAAAGACTTATAAACTTGTAAGTTTATCATAGCATTCTTTATGACTGTGAAATACTGGAAATACCCAAATGTTCAAACTTAAATTTTCACACAGCTGTATGACAGACTTCAGGCAGTCATCAAAAACCGAATTTTAGAAAAATAATTAAAGCTATATTGATAAGTTTTATGGTGCAGTAGCTATAAAAAAAACAGCATGGCAGTTCCTTTAAAAATTAAAAATAGCCTGAGCAAGAGGGAGCCCCCGTCTCTACTAAAAATAGAATAATTAGCCGGGCGCCATGGTGCGCGCCTGTAGTCCCAGCTACTCGGGAGGCTGAGGCAGGAGGGTCGCTTGAGCCCAGGAGTTGGAGGCTGCAGTGAGCTATGATGACGCCACTGCACTCTACCCAGGGTGACAGAGCGAGACTCTGTCTCAAAAAAAAAAAAAAAGGAACTGTACACTTAAAATGGTTAAGATGATAAATTTTATGTGTATTTTATCACAATTAAAAACAAATAAAGATATGTTGATAAATTTTAAAGAGAAAAGGCACATTGCAAAATAGTATGTTCATGTGTGCTCTCAATTTTGTTTCCCTGACATCACAAATATTGATATATGTCTACACACAGAGAAAAAAGCTCAAAAGGGAATTCATCAAGATGTTACCAATACCTACTGAATATTGTTAAGGAAAAAAAATGGTAACAATAATTATTACAAGGTGCTGTGCTTACGGGCAAACTTGTTTTCTTTGTATATCTGTGTGCTTTTCTGTAATTTCTAATTTCTACAATTACTTTCGTTCATCAAAAGCAAAAGTATGTTAACTGGACAAAGGAAGAAGGAAAAGGGCATTCATACTGGGGGCTGCATCCTAGTGTGACAATATCCACAAGTATATTTCCCAATCACATAACAAATATAATTCTCCTTGCTAATCGAATTATATAAAAGGCAGGCTAGGGTTTGAGAAAATAAAGACAGACTCAGAAGACAAAGCATTAGGAAGTTCCCTATGGAATTCAAATAGAGGCACATCCCTGGTTTTGAACAATTCTCAGGCCAGAGTGGGCTCAGCATATCCCTATGTGCCCAGCAGGAAGGAGAAGACCAGAAGAGGCTGAAACACCTTTCAAGTGGCCCATCGCTTGAAAAACCAGGCTTAGAAAGAAAAGACTCTTAAACCAACACAAGGCTCTCCCTGGGACTCAACACTCCCTGCCCCCATACCTCGTAAGCTAAATCCACTTTCAGAAAATATTTTCTAGACAGCAGACATCAAGAGAAAAAGCAGCCTTTCTTTCTGTGGCATTCATTCGCCACACATGGTAGTGCTCTGAATAGAGGCTTTATGAGGGAGGGTCCAAATACCACAGCCATGGCTTATGCCACTGACCACAAACAGCAATAAATAGACGTAAGGATTTATACGTCCAAGCAGCAGAGGCACCCTGGATAATTAAGATGGAGCTTCCATCACATCCCAATATCCAATAAATGTTTACTGAGCGCCTACTAAGTGCAGGACACTATTTATAACACTATCCCAAACAGACACATACACACACACACGCATGCACACGTGCATATGTACACACAGTTCCTTTGTTCCGTTCTAGGGCTCAGACTAGAAAAGCGATGATTTAGGCTGGAGGCATTTGACAGTTTAATTCAACATATCGCACATCATCTCCTGGACTGCGAAGAGCAGCAGGCAGAGGGAAAGTACCCCCCACCACCACCCCCAGGAAGGATCAGAGGGAACACAGCACTGCATCCCACCACCAGAGGCCCTGGACAAAGGGCGCTGACCTCTGCAGTGGAGGCAGAGGAGCTCTCAGCCTTCCTACAACTCCATAGACAGCATCCGAGGGGAGCAGAGCCACCGCAGCCCCTGGTCCCAGGGGAAACTGCATCACCAGGTGCATCTGCCAGGTCCTCCCCATGCCCAGTAATGACTCCCACCAGCCCCCGCTTCATCACACATACTTTTGCCCCCATTGTTCCTCAGGACGTTGGAGAGGTTGACAGAGGCGGTGCCTAGCAGTTCATTTCTCAAGGTGTGGCAGCTCCAGACCTTCAAATCTAAATGACTCTGGGCCGTGACATTCCTGGAAAACAAGTACTTGATTCATCACATCCAAGCAGGTCGGTCATTCCTATAACTTAGAGGAAAACAGTTAAACTATACTGCTGACATCTTGGCGGCAGAACCAAAACAGGAAGACACCCACATACACCCTTCCCCCGCACAAAGCTGACCCTGTAACCCTCTAGCTAATAATGGACACTCTATGAGCTCAATGATGTAGAAACATAAAGACAGGCAACTTGGGTACCATAGGCAGAAGAGGCTGAGACTCCACAAGAACCCTGTGTCTTCCACTACCCCCTCGGAGCACCCTCCCTCCCTTCCCCAGCTCACTGCGTTCAAAAAGAAGGGACTTTCTCTTACAAAGTGATGATCTCATTCCAGAGAAGCTCTGAGCTCCCAATGCGCTTCCCAGTCTTCTTGGTCTCGCTGGGGAGTCCATCCACCGCCACCTCCACGTAGGAGTTAATTCGAGGTTGACGGTTATGCACCTTGGGCTTTGCTGACACCACTGGACGAGAAAGAAAGAAAAAGTCAGATGAGTCAGAGGGTTTCCAGATGCCCCCCTGTGGCAGATGTTCTGGCTCTTTTTGGTTGTTTCTTTTTAAAAAATAAATTTTGTTTTGTCCTGATTCTAAAAACTTTTTATTTCTTTTCTCTTCTCTCCAGCTCCCCTCTCTAAAAACTTTTTAAAGATATATGAGTATATAAAAAAAACACGAAGTATAAGAAAAACATCACTCCTAACCTGAAACCATTGGGCCAACGACTGTAAGTTATCACTACCAGTTTATCACTGGTGAATCTTTCAGACTTTCATCTTTTGTCTCCTCAATTCTTTAAAAATTCTTCTCCCCCCAAAATCAATCTTAAATGACTGCAATCTAAGTGTATAGTATGGATATGCTGACTGTTCTTTCATTACTAAAAAGACTGCTTATAATTTTTTGCTCTGGGAAAATTCCCTGAATGTATACATTTGCATGCATTCCTTCAGTATTCCTCCAAACGATATAAACATTTTTAAAATTTCTTAAAACTGCTTAATTCCTTTCCAGAAAAGGTAAGCTGACTCCCATTAGTTCAGTAGGAGTATCCCCATTTCACCAAACACCACAGAGTGCTGAGTACTATGCCTTTTCACTTATTGCAAATCACACAGGTAAAAATAAAATAGTATAAAGAGAATAGCGAAGATTTAATAAGCACTTATTACAGACACTACGCCATGTACACATTATCCAACTGACTCCACACAACAAACCCAGGAGGCAGGGAATATCTTATCACCCACAGCTTACCCTGGAGTAAAAAGGCTTGAGAAGCAAGGTCATTGCCCCAGGGAGCTACAAGCCAGAATGTGCACCAGCCAGCCCGACTCCACACCATGCTGTATGTCACTACCAAACTTTGCTTATTTGTTCTATTGCTGTTCTTAATTACTAGTGAGGTTGAATATTTTTTCCATGTGCTTGTGAGTGAACTGCATTTCCTCTTCAACTCCTAATCTTCATGTGTCTGCATTTCCGACGTTCATTTGGGCCCAGCAAACCAAAGACTCACAGAGCACAAAGCTAAGCAAAGATTACACCCGAGAGCTAGACAAGTATCCTCGTGTCACATGTATCACCCATGGTGGAAATTCTAGGTCCTAGGAAGAAACACATCTAGATGTCTTCCATCCTGTGTCCCAAATCCGAAGAGGATGTCCCTTTCGTGTAATGGCAAGACTACTCTAGCCTGAGCTCCCCGCTGTTGAATATTAGCAAACCTCTCCCTCCCAGACCCTTCTGACAGTCCTATAATGGCCCACAATTTGGCAAAGACCAAATCCACCTCCATATTTTTTTTTTGTAATAACTGTCTTCCCTAGGCCCCAAAGGAACTGTAGGAAAGAAGCCAAGAAGCAAAAAAATAGTTGTGGCTAAGATGCAGAAGCAATAAGGGATGGTTCTAAGAATAAAGCTTTGTGGTGCTGAGGCATGGCCCCGAGCAGGAAAACCAGGGACTGTTCTTTACAAGTGGACTGAGGTTAACTGAGGCCACCTGGTGGTGAGAGAATCGATCTGCATGCCTTTTACTTAAAAAAAATAGGGACTACACACAGTCAGACAGGATGGTTTGACTCACATTTCTTCCATTTTATGATGGTGCAATAGGGCAGGAGAAATCATATTTCGAATTCTGAATTTTGATTTTTTCCCAGACTAGCCACATGCGGAAATGGGCAGCAGCAGCGAGCCACAGCCCCCGGTCAGCCACACGATCACAGGGGCAAACAACTGACACTCACTCTACAGTGTACTATGTTGCCAGATGATTTTGCCCAACTGTAGGCTAATAATGTGAGTCTTCTGAGCACATTTAAGGTGTAAGCTTGGCTGGCCGGCATGGTGGCTCACATTTGTAATCCCAGCACTTTGGCAGGCCAAGGCAGGAAGATTGCTTGAGGCCAGGAGTTCGAGACCAGCCTGGACAACATAACAATACCCTGTCTCTACAAAAACTAAAAGAAATTAGCCAGGTATGGTGGTCCCCGACTGTAGCCCCTGCCCAGCTACTCGGGAGGCTGAGGTGGGAGGGTCCCTTGAGCTCAGGAGTTTGAGGTTGCAGTGAGCTGTGATCACACTACTGCACTCCAGCCTGGGCACAGAGCAAGACCCTGTCTCTTGACAAAAAAAAAAAAGTAGGCTAGGCTAAGCTACCATGTTCAGCGGGGTAGGTGTATTAAATGCGTTTTCAATTTACGATATTTTCAACTTAGGGGTTTTTCAGGATGGAACCCCATTGTAAGTCGAGGAGTATCTGTACTTATAATTAGAAATCTATAATTTTGAGCTAGACAATCTCTTTATAATCAACAAGTTCAAACTCTTTATTTCATAGTTGGGCCAACTAAGATTCAGGGAGATGAAATAACTTCTCCCAAATCATGGAGCTAGTCAGAGAAGAGCTAAGACTGGAACCAAGTCTCCCAGCTCCTAGGCCATTTCAACTCTACCATGATGTGTCCTTCTTGTTGCCCTGGAGCTTTTTTCCTTAGAATTTTTTTTTTTACTTTTCTTATTTTGATATAATTTCAAACTTATAGAAAACTTGCAAGAATGATACAAGGAATTCCCCAGAGTCACCCAATATTGACTTCTGACTCTATTTGCTTTATTCTTTTCTTCTCCCCTAACTCTCTCATACACACATATTTTTTCCTGAAAATTCGAGTATATGCTGTAGACATTGTGCCCCTTTACTCCTAAATACTTCAGGGTGTATTTCCTAAGAACAAAGACATTTTCTAACTTAACTAATAGTACAGCTATCAAAATCAGGAAATTTAACATTTGTATAATACTATTATTTAATTTATCGACTTTATTCAAATTTTGCCAATTGTCCTATCAATGTCCCTCATAGCAAAAAAGAAAAGAAAAATTTGTTTTCGTCCAGGACCCAAGGTAGGATCACATGTTACATTCAGTAGTCTTATTTTGAAGTTTCCAATCTATAGAAAAGTTGAAAGAATAGAACAATAAATATTTATATACTCTTTACCAATTGTTACCACATTTGGTGCCACATTTGTTTTTTGTTCTATGTGTATGTCTATATCAGCACTACCCAAGAGAACTTCTGCAATGATGAAAATGTTCTACATCTTCGCTGTCCGAAACATTGCCATGAGACACATGTTGCTATTGAACACCTGAAATATGACTAGTGCAAATCAGGATATGAAGTTTAAGTTTTATATAATTTTAATTAAAATGTAAATAGTTCTGTGTGGCTACATGGGTACCCTACTGGACAGCAGAGATTATAGATATATGCCATCTATATATATGTATGTATGTATATATCCACGCTTTTTTTGGTAAACCATTTGAAAGCAAGTTGTAGACATCATGACAGATCAGCCGTAAATACTTTCAGAATGCAACTCCTAAGAATGAGGACATCTCCCACCTAACCACACCACCATCATCATACATGAAAAAGTTTAATCACTCCCTCTATCACCTGATATCCAGTCAATATCCAAATTACCCCAATTGTTGCAAACATATATTTTTTATAGCTGCTTTTTCCCACAATCCAGGATCCAATCAAAATACACAAAATGCACGTGGCTGTTGTCTCCATAATCTTTTAAAATCTAGAACACCCTCTCTTATTTTCCATGACAATAATTTTTAAAGACTTCTACCAGCTATTTTATAGAATGTGCCAAATTCTGCATTTTTCTGATTGTTTCCTCATGATTAGATACAGTTTAAACATTTTTGTCAAGAATACTACATAAGTTACGTTATGTACCTCTTATCGTATACAGTAGGCTGTCCTCCTATTGGGGATGCTAAGTTCAAGTCCTTGGTTAATGTGGAGTCAGCCAGGTCTCCCCACTGTAAAGATACATTTTTTCCTCTATAATTTATAATTAATCAGCAGGGTGATATTTTGAATGTTTCTTATTCTTAAAAAACAAGCCAAAATAAATCTTCTGTTGCCCATGGAGGTAAAAAAGAAAAAAAAATTACAAAAAGCAAGCCAAATAAAGGCCTCAAGATACGAGCAACTTCATCTAGAAAGTCTATTTACTGTTTCATGAAATATAAATGCCAGTTTATTATACATGGAATCACATCTTCACACAAAATGTAGCTTTTAAAGTCAACAAATAAGGCAAAAATCACATAATGCCAAAATTATACCCTTAAAAAGCCCTTAGGAAAGCATCACAATAGTCTGGCATGTTGTCTTTCAATAGGCTCCAAACAGCCAGCTTTTTGCTTTGTTAGGCTGTATTTTTTAGTGTTCAATTTTTCAGTGTTTCTTGAGTTAAATATCAAATAAAATAGCTGGCTTACGTTTAAGGGCCTTGATGTACTCAAAGATGTACCTTAAAACTCTAGGATCCCACTGGGGACAGGCACAAGGGAACTGAGGCCAACAGAGGCAACTGCATAACAACACCCCCGATATCACACCACCAGCTCTCTCAACGAAATGCATGGGAAGAAGAACCACCCACACTCTTTAAATTGTTATTTCTCTCTTTCTCCTTCTCCCCCATTTTCCTGAACGGTATTATCAAATCTCTGTAGGTTAAATGCACATATAATGAGATATACCTGTATTATCAAGTTAGCTCTTTCCACACTAGTAAGAAAATTTACCTTGAGGAAAGGCAACAGAGAAACTTTTAGAAATAACTGTGTGTTCCTCAACAATACGACCCCAAAACAGGGACCTCAGGATGTTACCAGATTCCATGGGCAGGCTTCTGCTTTGACCTATGCTTGCTAATTATTAGCAAAGGTAGTAAAACCTGTAGTCCCAATTTCAAAACCATTATCAGTTCACTTTAACCCATCTCCCTACTCAAAAGGGTGGGAGCTGCCATGAGACTCCAAGAAAAATAATTACAATGTTCAAGACTACCCCCAAAAAAAAATCAATAACTCAATAGGAAATAGGCAAAGAATATGAATACACAATCCACAGAAAAGGAAATACAAACTTCCCTTAAATATACGATCAGATGCTACACATCATTTACGGTTGACCCTTGAACAACACAGGTTTGAACAGTGAGGGTTCACTTATACATGGATTTTCTTCCACCTCTGCCACACCTGAGACAGCAAGACCAACACCTCCTCTTCCCCCCTACTTAATGTGAACACAACAAGGATGAAGATCTTTATTATTTTATTGTAAGAAGACAGGATATAATACACATAACAAAAATATGTGTTAATTGACTGTTTATGTAATTGGTAAGGCTTCCGGTCAATAGTAGGCTGTCGATACTTAAGTCTTGAGGGGTCAAAAGTTAAGTGCAGATTTTCAACTGCGTAGGGCATCCCTAACCCCCACGCTGTTCAAGGGTCAACTGTATAACTAAAGAAGGGGAAAATAAAACTACACTGACAAAACAAGCTTTTACCAATCAGATCAGCAAAAATAAAAAGTCTGACAACACACTGTGCTGGTAAAGATGTGGGGAAACAGGCACTCTCATACATTGCTAGGACACCATTTCTTCCAAGGAATGCAATCTGGCTCTCAAAATTACAAAAATTCATCCCCTTTGATGTATTAAATAAAAGTCGGGGAGGAAGGCGGCTTTAGATCAGGGGGTCGGGAAGGCCTCATTGAACAAGGTGACTTTTGAGTAAAGACCTAGGAAAGCAAGGAAGCAAGCTAAAAGCATTTCGCTAAGCAAGTGCAAACCAAGGCAGAAGCTGCCAGTGCATTTAAGAAAGCAGGAGCCATGGGCGAACCGGACGTACAGCATGAGAAATGGAAGAGGGACACACTGGATTCACTAGCATGAGATGAAGGGTTGACAGAGGTGAACCAGCTTACTTTTTTTTTTTTTAGAGACAGGGTCTACCGTACAGGCGATGCAGTGGCACGATCATAGCTCACTGCAGCCTCCAATTCCTGGGCTCAAGTGATCCTCCTGCCTCAGCCTCCCCAGTAGCTGGGATTACAGGTGCACACCACTATGCCCGTTCCATCTTAGATTTTATTTTAATGAGATCACTGGCTGCTATGTGACCAACAGAGTGAAGGAGGGCAAAGGGCAGAGGCAGGCAGACAGGCTGGGAGGCTACTGTCTCAAGGCAGGGTGAAGATGATGACAGCTTGGACTAGGCTGAGACCATAGGGGTGGTGAGAAATGGCGGATGTTGGATCCATTTGGAAGACAGAGCCAACCAGATTAGCTGATAGGCTGAATACAGGATATGAGAAAGAAAAATCAGGAGCCCAGTTATAGACATATTACATTTAGATGTTTACTAAACATTCAAGTGGAAGTAACAAGTTGGCTACTGGATATAAGAATCAGGAGTTCAGAGGAAAGGCCCAGAGGGAGTGACCTTATATTGGTGGCATGATGGCATTTAAAGCCACAAGGTTAGATGAGATCACCTAGGGAGTGAGTGTAGACAGAAAAGAGCCCTCGGGCATGAAGAAATCACCATTTTAGACAATTTTAACCCAAAGTTTCTTTTTTCCTTCTTCTTCAAGTTATTTTCTTTCTTCTTCAAGAATTCCAGCTACAATATGACAATCCTATGAGAATGAATAGTTACGCTGGTAAGCTATTTTACAAAATTGGGCTCACCAGACCAAGGTGTGGTGTAATCCCACCTCTTCCCCACAGGTACAGTAAACAAGTCACACAGCGCCACTCACCTTTCAAAGTAAGCTGAGACTTCTCGAAAGGCAGGGCCACTCCTGCCCGGCTGGAGCTGGCAGATGCCATATCATCACCATGAAACTGCAACACAAACAGAGCAGTGGGTTTAGAGAATATCTGATAAGATGACTGAGGAACTGAACTCAATGTTAATATTAAGTTTAAAGAGACAGAGGTAAGAAAATATAAATGTCCCAACAACTGTGGCCACGCTACTTCGGGCAGGGTATTATTTGCCTTATGGTGACTATTGAAACTGGATAGATCTTGGATAGACTAGGAAGCACACAGGAGTGTTACATGTTATAACAAAGTCTGGAGAAGGGCAAGGCTAATACAACATCTCCAAGAAGAAAGTCACAGCTTAACAATAAAAACACAATTAATGTAGTGTGTTACATGAGGGGCAAGTCTTTCGCCAACACCACGAGAGTCACTGGCCCAATGAATAGAGTTTGATAGTAATCCTTGCTACAAGTATAACATAAAAAAAGAGAAAAAAAAGACAACTAATCCAATTTTTAAATTGGTAAAAGATCTGAATAGACATTTGTCCAAAGAAGATACCTAAATTGCTAATTAGCACATGAAAAGATTCTCAATATCATTAGCAATCAGGCGTCCCTGTCACCGTATCTTGACTAGAAGCAGAAGTCTATCTTGCACTTTGAGTGGATCTGTTACTCATATGTGATTTTGGAATGTCACCATTTGTCATTTGGAAAATATTGGCTCATTGAGTTATGTAGATATTCTAAATGTTGACACAT
The DNA here is from genome assembly GCA_023783475.1 of Daubentonia madagascariensis. Lineage (NCBI taxonomy): Eukaryota > Metazoa > Chordata > Mammalia > Primates > Daubentoniidae > Daubentonia > Daubentonia madagascariensis. Next base: position 5,100,451 of record JAKFHU010001224.1, read on the forward strand.
TTCATTATACAATATCAAAAAAATTATATTTGTGCATGTCACCACTGACCTCGTCAGACAAGTCTTTAAGCATCAGGAAGCTGTTGAGCTCTTGGTGGTAAATACAAGTGTTCCAAAATTCTAATTTCACTTAAAAACTCGTATTTTAAGCCAGCTGCAGTGGCACATGCCTGTAGTCCCAGCTACTCCAAAGGCTGAGACGGGAGGATCACTTGAGCCCAGGAGTTCAAGACCAGCCTGGGCGACACAGAGATGTTTTTTTTGAGATGAGGCAACACCTCATCTCAAAAAAAAAAAAACAGAAACCAAAAATACTCATATTTATCACTGGCAGCAAACACTGCCAGTTGTTTTCCTTGAAGTGTCAGGCTCACTTCATTTTCAAGAAAATGCCTGCCAAAAACACGTATCTAGTAATGTTCATTTGTCTATTAGGTTTTTTTTTTAAGTAGAAATGGTATTTTCACCAAAAAAGCAACTAATCCAGCTCTCAATTCAAACAACCATGCAAGTGCTTTTTCTCAACACACCATCATACTTCAATATGCAGCAGAGGGGCTTTAGGAGTATTTCCTCTTTCAATACACAGAGTATTAATGAGAATGTGCTCAAGAGTCAAGACTTCATACAATTAATAAATTTTACTGCTTCATCAAAGACATTCTTATAGGAAACTGGCTTTTTCTTTTCTTTTTACTGAGAGTGTTTTGTGGTGAGGAATACCATGGCAACAGCACAGCCTGACTCGTGCTAGCACCGACAGTTTTACCTACCTTTGCTTTTGCACCATCAGTACAAATGGGATCACAGTGAAAAGGCAAATAAAGCATTAGTGTGATTATGAAAATAGTTTTGACCTTGCAAAACCCTAGAAAAGTCTCAGAGGCCTCAAGATGTCTGAGGATCACACTTAAGAACTGCTACTGTAAAAATACTATAAAATTCCTGTTCTACTCAACATCATTAATACCTTGTTTCATTCTACTTGTATGTGACCTCTCTCCCTGACTTCCTATTTTATTTTACTTTTTACTATCATTATTATTACTATTATTATTTTTAGACACAGGGTCTTGCTATATTACCCAGGCTGGAGCGCAGCGGCCACTCACAGGTGCAATCATAGCTCGCGGCAACCTCAAACTCCCGGGCTCAAGCGATCCTCCCACCTCAGCCTCCCGAGTAGCTGGGACTACAGGCACGGGCCACTGAGCCTAGCACCGGATTTCCTATTTTAAAGAGTTGTTTAGCCTTAAAACATGGTTATTAACTCACCATGTTACTCTAAGAATGGAAGCCCTTTATATAAGAATTAAATGTAGCTATCGCTAAGTGACATTGATTTGGACATTTTTCCATAGCTAAAGTCAAACAGTTTTATGCTTTAAGGTTTTTAGCAAAACAAAACAGAATTTGCCCTATTTGCAAGATACATCCAGTTTCCAAAAAGATTTAAAGTAGCTAGTTTATTCTGGACTAGTCTGTAATAGGCATTTCACTTCCAGTGGAAACCTCTGAAAACATTATTTAGAGCAAAAGGAAATAAAACCAAAACTCTTCCTATCAAGGTCTCGAGTGACCTCTGCATTACTAAATCCAATAGTGACTCTCAGCCCTGTGACGTGACTGCCCTGTTGGCAGCACCTGACACGCTGATCACCCTTTTGTCCTGAACCCTTTCTTCCCTTGGCTGCCAGGACACCGCACCTGCCTGATCCCCTGCCAGCCTCCCAGGCTGCCAGCCTCAGGCTTCTTTGCAGAATCCTTCCCCCTCCTCAACCTCTAGCCACCAGTGTCCCACACCTCAGGCCTTACGCCTCTGCTCCCGGCTATCTCATCCTGTCTCAGGCTTTAAACCTCACCCATCTGCTGACAATCCCAAACTGAAGTGTCCAGTAGGATGCTCAGCCTTGAACCTCAGACCCTCAGATCCACTGGCCTACTGACAAAGTGAGCTGCTGATATTCCCCTCAAACCTGTTACCCAGTCTTCCCCAGACCAGTTTGTGACAACTCCTTCCACCCGGCGGTGCGGGCAACACCCTGGGACTTATACTTACTTCCCCTTTCCTCCTCACAGCCCACATTCAATCTGTCAATAAGCCCAATTAAAGGGTGGTTCTACATTTAAAATAGTTCCAAGTTCAACCTTCTTACCATCTCTACTGTCACCACCTGAGTCCAAAAGGCCACGGTCTCCACCTGGATTGTTGCTTTTTCTCTGCTTCTGTCCTTTGCCCCCTTCAATCTAATCTCTAAATTCAGCAATCGTAGTCAATTTTTTAATCATATATAAGTTAGATCATGTCACTCTGAGGTCCAAAACCATCTAGCAGTTTCTGTCTGCTTGGATGAAATGTGTGCCCCCAAAGTTCATGTGTTGGAAACTTAATCCCAATTCAACAGTGTTAAGAGGTGGGACCTTTAAGAGGTGACTAATGGATTAATGTCATTACAACAGGTATGGGGTCATCATCTCAAGAGTGAGCTGGTTATAAAAGTGAGTTCGGCCCCTGCCTGTTCTCTCGCCCTCCTGACTTCCACATGGGATGTCTAGAACGCCCTTCCTTTGCTTGTCCACATACAGGGCTTATTCCCCCACTGCCTTCAGGCATTTACTCAAAGGACTCTTTCTCAAGGGGCCTTCCCTCCCTACTTCACTTTCTGTCCTTTATCACTGGTGTGCTACGTATTGCATTTATTTATTATATTTATTGCCTGTCTCCCTCCACTAGAATGTAAGTTCCTTGAAGGCCACCACGTTTGTCTCATCTGTTAGCCCTCTAGCCCTAGTGTCTAGAATGGTACCTGGCTCTTAGTAGGAACTCCATAAATATTTACTGAATGAATGAATTTGAACATCAATTTTCTGAAATTTAAAAAGATGATGTTTTGACTCCCTTAGACTAAATTTGTTTTGGTGAAGCAGTAAAAAGAGGAACTCTCTTTGCCACCCATCAGATTAGAAAGACGTGAGAAATCTGACAATAGGTGTTGGTGTGAAGTCTCACACACTTCTGCACGAGATGCATATGAGATGGCACCTGACAACCTCCCATACAGTTAAAGACACATATATATATATTGTACCCCCCGGGATTCTCCTCCCAGGCATTTGTGAGAGGAAAATTCTCCAGCAAACACAGAAGAAGACATGTTCAAGGATGTTCATGACAGCAATGTTTATAATAGCAAAAAATTGTAAACAACCTAAATATTCATCAATGGGGGAGTAGATAAACTGTGATATATTTCTAAAATGGGATGCTCTATAGTAACTGAAATGTGTGAATTCAAGCCACATGTACAAATCCCAAACTATAATGCTAATAGATAAAAAAAAAGTACAAGTGGCAACCTAAGCACAGTATGATGCCATTAGTATACACTTGAACTTACACAAAACAACTGTGTATTCTGCTGTGGACACACAAATGTCTAAAAATATAACAGCATGGACAGAAAGGAACCAAACCAAGTTCAGAACAGAAGACCCCTCTTGGGTAGGGGAGGAGGAAGCAGGGGAATTGGAGCGAGGAGAGGGACCCAGGGAATGTCAACTGTATCTACAACATTTTATCTTTTAAAGAAAAAAGTTCCACAGCAAATATGGCCAAATGTTCATACTCATTAAATCCAGATGGTGGTTTTTATGACTTTTTGTTATCTTAGTCTCTGAACCATTTTATATGTTTGATCTTTCTCATAATTGAACAATAATTTTAAGGGAAAAAAGATCATATCTTGAGTAACGAAGGAAAGATTAATGATTATAAATTAAGCCTCGGGGCTTTTAGTAACTGGCATTAAAACACTAAAAGTTGGAAATCCATTATTCATAGACTTTAAAAATACAAGAATATTTTCAAAACCGTTACATCTATTGGGACTTTTTCTTTCCTAAGGCAACTCAACTAATGGTAGTTTTTGAACTAGCTTGTTCTCCTGAGCTTCAGCTGTTTTTAGCCTTTGGTCTTAACTCTTAAAGAATCAAACCTGAAGCCCCCATATGGCCTATTAAATGACAGAAAGACCAAATCTCTTGATCTACACTTCATGGCCCCAAAACTAAATCAATGGGACAAATTCTAAAGAAGCCTCAGAAAGAACAAAGCCCATTGGGAAAGCAGGAGAAACAGGGTAGATACGTCTACCAAGTATTCTTTCTGCAATGTCTTTCATAATGACAGCCCATTTTTTATGAACAGTAATCCATGATATTACTCGGAGCTTTGTCTGGAGTTCCAGATCCAATTAGCAAGACACCACCCTGACATTTTACAGGTAGGTATTTTGAATTGTAAAACCTTTGCAATTTATGTATAAAGAAAAATAACCATAACTGTAGAAGTTAAGAAAGCTCCCATCCCAGTCCAAGTGCTTTAAATTAATTAGCTTTTGCCTCGGGGTCCCATCTTATACATGGTTCCTAATGTGTATTAGGTCCAAATTGCCACTATCCACTACAAGAAGCTTATGAAACCTGAGGCCCAGAAGTTACACTATACCTGTCTCAGCAACACAAGTAGATGACTCTGTACATGTACTCAAGTAATTTTTCCCCTGCTAATAGCAACAGAAAGTATTTGCATCCAAATTACTCCAAAAAAACTGAGTTAGCGTAAGTCTGGGGCAGACAGGGGGAAGAGGGAGAAAAATGTTTAAAATATAACCAACAGTTATAGATACACAATGAATTTTATTATCGATGGGAGTGATAGATTTATTGGGAGGGGGAGGGGGAAGTCAAAACTTCTCCCTTTACTAAGTCTGGTAGATTGACCCAAATTTCTAAAAAAAAAAAAAAACAAACAAACAAAATATTTTCTCCTAATTTACCTTCTACATAAATCTTGATAAGCAATTTATTTTTGTTGTTGCTGTCTGAGACAGTCTTGCTCTGCCACCCCAGCTAGAGTGCAGTGGCATCATCATAGCTCGTTGCAACCTCCAACTCCTGGGCTTAAGTGATCCTCATGCCTCAGCCTCCCAAGTAGCTGAGACTACAGGTGCACCCCACCACGCCTGGCTAATTTTTTCCATTTTTTTTAAAGACAGGGTCTCGCTCTTGCTTAGGCTGGTCTTGAACTCCTGACCTCAAGTGATGCTCCCACCTCGGCTTCCCAGAGTGCTAGGATTACAGGCATAAGCCACTGTGCCCGGCCTTTGATATGCATTTTAAAAAATAAAATATAAACTTATATGGTAGAAAATATAAAAGTACATCATAAATAAAGGAAAGCATTATTTCACAAAATGGTTTTTCAGATAAATGTGTATTTACATATACATGTCTACTGGGTTACAATATAAAAAGTTACAGTCAAAAAAGCTTATGAACAACTGGTCCACAACAATCCCATTTTAGGTAGCATTTTAGATTAGAGAGACACTCACAAACACTACAGAACCCCATAAGCAAACACTAAATTGGGGACTAACTTCACGCAGAGAGAGATCATCAGTTTACCATTTTAAGCCAGAGAAATTTCCCACATCTAGATAAAACAATCTCTAGGGCTTAGATAAAAGGCATCATTCAATCATTCAACAAATATTTATTGAGCCTCTATTATGTACTATGTACTGTTTTTGGTGCTAGTGATATAGTGGTGAATAAAATAGGAAAAAAAAAAAAAGTCCTACCCTACAAGGTTCTGGTAAAGAACCAAGAAAGATCTCCCCTCAGCTCTGGCAATACCATAGCCAACTAAGCCCGTAACAACGGCCTGCCCTCGGGGGCGGAGGAGACTTTACCAGAGCCTTCTCCACCTGGTGGAAGGAAATTTAACTGACTCCAGTCCCCTCTAACCTTCCTGTCTCACCTAACAGGAGAAAAACAGTCAACACGAGTGAAAGTCACAGCCCAGGGACACAGGCCCACTAAGAGACTGAGATCTGATCACGAGGTTATGGAATGCTTGCCCCCCAACACGCTTCACCAACTGGTCTCCAGTGTAATAACAGGGGATTGATTACAGCTGAAAGAGCTGAAAGGCTCACACTCTATTTAAGAAGGAGTTTTTAGAGAAGACCAAAGATAACAGGGGAGACCAAAACAAGGACACTGGAGGAATGAAGCCTCTGGTACCCACAGTTACAGCAATCACTAAACACAGACCCACTCCTAGCCAGAGTAACATTAAACCCCACACTAAAGCCCTATTTACCTATTATCAGGTAAAACATGTCTAGCTTTCAACTGAAAAATTACAAGGCAAGAAGAAACTGTAAAATAGAGACAAAACAAGCACCAGAACCAGACTCAGATATGACACATTTTAGAATTATCAAACGGGGAATTCAAAATAAGTATGATTAATTGGTTAAGAGCTCTAATGGAAAAAGTAGGCAACAGGCAAAACAGATGGATAGTGCAAGCAGAGATATAGAAACTATAAGAAAGAATCAAAGGAAAATGCTAGAAATACCACAAACAAGGTAACAGAAACAAAAAATGCCCTGATCAGCTCATCAGTAGACGGGACATGGCTGATTGGGTTCAGGACGTGATACCCCAAAATATGACACCTTGGCATTTGATTAAACAGCAGAAGCAGTAAGGTCATTAAACACCCTCACCTTCCACCCTTATCCCCTGAAGCAGGTCATAAAACCTAGTAAGGATTTTCTGACCTTCCCCTAATGTAAGAGGTCAAATAACCCTCATGTAAGAGGTGCTCTCCCTATACCCCAAGGAAAGGAATATCCTTATCTCTGGAGACACAGGGACACAGAGAAAAACAGGCCTGAGCAAACAGGCCTCGTTAAATTTCCCCTAGTTTATTACCATTAGATCATACCCCTTCTGCCCAATCATATTTCTCCACAATTGTCCACTCTTCATCAAACCTAAACATAAAACACACAAGTTTACCTGTTTTTTCAGGTCTTCATTTCGTGACGACGGCTCGCATGTCATGTAAAACTTATATTAAATAAATGTGCATGCTGTCCTCTTTTCAACCTTTCTTTTGTTATAGGGGCCTCAGCCATGAACACAGGATGAGTGGCAAAAAGATATTTCTCCTCCGTACGTGACCGAGGAAAGAATCAGTGAGCTTGAACGTATGTCCATAGAAACTTCCCAAAGTGATACGCAAAGAGAAGAATGGAAAAAAACCAGAACATTCAAGAACTGTGGGACAATTTCAGAAGTTGCAAAATACACATAACTGGAATACCAGAAGATAGAGAACACGTCACGAAGAAATATCTGAAGTCAGCCGGGCGCAGTGGCTCACGCCTATAATCCCAGCACTGTGGGAGGCCGAGGTGGGAGGATCGCTTGAGGTCAGGAGTTCGAGACCAGCCTGAGCAAGAGCAAGACCCCCGTCTCCATTTAAAAAAAAAAAAAAAGGCTCATAAATAAAGTGAAGGCGTGTACTAAAAAGTAGAACCGAAAGAAAAAGAAGATGGTAAATAAGAGAGAAAAGACTTTTTTAAAATAGTGGATTAGTCGAAAATGTCCAATGTCTGAAATAGAGAAGAGAAAGAAAATGAAATCATCAAGAAATGTTACAAAAATTTTTCTAGAGCGGAAGGACGTAAACATATAGACACGAGTATCCAACTGAGTGCTCAGAACAATGAATGAGAAAGAACCACACTAAGACAAAATGTCACGAAACTTCAGAACATGAGGATAAAGATTCTAGTCACGTGTTTACAAAGAACAAGAATCAGAATGGCATCAGACTCCACGACAGTAATGTTTAATGCTAGAAGACAGTGCAAAGCTTTTGAATTCTGAGATAAAAACGATTCCCAGTCCAGAATTCTATAACCAAGAAAACCATCCATCAAGGAAGACAGGAAAATAATGATATTTTCAGATTTACAAAGTCTCAAGAAAGGTGCTTTTGAAGCTGGCTTTCTGGAGAAGCTACTGAGGGAGGCACTCCGTGGGGAGAGAAGGAGAAAGACAGTGGATACCGGCTATTCACATAGGAAAGGCAAAAGGAATTCCCAGAATAATGAAAAAGAGAAATCCCAGGACATCACCGTGCCACAGACCTAGAGAGCAACCAGTCCAGATTAGAGAGTTTATAGGAGGGGTCACCTCCAAGAAAGAAAATTGAAGAAAGTGATTATATGATGCATCTAACTGCGTTGAAAGAAGTATTTTAGCTCTATCAGAATGTTTGGGGGAGACATGTAACTCTAGTAAAAACAAAAGCTGTTTGAAAAAGGAAATGTGATGCTAATGACACTATGTGGCTCAGCTGTGAACAGCATTCATAATCATAATAGTATACACGATTTAATCAAAAATAGTGATATGGTCGTGATCAGAAAACAGAGGTAGAAAGGTGTGTTGGTGGAGATTGGCCAGGGAGAGCAACATCCTTACCTTCCATGGTTCAAAGACAACAGATAAAACTGACAAGGGAAGAAATTAACAGTATAAGGATGTCATTTGGAAATATAAAAGTCAATACCAGAAGAAAGCTAGGTGGAATTAAGTTAGGGAATCTCAAAATTCATTCATCCTGGATTTCAGGTAGGCCTAGTGTCCTTAAAAGAGGACAGAGAAAGAAAGGATGCAGCCCAAGCCGGGAACACCTGACGCCACCACAGGCTGGAAGCTGTGGTGGTTTCACCACAGAACCAAAGAATTCTCGCCTAGAGCCCTCAAAAGGACCAAGCCCTGTTGACACCTTGATTTCAGAGGTCTGGCCTCCAGAACTGTGAAACAATGAATTTCTGTTGTTTTAAGCCACCCAAGTTTATGGTAATTTGTTACACAAATTAGGAACAGGACACTAATACAATTAGCGACAAAGGCTGTAGAAAATGTACAGCCATTCAACTGGCATCAGAATGAAACTGGCAGCCCTCCAGGTAGGGGCAACACACTCTTGGGATGCCCAACTCCCACACCCACCCGCACCCAGACCCCCGGGTTAGCTTCCCTCAAGAAACAACCGCCGCAGTCACAGGATGCATGGTCTTCCTGAAATTGTTGTTTGTTTCTTAATTGTGATTCCACATACAAAACAAAATCCTAAATGTATCATTCTGCTTTATTTCGTCACAAAGAAAATGCGTACTTTTCATGGTCTGCTTTAAAACAGTTCTTTCATGCCACTACTAACACAACAGTTGATTAGCTTTTGAATTTGAGAATAAAGTGCCTATATTAATGAAAAGTGACAGAATGGAGCAAGGGTTATGTCAGAAGACTAGCAGGTGGCCCATGTCTGGTCTTCACACAGAGGACTCCTTTTTGAATTTGCTAGGCCCTTCCTCCTCTCCAATGTCTTCCTTTGCCCTCCCGTGAGGTAGGCACGCCCCAGGCCCTGCATGGATACCACTGTTGGGCTCACCACCAAAAGGGGAGTTGTCCTCGGGCTCAGAGTTAAACTGTGGTATGACCTGAACTACCAGCTTCCAGGGCTCATCAGCTCTGCACCAGAGGGAACAGATAGTGGCCTTACACCTTTACTTTTAAATAAGAAACTCTTTAAAAAAAAAAAAAAAGTTGCTGGGCACAGTGGTGGCACCTGTAGTCCCTTGAGCCCAGGAGTTGGAGGCTGCAGTGAGCAATGATTGTGCCTACGAATAGCCACTGCACTCCAGCCTGGGCAACACAGCAAGATCCTGTCTCTACTAAATCAATTAATTAATTACAAATTTTTCTAAAACCCAGCTTTCCTTGCCTATAATCCACTGGCTGTTAAAAGAGATGACACTATTAGCTAGGGTAGTAATTCCAGAGTCCTTCTTATTAGAACAATTAAGCATTTAGAGGCTCCACCTACTGGTTCAGAGTTTCCAGAGACATCCGGAAAGACAACAAAGGTCTATCATGGTCCTTTTTGGGTAAAATACTTGAAATACCTGAGATCAAAAAAGCAGGAAGAAAATGTTTTCAACGTATCCAACTGGAAACAATAGGGGAGGGTGAATGAGGTGGCGACACAGCAGCCAGAGGATGGTGCCCGCACCGCAGTCTTCACTCGGCCTCCGCGGAGGCACACTGGAAACAGGACTGTTTCATTCTTTTTTATTTATTATTATTATTGAAATATAATTGACATACCATAAAGTAACCTCTTTTAAAGCATACAATTCAATGGGTTTAGTATACTCACAGAGTTGGGCAACCATCACCACTAATTCCAGGATATTTTCATCACCCCAAGAGAAACCCTGTACCACAAACAGTTACTCCTCACTTCTTCCTGCCGCCAGCCCCTAGCAGCCATTATCGACTTTCTGTCTACAAATTTGCCTGTTCCAGACATTTCAATATAAATGGACCCATACGATATGCGGTCTTTGGTGACTGGTTTCTTTGACCTAGCATAATGTTTTCAGGGCCTATCCTCATTGCAGTATGTATCAATACTTCACTCCTTCTCACGGCTAAATAATATTTCATTGTATGGATACATATTTTTCTTATCCATTCATCAGTTGACGGACATTACGCTTGTTAGGACCGGCTGATTCTTGAAGCCCAGGGCCTGCAAGGATGCAGTGCACCTTTGGCAGGAAGGCAGTCAGCCTTCTGACTGTGGCTCTTCCAACCTCTTACTCACCCTGTCCAGTGTGAGCCAAGGTCAGTTATTCAGCAGATGCTCTTGGACCCCACTCTGGGTTAGGCCTGGAGAATACAACGTGAATGCCACCTCCAGCAACTCGGATATCTTGCTCTGAGAGAGCTTTTTTTTTTGCAGGACGGAGACAGGGTCTTGCTCTATTGTCCGGGCTGGAATGCAGTAGCCTAATCATAACTCACTGCAGCCTCCGACTCCTGGGCTCAAGCAATCCTCCTGTCTCAGCCTCCCAAGTAGCTGGGACTACAGGCTAGTGCCACCACACCCTACTAATTTTTTAATTTTTTTGTAGAAACAGGGTCTTGCTATGTTGCCCAGGCTGGTCTTGAACCCTTGGCCTCAAGCAATCCTCTTGCCTCAGCCTCCCAAAGTGCTAGGATTACAGGTGTGAGCCACCGCCCTGGCCGAGATCCCCTTTAAATAGATCCTTGAAGAACTTTTGATATGAGAAAGCAAACACACATCAGATTTAGCAAGTGACAGCTCTTGCAATAGCTGAAGCACCAGATCATTCTTATCATCCTACTTCAGCAAGATCCTTCCGGACCTGTCAATCTTCTGAGACAGAGAGGCTTAACCACTCATTCACCTCCAGTGATACTGGGCTAGTTACTTACTGAGAGAATAAAGAGGAGAAAACAAACTTAGTTTCTTCCTACCATACTCTCACAACACAGAATACTTCTGACGCCAGATGTATGGGGGTATTTCCCTACACACCAAGCAAGTGTCCGATTCTGTAGCCTGTGGACCCCAGCTGGGTGTCCTCCAGTTCAATTCAATCCCGACACTTCCTGCCTGGAGATAGCACCAGATCTCACAGGTTGAGGGCTCGGTCCCATAGGACTGCCCCACAGATGCGAATCACAAGCCCCAGGCTGTTTCACCTGTGCTTCTGCCTGACCGCTATGGATCGGGGTTCCCACGACTGCCTCCTCAGGTTTGACTGATTTGCTACAGCAGCTCACAGAAGTCAGGGAAACACTTTATTTACATTTACTGATTTACTATAAAGGATATTAGAAAGGATACAAATGAAGAGATGCATAGGGCAAGGCATGCGGCAAGGGGTGGAGGGCTTCCATGCTGTCTCCAGGCCTGCCACCCTCCGGGAACCTCCATGTGTTCAGATACCGAGAGCTCCTCAAACCCTGTCCTTTTGGGTTTTTAAGGAAGCTTCGTTAGGTAGGAATGATTGGCTACTGGTGATCAAATCAATCTTCATCCCCCCCTCTCCCCTCCCCAGAGGTGGGAGAGAGGTAGGACTGAAGGACTCAACCCTCTAATCACACGTTGGTTCCCCTGGCAACCAGCCCCCATCCAGAGCCTACGCAGGAGCCCCCAGCCACAGGTCAACTCATTAGCACACAAAAAGACACTGTCAATTGGGAGATTTCAAGGATTTTAGGAGTTGCAGGCCAGGAAATGGGAGGAAGACCAAATATGTATATTTCACAATATTACACTTACCCTCTCTAAATCTCAGTTTCCTCATCTGTGAAATAAACCCAATAGTATTTAATAGTATTTACTTTATAAGATTATTGCACCAATTGAGTTCAAGTAAAGCAAACGGCACATAGTAAGCGCTCTTCAGATACCAACTACAAACTAAACTTCTTGATACTAAAATTCTAGGCTCTGGGATTGCAGGCACCCCAGTTCCTAAAATTCTTGACCCAGCTTTGAGTCAAGAAACCAATGAACACTGAATCTTGAGATGAAAAGACCTGTGTAGAAGAACGAGCCAGGGAGAAGCAGAAAATCCTCACCAGTACAAAGATTTTATTTCTAATTAACCAGCTGCAGAAACAGGCAGAGCTTCTTCTTAATAACTATAGATCAACCTGGCTGGAGTGCAGTGGCATCATCGTAGCTCACTGCAGCCTCAAACTCCTCGGCTCAAGTGATCCTCCTGTCTCAGCCTCCCAAGTAGCTGGGACTACAGGCGTGAGCCACCCCGCCGGGCTAATTTTTCTTTTTTTGTAGGGACGGGGTCTTGCTCTTGCTCAGGCAGCTCTCCTGAACTCCTGGGCTCAAGTGATCCGACTCGGCCTCCCGGAGTGCTAGGATTACAGGCAGGAGCCCGCCCCACTTCTTGAAAGATGTGCAAGAGAAGGAGATTCCTCCTTTCCTTTCCTTCGCTCTCACACTTCTCCAGTTCTGCCCAACACTCATGCTGCTTTCTTGGCCTCTCTCCTCCGTCCAGCACTGAGTTACCTTCCATTCTCCAAAGGCCCATACTGAAAAACAATCAAACACAATCGAACTTTGCCAAGTGACATCCTTACAAAGACTAAGCACATAAAAAAGAGAAGGAGGGAGGGAGGAGGTGTATCACTGGAAGCACAGTGGAATCACGCGCCAGGAACAGAAGAGCCTGGCTGGAAAGCAAGTCTCATGACCAAACTAGAAGGAAAAGCCATGGGTGACTTGAGGAAGAGGCCTGGCCCTGGGTCAAGACTGCCCAGTCTTGGTACTTGGTATCTTCCTAGAAGAAATTACTAGTAGTAGTAGTGATTTAAATCACTGAAGGTTTGTTTATAAACTGGGGAGGGGAAGGAATTAGCAGCAATAGGGAACTGCAACCTTCTAAAAAAAAGATTCTAGTTGCAATCTAAGGGAAACAAGATCTTCTCTTTTGTTCCCGCCTCTCAGAAATTCCAGAGTCCATAATAGTCCTAAGTGACTCCAAGTCGCGCAAAGGCAGCTCACTAATTTGATTCCAGTGGGAGTTTATGTCCATACACCCACTCCACCTCTCTCACTAATGATAGAAGAACCAGATCTAGGCTCAGAAGACCAAGACACAAATCCCAGCTCTTTCATGTCTTAGCTACGTGACCTCCTGCGGGTCACTTCACCTCAATGAGGTTGTTTGCTTTCAATCTATAAAATGGGAGCATGCCTGACAGACAACACACATTCCATATGTGTTTGGTAGAAACAATACATATTTTCAACATTAAAAACCCGTTATCCATCCTTCCTGCAGGTCTCTAAATTGGTTGCCAACCCAGAAAGCCAGACGAGAAATTGGCCCTCAAATTGATTTCAGCAGCACTACAAGGATGCACAGTTGGAAGAGTAGCCTCCTGAAGAAAGAAGAAACCCATTAGCTTGTGGTTTTCAAAAGGGTCTTTAAAGGAAAAGTGCAAAGGAGAGAAATCCAAGTTCCCAGAGATACACTACAACGCTTTGCTGTACTTCACCTACTACACTATACACTGAGATTTCCAATTTTAATTTCTAGCAAGAAGCACTCTTGTTGGATGTGTATCCACACTACTCCCTTGGTGACCTCGTTCAGTCTCTTAACTCTAACTACCATGCACATGCTAACAGCTTCCACATGTACGTCTCCAGCCCAGGCTTGTCTCCAGACTTCCGGATCTAACTGCCCGCAATGTCTCCCCTTGGATTCCTAAGGTATAACAAAACCGAGCCCCAACCCTTCTGCTCCTACGGCCTTCCCCATCTCAGTTAATGACAACTACATTCTTCCAGTTGTTCATGCCAAAGACCCTGGAGTCACCCTTGACTCCTTTCTTCCTCTCACACCCCACACCCAACTCAACTTATCCACAAATCCTGCTGGCTGGACTTCAAAATAGACCCAGGATGCATCTCTCACCTGGATTATGACAACAGCCTCCTAACTTGTCTCCCTGCTTCCATCCTGGCAGCCCTTTATTCCTTTTCCATACAGCCGCCAGAATGAGTCCGTTAAAAGGCAGGTTGGATCGTGTCCCTCCACTGCTCAAAACCCTCCAATGGCCCCCAACTCACCCGGAGTGAAAACCAGCATCCTGGCAGTAGCCTACGAGGACTTCCACAACCTACCCATCTCCCTCCCACACCCAACACCACCCTGACCTCCTCCCCTCCTGCCACACTGGCCTCCTGGCTGATCCCCAAACCTGCCAGGGGTGCTCCTTCTTCAGGGCTTTTGAACTTGCTGTTCCCCCTGCCTGGACCCCTTTCCCCCGTTCAGCCACATGGTCCTTTCCCTCACCTCCTTCGGATCTTTACTCAACTGTCACCTTCTGAGGGAGGCTTTTCTAAGGATCCTATTTAAAACTACAATCCCACCTACCACCCCACATCCCACTTCCTTGCTTTATTATGATATAATGTGTTTTACTTAGTTATTATTGTGCCTTTCCCCACTAAAATTTAAGATCCACAAGGGCAGGAATTATCGCCTTTCTCGTGTACTGCTATATTCCTGGCATTTAGGACAGCTCCGTCCAATAGAAAGAAAATGCAAGCCACAAATGCAAGCCACGTATATAATTTTTTAATTTTCTAGGAAACACACTTTAAAATATAAAAAGAAAAAGCAGAAACTAATTTTAATTATATTGTATGTAACCCAATAAATCCAAAATGTTAACATTTATAGCATATATATTACATCATATTTATATAATCAGTTACTATAACATAAAAAGTATCAGTGAGACATTTTACTTTTTTTTCACACTAAGTGTCCAAAATCTGGAATGTATTTTGTGCTCACAGCATAGTGTGTCTAGTGGACACCACACAGCACAGTACAACTCTACAACAACACCTGGCAAGGAGTAGGTGCTTATAAATATTTATTGAATAAACGCACTGTTTTCCCAGGAAGAGGCAGCTATGGTGTAGTACAGGTTTTTCTAAACTTCACTTACATTCTACAGTCACAATTTTTTTCTGTGACCTATACTACATTTTCCTCAAAACGTCATACTTTTTATACTTGAAAAAATATTTAAAAATAAAACTTTCTATCGCTTCTATAAATGGAAAAGAATAGGTATAGGGATTAAAGGCCTGGACTTGAGTCCCTGCTCAGTCGTTTACCAGTTCTGGAATCTAAAGTAAAGACTTCACCAGGCCTCAGTTTCTTCATCTGCGGAATAGGGACAATACTGGTATTCATAAGACCATAGAGAAGATTTAAGGATTACACACAAATTTGAAGTTAAGGGAAAAAAATACAACTAAATGAGATGTTGGTATAAGTTCTTTACAAATGAAAGAAATCATTATGTGAAAGGGACTGAGGAGTCAATCCAAGCCTTTCTCGTGTACCCATCGTTTCCACATAGACCCGTAACACAAAATGGCAAGTTTGTATGACAAGAAAAAAGAGAGGATGAAAGACCTGGGTTCAAATCCCTCATTTGCTATTTACAGCTGTGTGACCTTCAGAAGTTCATTTATTCACCAAACATTTATCAAGTGCCCACAACATGCCAGGCACTAGGCTGGTATCCAAATAAAATAGGAAACCTGCCCTTGAAGGATTTGCAGTCTAGCAGGAAGAAAGAGACCAGTAAACAAGAAAGAGCAATAAATTGTTTTTTAAAAAAATCAAGTCATCTCTCTTAGGTCTGTTTGTTCCTTGTGAAATGGGAATAACACCTTCCCAACCTCGCTCACAGGGCTGCTACAAAAATTAACTTTTAAATGTTTGTCAAATACTCCAAGAACTTGAACTTATAATACATTAGCAAAGTACTTTTCTTCCCCCCTGCTTGTAACCCAAAACCACTCTGGCTCCTGTGAATGCCCCGTTTGAACATTCATTCCTGTTATACTGCATTCTTGAAACACATTTCGTTTCTGCAAATGTTAGTAAACATTAAGAGAAAGAGGAGGATGAACAGCTTTAACACGAGTATTCAATCTCAAAGTCATGAACCAGGTCACAGTACTAAGGAACATGACACAGACCTCTCGGTCACACTAACTAGTTACAGTTTGTCAAGATAAGGAGTCACATGGCAAGGGATGCTGAATAATTTAAACCGAAGAAAGAGGAAAAGTCATAAAGCAGTGTAAGTAGACACCCCTCTGTCCAAGATTTCAGCAGTCACTCTGTCGCTGAGGTAATGCTGGGCTAGGTCGCGGTCAACAACGTTTCAGGCTAAAAAGCCATTTTACAGGCCTCTGCCTAAGTGCCCACGTTTCTTTTTGTTAAGTCTAGATGATGACCTGATCAGGGAAAAAGTCGCAAAGAAAGATGATCCGAGGGGCTAAGTTCCCAAGAAGTGGAAACCCT
This sequence comes from Daubentonia madagascariensis, assembly GCA_023783475.1. NCBI lineage: Eukaryota > Metazoa > Chordata > Mammalia > Primates > Daubentoniidae > Daubentonia > Daubentonia madagascariensis. The sequence goes on from JAKFHU010001224.1 coordinate 5,117,070, forward strand.
ACCCCGGCAGGACTAAGTGGGTGCGACGAAAGCAAGACGATCAAGACTCCGTGATCCCTCCTGAAGTTTAAAAGCTGAATGGGACCGAAATCAGAGTCTCGGGTAGCAAACATTTCAAAAGAAGGACGGAAGAGACTCTCAGACGCGGTTCAGGCAGCATCTTCTTCCTCAGTTCTCCCTCTCCCCCAGCCACACGCCCACTCTCAGGCACCCGCTTCCAGCTCGGTCCCCAGTCGCCCCTTCCTCTGGTCCCGATCCCTCCACCAAGATCACTCCTCCAACCCTGCGCACCTAAGCTCCTCTCCCCTTCCGCAATGACTCGCTCCCGCTGCACCCTAGGCGGCCCGGGCGCCCACCTCGGAGCGGCCCCTGCTCGGCCCGCGGCGCGCCCACCCCGCTCGGGCGGGAGCCGGGACTCCCCTCCTCGGAGGCCGGAACCGCCGCGCCAGGCCCCTCCCACAGGAAGCCGCCGCCCCCCGGCGCCCGGGCCGCGCCGCCCCCGGCCCACCCCGAGCCGCCCGCCGTCCCCCGCCCGCCCCGCGCCGCCCGCCCGTCGCCGCGCCCCCCCCGCCGGCGCCCGCTACCTGCCGCGGCCACAGAAGCGGCGCCCAACTCCTCTCCCACTTCCGCCTTCCACCGCCCGCACTCGGGCCGGGTCACGTGACCGCGCGCGGTCACCTGACCCGGAAGAGGCTGGCCGGGCTCGCAGGTGCGGGCGACCTATGCCCGGCCGGGGAACCTTTGGTGTGGAGGAGGCCTTCTTATCGCTTGTGTGTCTGAAAGTGGGAGGGCTTTCCGCTCGCGGGATGGTCGCCGAGCAATCATGTAAATTGAGGGCTCCCTGAGTGCCAGGCGCTTCCTTTACTCTGCCCATCAACCCTATGCAGGCGGGGACAATTACTAGCCCCATTTTACAGGTGAAGGGAGACCTTCAGTCAATTAAGTCAACAAACATTTATTGAACTCCTTAAGTAGGTTTGCGAGGTAAAATACAGGACACTCAGTGAAATGTGAATGTCAGATAAACAACAGCGCAACATGTATGTCCCAAATACTGCATAGGACGTGCTTATACTAAAAAAGTATTTGTTGATCATCTGAAAATCAAATTGAATTTAGCATCTGGTATTTTTATTCACTGGCAATCCTACGCCTATTATGTGCCAGGCACCGTTCTAGGATCTAGAAACACAAAAATCCTGGCCTTTGTGGAATATCTGTTTTTGTGACATAAAGCAAAATCAGAAAACTTCAAAACCCCTGCCTGGGGTCCATAAAATATCCCACCACACCAAACCAACCCCTATTCCCTTAATCTACCTAGTGCATAGAACTTCATGAATTAGCAAAAACTTTTTTTTTTAAGAGACGGGTCTCACTCCGTTGTCCAGGCTGGACTCCAACTCCTGGCCTCAAGCGATCCTCTTGCCTCAGCCCACCTGAGTAGGTGGTACTACAGGTGCATGCCACCATGCCCAGCCAAAAACATTTTAAATCAACATTCTTGACTAATATTCTGGACCCTCAGCTTTGACAAGCTAAATTTGAATAAAGACTCAATTTAATCACCATTGATTAAAATTAATACTAATCACCTAATTAGCCTTAAGGACTGTGTACTAATTACCCTGTTATTTTGGGGTCTTCCAGTTTGGATGGATCTTATCATGCATACAAATTAAATTGGTTGAACACTTAGTCTCTACTTTTCCTGTTCCTATTTCAAATCCAGGAGATTGACTTTCAAGGAGATACAGCCCTCTCTTTATACGTTAAAGCCTATATTAATCCCATCCATAAATCTACTGTACTAAAACTTTTCTAGTTCCATTGATGGGAGTTTTACTAATTCTATTCTAGAGGAATTTAGGGAAGTCTTCCTTGATTTGGTGGCATTAGAGTCGGTGTTCAAAAGAGGGGAGAGGGGACTAGGCAAAGAGCATGCACTGTGCATCAAAGGAGCAACAGCTAAGGGAGTTACTGTGACCTACAAGGCCCTACGTGATCCCTTCCACACCTCCCCCTTATTTCTGTCATCTCATCTCCAACTACTCTTTCCCTTATCACCCTGCTTCAGCCCCTGTGGCCTCAGGGCCTTTGCACTTGCTTGTCCCACTGCCTGGAAAGCTTCTTCCCCATATAGTCAGATATCTCTTTCAGATGTTTGCTCAACTCTCCCTCTCAGTGAAGCCTTTCATGATCACCCCATTTAAAATTATAACTCATACTTCCTTCCCCTTCCACCAGCCTACTTCCTGCTTTATTTTTCTCTGTATTTTCTCCAGATGTATCACAATCTGACTTTTGTAAGGATATATGAATATATGTATGTTTTCCACTACAAGAATTATGAAGACAGGAACCCATCTTCTACAACAGCATCTGGTCCATAGGAGACCTCAATTTGTTGGATAAATAGATTTAGATTTTTTTTTTTTTGAGACAGGGTCTTGCTCTGTCTCCAGGGGTAGAGTGCAGTGAGTGGCATCATCATAGCTCACTGCAACCTCCATGTCCTGGGGTCCAGCAATCCTCCTGCCTCAGCCTCCCCAGTAGCTGGGACCACAGGGGCACACCACCACACCCAGCTAATTTTTCTATTTTTTATAGAGACAGGGTCTCGCTCTTGCTCAGGCTGGTCTCAAACTCCTGGCCTCAATCAATCAATCCTCCCACCTCAACTTCCTAAAGTGCTAGGATTACAGGTGTGAACCACCATGCCCAGCCTAAATAGATTTTAACAACATTTATTGGGCACCAAACTCATTGCTGTAGATCCTATAATATAGGAAATTTTTTTTAAAGACACATTAAAAAGTCTAAAATATGTCATCATAAAAGTGTCCCCAGAAAAGCTTAAAAGAAAATTGATATGGTTACTTAAGGAAAAATACCTAAAACACAGTCCCCGACTTCCAACCTATTTAAAGTAGTTTACTCAATTAATTACATTACAAGACAGAAATAATAAATGTTCATTGAGTGACAGAAGTGAAATTTCTTACGTGTGGTGAGAAAGAAGAGTTCAAATCTGTCCTTGGGGTGGGGGTGGGGGGATCTGACTTGGATAATCAGGGACCAGATTACAGAAGAGGAAACAATTGAGCTGCTTGTTAGAGATCAAGTACACAAGAACTGGCCAGCAGAATTTTCAGGCAGAAGAAAAAGCAAGTGCAAAGGCAGACAAGAAAGTCTGCGACACCTCTAGGGAAGTCCAGAGGAATTCTAGAGACACTTACTGATTTCCAGTAGTGTTTCCTCTGTATTGAGTTCTCCTCTCCCCTAGCCCACTGTTGAAGAAGCACACCCTTCCACAGCCTCTACCTTTTCCAGTCCTGGAAGTGAACTCAGATCTTCACTGGCACAGAAACAAGATCTTTCTCTTTCATGGAAGGCCTCACACGTAAAAGTTGACATTATCTCCAAGTGAGTTAGTTACACATTTGAGTCCTTCTATACGTGTTTGAAAGTGTTCATTTGTTATTATAAACTTTTTAAGTCACCATAATTTTGTAATGGTGTTTTAAAATTTCTTCATCTTTTAAAAAACCAGGAGCTTCAAAAAATTATGTCAGGTGGTCACTTCACCTCTGAAAGACTCTGTCCCCAGATGTCCTGTCCTACCCACAGGCACTACCCTCAATTCCTTGAACACTTTTTGGACTTTCACATCTCAGTGCGTTTGCTCTGGTGGTCCTCCAAGATCCAACTCCAAATTCATAAACTCTGTAGGTCTAGGACACTACACAAAATATCGTTTTGTTCATAGTTGTTACATCAGCCAACCCATGGTGATATAAATTAGCTCTCAACATATGTTTGTTGAATAAATAGGAGTCCATCTAAGGCTTTGGAGGGCTTGGAGACTGTTACAGGGAAACAGAAAAGGGATTAAAATACTTTTTAAAATACTACAAAATGTACGGTGTCAAGAAACTCTTTGTTTTAAGTATTCTTAGTGTTTACCCAAAAATAAATAGCTCAAAGCCTGACCTTTCTTCTCCTCACTGTTCCCCTAAATCAGTGGTTCTGAAAGTGTGGCCCCCATGTCAGCAGCATCAGCATTGCTTGGAACTCATTAGAAATGCCAATTCTCAGGCCCCTTCCAGACTTACTGCATCAGAAACTGAGGATGAGGTCCAGTCATTTGTTTTCCCAAGTTCTGCAGGAGATTCTGATGGACACTCAAGCTTGACAATCGCTGACCTAGATCATCACTCTGCATTCTAGGGTCTACAGAGCCATCCCAACCAACTTTATTATGGAGCCCATTTCCCACATTGTCCCTCCCCTTGTAGGTCAACATGGGCAATCAATTGGAGAAGTAAAAATTAGAGACAGGAATAGCAGGCCTGAAGGAATTACATTTTCTGGGCAAGAGATAAAAACTTGATTGGAATAATGGGAGCGGATGTGGAAGGGATCCAAACACCTCGAACATTTCAGAGTGGCATTTGCAAACTCTACTGAGAGGACTGGTGGAGAGTGAAGGGGGAGATAGGGACAACTCAGAGATCCCTATCTTGAATGCCTTTTTTGGTAATACCTTTAATAAAAATGGGAACGCAAACAAGTGTAGAAAGTTTGCAGATAATTATTGTCTCAGTTTTAATCTTCCTCTTGAGTGAAGATACCAGAAGTTTTTCAGATGGATGTTCCCATAAAAGGTGGCCTGGGGAATAAGACAGGGATTGGACATATAGATTTGGGAGGTGTTCTTCCAATGCGACCACTGAAGCCTGGAGGATAGATAGTATTGCTGGAGGACAGAACTTAGACAAACAAAGGGGCCAAGACAGTTCTGTGGACAGCGTGTGTTCGCAAGGCAAGAAGCAGAGAGGGTGAGAAGCCATCAGAGAGACAGGGAGACCAGGATAGTGAAGAATCACCAAAGTCAGGCAAGGAGAGACAATCCAGAAAGAGGAGATGGTCAGCGATACCAAGTCCTGCAGAGAAACTGAGAAAGCTGAGAAATAAGGACCAAAAAAAAAATTTTTTTTTTATATTAAGGGAGCGAGTTTGTGAGGAGTGTTGTCTAGTTGCCTTGTTTTTTTTTTGTGGAGACAGAGTCCTTGCTCTGTCACCCTGGGTAGAGTGCAGTGGCATCATCATAGCTCACTGCAACCTCCAACTCCTGGGCTCAAGCGATCCTCCTGCCTCAGCCTCCCGAGTAGCTGGGACTATAGGCTCGAGCCATGACACCCAGCTGATTTTTTTTTTCCTTGACACAGGATCTCGCTCTTGCTCAGGCTGGTCTCGAACCCCTGAGCTCAAGCGATCCACCCGCTGCGGCCTCCCAGAGAGCTAGGATTACAGGTGTGTGCCACCGCGCCCGGCCAAGAACCAAAAAATTGATATGATAAACTAGAAAATGAGAAATAGCCTCTAGCCATGCTCTGTTAGGGCAGGTAGCACAGGCAGGATCTAGAGGTTGAAGAGACTGAGTGGTGACAAAGGATGAGACAGAAGATATTTGGGGAAGGGGACCCTCAAGGTGCTGAAGGATTTTTGAGGATGGACACATAAATTACAATTGAGGAGTAAGATTGGAGTGAAGACCTGATGTAGAAAGTTTGGATGAAGATGGATGATTGAAGACTCAAGTCAACATTCAGCCAAAATTCACCAGCATGTAATAGGCCAGATCTCATAATTATGGAATCTCAGATTGGAAAATTGATAAGTCATTTAATACCCCTTCCCTTGGATTCAGCAAGAAATTATTTGTTAACAAATCATGTCCCTTACTTATGGAGGTGGGGTGAGGATATTAAGATAAATAAGCGTGTAATCCCAGCGCTTTGGGAGGCCGGGGTCAGGAGGATCACTTGAGGCCAGCAGTTTGAGACCAGCCTGGGAAACATAGTGAGACCCCACCTCTACAAAAAATTAAATTAGAAAAAAAAAAATTATCCAGGTGTGGTGGCATGTGCCTTTAGTCCCAACTACTTGGGAGGATGAGGCAAGAGGATCACTTGAGCCCAGGAGTTGGAGGCTGCAGAGAGCTGTGATGGTGCCACTGCACTCCAGTCTGGGCGACACGGCAAGAACCCATCTCTTAAAAAAAAAAAGAAAAAGAAAAACAAAACAAAAAAAAACAAGACATAAACCCTGGCCCCAAGTTGCTCAAAATGAAGTGGAAGTTACCGTCCTAGAAGTGATTACAAAAAAATAAATGCAGTGGAGGTCCGCAAGCTGCTGTCGGTATAACACAATGGATAAGAAAGGGGCTCGAGTCAGTTTCTTGGGGTGTTACCTTGTTAACACCACGTACTGGCCTTGTCAGCTGGCCTATGTAGCTATATCCCTTGCCTATAAAATAGTACCTATCTCACAGGGTTTTTGTGATAATTAAACTAGGTTGTCTGTATTGACTAACTTCTAACCATGAAGATATATTCAGGTTGTACGTTTAAAAGTGAAAAAGGCGTTAATGAGCAAAGGCTGAAGCTGAGCTCAGGCATCCCCCAACCCCCTGGCCGAGCTGGCGGCGTCACTGCGCATGCGCGCGGGCTGCCCTGCGCCGGGAGAGCTGGCGCTGCCGCCAGGAGGCGCCGCTAAGTCGCGGCTGTTCTTCGTGGTTCCCGGAGGCCTGGATTGGGACGTAGGGGCGGGCGCAAGTTCCGTGCGCATGCGCACTCCCTGCTCGTCAGCCAAGATGGCGCCGGTGGAGCACGTTGTGGCGGACGCTGGGGCTTTCCTGCGGGACGCGGCTCTGCAGGTATAGGGAGATTGAGCCCCGAGGACCCTAGTCTGGGCTGGCGGCACCTGAGGGAGTGCATGCAGTCGGGCGGGTGTGAGCTGGGCCGGTCTCTCCACAGGACATCGGGAAGAACATCTACACCATCCGGGAGGTGGTCAGCGAGATCCGGGATAAAGCCACGCGCCGGCGGCTCGCGGTCCTGCCCTATGAGCTGAGGTTCAAGGAGCCCTTCCCGGAATACGTGCGGCTGGGTGAGTGCCTCTGTTCCGGCGTTGACGGGGAAGCTGGGGCCCGAGGTGCATACGGGACCCGCTCGGGTCTGGCTGCTTTGGCAGAGCATTTGATTTAGAGACAGCACTTTCTAGGAGATCGTGGTAGGAGAGAGGCCTGGAGTCAGCCAGGCCTTGCTAGTAACTAAATAAATGCTCTCGGGTATATCACTGCAAAGTGGGAATAATAATAGTATCTACCTCTGGGTTTGCTATGAGCATTAATTGAGGAATATGTCACTCAGCGTAGTGTTCAGCGCTTTGTAAGCACACAGTAAATTTGTTTTGATTTAAAATAGAAGAACCCATATCTCTTACTCCTTTCGTCCATTTCTTTTCAGTAAATGAAGGTGATGCCTGTTTTGGATACAGAGGTCAGCCTCAACTTAAAAAAGGGATCCTTTTGGGTCTTGTATTCAACCTGGAAGAAAACTAAACAATTATCTCTTGATTTAGGAGTCAGGAGTCAGCGTTGTTCTCTTGTTAGGGATCAAAGTGATGATACCCAGGGAAGGCCCTCAGTGATTTGAAGTGTTTTGGAGGTTAGAGGCTGATAGATGTTACCTACTCTGTGACTTCTATGGCTTTCTCCACCGACTTAATAGCTGTGTGATCTTTGCCAAGTTACTTAATCTTTCTGAGGAAATACTAATAGTACGTCATAGGATTTGGCAGAGGATGAAATTAATGTAAAGCTTTTAACAGTGCCTAGTGCACGGAAAGTGCACAATAAATTGTGGCTGCTGCTAATTCATGTCTGTTTTTTAGGAAATGTGAGCAGTGTACTTACTTTTCGTTGTGTCAATGTAGCAGAAAACATCTTTCTGTTAATGTTGGGAAGTTTTAAGTGTTTACTGTCCATGTCTCAGGAGAATAACAATAGTAACAGCTGGCATTTACTATATATTAAGCATAGATGTACTTTTTTTTTTAATTGTTCATTATTTGTTACAGACATCTCAATATTTTTATTTCTTCATAGATTACAATTACAGGTTGAACATCCCTGATCCAAAAATTCTAAATCCTAAATGCTCCAAAACCTGAAACTTTTTAAGTACAGACATGATGCCACAAGTGGAAAATTCCACACCTCAATTTTGTGCATGAAAATTATTAAAATTATTGCTTAAAAAGACATACAATTATCTTCAGGCTATATATATATAAAGCTTATATGAAAGCATAAATGAATTTTGTGTTTAAACCTGGGTCCTATCCCCAAGTTATCTCATTATACATGTGCAAATAGTCCAAAATCTAAAAATACCTGAAATCTGAAGCATTTCTGGTGCCAAGCATTTTGGATATGGGATACTCAACCTGTATTGGTTGAATTAACTTTCCATTTCATTTCAGAATCTGATCGTCCATCCTGTTAATCTACATTGTTATACTTAGAATCAAAGAATTTTAGAGCTGGAAGAGGATAGAGCTTCTATTCTAACATAATTCCAAAGCTTAAATAAGGAACTCTCATCCTACACAAGTATTGTGCTAACTTTCAGTGACTTTCTGTTAACTTTGTTCTGCTCCTTCCTCTGCACTTACTGGCATGAATCTTTGTAGTGGAGAATACAAATTTCTCAACTATGAGTAGAGAAAATGGAGCATGAGTCAGAAAATGGATGAAGGTGTTAAGATTTTTCATGGAATGTTGATCCTTTCTAAATACTTCGATAAATTTTATTGGGTTTATCCAAGGTCATATGGCTTTTTGTCTCTAACTGAGGTTGGAAATCTTTTGTTTACAGTGACTGAGTTTTCAAAGAAAACTGGAGACTATCCCAGTCTCTCTGCCATAGATATCCAAGTGCTGGCACTCACCTACCAGTTGGAAGCAGAGTTTGTTGGGGTGTCTCACCTAAAACAAGAACCAGGAAAGGTAAATTAAGAGGGTTGGTTTTTTTTTAAAACCTTATTATGGGAACTATCTGATACACAAAAGTAGAGGGAATAGTGTGATAAACCCAGTAATCCCCATCGTTCCACCTCCACAATAGCATCATCGTAGCTGGTCTGTTTTCATCTATACTGACCCATAGCCCTGATAAGGACTCTTTAAAAAAATAACCTCAAAGCCATTATTACACCTATACAAAATTAATAGTAATCTCTAATATCATCAAATACCCAATCAGTGTTCACATTTCCCAATTTTATAAATTTTATTAAGAGTTTATAGAGGAGCAAGGGAGGAAAAAAAGTTTATTTGTTTGGGTCTGAATGCAAATAAGGTTCATCCATTACAATTAGCAGATGTGTCTCTGTGGGTTCTTGGGAAGGGTTGTTCAAATTTGGAAAATGCAAAAAAAGTAAAAATCTATATTTATTTATTTAGAGACAGTGTCTCACTCTGTCGCCTGGGCTAGAGTGCAGTGGTGTCATCACAGCCCACGGCAGCCTCAAAGTCCTGGCTTCAAGTGATCCTCCTGCCTCAGCCTCCCAAAGTGCTGGGATTACAGGCGTGAGCCACCACGCCCAGCCTATATTCTTTTTTTCTAATAGAATTCCTTCTGGAAGTAAAAAAAGAAGGAATACTAAGTGCTTGCAATTTTTTTCAACCCTTGCTACCTTCAAAACTCTGGGTACCTATTGTGCATTTAGGGACTTGCCCAACTTGGCTAAGCTGAAGAGACTGATGGATTTGTGCCTGGGTCCCATTGGCTGTTTCTAGGCCAGAAGATTTTGGAAGCCAAATAATTAACCAAATAATAATTCATTTCAAATAGTGTTAACAAAGAATTACTTGATCTCCTTTGCCTAAAGTCATCAAAACTATGGTGGTCTCACATTCCTGTACCAGTTGGAACTACCCTCACTTGTTTTCAACCGGGTTTAGAGTCCTCTAATCCAAAAAGTATAAGATCCTAAAATACAGACTTTTGCATGTTGTCAGAATAGTAAACGGATTAGTTTTATATAAACTTTGACTCTGACTGTCTGAACCTAGGTACCTGGTAGTTGGTTTTCCATTTGTCACCCATCAACCCATGATTTCTAAAAATTGCCCTTTCCTGCAGCCGTTTTGGCAAGAGTTAGTTTATATCAAAAGCTTTAAAACAGCATATCCTTTGACCCAGCAGTTCCACTCTTAGGCATTTATCCTAATGATCTAACCAAAAACACTTCCAAGTTTTACAGATAATGTTCATGACAGGTGTATGTATAATGGCACAAAACAAATATCTGTAGTGGTTATTTAGTGGCATTGGGACAACTGAATATTGTCTTTATATTTTTTTTTATATTTTCCAGTTTTTCTGAACACTGGATAGCTTTGGTTTCAGTAACCAGGGGGAACTGGTTTTTGTTTTTTAAATGACCCTTCCATGCTGAATTTTCAAGCTGTATTTGCTTGCTCAGAGCTATCACTTCTCTTTTTATTTTTTATTTTTTTAAGGTTAAAGTGACCGCATCAATTCAGCATCCAGAAACTCCTCTGCACATTTCTGGTTTCCATCTGCCCTCCAAGGTAATTCCTTAGACAAGCCAGGCTCTTCACGGTCTTTTCTGCTATATGTCACATCTCTCAAACTTACCTGTTTACAGTGAACCACATCTACCTGGACAAGTATCATAGTTTGTCCAGCTCTGTTTCATCTGACTTCTGTGTCACATGTGATGTGATTTCATTTGTAACCCTCTCAGCTTTCAGTTTTTTATTATTTCTTTTCATCTCAGTCTAAACCCCCAAAAGACACGGTAGAAGGACACCCAGCCAGTGAGCCTGAGAACCTAGAATTCAATTCCTTCATGTTCTGGAGAAACCCACTGCCTAATATCGATCGTGAACTACAGGAGCTGCTGGTAAGGCCCTAACTTCAGATCTGATGGCAACACCGTGGCTTCTCCCCACTGCTCCTGTGGGCTGGGAGTTTGTGAATTCTGTTGGTGTTTCAGATTGACAGAGGAGGGGATGTTCCAAGTGAGGAGGAGGAGGAAGAAAATGGGCTTGAAGAGAGAAAAGGCGAAGACGGTGATGACGATGGGGGTGGGTGGATAACCCCCAGCAACATCAAGCAGATCCAGCAGGAGCTGGAGCAGTGCGATGTCCCAAAGGACGTGCGGGTCGGCTGTGTGACTACAGACTTTGCCATGCAGGTGGGTGGGGCAGGCAGGGGCTGGCCCTGGGCTTTGTGTCACGTATGACATCGGCATGGTCCTATAGAGGTTTGGGGTGTGTACAGAGCTGTCCTTGTGTAATGCTGCTTTCCTGGTTGTAGAAACTACCTGTGCTCTTTGGTAATTTTCAGTTTTGCTTGGAGGCTAGACATTCATATGATATGTATGGTAACAAGATTTACATAATATATTAAGTGTTTAATGTTTATTATTCATGATCTGTTGATACTTTTCTTGAAGTGTATATATAATGTTCTGTGCTCAGTTAGGTACTTGGAGATGGTAGAGACGGTTTCCAGCCAAGAAATGAATATATTCACCCCTGAACCTCTGACAAAATAAATGTTTCTGTCGAGAGAGATTGCTAATGATGGGTGTTTTGAAATGATGGGCAGAGGCTCCAGGACTTGGGATTAGAAAGAAATCTGGGTCCTTGTCCTCATTGACACGTCTTGAGAGGCATCCCAAGGTGACTTTTCTTAGCAAAAGCCAAGGATTGTGGACCAAAGCGGGGTTTGTGAAGTTCACATAACTGTGATTACAGAAATTAATGTTAAAAGAAGACTTAGTTTTGTTCTTTAACTTGTTGGTTGTAGAATGTTCTGCTGCAGATGGGGCTGCATGTGCTGGCGGTGAATGGCATGCTGATCCGAGAGGCCCGGAGCTACATCTTGCGCTGCCATGGCTGTTTCAAGTACGTAGCTGATAATCTGCGCCTGGTGCCCCTCTTGAACGTGCTCTTCCTGTCCTTTCTACAGACTTTTTGGGGGGGGGGGGGCGGCGGCGACAGTCTCGCTCTGTTGCCCAGGCTAGAGTGCAGTGGCGTCATCACAGCTCACTGCAACCTCACACTCCTGGGCTCATGTGATCCTCCTGCCTCAGCCTCTCAAGTAGCTGGGACTACAGGCAAATACTACCATGCCCAGCTAATTTTTCTGTTTTTTTGTAGAGACGGGGGTCTCGCTCTTTCTCAGGCTGGTCTCGAACTCCTGACCTCTAGCAATCCTCCCGCCTCAACCTCCCAGACTGCTAGGATTACAGGCATGAGCCACTGCCCCCAGCCTCCTTCTACAGACTTCTTGAAAAAGAGTCCTGCATTATATATATGTTTTCTTCTACTTCCATCATTGCTGTGCAGCCCAGGTTATGCCTCCACATAGGCACTGAAACCCCTGGGACAAGGTTGCATGTGACCTGCTTTATCTCAGCAGCATTGGGTTAAGGACCTGGGTTCTGGAACAGAGAACCTCATTCTTTAGAGATACTGAAATGTTTATGCACAGAATGATGTCTGGGATTTGCTGTGATCTAATACACAGTGGAAGGAGTGGGCGGGTGTAGAGATGAAACAAGATTGGCCACGAACTGAGAGTTGTAAACTGAGAGTTGTTGAAGCTGGATGTGGCGGTTCATTGTGTTCTTCTGTCTGTTTTATGCTGGAAATTTTCTATTTACAAAAAAAAAAGAGTAAATTCTGGATGCAGAGTACATGTGTTCAAATCCAGATTCTGTCTTCTGCCTGTGTTGTTTTACAAAAGTTGGTTAACTTTTCTGTGCTTCACATTCTTCTTAAATAAAATTGAAAAGGTGGCTGTGAGGAAGCAGGGAGATCAATCCTAAGGACTCGGCACGGTATCTGGCTCATAGGAAGTGCTCCTTTCGGGTGGACTGTTAGTGCACTGACCACTCTCTTCTCTCCATTTCTTTCCTGACTCTTGAATTTGTTGTTCTTGTGGTGGGGCCGGTGTTCTGTGGGGAGGCCTCCAGTGTGCTGGAGACTCTGGTTGGAGTGGAAGAGACTGTACTACAGCCTTGCTGTGAAGTGTGGCTCTGGGGACTTGTACTGGGGTGGCTTCCAGCCATCCCACAGACTTGGTCTAGATTTGGTGGCCATCATGTAGAGTGTCTGGTGGAGACCTTATTGGGGAGGCCTGTGTGGAACGTTCGTGAAGCATCAAGGTGTCGCTCGCTGGGTACCCAGAGCTGTTCCACTGAGGGTGGAGTTGCCTGGGTGGAGCCTTGATCCCCTGAAGGCTCAAAAATAACCAGTCACTCTTGGCTCAGGGGCCCAGCCTTGCCACCATCCTCTGCAGCTCTGTGGGTGACTTAATTAGGCACTCCTCAGAGGTGCCTGTGCATTTTTCTGAATCTTAATGTGGTTTTTCTGTTTCAGGCTCATGTGACGGTAAAGCTCCTTGCTTCATAATATTTCATTTCCCCCAGTGTCCTTCGTTACAAAAGCCCTAAGTTCCCAAATTAACATTCATTCTTAGAAACATTTGGAAATGTTCTCCATTCTTGTGTGGTCAGTTCCAGGGACTGCACAGGTTTTTTGTACAGAATAATTAGTTCCTAGCACCCAGTTAGAGGTACTTAGTCATGCACAGGAGGCTCGCAGATGAGAGGTTTGGCTTCTTCAGCCACTCCACACAGCTCTTGTCTCCTGACCACTGGGAGGATGGAGAAGCTCCTAAAGGACACGAACCAAGGCCAGTGTTTGGCTCTTGACAGTAGCAGCTTTTTCCTGTGCTGGGATCCACCATGGGGACTTGAACTTGAATGGGTAGGAGAGTGGCAAGGCCTCGGAGTCTGCCCTCAACCCGCACTCAATTCAGCCATGGCAGGTTTTATTGTGTTTCCTGTATAATTAATTCATTAATAAGTTCTGGCCACCCCCAGAGGCACCTCCTGGGTTAACACACAGGCTGACATTTGGGGACAAGGTAGAGCTGTAATAATATACTCCTTGAGAAAGTACAGTGATGTTAAGAGCATTGATTCTGGAGCCAGACTGCCTGGCTACGTCTGGCACATCGGAACTGTGTGACCTCGAGCGAACTGCCTTAACTTGCCTCGGTTTCCCCATCTGTAAAATGGAGATAGTTCCAACCTCACAAGATTGCTGTGATGTTAAACTTGTAGAATAGTGCCTGACAGTGTTCAGTAAGAGATTGTTATTACTTGATAATTAGCAACATCCTACCCATTTCTCCCTCTTTTTTACCTGCTCCTTGTGTTACCTTTTCCTTCAGAGGCAGCAGCTGCAGTTTGCTTGCATCTTCAGCCTGAGGCCTTCATTTCTGTGATGGGTGTGGTGTGGTTCAGCCTTTCCTGGTTTCTTGTCGTTCCCTTGTCTGAGGCCTGTGACTCCCCTTGTGTTCTGGGGAGGGGGGTTGCTGCCTGTGGCTCCAACAGGAAGCATCTCCTTTTGTGTCTCCCAGGACAACATCTGACATGAGCCGAGTGTTCTGTTCGCATTGTGGGAACAAGACTCTGAAGAAAGTGTCCGTGACCATCAGTGATGACGGCACCCTGCATATGCACTTTTCCCGCAACCCCAAGGTGCTGAATCCTCGAGGCCTCCGGGTAGGTAGCACATATCCTGTTCCCCTGACAACACGAGAATTGATACGAACAGAGAACAAAAAACCTAGTCATGCCTGCAAGATGAGAGTATTGAAAGCCAGTGACCCAGGTACAAAGCAGGTGGAGAGTGTACTACAAAGCCTCCTTGTGAGTTTCTTGAGTTTGTGATCCAATGAGAATAACCAGTAATTGCCAGCAGTAAATGCTAGGAGCCACGTGTGGAGTGTCACAAAGGGGGGGATCATTTGGAATATGGTGGAGGTTAGATTTGTGCAGGAGCTGAAGGATGGGCAGGATCCCTGGAAGCTCCAAGACCTGGAGGGGAGGGAGCGTGTGAATGCTCGCTCGCGAGAGGTCGGGGTTGCACGCACAGCAGTTGAGGATTTGTTTCAAGGAATCAAGAGAGAAGGACTGAGGGCCATGTGAGTGGCACTGGTGTCCCCAAGTGGCAGATGAGCCACGAATGCATGAGAAGAGTTTTTTTTTTACTTTTTTATTTTGAAATAATTTTCAGTTTATAGAAAAATTGCAAAGAATTCCTGTTTACTCTTCACCTGGTTTTCTCAATGTTAATCTTTTTTTTTTGAGACAGTTTCACTCTGTCACCCTGGGCAGAGTGCAGTGGCATCATCACAGCTCACTGCAACCTCAAACTCCCAGGCTCAAGCAATCCTCCTGCCTCAGCCTCCCGGGTAGCAGGGACCATAGGCGTGCACCACCACGCCTGGCTAATTTTTCGAATTTTTGTAGAGATGGGATCTCACTCTTGCTCAGGCTGGTCTTGAACTCCTGAGCCCCAGCAATCCTCCCGCCTCGGCCTCCGAGAGTGCTGGGCTTACAGGTGTGAGCCACCGCACCCGGCGGTTACTATCATCATTTTAAGACTCAAATTGTTCTATGCTTGGCCGGTGGGAGCCCCTTCGAGCTGGCCCTTGTGTCCTTTTGACACGTCCCGGTTATTTGAACACTTTCTTATTTTCTGGCGCTGCAAAATGTTCCTGGACTCTTAGCCTTCTCCTGCCCCTGCCCTAGAATCAGCCGTTTCTCTCAGGAGCTCTGGTTCTTTTTTATGGAGAATGTTTTTTGGAAGCAAAAATCTGGGCACTGGGTGTGCTCGTCCTGGCGTGTCATTACTTCTTGGCCCTCAGTGGACAAAGGTAGGAAATATATACATGTGTATACATACACACTTGAATATTTTGTATTTCTGTATCTATGTTAAAAACCACGAGTTTATACCCTCGATTTCAGCCCAACACCAGAGTGCGTCCTCCCCCTCCCTGTCCCCACGTTCACAACACCCTTAACGCTGTTTCCCGTAATGGTTATTCGCTCAGCCCTAGAATATGCGTTGTCCTTTCAGAATTGCTAACCCACACCATTTTGAAAGCAGTACCCGCTTATTAGAGTTCTGTGTCTATACTTAATTCTTTTCTGTCCTTAGCTGAAGGTATGTAGTCAGAATAGCGTGTTTGGTTCCCGTCTGTGAGTTGAGGTGAGAATGAGTGGCAGGAGCGTGGCGCGTAGCAGGCAGGAAATTACTGTCCATTGTTGCCATGCGCTGTGACCGGGGTCCCTGTTCTTCTAACGGCCTTTCCTCATCTGCGCAGTACTCACTCCCTACTCCCAAAGGGGGCAAGTATGCCATCAACCCCCATCTCACCGAGGATCAGCGCTTCCCTCAGCTGCGACTCTCCCGAAAGGCCAGGCAGAAAACCAACGTGTTCGCCCCCGACTACATAGCCGGGCTTTCTCCCTTCGCAGAGAACGACATCTCCAGCCGGTCAGCTACCCTGCAGGTCCGCGACAGCACCTTGGGGGCTGGGAGGAGACGCTTGAATCCCAATGCTTCCAGAAAGAAGTTTGTGAAGAAAAGGTGAGGTGCCCGCTCCTGCAGGCCAACTGGATTGCTGTGTGGCTGCTGAGTAGCTCTGGCGTCTCGTTGCCCCAGCTGCCTTGTCTCCAGAACCATCTGGATGGCAACAATAGGCCGATTTCACAGTGCTGCCTCGTGACTTGCCATGTGTGCTGTTGGGTTTGTGCTGACAATGGGCCATCCCTTGGCCCGTGAGTATCCAGAGAGCTGGGACTCCTGCCATGTGAAGGGGAATTTGGGGAAAACAGAAAGAACAATGCCCTGGAGCAAATCTTCACCCTTTAAAGAAAGGAATTTCCCAATGATAATATTTTTCTAATAAATGTGGTCACAAGCTTCTGCGTTTGTCCAAATTTTTGCTGCTTAGGTAATTTGAAGGCTAACACTTAAGCTATGTGCCAAAGGATCAAGCATTTAGATTCACCTTTTTGCCAGAAAATACAATAAGTATGTTCCAATAAAACTAAGAATTGTTGTTTTCTCTTTTTTTCAAACCTCTTTTTTGGAAGAAAGTTTCCATCACTCAGTAAAGTTCAGTTTAGTGAACTCCCTAAGTTCCCCCATAGTTAACACTTGTGTCATCCGCTTTCTCTCTTTCTGCAAACACATTCACACAGACACACAAAGTACATGTCTCCTAGGAAAAGGATGTTCTTTTACATAGCCACAGCACAATTACCAAATTCAGGAAACTTAACGTTGCTACGTTACTGTTATCTGATGCATAATCAATCAGCACTGGAGATCACTCCGTATCAGTTCATAGAGATCTTATTGTTTTTTCAGCTGCCTGGTACTCTATCATGAAAAGCTACCAGTTCAAGCACTTAACCATGATACAGGCTGTATGCTAAGTATTAATCTAAATTAGCCCATTTAATCCACAGAATATCGTTACGGGGTATGACTGCTGTTATTCCAGCAGTCCTGAGCTGGAGGTTAAATGACTTGCCAAAAGTGATAGCTTTTGAGTGACCAGGCCAAGGTTTTAACTTAGTCCATTTGTGCTTTTAAGCAACAAATGTGCCAGTGGAGATGGTAGAAAGCAGGCTGAACAGTTTGTCCCATCCCCATCTTTGTGACTCTCCTGCTTCTGGGTACCACTTGATGGGCTGACACCCACCTAGAGCCCAGGGTGCTACAGGAGAGGTGAGTAGTGGTCAGAGCCTGGGATGTGTCCACATGTGCCCTCTATGTGTTATGTGGGACATAAAGGTAGGGGGTGATAGAACTAATTCCCAGCTTTGTTAAGTCTTCCCATTTCACTTATGTTTGCTTCAAATTCAGAAATAAAACATTTCAGGTTAACAAAAACGTCTGGGTTGCAAAGAAACATCAAAAACTCTTGGCATTAAGGTAGGTAGAGAATCGGCATGCTTTTTAGAGATGTTCATATCCCTGGAGGGAAGGAAGGGGAAAGGTGGTGGCCACTGTCCCTGACAGGTCACTTGTGGGATCATAGCTGAATCCACCTGTACAATAAGGATTTTCCTGAATGTTCCTCTGAACCAAGTGGCACATCAGAAGGGATGGAAACCCTACCAGGGCAACCCTTCCCAGCCCCAGCAGAGCACTATTCTCTTCTACCTGTTACGGCCGAAAGAATGCCTACAGGAAAGGCCAAGGGTAGGGCTTTTTGCTTAACTACCCTTATTTCTCATGTCTTTGAATTCCTTCCCCTTCTCTCTTGCTTCCCAATCTCACCCAGTGCCATTCCATTCATGAGGCCATAAAACTTTTCTAAATACAACTGGTCAGGGCTTGGCCAACAATCCACATATAATTAAAAAACAAAAGTCATGGCAGTTGTGCGGTTTAAAAAAAAAAAATTACTAAATCATCTCAAAGAACTAAGAAATTTTAGGCCAGGCACAGTGGCTCACACCTGTAATCCTAGCACTTTGGGAGGCCAAGGTGGGAAGACCACTTGGGGCCAGGAGTTCGAGACCAGCCTGAGCAAGAGCAAGACCCTATCTCTACTAAAAATAGAAAAATTAGCCAGGGCGGTAAGTGCCTGTAGTCCCAGCTACCCTGGAGGCTGAGGCAGGAGGATTGAGCCCAGGAGTTTAAGGTTGCAGTGAGCTGTGATGATGCCACTGTGCTCTAGCCAGCACAATAGAGCAAGACTGTCTCAAAAAACAAAAACACTAAGAACTTTTAATCCTGTAGTCCTGCTATTTTAGTTCCCTTGTTTTGTTGTTGTTGTTGTTGTTGAGACAGTCTTGCTCTCTCACCCTGGGTAGAGTGCAGTGGCGTCACTGCAGCTCACTGCAACCTTCAACTCCTGGGCTCAAGTGATCCTCTTGCCTCAGCCTCCCAAGTAGCTGGGACTACAGGCTTGGGCCACAACACCCAGCTAATTTTTCTATTTTTAGTAGAGACGGGGGTCTTGCTCTTGCTCAGGCTGGTCTCAAACTCCTGAGCACAAGCAATCCTCCCACCTGAGCCTCCCAGAGTGCTAGGATTACAGGCGTGAGCCACCTCACCTGGCCATCCTGCTATTTTAAAACAAAACCTATGTCATTATTTTCCTTTCTGATTTTCTATCCAAGTACATTTTTTTCAGAAATATAATGATAAATCATAAAAACAGTTAAATTTATTTTTATTGGGCAAGTCCTAAATTTTAAAACGAAAGGTCAGCAGGCACTTTCTCCACAAATTTCCATCCATTTCTAATCAAATTTGTTTCCTTTCAGCACAAGCAAGTATTTAAGGTAAATTTAAATGTTATTTCTTACATTTCTTTCTTTCATGGTTTACAGACTGCTAGCACGACACTGTAGCTGTCCAGAACTTAAGACACAAGAAGAGGCAGCAGGGTATAGCCAGGGAGAAAAGACAGGCCTGGAGCCCAAGCCTGGATTCAGGCCCCTGAACCAGCTGTAACCCTAAGGAAAATGCTTTATCTTCTCTGATAAGGCTCATTTTTTCTCCTCTGCAAAAAGAGCTGTCACACCTATTTCACAGCATTGTAGTGAGAAGTAGATAAAATCTTTTAGGAAGGCACTGCAAACTTTGAAATACTGCATAAGTGTTAATGTGTATAAGTGTTCATTCCCTGCCCCCCCCCCAAGGATTAGTGTAGTACTGTTCCTTACACAAAACGCATTCCAAACTTTTGGAACATATCCCTTCCTCGTGTGATGATTTGTTGTGTGTATGTATAGAGTGGCCCTTCTATATCTGGGCTCATAGCAGAGAATGCCTTTTCTACTTCCTGCTTCCCATAGGTTCTGGGGAGTACTTTTAAAAGATAAGGCAGATATGTCACCTCTCTGCTTAAAATCCTCCAAGCTAGGAACGGTGGGGTGCATCGTAGTACTAGCTGCTCAGGAAGCTGAGGAGGAAAGCTCTTGTGAAGCCAGGAGTTCAAGACCAGCCTGGGCAATACAGTGAGACCCCTGTCTCAAAAAACAAAATCAAAAACCCTCCAGAGGCTTCCCTTTTTATTCAGAATAAGAACCAAACTCTATCATGTTCGACAAGGCCCTATACCAGGAGTTGGTAAACTTTTTCTATAAAGGGCCAGAATAAATGTTTTTGGCTTTCCGGACCATGTAGTCTATGTCACAACTACCTAACTGTGCCACTATAGCACAATGGCAACTCCAGATAATACAGAAATGAAAGATTCATGGTGGTTCAGCTATTTAAGTGTTCCAATAAAACCATAAAAATGCGCAGTAGAGCAGATGTGGCATGAGCTGTAGTTTACCAATTCCTGCATTATTGATCTGGCCACCTCTCTTCTCGTTCAAACTCCAACTCTCTCCTTCCCCTCCCCCCACTTTATTCTTCCTGTTGCCATGTGACATATTTATTTGTTGCCTATTCTAGTTATTATGGCCATGTAAATATTACCCTAAATCTTAGTAGTGTAAAACCACCTTTTATTATGCATAGGAGTCTGTGGGTCAGGGCATTGCAGGGACTGCTTGTCTGAACTCCAGGACATCCTGGGCCTCAGCTGGAAGATTTGAAGTCTGGGGGCCGAGGTTCATCTGAAGACTTATTCACTTAAGTGTTTGGTGGTTGATAGATGGCTGTAGACTGAGACCTTAGCTGGAGCTGTCAGCCGTAGCACTTACAAGTGGCTTCTTCCTGTAGCTTGGGCTTCCTCACAGCATGGTGGCAGGTCCTGACTCCAGACAGAGTCCTATCATTTTATATGACCTAAAGTTGGAAGTCAAGCAGCATCACTTCTGCTGCATTCTATGGGTTCAGCCAGGCATGAAATCCTTGCCCATATTAAAGGGAAGAGGAATAAATCCCACATTTCGATGGGAGAAGTGTCAAGGCCTTGGAAGAGCAGATGAAATTGAAAATACTGCTGTTGCAATTTTTGGAAAAGTCATACTGCTGCATGGTCCATCTCTCACTATTAGAATGTCAGCTCCTTGAGGGCAGGGGCTTTATTTGTTCACTAATCACACTAGATGGCTGTCTAGAGAGAATTTCCAGAAGGCAGAGGTGCAGCCCAGAAGTCTGCTTAAGTTAAAGAAACAGCTGGGAGTCCAGGGAGGCCAAGCTGGGTAGACTCTGCAGGACAGAGCACTGGGGAGGAGAGGGCGTGGCGTAGGGAGAGGGCGCTCTGTAGGACTGTGGAGGGGTCCCCTAGAGCCTTCCACTAAGTACCAATCAGCACCGTGAGGAGCTCCCAGAGGCTGAGGAAAGACACACCCCAAAAAAGCAGAGGAAGTAACCCTCAGAGCTCACACAAGGCCAGGAAGAGTTCTTGTTCCCACAAACCAGAACGGACAAAGTCATGGTCCATGGGCATCAGGTAGCACACTCAGGACCGGGACACTATTATCTCTAGACTCAAGGCTGCTCTGGCCCTGCCCCATGAAGCAAGCCTCAAAAGGATCATGCTCCCAATTCAATAACCAGAACTAGTCCTGTGGCCCCACCCAACCTCACAGGACCAAAACATGCCATCCTAATGTCTGGAAGGCCAGGTGCTAGAAATACTCGGTGAACAGCATTAGTGACAACCACAACCGTAGAGGTGCATAAAACATGGCTTTGAAATTAGCTTGTGAGCAGGAATGCTGTGATAAAGGCGGTTGTAAGTGTAGGCATAGCAAACTGTTCATCCCAGCTTTTCAGTCGGCAGGACAAGTTTTAAAACGTTAGGACCTTCTAAATGATCACCTTCTGGTAGCTGATGCTACTGCGAGGGAGGGAGATGTCTCCCAGCCTCCTGGTATCTGTAGCGCTGGGCTGCAAAAGGGTTAATTTACATTGATTAGAAATGAGCCAAGGCAAAGCAAATGCTGGGAAGAAAAAGAGCCCCCAAAGAAAAGAGGACCATAGAACCTCATCAAGAAGATGAGAAGAACGAAGTGCCCTCTGGAGCG
This sequence comes from Daubentonia madagascariensis, assembly GCA_023783475.1. NCBI lineage: Eukaryota > Metazoa > Chordata > Mammalia > Primates > Daubentoniidae > Daubentonia > Daubentonia madagascariensis. The sequence continues at coordinate 5,138,772 of JAKFHU010001224.1, forward strand.
TACTCCGGGAACACAGGAAATCAGACACTCCCTGATTATGGTGACAATAGACACAATAGCAAGAGACCAACGATGCACACATCCCCAAACCCACTCACTTAAGTCTATTCCTTCAGACAACCCATCTATTTCTCTTCCTTGCAAAGGAGCAGAGCTTCTACTAGAATGGTGTGAATATTGTTAAAAAGCAAACCCTAGGGAGCTTTGTTTTCACATATGCCAAGACAGAGCTTGCCTTAACACCAAAAGACAAGCAAATACAAGTCCTCTGACCTATGTGTGACCCACATATGAGAACAAATAAGAAAAAGGAAAATTTTGTTTAATAAAGGTATAGTAAAAAGATGCTAGTCTGCCTGCCCCTGCCAAAAAAAAAATTAAATCATCTATACAGGAATGACTACACAGAAATAAACGAATTGTTTTATATTTAGTAGACAAATTTAAAAATAAGGATAACCTTTAAACTCCAAAAATCCAAAATTCTAGCCCATGATTATTTTAATTAAATGTGCCAGATAATGGATATTTGGCTGAAACTAAATCCTTGATTTGGGGTTTAACAGTGGAAAGATAGAAACTCTGCTCAAATTCTACATTTAATAACTACAGGGAACTATCGAGAATGCTTGTTTACATAAGCAAGTCATACTCAAAAGCTTTGCTTGCTAGTTCAGGATATTTGGAACTCATATTTAACCAAAACTCTACCAGCAAACAAACAGTCCTTGACTGACACTTTTAACAAGGTGAGAATTCTGTACGGCTGATTTCTTTAACACAAGATATGGTCTATGGCACAGTGTTACTGACATTTCCAAAACACCCCCATGGAAGCAGTACTACCTGAATCCACAGCCAAGCAGCCTATGCGAAACTGAGATGTCTAGATTAATAGCCCCCCCCCAATTTTTAGATATCTTTACCCCAGTATACACAGACAGGAAGACATATAGAGTGGAGATGTTGAATGTGTCTAGATCACTCTGTGTGTTTTATGTATTTGGAGGTAAATTCTTATAAATGCAACCCCTTTTGCATAATTAAGACAGTGATGAGACAGTAATTCTGTGAGCCACGATGACCAGGAAGCGTGAGGCACATTGACTAACAGTTGCTTAGACCTCCACGAATGTTGGGGGCGGGATGTTGCTTATCTTTATACATCCTCCACATAGCTCAGTGCCTGGATCTTGAATGATGTTTAATAAATGCTTGTGGAGTTGAATGCATGATTCAGACCAGTGTGGGGAAAATAGTGAAGAGGCAGGAAACACCCTTTCCTAAGCTTTCCTTTAGCTTGCTCTTGGCAATAACAAACAAGTCCCCCATCCCTGAAGGTGTTCACACGAAAGTTGAAGAGCTACTGACGGGGATGCAGATGACCAAGCCTTGACAACTGGGTCACCTTAAGTTCTGTGATCTGGCGCCAAAACTGGATTTGCTGCCTCAGATAAAATCTCTTCACAACAAATGAATGTCATGTCAAGAGAAATTTCAGTTTAATCAGAGGGTTCTAAGCCCAAAAAAGGATGATCTAATTTAGGCAATGCGTAACATGACAAAACTCCAACAGGACACACCTGAACACAAGAAGTGCAACATAATGGCATATATTCTGTGCAACAGTGGTGGTAGGGGTGAGACCAAAGGATAGGAAGGGAGAGGGTCTATAGCAGAAGAATCTTTTCTCCCCTAATACCGAGAACACGTTCCCTCCAGGGATACTTGGCCGGTATCCACGGGGACCACTAGGACAACAGATACCCAGGTCCCCAGACAAGCCTCAAAATGGCTCTGAGCTAATGTACAAAGTCCATCATCCACAGCTCAGAGGAAAGCAAGGAGACTTTGGGGACTTCTCCTTGTGCAAAAAAGCAGCCACGTATGCAGACACCGTACATTAGCAGTTGACTAATGAGGCTGTTTGTGTCTTTCGTTAGGAGGGAGGATGGAGGGACTCCTGAGGATTCTCCTGCTCCTGCTTTTTAATTCTAGATAATGAAGAAATCAACAAAGCCTCCTACAGCTCTATGGTCCTGGCCTGCTCCCTGGGGATGTAGGGGGGGCCTTGTAGACACTGTTTTCAGTTGATACCTAATGCCCAGCACATACATGCTCCTGGGACAGAGGCCTGCTTCAGAAAAGATCATGGGAATTGTATAATCTTGTACTCCCAGCAAGTTAAAGCTGGAAGGAACCCTGAAGACAATGCAGCTCAAGCACACATTTTTACAGATAAGGCAACCAGGACTCAAAGAGAAAAGTATCGGCAGCTTACCTGGAGCTAGACTCCAGAATTCTGACCCTGACTTGGGTAGCAAGCAGGGCCTGGGAGCTGACCATGGAGCCCAATGGCCTGGGTTCAAATTCTGGACTTTACAGTTGCTTAGCTGTGTAACCATGGGCAAGTCACATAACCACTTGCTGCCTCAGTTTCCTTACCTACAAAATGAGAGTTTTATTCCCTACCTCACATCATACATAAAAAATTTACTCAACGTGGATCATAAACCTAAATATAGATCTAAAACTATAAAACTCTTAGAAGAAAGTATATGCATAAATTTTCACAACCTTGGGTTAGGCAATGATTTCTTAAATATGACACCAAAAGCACAAATGATAAGAGAAAGTTGATAAGTTAGAAGAGGGAATACAAAGATCTCAGGTGCTTACAGAGAGAAAAAGCAGGTCACATCCAAATGGTCAGGAAAGTAGATGACAAGAGATTCTGCACAACCCTGAAAACTGGAGAACACAGATCAATGCCTCCAACATTCTAAAGGACACAGCTAGTCAGATATGTGATATATAAGAAAACTTACTTTCCACTTATCCTTCCTTAGGGAACTATTAGAGAATATAATCTAGCAAAAAAAAAAAATGGAGGAGTAAACCAAAGATAAATACATGGGATCTAACATAAGAGAGATGCAAAAAGAATCCCAGAAAGACAGCTGTGCAGCAAACCTAGAGAGTGATCAGCCCAGACTGGAACAGACAGCTTCCAGGAGGACTTCTAGAAGAATAGAACTGATAGGAAACCTGATGAGTGTGATCAAGTGAAAAATAGTATTCATGGAAGGCTTGGTTTTTTTTTTTTACAATTTAGATGGAGGGTTTGGGAATAATTAGTGCTCATGGCATAGAAAACTAATGAGAAAAATGAAGCAATTATTAACTCTAGGAAAACAAAAGGTTGTTGAAGAAAGGAAATATAATTATAATTCACTGCTTTGCCCATTCTCATAATAGCATAAACCCTAAATATTGATTTAGCCAAACACTTTGATACTGTGGGAAGTGGAAGGGAGAAAAGGAAGCTGTTGTCCTAGTGGTCCCCTAGTGGTCCACTGGGAAGCTAGAGGGAGACAAGGTGGAGGCGAGGGGCAGTGTTAAAGTGCTCATCCTCATCTTTCACAATAGTGAGCCAATAGATAATGCCTAAGAATGGTAAATCAAAAAACAGTACGTTACTAGCTGGGTGTGGTGGCTCACACCTGTAATCCTAGCACTCTGGGAGGCTCAGGTGGGAGGACTGCTTGAGCTCAGGAGTTCGGGACCAGCCTGAGCGAGAGCAAGACCCTGTCTCTACCAAAAATAGAAAAATTAGCCAGGCATCGTGGTGCATGCCTGTAGTCCCAGCTACTCAGGAAGCTGAGACAGAAGGATCAAGGAGGACCTCTTGAGCCCAGGAGGTTGCAGTGAGCTGTGATGACACCACTGCACTCTAGCCCAAGTGACAGAGCAAGACCCTGTCTCAAAAAAAAAAAAAAAAAAAAGACATCATTGAGAAAATTGGGGAATGGATATTACATGATATTTAAAAATTACTTTTTAGTCAGGTTGATGATACAGTTATTTTCTAAAAATTGGACATCAATTAGACATGCATACTAAAGTATTTATAGGTGAAATGACACTATGTCTTGGCTTTGCCTTGACATACTTCAGCAACAACAACAAAAAGTTTGGGTAGTAAGATGAAACAAGATTGGCAAAATGTTGCTGACTATTGAAACTGAGAGTTGGGTACATGGGGGGATTCATTAAATTTCACATATGTTGTTCTTAATTTCACGTATGTTGTTGAAATTTTCCATTATAACAAGTTTTACAGTGGTGGTGTGCTCCTGTAGTCCCAACTACTCAGGAGGCTAAGGCAGGAGGATCATGTTAGCGCAGGAGTTTGAGGCCAGCCTGGGCAACATAGTGAGACCCTGTCTCTTTAAAAAATTTACAAAAAGAAATTTGTAGGCCATTTGAAGTTTTAAAATAAGCATTTATTTTTGAATAGTTCAAGATTTACACAAAAATTGCGATGTTTACATTTTACATAACATTTACATAAATGTGGCACATTTATTAAAACTAAGAAATAAACTAAACTACAGATTTTAGACTCACTGAGTCTTGGTTTTCTCATCTGTAAAAGGAGAATTTAGATTATTGGTTTTGTTTTTAATCATTAATTTTAATTACTGAAGTAATACATGAACATTATCTTCTTAAACATATCTTCATTTTAACGTACAGAATTATAAAAGTCAAGTAGTGTCCTGAGGCTTAGGATAAACAGCGTCCCCCAGTCCACCCTTCCTCACTCACATCTCTTTTCCCAAACTCTTTTTAGTGGTGCCTTGTGGTATTTATCTCCACATTTCTAAGTATTGTACAATTTTTTTTGTTTGTTTTTGAGACAAGGTCTCACTCTGTCACCCAGACTAGAGTGCAGTGGCACCATCATAGCTCACTGCGACCTCAAAGTCCTGGGCTCAAGTGATCCTCCTGCCTCAGCCTCCCAAGTAGCTGGGACTACTGGTGCACCCCACCATGCCTGGCTAATTTTTCTATTTTTTTTATAGAGACGGGGTCTTCCTATGTTGCTCAGGCTGGTCTTGGACTCCTGGCCTCAAGCAATCCTACTGCCTCAGTCTCCCATAGTGCTAGAATTACAGGTGTGAGCCACCACACCCAGCTAGTAACGTACTGTTTTTTGATTTACCATTCTTAGGCATTATCTATTGCAGGGGGAAGCAGCACACCTACTGACCGCAACACTTACAAACTGGCGGCGCCCTTTATACGACCCACACTCTTTCCGTTTGTCTGGGCAGCTCTCTCCCGTTCTCCACAGCAGCTTTTTCAAACGTTCTCAGTGTTTCTCAAATCTCTTGTCTTTCCCACCGTGTAATGAAGAATTTGGCTGGCCTTTGTTCCTGGTTCCCGGGAGGGAACGTCCTAATCCCAAGTGACCGGAGTGTCTCTCTTATTCATCATGGGCCCTTCCAACCACTCCTGATAGTTTATGCTAATGAGGTCACTTGTGGTAGGCCCCTGGATAGTGTATGCTAATGAGGTGACTTGTGGTAGGTCTCTCAACAGTTTATGCTAATGAGTGGCTTCTGGTAGGCCCCTGGATAGTGTATGCTAATGAGGTGACTCGTGGCGGCCCCTGGATAGTTTTGCCTTAAAAAGATGACTGAGGATAGGGGGCTGGGCATGCTGGAAGGGCCAAACACAGGTTTAGAGGTTTGGGGTCTTGAGCCTGACCTCCAGGCAGAGGAGGGGGGACTGGGGATTGCCGAAATGACCCGACTGGAAGCGCGGGAGGCAGCCAGCACAACGTAATCTCAACCCATGACCCAGCCCAGGTCTTTCCAGCCGCTAGCCACATGTGGCTATTTAAATTTAAATTAATTAAAATTTAAACTTCACTTCCTCAGTCACTCTGGACACATTTCCAGTGCTCAATAGCCACTTGTATTTGGGCAGCACAGACATAGAAAGTTCTATTGGACAGTGCTGCCTAGACCTTTTTAAAAGGTCCTTTTAGACTGATTTTTTTTTTTGGAGACAGGGTTTTGCTCTGGCCCGGGCTGGAGTGCAGTGACTCAATCACAGCTCACTGCAAACCTCAACTCCTGGGTTCAAACAATCTTCCTGCCTAAGTAGCTGGGACTACAGGCGTGCAAAACCACACCATCTAATCTGTTTCATTTTTTGTAGAGATGGGGGTCTCACTAAGTTGCTCAGGCTGGTCTCAAACTCCTGGTCTCAAGCGATCCTCCTACCTTGGCCTCCCAAAGTGCTGAGATTACAGGCGTGAGCCACTGCACCTGGCCTTTACTGTTTTAAAGTTGACTTCATACCAACTTAAAAATGGCCCAACTGAAATCCCATGTCCCCCAAGCAGCTCTCACTGACCAACTCTTCCTCTCCACTGAACTTCCATACCCCTTATTGCATGGACTTTTAAAGGAAAAATAAAACCTTGGGACCCCCAAAGCGCATAATGCCCCAAGGGAGACTGAGCTGGAGAACTGAATCATACAGCACCGCCATCCTTGTCCCCAAACAGCAGTGATTTATGCATAAGCCACTGTAGGTTCTCATAACAACAAAGGTTCTCTGCCTTTCCAGATGGCTCTCCTCACCGATTACTTATAGGGAGCTGCCCTGTTAGCCCTAAACCTTTCATGGTCTACAGCCCCCATAAAACATGCCCATGCCAATTATAACCTTAGAGCTACAACCTAAATAAATCCTTGAGCCTGCAGTTCCATTAAGTTTCACACTGACAAATGTCGATAGCAAGTTTATCTCCACAGACGTGAATAAAAGACAGATAAGAGCAGCCACTCCTCTACCTACTCTGAAGAAGACGACATAATTGATTCTCTTTCCCTCCACTCCCTTTTTGACTGTTCAACTTATCTTATGTAAAATGTAGATTTATCGAGCACCAGTTAGAGCTTCACAAGAATGTAATCATTTGCCACACCGCCTACCCCTTCCATGTCCTTGCTCTTCTGTATGGCCTTCTCCTTTAAACACCCTGTTCTCAAGTCCCTGGACAGATAGCCCAGGACACAGATGCACTTGTGACCCATGCTTATACCGGGTGCATCCTTGGAGTTTGGCTTAATGAACCTCTTTTGAGAGTGACTCTCAGTTTCAGTCACTCGTTAGTTAAGTTGCCAATTTAATTCTTCAATACATGTTAATTAAATGTGCTCCTGTCATTTTCTACTCCTTGGTGAAACACTTGAAAACACTGTGTCTAACGGTTCCAGTGGCTATTACATTCTAATAATGTACTTTTGCCTCTATTTCTTGATTTAACAACTTTAGACAGTATCCATTTACTTTGTATTATGAAAAACTAGAAAATTTAGTTTATTTACAGTCAAGGTTTGGACTAGGGTGAGATGATGTGAGGCACTTGTCTCAGGCATAGAATTTAAAGGAGATGCCAGAAAACTCAGTAATCAAGATAATTTTAATGCAGTAATGAAGAAAAAAGTGTAGGGTAAACAAAATATCAATATGTTAATAAAGACAGAATCATTATTACTGAATTCTTTTATCTTAGATTGGGCTGTCAGTGGAAAAGAACCCAAACTCTGTAAAATAATTTAATGAGGTTTATTCTGAGCCTCATATGTGCAACCATGGCCCGGAGAGCCATGCCCAAGAAGCCTTGAGCAAGTGGGCTCACCGTGCTTGGGTTACAGTTTGGTTTTGTACATTTCAAGGAGACAGAAATTACATGTAAAGTCATAAATCAATACATGCAAGACCTACATTGGTTTGGCCGGAAAATGCGGGACATCTCTGTTAAAGAAATGAAGCTTTGTCTAAAGGCTTGGAATGTTTTAAGTTAAGATAAGGAAGTCTGTTAATCAGAGATGAGCTACAGGACATATACCCAGATTCAAGTGATCTGTTAAATTGATGACCTGAAGGTGTGATTTAAGTTTTGTCTTGTATAGACTCAAGCCTGTTAATGAGTTACAAAGGATACTTCCCAGAAGGGAGGGGAGCAATGACAGGCATAGTCTGACCTCCCTTCTCATGGCCAGCAACTCAGCTTTAGGGTATTTCTGGGCCCCTTGGCCAAGAGGGGGTTCATTCAGTTGGCTGGGGGTGCTTAAGATTTTATTTTAGTTCATAAATTCCCCCTTTTGGCCAAAATCTGCCAAAGGCAGATGGCCAAACTTTTATTTTTATTTTGTACACCCTGGCAACGGGTTGGTACAGCTACCTGTCCCAGGTCCATGCAGGCCTTTGGTGGGACCCTTGTGGCCAAGGGGACTTAAGAGCCAAAAAGGCTTACAGCCAATTAAATGTTCTAGACCAGATGGGACTGGAGGTGGACAGGAACCCATCAACCCCTAAGACCTTCTAGGTAACATAACAGTAAAAACCAGAATGTCAAAGGCAAGGTTACACAATTAATTTATCTCTAAGTGTTGAACTGCTATATTCTTGGCTTTAGTTGCAGACTTGCAGCAATTTGTTACGTAAAACATAAGCACTGTTAACCATTTAAGCTAAGGAATTTAGAGACTTTTGTTGTACAGTAATATTGTTTGCAGTCACTTTGATAATTTGTGCTGGGGTGGCCAATAAATTTCTTATTATATGTCTATTTGCATAAACCCCGTAACTGGGAACAACTATACATAGGAAGCTCTGTCACCAGGTATCTTGATATCCTCTCTGTAATTTTCTCTTAAGACTATGGGAAGCAGGAAATTCTTTATGGTTGGGATGGACGTCTGGACCACGTGGCACAAAAAGGCAAAGTCCCTCATTTGGCCAGCTGTTTAGGCATCTACAGCTAGGATTAAAAGACCCAAACCAAAATATCTTCATAAACCTTTGACCATAAGTTTCTGTTTTGTGCTCCTGTTTATTGGATGTTTTACTTATTCTAATTTACTGATACCTTTTTTTTATTTATCCATGTCTACCTTTTTACCTAATTAAGAACCTTAAAGTTAAACGCATGGCTATTTTTGTTGATAACTCAGGAGATTTAGCTATTATCATTAGATTAACAATATTACTTATCAAAAATTATACAAACACAGACCATTTTGTCTTTGGGCTGGGTTTATAGTTTTATAACCTTTGTGTCAAACCCTGATACCTTAAGAACATAAAAATATCCAGTAAAATCAAGGCAAAAAATGTATGCTGACAATTTAAAAACATTTTTATTCTTATTTTACCAATAATACTTTTTTTTCTTTTTAATAACCCAGCTTATTTACCAGAGGTTACTAAATGCACGTGAACTAGAAAAGCATTTGGATTTGTTCAATTAATTTATGAGTGCTCCCTTATTTATAAGCCAGCCTGGAACCATGTAGGCACAACATATAATACATGTATATTCACATAACATATCTAAACATATATACTCACACGCACATGCACACGAAGTTCCAATAGCTTTTACCTCAGAACTCTAGCCATGAGAGAGTATAATAGTACAAACTCACCGGTTTACAAGAGGACTGCATCCAAATTACTTCTGACAAAATTGGACCTTGTTCACATGGCTAAACTTTTAGTTGCCCTGATAAGTAACTTAATTAAGCCTGTGGATCAAAGTTTTGTGTAAAGCAGTTTTCATGGCAGTTTGATTTTTAAAAACCTCTTTTCCACTTTTTTCCCCCTTCAGTTTAAAATGAGTTTTCAATGTTTACATTTTAGCTAGAACTGGCTACAAGATCTCCAAGTAGCCTTGAATTAATAATACCATAAACATTGAGTTTACCTCAACATCAGTAGAAAAAGTTAGCAGGTCCAGGGTAGGCAGAAAAGAAAATAAGAGAGACAGCTTAAGAGACTCAACATTTTAACTCTACAGTGGCAGGTCGACCATTTGAGCTCTGAATTTTCCTTGATGTAATTTGCCCTCGAGTTAAAACCTGTGCACGAGAATTGGCCATAATCAGCTGGAGTCCTGGAAAACCAGGCACACCTGTGAACCTTTCCATTTACACCAATACTTGCAAGGAGAGTAGCCATTAACCAACTGGGGTGCCTGAAGGGGGCCATTCTCCTTGTCTTTCCTAATTTTTAGAGGATTTGTTTCCCATTTTTCTTTAAAAGGAACTGAACTATAGTCTAAGGTTTAGTGTAGTGGATCCGCGTGTGTTGATTGAGGGTGGGACAACACAGTGTTTCACCACTGAGTCATTCCCACCCTCTTACGTGTCTCACTTTCTCTCTTGGGGGGTCTACTACCTCCAAAAAGGCTCAAAATGCACAGTGATCAGCTCTTAATTCCTGGACAAGCCTTCTTTTAATTAATTTTGTTGGGGGGTTCCCTACAAGGCCACTTCTTACAGTGGGGAGTTGCCCCAGGCACTCCCACCCAGGCTCCCGGTCACCCAGGGGCACCTTTTGGCTGGAAGGAGTGAAATGCTCTTTCTCTTCGGAGCTGAGGAACTTAGTCTCATTTATCTATGAAAAGGACAGCTCGGTTTCCTCTTTGCAAACGCACAGAAAAGCCAACTGAGATTAATTTTGGGAGGAAGAGGCAATGGAGAAGACCCTTTAGAATGAACCTTCAAATCAAAATTAGGATCCCAAACAACTTCCTAGGAAAAGAACTGACAGCTCAGAATAAACCAGGACAGTCAACCAAGAGCAGAGGTCCAGGGCTGAGAAGGACTTACCAGTTCCACCCAAGGAGAAGCTCAGAGTTGGGGGGCCCAAAGGGGCCATGCCAGAACCTGGGGCTGAGTTCAGGATACTCCTTTGGGAAGTCCTGAGTCTTCTCTTAGCCCCACATCTGGGCACCATCTTGTCAATGGAAAAGAACCCAAACTCTGTAAAATAATTTAAAGATGTTTATTCTGAGCTGAATATGTGCAACCATGGCCCAGAGAGCCACGCCCAAGAAGCCTTGAGCAAGTGGTCTCACTGTGGTTGGGTTATAGTCTGGTATTATACATTTCAGGGAGACAGGAATTACATGTAAAGTCATAAATCAATACATGGAGGACCTACATTGGTTTGGCTGGAAAAGGCAGGACATCTTGAAGCAGGGCATTATAGGTTATAGGTGGGTTTAAAGATTCTTTGATTTGTGATTGGTTAAGGAAATGAAGCTTTGTCTAAAGGCTTGGAATGTTTTAAGCTAAGATAAGGAAGTCTGTTAATCAGAGACAAGCCACCAGACATATACTGGACATATACCCAGACTCAAGTGATCTGTTAAGTAAATTGATGACCTACAGGTGTGATTTAAGCTTTGTCTTGTAGCCTTAGCCCTGTTAGTGCGTTACAAAGGATATCTCCAAGAAGGGAGGGGGGCATGAGGAGGCATTTCTGACCTCCCTTCTCATGGCCAGCAACTCAGCTTTAGGGTATTTCTGGGGTCCCCTTGGCCAAGAGGGGGTCCATTCAGTCAGCTGGGGGCCTAAGATTTTATTTAAATTCACACAGGTTGGTGCTATTAGTGACCTGTCTTTATTTAATATTTTTATATTTTGTCCATCATGGCTTTTTTTGCATTCATTTTGATTTTTAGAAATACTGCATTAACACCTTGACTGCCACACTAGAAAAAAAATTTTTTTCCTTGGGGCCATGGTGTTTTACTACAAAAATAGAATAAAAACTTCAAAAACAAAATGATACTTTCTAATATAATGAAAAATTTGTTATTTTTTGTTATTTTGTTTTTTAATAAAAAAGTAATATAAAAACTTGAAAATTAATAATGTAAAAAGTAACGTGAAAACTTGAAAAATAATTCATAAGGGTAAAATGTTTTTCTTGACTTGTCAGGCTTAAGTGTAATTTAAAGATAAACATAAATAGAAAAACAAAATTTATTGACTCCTATTCCTTTAGTCCACTTTTTAGAATTAAATTGTCAATATTAATTGTAACAATAAGAACATCAACAAGTAAGATTTTCACCAACTGCAGGGTTTTGCCCAGGGAGCCACCCATCACATAACATGTATGCTACAGCATGGCAGCTGAGTTGCCTGTGAACCACCAGGCTCTCAAGGTAAAGAGACGCGTGAGTTATATATGCTTCATGAGGCCCCAAGCTCAAAACTAGCCTGAGCTAAAAACAACTCACGTGGCAGTTAATGTGTTAAAGTATTATTTGATCGCTGAGTTTTCTGGTGTTGCCTTAAATTTTGTATCTGAGGCAAAATTTAAGGGTCCTGTGTACTTCCCAACTCAGAAGAATTACAATTAAACTTCTATTTCTTTTTCCTTCACCTTTCCACCGTATGTCTCCCCTCTGTTCTGTAGGATGACTTTACTATTACTTTTACTTCACAGAGATTTAAAACTTTTGCTCTGTTCTGCGCAGTATCCCTATGTAAGACTTTATGTAAAGCCACTAACTGTAATGTGTCTTGGCTAGGCTTTGACTGCTTCCCCATGACTGCTGTCTCCCACCAGCCCTGCCTTTGTTTGTGGGAAGCAAAACCAATTAGTTCCCCATTACGTGACCTTGAGGAGCAGGGGTGACCCAGAGGCATGCGCCCTGCGAAGTGCGTTCTATGGGACCCCCAAGTGCAGGTGGTGAACCTTGCAAAGGAGGAAACAAATTCATTTTCACAGAGCAAGTCTGCCCCACGCTTTCAGCCCTCGAAGTCCGGAGTCACTGTGACTCAGCAGAATCTGAGCCTAAAGGTCTGCAGTTATCTGCATCCGGCTCTTTTGCCGCCCTTTTGTGCGGAGGCCGAAAGGGAGTGCGCAACAGAGCCCCGCGCTCCATCGGAAACTTCCTCCTTATATCCCTAGGTAGTCTCAAGACAGGGTGCAGACGGGCTTGCATGCCACCCCTAGCCAGATCTTGGAGGCGACCCCCGCTCCGCCCTCAGGGGCCTGTTGTTGACTTCCACCCGGGCGGGTGTATGTGTGTGTGGGCCTGTCTCTCTCTCCTCCAGACTCCCTTCCAGTAACTGCAGCCTTGGCGTCCTCAGCCCAGCGCCCCAGGGTCCAGGCGGCGGGCCCGCCCTTGCTGGCAGCCCAGCCCTAGGGGGCCGGGCCAGGTAGGGTATAAAGGCGCGGCTGCTCTGCGAGCAGCACTTGGGAATCTTCCCGGGTTGCAGCCCACGCCGCCCAGCCCAGTACCTTGCCCCGGCCAGGGTCGCCCCGGCAACCGCCAGCCCAGCCAATCAGCGCTCCGGATTGCGGCGGAGCCATGGTTGGTGAGTGCGGCAGAGGGCCGAGTCGCTGGCGGCTCCCGAGTCTTGGCCCGTCTGGTGGAGGCAGTAGGGGCTTGGTCCTGAGTTTTTTTCCTTGACTCAAAGCCGAAAAAGTGAAGAGGTTAGAGTCCTAGGAGGAGCCTAGACAAGACTCCGGGATAGAGGGAGCTTGTATTTCTACCCTGGAGTCTCGGAACGTCTCCCACCCCACCCTCACAAACTCTGATGGGCGTTTAGGAGAGACTTGACCTTGGAAGCAGAAATTCCCTCCAAAACAGGGATCTGAAACTGATCATCGGAGGCCAAATCTGGCCCACTGTCCATACCTCTTTTGGCCTGATAGTATTTAAAACATTTTGAATAAGTTGCTAACATTTAAAATGAAAATAGGGGATTTCACTTAAAAATGTGGATTCCCAGCTTGTGGAGGAAACTGGAAGATCTGGCGATTTGTGGGCTGGAGGTGAGGAAGCTGCTGCCTTTAGTTTGATAAACAACAGACCCCAGACCAGGCTGCCTGGCCCAGGAGACATTTTCCATTGTGGTCCTTGGATTAGGCAAACCTGATCTGGCATTGGGTCCATTTCGGTAACAGAGCCTGCGCATCCGCCATCAACCTGGGGAACTTAGAGATCACCCCAACTCTATCTGATGCAGAAATGACCAGCTGAGCTCTTTCCGGGCCTCATTCTGAGATTGGACAGCGCTCAGATTTAGAAAGGGGCAGGAAAACTCTTCCTTTTTGTAATTTCCTTCCCTCTGAACCTAGTTCTGCCTCTGAAAACACACGTGCACACACACAATCTCATTTTACTAAAGGTGACTGGAGGAAGAGATTGCTCTTGCAGTTGACAAACTACAATTGTCAGAATCTCTGAGAAAAGGGCTGCACTGGGGATTGGAAGCCCACCCTGAGGTGCTGGCAGAGACAGCAGAGAAGGGATTTCGACAGCTGATAAGGCTTCCTGTTGGCATGTTAGCTGCTGTTTTCCTCTACTTCATTCTTCAGCTGCCCTGAGGCACAGGCACCCCCCTCCTCCAATACTAGGGCAAGAACTATTTTCTGACTTTCCAATCCTACAGAATGTTCTGTATTTATGTATAGCTTGAACACAAAAAAGGGAGCTGGTAATGAGGGAAAATGGGAAGATTTGGGTCTTGTATAACTAGTTTTAGTTGTACCCAGCTAAACAAATTTTGAGATTAACTGAAGCATCCCGGGCATTTGTTTACTACTAATAGGTCTGTCTGACTGGCACACACATTCCCTTGAGGATTCAGGTGACAGCAGAGGGCCAAAGCAGAAATCACAAAACTGATAGGAGGGCTTGCCCTTGTTATATTTCTAGAAGGTTTTTCTTGATTGCTTATTCTCCCTGCCAAAAAAATCATGTAGGTAATAAGTCTTTACTGTAAAAGATATCTAGACATACCGCACATTAAAACAGTGAGCCACAATCCCTTTCTTTCTCTGTTAGTTTTATCTTTTTTGTCATTAAGTTCTCCTGTGTTGGTCATCAGTGAAACCATGCAGTTTGACAGAGTACGGTTTAATTTTAAAGGTTAGTAAAAACTCTTGGTTTCAGATTGGCCTGAGGTTGAAGGCAGAGAATAGTAGGAATGTTGGTGCAATAGACGAGGACAGAACTCAGCTCGCAGGGGACAGTCCTGAGACTTTGGCCACCAGAATTTAGGCTCCACAAAGACAAAGGTTTGTGTCTATTTTGTACACTAATATATCCCAAGTGCCTGGAACAGTGCCTGGCACATAGTAGGTACCCAGGAAACAATTGTGGATAAGCTGGGAGGACTGGTTAGTGAGAACATTAGCATGTCAGGGGGAGAAAGCAAAGTTGGCTGCTGTGGACTTGGGGCGGAAATGAAAAGACGAGATGATGTGGAAAGAACAAGGGCTTTCAGGTACACAGAGAAGTGATGAACTGGGGGCATATTTCACAGGGACTGAGATCTGAGAGCGAACCAGTGCACAGAGAGCAGCGCATTAACAAAGATGTGCTGAGCTGTGTTGGCTGTGTTCGCTTTGATTACATATACCCATCTAATGACAGGTGTGACAGGCATGTTAAACTGGAGGTACTGAGAATCATCCTATTTGTCTTTCAAGACTCAGCTCAAATGGCAAGGCCCTTCCTAATCAGCCAGCCCTGAGGCTAACAGTTTTCCTGATGTGAACGTTCTTTCCACATCATCTCGTCTTTTCATTTCCGCCCCAAGTCCACAGCAGCCAACTTTGCTTTCTCCCCCTGACATGCTAATGTTCTCACTAACCAGTCCTCCCAGCTTATCCACAATTGTTTCCTGGGTACCTACTATGTGCCAGGCACTGTTCCAGGCACTTGGGATACATCCCTTACCTCTCCTATCAAGCTAATGCTATTGTACCCTGAAGAGGTTATTTGTGTCTGTGTCCTATCACCTCTCTTAGGGTAAGTTCTGAGACAGTCTAACTCCTGCCAGGTCACCAGGTCATGTTGCTTAGCTAGTTAAGTGGCAGGAAGAGGATTGAACCCTCCAAGTTCAGAAAACTTAATTTTGTCCATGAATAATCATGTGGAAACTAGTGACAAGATTATTACTTTTGGGTAGTAAGTCCTCTTCTGATTTACCCTTTCCCTCTGACAAATAAGTATGACTATTCTTTTAATTGTAAATGAACATTCTGTTAATTGCCTATTCAGAATCTGTGACCATTTTTCTACTGAGTTGTTTTTAGGAATTTATGTATTCTAGGTACTACGCTATTGTTGGTTATATTGGTTGCAAATATACTTGTTTGTGTCTTGTCTTACTTTAAAATTTTTAAGGTCACAGGCACGCCTAGAGCTATTAGATGGTGAGCTTGAAAGAGCAAGAGATGGATATCCTAGACTTGCTCATTTCCTGTGAAGTGCCTTTATTGTCTTACTGCTTAGGAAATGCCTATTAATATTGATGAGAAGTCAACAGACTAAAAACTGTCAAAGCAGCATTCAGTAAACATTGATAAGACTAATGCCAAGGTAAATCACAAAGAAAATGCATGTCATTCCAGCCTTGAAGGTAAATAAAGAAAAATGCACATCAGAGCTTAATATGCTCTGATTTCTCCAGTTGTGTTAAATCCATATGATAAGAAAGGGGTAGGAATTTGTTGAGGCAGCCTCAGGAGTTCCTTTTCCCTTTCCCAGGCCATCCAGAATATTTTAAAACTATTCCAGCTTCACCACTGACTGACTATGCAAACTTGGGCAACATGCGTAACTTTTATGTGCCTCAGTTTCCTTATCCATAACATGGTGATACTAATTGTATTTACCTCATAGGATTGTGTCTTAGTCCATTTTGTGCTGCTATAACAAAATAGCTGGGACTGGGTAATTTATAATACAGAGAACTTTATTTCTCACAGTTCTGGAGGCTGGGAAGTCCGAGATCAAAGCGCTGGCAGGTTTGGTTATATGGTAAGAGCTGCATCTTCCAGAGGGGAGAAACACTGTGTCCTCATGTGGTGGAAGGTGGAGGCAGAACGGCAAGTAGGCCAAGTGCCTCTTCTATAAGGGTGTTAATCCCAAGAAGGAGGAAGGAGCCTTCATGGCCTAATCACTTCTTAAAGGCTCCATCTCTTAATACTATCACATTGGCAACACCTGAATTTTGGAAGGGAGACATTCAAAACATCAGGGGGTTGTGGTGACAAAGGAAAAAGAATGTAAAGCTCTCAGAGCAGTGGCTAGCACTTAGTAAACACCCATTAAATGCTGTTTTTGCAAACATAAAGCATGCCTGTTCTAACAACTTTATTAATACAAAAGAGGTCCAGGCTGGGCACAATGGCTCATGCCTGTAATCCTAGCAATTTGGGAAGATGAGGCCGGAGGATTGCTTGGGCCCAGGAGTTCGAGACCAGTCTGGGCAATAGCGAGACCCCATGTCTACAAAAAATTAAAAAATTAGCTGGGTTTGGTGGTGTGCACCTGTAGTCCCAGCTACTTGGGAGGCTGAGGCAGGAGGATCACTTGAGCCCAAGAGTTCGAGCTGTAGTGAGCTATGATGACGATACTGCACTCCAGCCTGGGTGACAGAGGAAGACCCTGTGTCCAAAAACAAAAAAAAAAAGAAGTCGTCCAAGAAAAAGTTAACCTTTCCCTTTTGCCTCTACCCCTTTGCCATTTCTTACTTAATGAAGAAAACTATTAATAGTTAAATGTGATCATTTCACGTCTTTTTTCCCCTCATACCAATATACTGCAAATCTACATACATAAATATGTAGTTTCCTTTTCTTCCTTCCCCCTTTCCCTCCCTCCTTCCCTTTTTCTCTCTCTCTCTCTGTGTCCTTTCTTTCTTTTAAATAAAAATGGCTTCACACTCAGTATCAACTAACAATATATCGTGGATATCTGTCTGGATCCTACATATAGTTAACTCATTCTTATTAATAGCGTAATTTCTTATAGTATGGATGTAGCTGTAATTTATTCAAATGTTCCCCGTAAATAGACAATCAGGTTATATCTGATTTTTGCCAATGAAAAGAATGGTCCAGTACACATCCTTGCTCCTATATACTAATGCTTTTAGTCTGTAGAACAGATTCCCCCAAATTGGAAAGCAAGATGAAAAGATTTATATGTCTTTAAAATTTTAAGAGATTCAGCCTGATTATTTTCCGTAAAGGTCGAGGCAATTCATATTCCCTCCAGTAATGTGTCAATTTTCCTACAATCTTAATAGCCATCAATGTTATTTATCTTAAATTTTTTGCCAGTCTCATGGGTAAATGTCTTATTTTAATTTGCTTTTCCTGACAGGCCAGGCAGAGCATCTTTTCATCTGTTTGTTGCCATTTGCATTTCCTGTCTGTGAACAGCTTTGACCCACTTTTCTATTGCGTCGTCTGTCTCTTTCTAATTATTTGTGGACATTCTTTGGGATTTTAACTCTTTGAGACAAGAGGTGCAGATATCCTCTCCTATTGGGTTGTCTTTTGACTTTGTTTATGGTGCTTTTTGCTAAACAAAATTTTTTTGTCTTTATGTGGCTTTTCTCTTTCAAGCTTTTCCTTCATGGTTTCTGAATCTCTAGTCTTTCTTAAAAAGTATTCTCTACCCTGAGCTTATACAAATTCTACTTTTCCTCCTCTACTATTTTAATAGTTTCATTCAAAGAATTTAGATCTGTAATCTACCTGGAAATTACTGCTATATGTGGTATGTTAGTGGGGTAATTAAATCAAAAACTTTTTGTTGAATACCATAGACACACTGAAAAGTGCACGAGTTTTAGGTAGATTTTCACAAACTGAAAATTTGTGTATTCAGCACCCAGATCAAGAAACAGAGTGTTGCCAACACCCCAAAAGTCCCTTTTGTGCCCTTCCAGTCACTACCTGCAGACACCACTGTACTGACTTCTAACACCTAGAAAAGTTGAGTATCCCTTATCTGAAACACCTAGGACCCAAAGTTTTGGGTTTTAGATTTTTTTCGGATTTTGGAATATTTGTATTATTCTTACCAGCTGAGCATCCCAGATCTGAAAATCTGCAATCTGAAAAGTTCCAACGACCATCTCCTTTGAGTGTCATGTCGACGCTCAAAAAATTTCAAATTTCGGAGCATTTCAGATTTTGGATTTTCAGATTTGAGATGCTCAACCTGTAATAGTGTTCTGGAAGAATCACTTTATTTTCGTGCAGATAGCTGACTAAATATGCAAACACCATTTATTAAATCAGCCACTGACTTAAATGCTTCCTTTCATCATTAGTACTTCTAAGGAGAAAATATATTTCTGGCGGCAGGGGAGGCATTGCAATGACAAATGTCTAACAAAGCTGCCCCTTCCTTTCCAGCCCCCAGCTCCCTTGTAGCTGAAGCTTTGCTGGTTGGTAACAGGCTTTCTCCCTGTGCCTTGTGTGTGTCTCAATAGTCAGAAAAGCGCTGATCGTACTGGCTCACTCAGAGAGGACGTCCTTCAACTATGCTATGAAGGAGGCTGCTGTAGAGGCTTTGAAGAGGAAAGGATGGGAGGTGGCTGAGTCGGACCTCTATGCCATGAACTTCAATCCCATCATTTCCAGAAAGGACATCACAGGTGGGATCCCCAGCTCCCCCCTTTCATTAGTTCTTTGTGGATCTCCTTGCCTGTGGGTTCTCTGGCCCAGCTTTGGCCCCTCTGACCTCAGCCTCTTTTTTTCCTCTCTGCAGGTAAACCGAAGGACCCTGAGAACTTTCAGTATCCTGTGGAGTCTGTTCTAGCTTATAAAGAAGGCCGTCTGAGCCCAGATATTGTGGCTGAACAAAAGAAGCTGGAAGCGGCAGACCTTGTGATATTTCAGGTATGTTAGGACATCAGAAGGGGTGTCGGGGACACTTGAGTTCTTATTGTCCTAGACCTGTCACCTAATCAGCTATGGGATCTTAGAACAGCCACGCACCCGCTTTACTTCATTCTTCATGAGTAAGGGTGATTACTTCAAAGGTGCAGAATTACACAGCTTTACAGACATCGTGACTCTGGCTGTATTACTCTTTACATATATGAATGAAACTGCAAAAATGATATATATGCCTTGAGCTTGTTTTCCCCCGCATGCCTAATCTTTCCTTCAGTTAGTGAATCCTGGTGGACTGACTCTCTCAAAATTTGCATTTATCCCCCTCTCTCCATAAGAATCCCAAATAGTTTGTGGAGTGATGCATGAGACATTGATTTTTCTGCTGAAGGGGGCTTTGTTGTTTTTTTTTGAGACAGGGTCTCGCTATGTTGCCCGGACTAGAGTGCCGTGGCGTTATCATAGCTCACTGCAGCCTCAAACTCCCAGCCTCAAGCAATCCCCCTGCCTCAGCCTCCTGAGTAGCTGGGATGACAGGTGCTCGACACCACGCCTAGCTAATTTTTATATTTTTTGTAGAGATGGTGTCTTGCTAGGTTGCTCAGGCTGGTCTTGAACTACTGGCCTCGAGGGATCTTCCCATCTTGGCCTCCCAGAGTGCTAGGACTGCAGGTGTGAGCCACCGCTCCAAGCCTTGAAGGAGGCTTGGAAACCCTGCTGAATGTGTTCTGGCAGCAAACCATGGCCTTTCTTCTCTGGGAAAGCTGCCTTACCATTCAGCAGACAATACTGGAATTGTGTGGGCATCTTGTTAGTCTTCTTTCTTCTAAATGCCAGACTATACTCAATGACTTTGCTTTTACCAATTCCAACCAGCCTTTTGATATAGAACATGGAGTGTATATGACACTGGAAACTCCACAAGGAGGGTGGTACAAGCTGTGGTTTTTGCAATTATTCAATCAGCTGCAAAACATCCAATCCTTAAAGTCCTTTATTCTATTATCAGACCTGTTGCTATGAACTGAAGCCACATGCCATTAGCCAGTGCCCCAAAGGATGTCTTTTTTTTTTTTTTTTTTTAAAGACAGGGTCTTGCTTTGTTGCCAGGGCTGGAGTGTAGTGGTGTCGTCATAGCTCACAGCAACCTCAAACTCCTGGGTCAAGCAATCTTCCCACCTCAGCCTCCCGAGTAGCTGGGACTACACATGTGCACCACCATGCCCGGTTAACTTTTTTATTTTTTGTAGATATGGGGTCTTACTGTGTTGCTTAGGCTGGTCTCAAACTCCTGGCCTCAAGTGATCCTCTTGCCTTGGCCTCCCAAAGTGCTAGGATTACAGGCATGAACCATGCCACCCAGCCAAGGATGCCTTCTTGATTCATGTTTTCTACTGCGTCTTTTCCTAGTACAGCCAAGACAGCACAGTAGCAGCTTTCAGTTCTCATCTCAGAATCACCGTATTTTAGAATTGGAAAGGACCTTGATGGTCTTTACCTTTAGTTTCTGATGTGTAAGTTTTCTTCACTATCAGTACAACAGTGCAGGTTGTGCACTACAGAATAGTACCACATCCTAGGGCAACGTAAACACTGAAGATTTGCATATTTATCATAACAGTTTTCTGACAGATAACAGGGAAAGTCTTATTCTAGCAAAATCAGTGTACTATGATCGTCTTTCAACATGGAAATGAAGTGTCCCGAGGAAGGAATGCCTTAATTCATACTAAGGGGTGATGTGGGCTTAGCCCCCTGCTTAGTTTTCTCACTTCTCCAAGAACTTGAGGGAGAGTAAACTTTTAATACTTCCCATTCAACCTGTTCTCTTTTCAGCTATGACTGTAGAACATTCACGGGGGACCAAATCTACTTGCCTAAGCAGCCTACACTCTTACCCTAAAAGCTGCAGAACTGGTCCCTCACAGTTGCAGGGTCATAGACGTGAGAATGTGTGAAGCCACTAGAGATCACCCAACCCTTCCTTTTACACATGGAGCAAATGAAACTTAGAGAAGCTGTGGGGCTTGCATGGCAAAGGTCATGCATCAAGTAAGGGGCAGATTCAGGGTAAGAATGTCAATCTTGCTCTCAATCCTATGTTCTTTTTGTTATAAAACCCTACCATCCTTAGCCTCTTTTCTTTTTCTTTTTTTTTTTTTTTTTTGGTGGAGGTGGGGCCAGGTCTCGCTGTGTCACCTGGGCCAGAGTGCAGTGGTGAGATCATAGCTCACTGCAACCTCAAACTCCTGGGCTCAAGCGATCCTCCCGTCTCGGCCTCCCAAAATGCTGGGATTACAGGCGCGAGCCACCGCACCCAGCCCACTTATCCCCTTTTCTGTAGGTCAACAACCTTTCAAATATTGGAGAAAGCTATTAAATCTTACAAATTCCTTCCAGTTTTCTTCCTCAGGACATGTTCCACTTATCATATCTTTAAACCACAAATCAAGGATAAGAAGAAATACTGGGGTAGTCCTCCCTCTGCTTGTATCAGGACAAGAGGTCAGACAAGACTTTCTCATGGGAATTCCCTGATAAACCTTAGTCACACTGTTTGCATTTTCGAGTGGTTTTGTTTATTCTAAGTGATAGGATTTTACATCTGTGACCACAAGGGATAGTCATAATAGGTGTGATACCACACCTATTAAAGTAAAGCTCTTGGGAAAATGTTGATTTGGGCATCACACACTGAAGCAAACCTCATCTGCAATCCTTGCTATTTAGACTTCACTGCCAAATGTGATTTCATATAAATAAATCTTATTTGCATGTGCCTTTATTCAGACCCACCCAATATGTATATTTTAAGGCAGAAACAGGAGTGTCAATTTTGTTGACCAAGGACAATAATTTTCTCTTTTCTTAAATGTGCTAACTCCTCCAGAAGAAATAACAAAGGCCCGGAGAAAGTTTCCCCCACAGTGGGCAGCGGCTAAGCACCCTGAGCTGCCTTCTGTGCTGGGGGTGTCCTTGATCTGACCTCTTTGATGTCTTCTGTCACACAGTTCCCACTGCAGTGGTTTGGAGTCCCTGCCATTCTGAAAGGCTGGTTTGAGCGAGTGCTGATAGGAGAGTTTGCATACACATATGCTGCCATGTATGACAAGGGACCTTTCCGGGTAGGTGAATGGTTTTGAGTTTCCTAAAATCCGGGTAGGTGAATGGTTTTGAGTTTCCTAACAGCTGGCTTCTGGGTAGAGTATTTCCTGAGGCAGAGTTTTGAGCACAGTTAGATACTAAGCCCAGGGTCCAGGTCCTTTGGGAGAGATGTATGATAAAGTTTTTACAGATGAAATGACATGATGTTTGGGATTTGTTTTAAAATACTCCTGAAAAACAGGGGGTCTGGGCATTAGATATAACTAGAATGGCAAAGTATTGAGAGGTGAAGCTGGGTGATAGATGCATTATTACATTATTTTCTCTTTTTTATGTATGTTGCAAATTTTCCATAATAAACATAAAGTCTGTCTTCGTTTTTCGGAGACCCAAATACTGCACAAGAAACACTTTGAGACCTTCTAGATTAAAGGTCTAGTCCTATTCCATGCCTAGACACGTGGGGAAACAGATAAAAACAACAAATAACTCCACCTGGGCAGCTGGCAGCCAACACTGATTTTGGGTATTGTGACAGTCTTGCCCTGACTAGCCACATGCAGCAGTATGGAATCCTTGGCTGCCCCAGGCTACCTCTCTGTAGACCATCTAGGCTGGTACTTCTGCAGAGTCATACCGTATAGTTCAAAGGAGCCAAGGTATGAAGTAACATAAACAGCAAATAGGGTGGACTTCTTTTCCCTGGGGCTGTTTCATTAACTTTTTGTCACCAAGGCGATGTTGTTTTTTTTCTTTTCTTTTACAGAATAAGAAGACAGTGCTTTCCATCACCACTGGTGGCAGCGGCTCCATGTACTCTCTGCAGGGTGTCCATGGGGATATGAATATCATTCTCTGGCCAATTCAGGTACCTCATTTTCAATGAACCTTCAGGGGAATTCATTAATTAAGCTTTCTATGGGGTCCAAAACCTCAAGATAGCACTGAAAACAGATCTGAGGTGTAAAGATGAAAGCACAGTAATGATTCAGAACTGCAGGGAGTTTCTTTTAGGAACTTGCCTGTCTTCCCAGGCATCTGTGCGTATGCAGTACACCCACGTGTGCGCACGTTCACACCCCATTCTCTCTAACCAAGCACTAGTGCAGTTGACCCTCCGTTTGTACAGCCACAGGTCCTGGTTCTCTCCAGATGACTGACACCTCCTATCTCCAATCTTCCTGTTCTTCTCCAGGTTGCTGCTACAGTCACACAGACTATTAGAGCCTCAGACATTTAAGAAATTATTTAGTCCAGCCAGTTTAGAGATGAACAAAACTGCAGCCTGAGATGGGCTTTTTGGTGGTCACTGGACTCTGAAGAGAATCTCTTTTAAGGAAGGGGGTTGGAGAGAAAAGCAAATGAGGTGGCCGCCTGTAAGAGTGCTCATTTAGTTATATGGGGAGGCGGAGGGATGCCCATATCCATGCCTTGGCAGGAGTCAGCTGCCAAGAAGCTGAAATTCTCCCTAACGTAATAGAACTCCCACACCCTCTTGGCAGAGGATTCAGGTTGGCACAGTTTCAAGGTTTAATTCATTTAAAGAAGAGCACAGCTGAGTAGGCTAAAACAGGTAACAGCTAGGTAGAGAGGGCAGAAAGTGAGAGAATATAGCTATATGAACTGTTTCTCCAGGTTACCTCAGGCTTCCTTACTGGAGTGTCTTACTGGGAAGCCCAGACCAACTTTTGTTGTTTACAGGACAAAGTGCATAGGATTGGATCTGTGACTCAATTCTGTGCTCTGTGTATTCCCAGAGTGGCATTCTGCATTTCTGTGGCTTCCAAGTCTTAGAACCTCAGCTGACATACAGCATTGGGCACACTCCAGCAGATGCCCGAATTCAGATCCTGGAAGGATGGAAGAAACGTCTGGAGAATATTTGGGATGAGACACCACTGTATTTTGCTCCAAGCAGTATCTTTGACCTAAACTTCCAGGCAGGGTTCTTAATGAAAAAAGAGGTACAGGATGAACAGAAAAACAAGAAATTTGGCCTTTCTGTGGGCCATCACTTGGGCAAGCCCATCCCAACTGACAACCAGATCAAAGCTAGAAAATAAAATTCACAAGATTTGATTTCCTTCTAACATGTAGTCAAATCTGGGTATCTTTCTAGATTTCCCTGACTTGCTTTAGTTTTTAAGATTTGGGCTTTTTCTTTTTCCACAAGGAATGAATAGGAGAGGGAATAGACTGTATTCATACATTTTTGGGTATTTTAGTTATTAAACATAACTGATTCTTATGATTGCTGTCATGGCCTATAACCAAAATCTGGCTTGGGCTCAAGAGGCCACTTAGGGAAAGGTATAGAAAGATGCTAGGATATGTTCTTTAAGGGCATCTACACAATTTAATTCCTCTTCTTAGGGCTAAATTTTTAGGTCAAAGTCTGGCTAGATAGGATTCAACTTTCCAGTGATCTATTTCTTTTAATCACCTCTCTGTAGATGATAGTAAGAGGGAATTGCTCAGAGAAAGAAATGACTGAATTTATCTGACCTAAGGAACTTGCTGAGTAGTTAGTAATCTAATGCTTGTTTACGGTACATATTGGTTTCAGTTACTACAGTGACTAATATGCCTAATACGAGTGTTACTCTTCCTTCAACTTTTATTGTTTGTGTACAGTACACGGATACCTTGAAATGAATAGCTAATAAGTCTCTTCCTTACTGCAACCTTCTACTTTAACGTTTGCCGAAATAAACCAATACATCCACACCCCATATCTGCTATCCTGAGTGAATTCAAGAAAGGAAACAGTACCTTCAATACTTAAAAACAGCCTTCCACAAAAAAAAAAAAATACTTTATTTCTGATCTATACAAACTTCTCGAAGGTTATTTTCTGTTTCATTGCTGGGCTGATGACTTTCAAGGATGTGTTTTGGTCCTATGACATTTGGGATAAAATTGTAAATCTAAAGTTTTATTAACTTTGGGGAACAATTTTGGCATAATATTCTAATTTCTATTTAAATTCTTGAAGTGCATCTCTTCCCACTGTTGGCATAATTCAAGGGGAATATGATAAAAGACTGCCCTCTTGTGGTGCATTGAAAGGAAATAAAAGGGAAATGATGCAAAACAAGGTGGCCTGAAAAATGGGAAACAGCCTCTTACCTGCCAAGGAAATGATGGCATCAGGCCGGGTTGGAGCACCAGATATTCTCACTCTACAATATCTACAAGAGCAGACGGCTGGGTGTTTTAGCTTGAAAATATTTTCTGTTGCCTTCGTCTTCACTGCAATTTTGTATAAATTTCTGAAAGTTCCAAATTAAATAAATAAAATGCATTTCTACAAAACTCCCACCCTCATTGATATCAGTGAAGCAAATGATAGAGGCATTCAGGCAAAAGTGGAATCTAGTAGAAGATGGGATCAGAGGATTCAATAATAAATTATGGCCAAAAGCCCATGAGGCAATGTGGCTTGAGAGCTCACCCAAGAGGGGTGCTTTATACCAAACAGCAATGGAACAACCTATTCAGATCTTCTCAGGGAATTTAAAAGACATTTAAAAGATTGTAGCTCTGACACGGGCAGTGCATGGGCAATATATACATGGCCAAAGTGTTGTACCCCCATAATATTCTGAAATTAAAAAAGAATAAATAAATAAAATAAAATGCTATAAATCTAAAAAAAAAAAAAAAAAAAAAGACATTTAAAAGAAAGCCAGGAAAGAATGGTGTAGAAATCAAGAAAAACAGAAAATGCTGTAAATAAATGCCATGGGGGCAGTATTTATTCTGATTTATCCAATAAGTGGGCCAGGAACTCATAGGCACTAGGGACACAGCAGTGAACAAAACAAAGTACCTGCCCTGATGGAGTTTGCATTCTCATGAAGAACAGTAGTTAAATGACAACTGTGTCAGGTGGTGATAAATGCCAAGAAGAAAAAGCAGGGTTACAGGGTTAGCGATGGGATAGAGGGAGTTTTATGTTATACAGGGCAATCAAGGAAGACCTCTCCATTAAGACTGCACCTGATAAAGTGAGGGAGACAAGTGACACTAGAAATGAGAAGGAAGACACTCCAGGCAGGAAGGGTGTCAAGCGCAAAGCCCTGAGGCAGGGCACACACAGTATGTGTGAGGAATAGAAAGGAAGTTAGCAGAGAAGGGGGGCGTGAGTGACAGGTGAGACAATGGGGAGATCTGAGCACATAGGGCCTGGAAGAAGGTAAGGAGAGGATGTCCCTGGAGGGTTCTGAGCAGAGATATAACAGATCTGACATGTTCAAAAAGGGTAGTCCTGGCTGGCATGTGAGGAATCAAGTATAAGGGGCAAGGATGGAGCAGGGAGACTTGTTGGGAAGCTGTTCCAATAACCTAAGCAACCAATGCTTTGGACCAGGGCGACAGCAATAGATGTGCTGAGAAGTGGTTGGATTCTGGAAACATTTCAAAGGTCGGGGTAACAGAATTTGATGATGGGCTGGATCTTAAGACAGGCCCCAAAACTCAAAGGTGTTTTGGAAGAAGAGATTCTATTTGCTAAGATGAGGAAAAAATCTGCAAAGAGTATTTGGGGCAGGAGTGGGGAGTGGAAAGGGTAGAATCAGAATTTGGCTTCAGACATGTTATGTTTGAGATGTCTGTTAACACAGCCAGGTGAAACTGTCAACGAAGGCAGTTGCAGTTAAGGGAGAATTTATGGCCAGAGATACACATTTGGAAATCTTCAATATATAGATGGTATTTAAAACAAGGAGAGTGGATGAGATCACCTAGGAATTGAGTTATGAAAGAGGAGAGATTTGATGATTGACCTCTGGGGCTCTCCAATGTCAGGTAAAGATAAGAGTGAAAAAGAGTGGTGCCAGGGAAGCAGGAGAGCCAAGTGCAGTGTCCTGAAAGCCAAGTGAAGAAAATGTTTCAAGGACAGAGTGATCAAGGGTGTCAAATACTGTTGAGAAGCCAAGTAAGACGAAACCTGGGAATTGACCATTGGACTTGGCCATGCGGAGGCAGTTCACTGGTGATTTTAACAAGCACTGTTCAGTAGAGTGGTGTGGTGAAAGCCTGACTGGAATGAGTTCAAGAAAGAATGGAAGGCGAGGAAGTAGAAATAGTGTGGAGGGGGAAGTGTGATCAAAGAAAATTATTTATATGCTTTTTTGAGAGGTAAGAGACTTTACAACAAATTTATATGCCCATGCAAATGACTCTCAGAGACAGAAAAACTTTTGATGCCGAGGACAACTGAAGGGACACATCTTTGAAAAAACAAAATGGCTATGGTTTGAATATTTGTCCCCTCCAAAACTCATGTTGAAATTTAATCCCCAATGTGGCAATATTGAGAGGTGAGGCCTTTAAGAGGTGATTGGATCATGATGGCTCTGTCCTCATGAATGGAGTACCCCATTCATGGGTTAATGGGTTAACAGATCAATGAGTTATCATGGGAGGGGAACTGGTAGCTTTAAAAGAGGAAGAGAGACCAGAGCACCTTAGCATGTTCAGCCCCCATTGCCATGTGATAGCCTGTACCACTTTAAGACACTTCAGAGAGTCCCCACCAACCAGGCGGCTCTCACCAGATGTGGCCCCTCGACCTGGGACTTCTCAGCCTCTATAACTGTAAAAAAAAAATTCCTTTTTAAAATAAATTACCCAGTTTCAGATATTCTGTTATAAGCAACAGAAAACGGACTAATACACAAAAGGATATGGGAAGTAGTGCACAAGAGACAGAAAAGCAGAGTAGTATTAGGACTAGTAATACTGATACAAGGTAATACTTATAAGGCACTTTACTGTGTGCCAGGAACTAAGTAATTTTATTATATATGGATTAATTTACTTAACTCTTGCAACAACCCTACAAGGAGGCTTCTATTAGTGTTTCCATTTTATAGAAAAGGAAATGGAGGAATGGAGGTTACATGGTAGGCAAACTCAAGAGCCCATGCTTTTACATACCATATGATATTGCCTCAGTAGAAGCAGAGACAATGGCACCATGAAATAGAACATGAGTAGCAACCTCTTTTTCTGAGAATAAGACCATTAGTGTTGCTGTTGAGAAACTATAGTTACTTTTTTATTTCCAGAGTCCCTATTGTGTCCTGAGCAGGGATAAATGATGTTCCAGTTCTCTTCTAGGCTTATATGGCTGCTGAGAATTTGTCTGTTCTTTACAAGATGACAGAGTAGGGCTCTTACCAGCTTGGAGTAAAACAGGGCAAATACCTCCCTTATTTGGGACACTGTCCAATTATGTAACTGGAGATTCCATCAGTTTTTCTGGCGGCCCTATCCCCATTGTAGTCCCATCTTCAGATCAGTGTTTTGCCCACAGATGCTGCTTTTCTGGACCAAAGTATATAATTTGATGTTTATATTAAATACTTATTAAATTTCATTTGGTTATTATTTCTTTTCAGTGCTGAAGTCAATTAATACCAAAAGACAACTTTTAGACATACTGTATTTAGAACAATGGCAGCATTGTTAAAATATACATATGGCCTCCTAAGTGACAACTCATTTAGATATATACATTTGGATGTGTTAAAAATTGTCACTCCTTTGTAGAATCAACACGCACATACTGTCTATATTTGACAAGAAGGTATAAGCATACTGTCTAAAGCAGTGTCTCTTAAGCTTCAGTTATTTATATACCATATTTATGATATACACATATTATCTGTATTAGTATTTATTTGATATTTTTCTTTAATTTGACTCACTTTTTCTCCTATAGTCTGGTAGGTGGACACATTATATTTTTTCTAATGAACATTAAAACACTTATACATGTAAGTTTAAAAATAATGTTTACAATGTTTATCCATGTATCACCTGCAATCATTTTGAGTACCACTACTTGTTATATGTACCACACTCTGGTAAAGACTAACTTATAGATGTGGAAATAACTACCAAAAGAATAAAAAGAGATTGCCTCTGGGTGTGGGACTGAGGGATGGGGAGACTTGGTTTTCATCAAAAGCACCTCCATGTGTATGTATTGCTTTACTAAACAAGAAATATATAAACTAAGTAAAAATAACAAAAATTCTGTAACACTCAATCACTTGTACTCTCCCTGGCAAAATGGTAGGCACAAAATAACTACCCAAAAATATTTCTGTATTTCATCTCTCTTCCCTAATGATTTTATAATTTCAGCCACATACTCATGTTGCTCAAAACTGTCATTCATGCACATGAATTCATTCACAAAGTTTGAGAAAAAAAGACTGTTACCCACTGCAAAATGAAAACTTTCAATGTTTTATTTTTGACTGCAGCTGTTTACAGAAATATAGTTGCGAGTATACAAATGTTCCAATAGAAGCAAAATATCTTTTTTAATATTTAACAAGTTATCACAGATAGCTAAAAACATAGATGCAAATGAAATTCCCCCAGAGAACAAACTGAAAATATCTGGTATCAGTGCTCTGAAATCCCCACTATGAAAGCCATATACACAAAAATGTAACCCTTATATCATTGCAGGACATGGAAGAAGGCAGTTCAGTGGTTGATCAGTGTGCTTCAGCAAATAAAATTAAATAAAAATTTAAATGGCAGAATGGTAGCTAAACCACTTGAGAACAGGTTAATGAAATATTTGTAGTATACTTACTAAAAGACTAAGTAAAAGAAGTGAATGAAACTCAGTAAAAGTTGTCAAAAAATTAGCAACTACTTGGAGCTTATCCATTAGAAGTAAGGGAACAAGGTGAGCAGATACATTCATTAGATGAAAAGAAATTAGCTCAAGTTCATTGGAATCAGTCTGTAACTACCAAAGTCACCAATCACTTCAGTGCAGGACAGTTCTTTCTTGGACAGAAATTTGTCTCCAAACCCACTCAAACATCTGAGATCTTGTGTGTGTGTGTGTGTGTGTGTGTGTGTGTATGTTGTCCTGAGGTTCATCAGCTAGAACAAGAATCTGCAATCCCCACAAAATATTTCCAACCAGGCAAATGACTTCTGGAAAAGAGAGCTAGAGGGCGAGAGAAGAAGGGAGGGAGAGAGAATGTGAGTGAGCAAGCAGGGTGATATGGTTAAACATGTAAGTTTTAAAGGAGAGATCACAAATTGGAGTCAAATAGAATTGTGGTAGAATGCTTTGGGTGCAGGAATATATTATGCAATTAAGTGGCGAAGACGGAAAAAGAAATAAGAAAGGAGGAATGTAACTAGAGCATCTCCCAACAGTTTGCCTATGTATTTGCCAGCACCAAAGTTTTTAGAGTAAGCCACTTACATTTCCACTGCTAGTATTAAGGAAAGACAGCAGTGGTGATTTTTATAAAGTGAATATACATTTATTTTTATTTTGAAATGTAAATTTTTCTTTCATAAGTTAACTAACTGGTGATTTGTAAACAATGGGAGGAAGATGAGAACAATAATAGAGGTACTAAATTGCACAGGTGATTAAAATGAATGAATAAATCTATTTATCTTGTGGTTAGTTTATATTTACCATGATGCATATAACTGAGAAAGGAGAAATGCCCAAATTATATAACACATTATCTTGTAACTAATTCTTGTCTGAAGCATAAGCCCCAAGGACAGCTATATCTCTACTGCATTAGTTCTTATACAAAGCAAGCTGTTTTTAAAGAAATTTTACCTATTAAAAAAAGAAATTAAATAAGGTGCTATGTTGACCTGGCCAGCCGTCGTGTTTACTATTTCAGATACAAATATAAATAAATACAAGGAATGATAATTTTGTTCTGAAAGTTGGTCTAGCCAGAGCAAAACTGTGGTCTGCTGGTAAAGTATGAGGCAATGAAAAGAAATCTTGTATTACACTGCCCAAAATGTACCCATTTTATGGATAAACAGGAGACTTTAGCACCCGTCAATTATATTAGCTACTTAAATGTCATGACAATTAAAATAAATATAGAACATTGCACCTATATATTTAAATCAGTCATTTACTGTAAACTTTTTAGTAAGTGGTAGGAAAATGCCAAACTAAGTTAACTGAATTATTGATAACTACACTAACTATATATGTACATAAAATATACTGTATTTCTATAGGCAGTACTGAGAATAAATTATCATTGCCAATAAATGATTATAGATAACCAGGTTAAGCTGAATTTACATAAAGAATAATGTATAACTGTATCTATATGAGTGGGAAAAAAAAAACCTTTCTAGCTCTCTCTAGATACAGTTTATGCCAGTGATTCTTAAACTTTAGTGTGCATCAGAATCATCTGGAGGGCTTGTTAAAACACAGATTGCTGGGCCCCACTCCAGAGTTTCTGATTAAGTATGTCTGGGATGGGGCCCAAGAATTTGCATTTCTGACTAGTTCCCAGGTGATACTAACGCTAGCTGGTGGGCTGAGGATTATACTTTGAGAACCACTGGTTTGCACATACTACACATATAGAAAATGACATACTATAATATTCTTATATACATAAAACCAAATATATAGAAAGAGGGCTGGTTTAATGAACTCTCAAACATATAAATTAGCAAGCTGAACACTGTAATGTTTCTAAAATGATCTGCTAAAAGTATAATCATTTCCCCTTATAGAGTCTTAAGTTCTACTATATGGTCATTTTAGAAAATATCCACATAACTCATACTAAGTTGGCTATCCAAAAGAAAATGAGACATAGTATTCTAAATAGTTAAGATGTACTCATTAAGAAGGAATCATCACTATACAGCATTCTTGGCGTCTTTGGAATGATTAAAGTGCATAATATCAATAGGGTATTAAGAATATTGCATAAAGGTTTGCAATCTTCAGTGCCACTAACAGTCACAGAAATACCTGCATGGGGAAAGCAGCTCTATCCCAAAGGTACTACTATCCTGACCTGTTGCTGCTCATGGCCCTTTCTTCAAGCACCACCATTGTGGTAAGGAGCTGGAATAGAGGCAAAATTAACAAAAACCAGGACACTCAATCCAACTGTTTCTGGTTGAAAGGAATTATTATTTTAGGGCTACAGGGACTCAGATATAACTTATACCTCATTTCCTTTGACACTTTTTTCCCTAGGCAAATTAACTGAGGTTCTGATAAGTACACTAAAATGAACAACTTTGCCCTGTCTGGTTAAAAAAAATTGACCATTACCAGGATTCACTTAAAACTATGCCTTAGTAGTGATTTATTTTCATCTAAGATCAGAGAAAATGCTTTAAATACTTCCTTCCTGAAATTTACACACATTTGTGTGCATGAAGTCTCAAAGATAGTAACATTCTCATTAGTACTTAGATAAGACCTATCATTAGTTGGCTGAGATGAAGAAAAATGTAGTTAATTTATATAAAGCCTAAACAGTATAATTCTGTAATCTTTTACCCTCCCCAAATGAAACAATTCTAACAATGCATCTTTTCTATTATTCTTAAGCCAAGGGGACTTATGAAGCTGTTTCCTATGGTGATCAAGAAATGGAGAAAAAAATGGCTAAATGGAAAAAGTGAAAGTTGTGACCTGTTAAAACCCTTTGTTTATATGTTTTTGGCAATAGTGAAAAATAAAATTATAAGAAGGGAGCATTATTATGATAAAAAGGCACTTTTCCATAAGCATTTAATCTAGATATAAAATATTAATTTAAAAAATTTCCTGAAAGAGAATAGTGGAGTAAAAACAGAACTTTATTAATAAATGAGGCTAGAATGGCATGAAATTAAATGAGGATTAAAGAAGTAATTAGAACACTGGGACCATCCACAAATGATATTGTAGATATTATTCTGAAATTTACTACATTATGAACATTATCTTCACAATTTAGCTCTAGTGACACAAACAGGCAGAGGAGAAAACCTCTTTTTAATACATGTTACATGATTCTACTACCCATCTCCTAGGGCACACACTCTGAGTTATTTTTCTAATTCATCTCCTGAACTACACAGTCTCTCTGTACTGAGTCCCTCCTTGTAACCAAAGGCATGCAGAAGTAAGACGGCAGTCTTGGTTAGAGATGAAGCCTATGGTCACAAAGCAGAGTAAAGCTAACAGATCTCATATAATTTTCAATTAACTAAAAAAAAATTAGGGAACAGATATTAGAACAGAAATTTTCACCAGAAAAATGAAAAATTCTTACATTACTACTCCGAGTGAAAGTTTATAACCATGTTAAATTTGAGACTTTAATTATTAAATCATTTTATTCTGATCATTAATTGTTGATGCATCTAACAGATTTTACTTTTCCAAAACAAGCATTTATAATGGTTAAATGGTCAACAAGAATTATTATCTTAGTTCTGGAGGGACTCAGATACAGCTTCTTTCTCATTTCCTTTGACACTACTTTTCCTAGGTAGATTAGCTGAGGTTATAATGGGCAGGAAATGCACTAGAATGAAATTCCAAACTACATCTCATGTGATATTACCAAAAAAAAAAAAAAGAAAGAAAGAAAGAAAGAAAAAAGCAGGGATGGATGGATGGAAGGAAGGAAGGAGGGAGGAAGGGAGGAAAAAAGGAAGATCTCTCATTAATACTGCTAATACTGCTTCTATAATAAAGAAAGCCCTTTTAAACAACCTGTTCTAGGGAGACTGGGTAAAGCAGATTTGCACTGGCTAAATAACAGCATGATACTCTAATCACAAAGGTAACAAGATAAAGCTCAGAGGCAAAATATGACTTCTAATTATCTTCTCCCATGTTGGTGTAGATATATAATGGAATGACAATAAGGAATTAACACACACACACACACACACACACACACACACACACACACACACACACAAGCTCCAAGCATTAATGTGAGTTGCTGAAAGCAAGAACAATTGAATGTAACAATATAAAGAAATAAAATGTGGTTCACAGTTTATTTAGGTCCTTCTGCCAT
Organism: Daubentonia madagascariensis; assembly: GCA_023783475.1. Classification (NCBI taxonomy): domain Eukaryota; kingdom Metazoa; phylum Chordata; class Mammalia; order Primates; family Daubentoniidae; genus Daubentonia; species Daubentonia madagascariensis. Next base: position 5,173,064 of record JAKFHU010001224.1, read on the forward strand.
AAATAAATTTAATAAATTGTTGTTTCTATGGCCTTTGCTGGCTTGACTCTTTCCTATATGTAGCTATAACTTGTAACAGTAATCAGGAAACTGCATTATTAGCACAAGTATCAACCACTGAGCTTCAATAAGAAGACAAATACTCTTTGTAACCAAATCTTACATTCAGAATGTTGTACTTAACATTGACCTTTAGGGGTAAGGAACATTTAACAATGTAAAAAAAAAAAATCTATCATTATTGAATGAGAATATGGTAGCATAGCACAGCCCTTGAATAAATAATCACAAAATTTATGAGAATAAAAATTGGATTTTCTGCCTCCATCCAATCCAACCACTACAGTTCAGGTGTATGTTCTGTTTTAAACTTAGGTATTATAAAACAGAAAATTGGTCCCAGTGACTTGGCATTGCCAATCAGCATTTTACAATGAAAAGCCTCTTGCTAAACAACAGAACAGAAGTCAGCACACAAGCCAGTCTTCTTGTCACCACTTCACCCATAGTGCAGTATTAATAATCATTCTAATTAGAACCTGGTGAACAAACAGACTTCTTGAGTCTCTTATGATATCTCTGAGAAAACAAATTCAGAAAAAAAACTTACATTTTTTTATTTCTACTTTTTCTTTTCATATCTGCTGGGTTAGCTTTGCCTGACATTACAGTCAACCCTGCTCTAGGGTTAGAGTTTTATATTTTAAAACCGAAGCACTGGATTGTGTAGCTGATCCTTCTCATAACCTGAACTATATTGGGTAATTCTTCCCAACAGGGGCCAAGGGAGAAGAGATATATTGAGGAAAATACTTCTGGTTCAGAGAATTTATAAAGTAGCTCTGGATATTACAAGATGGGGAAAATGTTATTAAAATTACAAACATGGGTTTTTTTAGTGTCTTTATAAATAAAAGCCATAGGATACAGAAAGCCAATTAATAATAACAATAAAATATTAAATATATAGTGAGCAAAAACTGAATGGCTCATTCTTGTGAAACACCATTTGACACAACTGCTTCAATGGGTTTCCTTACTCTAACATTTTGCTGAGTGAAAGATCCAGCAAACACACAGTAAACTGCCTTTAGCCCACTAATAACACCAACGAACTGCCTGATGGAATGGCCACAGATGAACAGGTCATTTGTTTCAAAAGATACTTAAATACTCAATAAAGACATAACAAACCCCCCCTCACTGTTATCAGACGCCACGTTGTGGTAGAACATCAGACAAACTCACAAATTTACCACAAAAATGTGTGGCAAAAAAGAATAGTTTATATATATGTATATATATAAATTTCTATATTTATGCCAATGTACTCACTCAGTACAAATAGCAAAATAGTATACCATTTCCTAAATACAAAATATAGCTTTCCAAAAAAATGAAACACACATTAGATATAAACCATCCAAAACTTGAACGATTGAAAACTGTATTCAAAATTAAATGACCCAGAGTAGGTCTCTTTCTGAAAAGTTCCCTTCATATCGGCAAGAAGCCTGTACTACTGAAAACGTAATTCAATGCCTCTCAATCGGAGAGAGAAAGAAAGAAAGGGCTGAGGGTGGAGGGAAGAATACATAAGAAGAAAGAGAAAAAAACAAATTAGAAGAGCACATTCAAAGAACAAAGACCATCACAAAAAGAGGGAAAAATCTGGCTGTATAAACAAAACCAACACCACAATTCCACACAGTTCAACTAAATGTATAGAACAAAAATTGAACAGAAAAGTAGCCTTCAACAACAATTAACAGGCTATTTTTGTACACTTAACAAATAAATGAAACAGATAAGGATACCAAAACATTATATCAACACACTGAAGCCACACACACGTTGGCCTTATATTGCATTGACAGCTCTCCACATGCCAAAAGGAAAATGAGACGTAAGCATGTATCACAGGTGGTAGTGAGAAGCAGGCATCCCATGGGTGGCAAGAACACCCAAAACTGTATAACTAATGCTACAACTGCAAGTTCTGGAGTGTGTTATTTTGCTCTTTATAGATGTAACACAAGTTAATTCTTCATTTTAAGTCAATTATATGACCCTGTAAAGCCTAAGGCTTGTGGGAACCATCAGGTAAGTGACCAAGTAAAGCACTGAGGTGACAAGTGAATTTATACTCACTGCAGCTCAGGGAGAAGTGATGTTTCAAGAAATTTTGGTTTGCCTTTTTTTTTCCAATTAAGATTTACACTGTTTCCTATTAGAGGGAAAAATTTGAAGACTTCGGAACAGCACCGTTCATGGGGAAAAAAATGCATTGTTTCTCAGGAATCAACTCCCAATAATTCCCAAAAGAGTACTTCCTGTCCTGTGCTGCAGGATTGCTAGGTCACCCTAGATTAAAGTGGCCTTTTCCCTTAAGTTGCTACAGGGTCACAAAGCCAGTAGTATATTAGTACTTGTCTAAAATAAAGTGAAAAAGAGGTGGAAAATAATATAGATGCATATAAAAAGGAAATACCAGCCTAAGACTGGGTTAAGAAGAAAACAGACTGAAATCATTCTGTCAGTTTTAAAGTACTGTAGGAGGATATCAGAACATAATTCACCATATATTATCCCTTTCATTTTTTATAGAGCAAGATAATTATTTTTCTATGCACAGTTATGGCTAAACCCCTTAGTAGAAACATAGAGAATTAACAACTCTCTGAAAAATAAAATCAATAGCATTCCAGCCATCCCCAGTTTTGTGTGTTGTCTGCCTTTGTGTTAAATCAAGAGTCCTCTTATCTGCATAGAGTTCTTAATACAGCTTATTTCTCAGAATGTTACCCCTTCAGTTTCTCCATAAAAACTGAAAAAAGATTCCTTTGCTTTGGCCAACAGCTGTGCTTTTTATATTTAAAAAAATCACAGCCTTAGTTATTCTTGAATTTTACTTTTTCAAAAGCCATTACTTGACTAAAACAATGCAGAAAAAAATGAAGAACAAAAGTAAACATGACAATTATTTTCTAATAGCAATAATAACTGAGTGGTCCAGCCTTGAAATTAAACTGTACTTTTAAAGAAATTGCGCCTAGGAAAATAGCAACAATTAATTCTGTCAGCTGGAAACTCAAATTGGTTCTCAGTCATCACTGTTATTAGGAATATAAAATATGAAGACGTTAACATCGATGGCTAATCACTGCAACAGACATCATGGGTGTGCTCTTTTGCAGTCAGAGTAAAATCTATCCATTTACTCAAATACAGTTTTTCATATTTTGTTTTGTTTTTGAAGTAACAGTTCAGTAATCCTCATGGAACCATAAGATCTCAGGACATCTTGGAATCAGGATTTTCTTCGTGGAATTTCTAAAAAAACGAAAAAGTTTAATATAACTCACTAGGAAGGGAAAACATTTATAAAGTTCCTGTCACCCTGAATGATCCTAAAGTATATTACAGTACTGTAAATGAAACTTTATCTTTGTCCTTCCACGGACTTTTCTGACTCAATATTTACTTCTTGAAGAAGGGAGAAATGAGACATGATCATAACTAATATACAGTATAAAGGAAACACACTCTGCACATTCATCAGATGTTTTGTTATTCCAAGGCAAAGAAGTTTAGAGCCAGAAGGAATGCCCAGTATAGGCTGAGTATCCCTTATGCAAAATGCTTGGGATCAGAAGTATTTCCAACTTCAGATTTTTTCAGATTTTGGAATATGTGCATATACATAATGAGATATCTTTGGGAGGGGACCCAAGTCTAAACACGAAATTCATTTGTTTCATGTACACCTGAAAAGATGCACCACAGCTACAGGGGGCTGGGAGGGTCTTTTTTCCTTTGGGGATGCTAAATAAGGAGTTGTACACCTGAGTTTTGACTGTGACCCATCACATGAGGTCAGGTGTGGAATTTTCCCCTTTTGGCATCATGCTGGCACTCAGAAAGTTTCAGATTTTGGAGCATTTCAGATTTTGGATTTTCAAACTAGGGATTTTCAACCTTATTAATAACATGACCATAAGCGATCACTCAGAGTAATTTATTCAGAGTAAAAAAATACCATCTTGTGAGAAAGACGTATTTTAAAAGATTAGAAACTAAACTGCTATTACTTAACACAAATCTTTAAGAAGAATAAAATTGGATGCTTTTCAATAAGAAGCCCAAAAATACTTACACATTCAGTTAAAAGGAACCTGTCAAGTTGTTCCCTTGGTTTTGCAATGAAACAAGCAAATCAATCTTTTCGATATTCTGGTTGGTATTTATAGAGGATGCCAGCGGAGAATTCTCTGACATTTGCTGAGAAAGAAGTGTTGTCACAGGTGGCTGGCCCTCGTTTTGTGGTTGGCCTGGCTGACTTATGGCCATCAACTGATCTGGCAATGTAGCTGGTCCAGAAGTTAAAAGCTGACTGCAGTCTGCAAAGACATTGAAAATAGAAGACACCTGATTAGTAAAGATTCATGAGAAGATATTTATTAGTTGCTGGGGGACATGCATTACTGTGTTCACCTAGTATATGATTAAAAGTTGAGATATCTGACAGTTCAAGAAAAAGGTATTCACAGAATGGTACTGAAATTCATCTTAGGTTTCCTCTAAGTAGTATATAAAAATACATCTTTGCTTAGATATCATTAAGTCCTATATCATTTCCTTGGTACATATATTAAAGATGGGTTTCTACTTCCTTAGAAACTATTTACTTCAATTGGCTATTATCTGTCATTCTTACTTCATTTCCCTTTCAAGTTTATAGCTTAAAATGGCAAACACACATTTTTATATATTACCATATATAATCCTCTCAATATCCTTTTCAAGTATGTAATATCACCATTTTAGATGTCAAAATTGAGGCCCATGAAAGTCAACTTGTACAAGGATCTCTTAAGTGGTAGAGTTCTATCAGTGCTCTTTAAATGATTGTACTTTGCTTCCTTCTAATAATAATAATAATTTGACCATTTCAATTAAGTAATGAGAAATTAGAAAGATGTTCTTACTATTTTGAATGCCAAATAAGAACATTCCTGAAGTCTGCTGAGATGAACCAGGAGAATTCTGTAGTTGGTTCATTGTGCCTCCTGCAGTGTTGTGAAACAAAGTAGCTTGTGTTTGAGGTGAAGATGTAGCTCCTTGGATTCCAGGCATGTTGTTCTGAGGGGAATAAAGAGGAGACTGTTGCATGTCTTGTTGGTTTATACTGGTCTGCAATGCAGACATGGATGCTGGAGAGAGGAAGAGTGTTACTTGTTGATCTTGAGAACTAGGTGACCCTTGTACCAACTGAATCTGAGGAGAGCTATGGAACAACGAGGTCTGTGATGATTCAGACTGGGTAGGACCTGGGTTCTGAAGTGAGGAAACTGTGGACTGATTCTGAAATTGCATGGGCTGCTGCTCTTGATTCATTGGGGCCATGTTACTTTGTTGGTGAAAAATTGACTGGTTCTGTTGCTCCTGATTAGCCATTGGATTTTGATTTGGGTTGAATATCATGTTTGGTGGTGGTTGCTTCTGAGATGCCATTGTAGCCATGGTATTCTGATTACTGAATAAAATGCTCTGCTGCTGTTGCTGCTGCTGTTGTTGCTGCTGCTGCTGCTGCTGCTCCTGGGATGGAGAGTTACTCTGCATAGCAACTATTGAGTGCTGTGACTGGAAAATTGTTCCTTGTTGGTTTTGAGGAATTGGATTAGGTGGAAGGGAGCCCAGGGACACCTGAGGCTGAAATAAACCTTGCTGGGAGGGTTGTGCTTGTTCTTGGGAAAGCATAGGGGTCTGGATATGTGATATTGGAGCTTGCTGTTGGAAAGCAGCTTGCTGTTCAGGGTTTGATGTTGACTGAAGTGGAGAAATTGAGTTCTGTGCTGCAAAAAATGAAATCTGTTCTTCTTGGGCCACCGTGTTAGTCTGAAGATTATTCATAGGACTCTGGGAAAGAAATATGTTGGTTGACTGCTGGTCTTGAGGAACTGAAGAGCCCTGTAACACAGCAATGGTACTTTGAGAGTGAAACATTGGAGGCTGCATTTGTTCAGAGGAAGTTGTAGAAGTCTGACTGTGGACAATAGGATTTGGACTATGAAAAATAGAACCTTGCGTTTCCTGGGAAAGGTTCTGAGCATCGGCAATAGGATTTTGAGGATGAAAAAGTTGAGCCTGTGAATGAGAAGACTGCTGCAAAAAATTCCCAGATTGGAGTGACATCATCTCATTACCTTGCTGGAATAAACCATTGCCTTGTTGCTGGGTACCACTATTCTGAACATTCATCATACTTTTTGTAGATGAAAAAAGGTTAACTTGAGGTTGATTGTCCCCACTATGTTGCATCTGGACCATGGTCTGAAAGACACTGTTCTGCATCTGTTTTGCTTGTGCCCCAGTTTCTTCTCCATCTCCCGAACTTGATGTCTGAAACATGGTAGTCCCAGGGGTCGCAACCTGCTGTGTGGTGGTTGTAGAAGTTTCATTTCCAGAAACTGCAGGAGGAGAAGAAAACAATTCACACTGCATTTGCATGTCCTCACTGGTAGATAATGCACTCATCATGTGAGAAGTCTGCTGGTAAACCGGCGATTGTTGAAGGTTTCCATTTGCTGAAGCAGATGAAGGGAATAACTCTGACTGAATCTGGGCAGCTGCCTGGCAGATACTCTGCTGCATCTCTATCACCATTGCAGCTGATGATTCCATCACTTGCTGTTGCTGTTGTTGCTGTTGTTGATTGGACAACGTGTTTTCAGTCTGTGGATGAACACTTTCAGCTCTTCCAGGTATTAAATTATCTGGTCTGGTATGGACTGTTGGCTCTGTTGAGGAAAATATTCCAGGGCTTACGCTATTTTGAATTTGACTGACTTGCTGAAAAATGTCTGCACTAAGCTGTTCTTGAACATTCTCATTACCATCTGGAGCAGAAAATAAAACTGAAGATAACTGTTGTTGTGCCTCTAAAACTTGTTGGACCAAGTCAACACTCCCACTGCTGCCACTAGCAGTACTGCCTGTAAAACTTCCTGCTTGCAACTGCTGAATAGTATTCTGTAGCTGACTCACACTATTTGGTGACGGAAAAATATTTGATGAAATCTGCTGCTGTAAAGTCTGTGCTTGTTCTTGCAATGGTGACTGCTGCTGTTGTTGTGACGCCTCAGTCAGTTGTGACAAATTAACCACTGTGCCATCTGACTGTAATACCTCCCTAGATTGAGATTCTCTGGTCTGGAACTGTGTAGCCTGCTGCAGCAGTGCATCACTGTTGGGCAGCTGACTAGAAGCAGAAACTGCTGGAAAGGTACCAGGTTGTGAGATGTCTTGTGTTTGGATAGTTGTCAGGGTCTCTGGGTTGTACACCTTGGGCTGAATCTGCTGCTGCTTTTCATTCTCAGAAGGTAAGTGGGAAGATGATGGTGATGAAAAAGACCCATTTCCTGCTATGTTAGAGATATTTTCTAATGTTTGCTGAGTTGATCCAACTGCCTTTGTAGTCTAAAAAATAAAAAACCCCAAATAATATGAATATATAAACATTGAACAAGCTCAAAAGATACTTCATAAATTATTATTGTCCTAAAAATATATACAGGACCAATTTTCCACTCTATACTATCATTTAGAGAACAGGTGCAAGACTATGAGTCTCCGTGATAACATCATGTCTGACTGCCATCAGGATATATTTTTTTAAAGTACTATAAGCACAGATAGTCAAACAAGGAAGTAGAAGAATAACTGGTTATTGATATGCTTTGGCAAATTAAGGGTAATAAGAACACATTAATTCTATGGCTCAGGAATGGCAGATATCAAAATATCTCCATTTTGTGGCTCATTAGTAACATTACAGGGAGGGAAACAAGTAAAAAGGGGAGGGGGAGTTATGGGAAAAGACTGTGGGGGGAGGTCTCTAATTCTCAAAATGCTAAAATTAGTACTTTCATTAACACCCCACACATCCCACAGGTCTAGCAACATATTATTAGTAATTCCTCCCTTGTCAAAATGTATATTGGCAGTCACTTTGTGTGCAATTTTGCTGAAGTATAAAGCATTCACTCTGAAAAGCAAAATTCATTAAGTGCATCCAAAGCACAATAAAAAAGAAGTCAAAGAAATAAGGAAAGTAAAATACAGCAATTTTTATATGTGAGGTTAAGAGTCGGGGCACTAGTCAATATAGCTTACCTTAAAAATAGGGGAAGATCTTTTTTCTGCTGTTACTTCCATTGGAGTAACATCTTCACTCTTAATCATACTGCTTGATATGAGTGGAGTGATCAAGGCATTCGGAAGGATATTTACCTTGTCTAAGTTGCATCCAGTAGTTTTCATTGCTGCACACACAAAATACAAAATTTAAAATCACAAAAATTACCATTTCATTCTATAATTTGTTGACTGTAAGTCATGATTTATTTTTTTGTGGAGATGGGGTCTCACTATGCTGCCCAGGGTGGTCTCGAACTCCTGGCCTCAAGCAATCCTCCTGCCTTGGCCTCCCAAAGTGCTGGGATTACAGGCGCAAGCTACAATGCCTGGCTCTAAATGTCTATTTTTTGATGCCATGATGGTAGCATGAGATACAAAACTGGTGTATCAAGATGTACACTGCCAGGCTGGGTGCAATGGCTCATGCCTATAATCCCAGCACTTTGGGGGGCCCAGGTGGGAGGATTGCTTCAGGCCAGGAGTTCAAGACCAGCTTGCACAATATAGTGAGACCCCATCTCTACAAAAAATAAAAAATTAGCTGGGCATAGTGTCACGTGTCTGTAGTCCTAGTACTCGGAGGCTGAGGCAGGAGGATCTCTTGAGCCCAGGAATTTGAGGCTGCAGGGAGCTTTTTTTTTTTTTGAGACAGAGTCTCCCTTTCTCACCCCAGCTATAGTGCAGTGGCATCATCATAGTTCACTACAACCTCAAACTTATGCATTAAGCTTTGAAGCCAGGCATTGACTCTTCCTCTCTAGTTATGAAAATCCTAGATGGCATCTTCTTCAAATAGAAAGCTGTTTTGTCTACACTGAAAATCTGTTGTTTAGTGTACCCACCTTCATCAATTATCTTAGCTACATCTTCTGGATAACTTGCTGTAGCTTCTCCATCAGCACTTGCTGCTTCACCTTGCACTTTGATGTTATGGAGATGGCTTCTTTCCTTATTAAATCTCATGAACCAGCCTCTGACAGCTTCCACCTTTTCTTCTGCAGCTTCCTCACTTCTCTCAGCTTCACAGGATGGAATAGAGTTGGGGCTTTGCTCTGGATTAGGCTTTGGTTTAAGGGAATGTTGTGGCTGGTTTGATCTTTTATCCAGACCACTCAAACTTTCTCCCTATCAGCAATAGGCTGTTTTGCTTTCTTATTTGTGTGTTCACTGGCGTAGCGCTTTTAACTTCCTTCAAGAACTTTTCCTTCGCAGTCCCAACTTGGCTAACTGGTGCGAAAGGCCTAGTTTTTGGCTTATCTTGGCTCTTGACGTGCCTTCCTCACTGAGCTTAATCATTTCTAGTTTTTAATTTAAAGTGAGAGAAGCGCGACTCTTCCTTTCACTTGAACACTTAGAGGCCACTGTAAGGTTATTAATTGGCCTAATTTCAATATTGTTGTGCCTCAGGGAATAGGGAGGCCCAAGGAGATGGAGGAATGGCTAACTGGTGGAGCAGTCAGAACACACACAGCATTTATTGATTAAGTTCACCATTTTATACGAGTGTAGTTTGTGGCACCACAAAACAATCAAAATATTAACATAAAAGATCACTAATCACAGATCACCGTAACACATATAATAATGAAAAAGTTTGAAATATTGTCACCAAAATGTGACACAGAGACACAAAGTGAGCACATGCTGCTGGAAAAATGGCGCTGATAGACTTGCTTAATGCAGGGTTGCCACAAACCTTTAATTTGTAAAAAATACAGTATCTGCAAAGCACAATAAAGCAAGTGCAATAACATGAGCTATGCCTGTACTTTTTTTCAGCCTCATATTCTTTATCCTCTCCTTCAGGAATTCCAATGATATGAACATTAGATTATTTTCTATTGTCCTACAGATCCCTGAGGATCTCTTCTTCTTCCTCTTTTTTTTTGGAGATAGGGTCTTGCTCTGTTGCCTGGGCTAGAGTGGCGTGGCATCATCATAGCTCACTGCAACCTCAAACTCCTGGTTTCAAGCAGTTCTCCTGCCTTAGCCCAAGTAATTGGGACTACAGGTGTGTGTCACCACATTTGGCTAATTTTTCTATTTTTTTTTTTTTGTAGAGGTAGGGTCTTGCTCTTGCTCAGGCTGGTCTAGAACTCCTGGCCTCAAGCATCCTGCCTCGACCTCCCAAAGTGCTAGGATTACATGCCCGGCCCCATTCAGTTCTTTTTATAACTTCTTTCTTTGCTGCGATTTTTTTTTCCTTTTATTTCAGAATATTATGGGGGTACAACACTTTGTTTATATATGTTGCCCATGCACTGCCCATGTCAGAGCTACAATCGTGGACATCCCCTAAACTGTGCACCCCGCATCCATTCAGTGAGAGTTTTCCCATCCCCAACCCCTTCCCGCCTGCCCGTCCCCTGATGAGTATTATTTCCATGTGTGACATAAGTATTGATCAGTTAGTACCAATTTGATGGTGAGTACCAGTGGTGCTTGTTTTTCCATTCTTGTGATACTTTGCTTTGAAGAATGGGCTCTTGCTCCAACCAGGATAATACCAGATGCGTTAATTCACCGTTGTTTTTTATTGCTGAGTGAGGTTTTCTATTTTTTTATTTCTTTCAATGGAATTCATAATTACTTGTTGAAGTAATTTTATGGTGGCTTCTTTAAATAGCCACCATAATAGTTCCCACATCTGATTCATCTTAGTGTTGACATCAGTTGATTTTCTTTTCTCATTCAAGTTGTGATTTTCCTGGTTCCCAGTATGACAAGTGATTTTTTTTTTATTGTTTCCTGGGCATTTTGGATATTATATTAGGAGATTCTTGATTCTATTTAAATCTTAATGCATGTAGTTACCCTGTTTAACCTGTGTAGGTTCTAGTCTACTTTTATGTACTGTAGTTTCAATGACAGTTTAGTTTTCTGAGCTATACTCTGGTCTGATTTGTTACCCTGGCTCTTCTCGAGCTGCACCTGGATTCCTGCTGCTGCCTTCGTGAGAAGAAGGTGCTTCCCTGGGCTATCTGGTGTCATTAGGTGGGGGTGAAGGATGCTGGACCTGCAGGATGGAAAGCATTTGTCCTGGTAGGTTCTCTGGTCTCCTATTGCCAATGGGCTTCCCACCCTATTACTGCTGGTGCTTTTGGAAGCAGGCAGCACCTACATGGGCTGCCCTCTACCATGGGTGGAGAGTCAAGAGAGCAGTGCATTTGGATGGCTCCCTACCACTGGCTGAAGGGTTGGGAGACCCCAGGCCTCGTTCACCTTCTGCATCTGGGTTGCCTTCTGTCACTGGGTGGAGGGTTGGAAGATGCCTGGCCTATACCTCCTTCTGCTCTTGGGAAGAAGGTTAGGAGCTGCTGGGTCTGGGTCTCTCTCTCTGCTGCTGGGTGAAGGATATGGAAACACTGGGCTTGCTGGGTGCTGCCAATGCAGGCAGAGAATCTGCTTGCTGTTGTCTGGTGTAGGGTGGGGAACAGGTCAGCCCTCCAAATTCTAACATTGCCATTCTTGCAGATAGATCGATCTGCTGCTGCTGGCATATATGTGGCCCATGGGCAGATCAGGCCCACTGACGCTGGCAGGTGTTGGGTATAGGGTGGGTTGGCTCTCCTAGCTTCTGCTGTTGCTGCAGGAATGGGTGGGGCAGGAATGGGTGGGGCATAGGTTGGCCCCCAAACTCCACTGGTGGGCCAGCTGCTGCCACTCAAAATGATCATCCCACTAGGTCTCTGCTGAGTTTTTACTTTCTTAGTCCTTTGGTCAAAGAGAGCAGGCTTTTCTTGCTTATTTATTGATTTTTTTGTGTGTGTATGCCTGTTGGCAGTTTTGGGCTATAGGACTCTCAGGTGCCCAATTTGGGAAAAGTGGGAGACGAAACAAAAACACAGGAAACTCATTGTGGTGGTGTTCTTTAAGTTCTGAGGCCCTAGCCAGTCCACCTCCTTTCCATATTTCAAAGTCCTTTTGTGATTTTTGAATTATTTCCAAGCTATTTAGTAGTATTTAGAGGAGAGGAGGGGGGAAAAGTGAGTCTATATTATTTTTTCCCAGAACCCACAACCGTATTTTAATGGGCCTTTAAACAATATTAAATGGCTTGAGAGATGCCAACTTACCTTTTCTTCCTACATTTTCGATATGTATTTATTGAGCCCCTACAATATTCCAGGCACTGTTCTAGGTTCTGGAGATCCAGTGATGAATAAGATGGGTAAAGTCCCTACTACCTGAAAATTACATTCTAGCAAGGGAAGAAAAAATTGAAAACAAGTAAAGTCTGTGTACTACCTACAGTCTGGGGGAGACTTTTTAAGCCAATTCAGAAAATCCATATGGTAAATAAGAAACACATATTTAATCATCCCAAGAGATTTGAATTTGTGGAGAATACTGCTACTGATAGTTTATGCCAAACAGTTTTTAAACAGCTTTCTCTTCCACCCATACCAAATAGTAACAACTTTTGAAACTTAGAATAACGATTTTTACCAAGTCTGTTGCTAGCAAGCAGCATTTAGGTCAAATATATATATGTTTGGCTAAAATGTGAATTAAGATTTATAAGAGAGGAAATAGTATAGAGTGAAAAGAATATAGACTTTTGTGGGAAATCTAAGTTGCAACCTCTATTGAGCAAATCATTTAAACCTCTCTTAGCTTTGGTTTATTCGCCTATAAAATGAAATTGAACTAAATTATGTCTATGGGTCCTCCAAGCTGCTAAACCTTGCCACATAGTTGCAACCAGTTAGAGAAAAGTATATGCTCTCGATTATTTTTCAAACTCATCCAGTTACTCCTTACAAAGCTGAAACTGAGAGAATGCACATCAATACTTTATCCCTAGGTCCTAAACCTGCATCATAGAGTCTTTGAGCAATCTATTTAGTTTATACAAACATCTATCTGTACCTATATAGATATAGGAAACTTTCGAGAAATATTCCCAAGAAATTGTTAATAATAGTGTATACCATACACTTTTTCTTATTTGACTTGTATTACTTTTGTGTTAGGGATACATTCACAGCTGGGTAAAGCTTAGAGAGAAAGCTTTCAATATCTGGCCATAGTATCATCTTTGGGTATCAAGTTCTAAATCTTAATGTAATTGATGGCTATTTATAAGAATGTTACTTGGAGGATTATTGCCATAATACAAGTTTAAAAGCCATTTATGATGCTCAGTCTTCATCTTTAAAGTATAACTAAGTAAATCTCCATACAGCACCTTAGCATAATACTAAATTATGCTTTTTTTAATCAGTCAGAAATCTCCAATCAATAATATTATATTTAATACGCCTGAAAGAATGGTCCTGCTAACGGCTAAAAAGAAAATAAATTTCTAACTGGCAGCCACTTAGAGTAACATAAACCCTACCCTCTAAGGTTAGTAACATGAAGATCTCTCCTACAGAGATGTTTACCTAGCAATTAAAAGAAGCTGAACAGACAAAAGATGGTATAAGTCCTCATTAACATTCACCAGAGCTAGTCAATTCACATTCCAAAAGGGAGAAAGTTTCTGGGAGAGGGGAGAAAAGGGTAGACTATCTGATGGACTGTCATCAAAAATTCACTGACTATAAAAAGGTTTTTTGAGTATTGTTTAGAACAGCCTTGAAAAAGTTCCTGAGTGGACAATAAGAGTGCGAACTTCCCCCGCTTCCTCAAGAAGAGATGGTACCAGATGCCTCCCGCTATTAAGAAGAAAAAACTTATTTCTGTTATCAATCTGCTACATGAAAAACAGAAAAAGCCAACACAGCAGTTTCTCAGCTGTCTTCTGCTAATTGGGCTACAGTCATAACCACCACCCCCCTACCCCCAGCCTGCCTTAATAAAGAGTCAGAGTCATTTGGCCTCAGGGCTGGCACCTCTATTTCTGGTGCTGTGCACTCACTCTCTTTGGAGAGAGAGTAAATAAATTTTACCCTTCTGTATATCCTAATCACTGTCTGAGAATTCTTTCTCCATTCCACCGTGAACACCTAGTAAATTTCACACCCTAACAATGACAAATGAAAAATTTAAACTAAGATAGTTTAGTATTCAATGTAATTTTATATCTTCATAAAATTATTTTTATCATACTTTCATTTGGTAAGTGATTGTCAAAATAAGAAGGTCTGAATTGTAAAAAAAGAATAATACACATATGTCTGTCTCTTATTCCTTTTTTAGGCTAGCAAGATTTTGATCAAAGGACTAAATCTTTTTTTTTTTTTTTTTTTTTTTGGATACAGGGTCTCACTCTGTCGCCCAGGCTGGAATACAGTGGAACAATCACAGCTTACTGTAACCTCAAATTCCTGGGCTCAAGCAGTCCTCCTGCCTCAGTTCCCAGAGTAGCTGGGACTACAGGCACGTGCCACCATGCCCAGCTGATTTTCAATTTATTATTCTTTTTTTATAGACAGGGTCTCGCTATGTTGTCCAGGTTGGTCTTGAATTCCTGGCCCCAAGTGATCCTCCCGCCTCAGCCTCCCATAGTGCAGGGATTACAGGTGTGAGCCACTGTGCCTGGCCAAGATATTTTTATTATTAAAAATTATATACAGCATTTAAAACCTTTTAACCATCAATTCATAATCTTACATGAGAAACTTCATATTGGATTAGACTGTGTGCCAACCACAGTCTCTGATACTCTACGAAAACAGCATTAAGAGATTTTTGGAGACAAGCATAAATGCCTCAAAGGTAGCAAAGGATAGACCACACATATTCCTGACTTTCTTTAACAATTCATTAATTAATTATGGTATTATTCATCTACTTATGTTTGAATGATTTTTGCTTAGATGTATTACCTTACACATCGAAGCTCAATCAATATTTTTAGAATCCTAGCTAAGTGACCATGGCAAATTACTTAACCTCTCTGGACCTTTGGCTTCCTTATCTATGAAATGAGAACAGTAAGTAACCTACCTCATAGCTTGGAAGATGAAATAAGATGATGCTTGTAAATAGCATGGCATATTGCCTAGCACTTAATATATGTTCAATAAGTGTTAGCTCAATAAGTGGCTATCTACAGATTTGTGAATTTTCCTTTAGTGGAATCTGATAATCTTGGCAGTTTATTTACTAGTCCACAATTCCTCACGTATCTACCCTGGAAAGTGTTCATGGTCAGAAATTATAATGGCAAGCTATATTGAACACATCTATATATGTGAGTGCTGAATTTTACTACTGACAGTAGAAAAAAATGTTATTGTATTTGATAAAATTTATTAAGCATATTATGTCCGTTGAAAACATAAATGAGTACAGTATTTAAAATTTTTTATTTAACTTGATTTAACTTATATGAATTTAAGGGCAGAAAAATATAAGTAAAAGCCAAAATTAAGATATATGCCATTATGTAATTGGCAACTTCACACATAAAGGCACAAAAGCATCATCATAGTATACCATAGCTACATTAGAAACCTGCTAAAGGCCAGGCATGGTGGCTCACGCCTATAATCCTAGGACTTTGAGAGGCCGAGGTAGGATGATCACTTGAGACTAGGAGTTCAAGACCAGCCTGGGCAACATATTGAGTCTCTACAAAAAATAAAAAAATTAGCCAGGCGTGGTGGCATATGCCTGTAGTTCCAGCTACTCGGGAGGCTGAAGCAGGAAGATTGCCGAGCCCAGGAGTTTGACGTTGCGGTGAGCTATGATGACAGCACTGCACTCTAGCTAGCCTGGGCAATAGAGCAATAACCTGTCAAAAAAAAAAGGAGGAAAGAAAGAAAGAAATCTGCTAAGGAAGTAATCTGCTCTGTCACATTATAACATCCTGAAGATACAGTTTATCTTCATTGTTTCTTGAGATTGGTAGAGAAATAAATAAAGATGTCAGAAGGAAGAATGATAATTTAAGAAGGTAAATCAACTTTTTCAAATGCCTATAGTTCATATTTCTGTCTCTTCAGTCTCAATGTCAAGTATTAACCTTATTGGTAGCAAGAAGTTTTAAAGACTCTATTTTACACCATTTTACTGTACATATACTTTTAAGAATTTTAATACTGGGGAATCAAAAAAAAACTCCTCCATCCCAACACATATTTTAAAAATTATGTTTATATGCTGAATGAAGGAAAGTATCAAATTGAAAAACAAGTCTGCCTTCAGTTAAGTTAAACAAATATTTATTTTACAATATGGAAGATATCCTCCTAAGTGTTGTAAGTACATAAGGGAAAACAAAATACTAAGGTTTGCTAGAGAAAACATATAGGATCACCTACTTACAATTTTTAAGAAGAATCAAATTGGTACCTTTCATGGCCTCTTCAAAAGAGCAAGGTCTTGCTGGACTAGATATTTCCTTCTTCACATTTACATTCAAAGCACCAGCTACCGCTATTTAAAAAAAGATTAATATATTTATTTAAATTTATTCACCCTAAAAAATTTGTACTTTAAAATCTTTAATTGGAATATTTTGTCACAAAGCATCACTAAATTATTTGTTTAGCAGAAATTCTAGGTTGAGATAAGTTTTTATAACCAGCAGTCTATCCTTTCACCAATCTCCAAGTGGGCAGAGCATATGATCACTTACCAAAACAAAAAGAAAAGAGCAATTTTAAAAAAACCTTCTTATAACAGTACACATGTTGATGATATCAGATGAACAGAAGACTGATGTAAGAATATCAATCATTTAAAACTTATCAAACATATTGGAACACTAGCAAGAAAAAAATTCACCCATTCGCCTATATAAATGATTTAGTAAAAAACACTGGTTCAGAAGTATCAGTCAATTAATGTTTAAGCTAAATTAAAATAAGTATGAACATATTGAATCAATAATATTATAATTACTATTTTTGTAATACTTTGAAAAAAATCTCTGCTAGTATTAATGGAGAATTGCTAGGCTCCTGTATCTAGTCATATCAATTACATCTACTATGACAATTTTAAATTTAATGAGCCTCTGGATAGAGATCAGTTCTAAAGGATAAAGCAAATAAATGGATTCTTGCTTCAAATGACTACATGTTAATTTTATTTAAATACATTTTAATTTCTATTTTTCAGTATACTTATTTTATATTCACTAATGTGTCAAATGATAGAGTTATAACTACGTGAATAGAGGCAAAATTGTACACATCTTCTCCTAAGAATAAAGTTAAATAATTTATCTTAGTATGTTGCACAGTAATCCAACAAATGATTTACAGACAATTGAATGGAAAAGAAATCCATATATAATTTTTATGCATGACATTAATTCTAACAATTATAGATTTTAAAATAGAAACTAATCTTTGAAAAAATTTTAAATTTCTACTTTTGAATCAAATTATTAGTAATCTGTTTTTATAGCAGCAAAATATAAGTATTATATCCATTTCTTAAAGAAATCACAACTGCAGAGTTACAGCAAATAATGTCTAATGTAATTTTTGTGTCTGAATAAGCTGCAATAAAAAAGTTAAAGATGCTTTAATGCTGAAGCAAAGCTTCAGTGACTAACTGGCATTAAAATAAAGGTTTTATGACTCTGCAAAGTATCTAAGTGCCTGACAGCATATACATAAGATATATGATTTGGGCAGTATAGCCCCAGAGGGTGTTAGAAAAGCTGTGTCTGGCAGAGCATGCAGAGGCAGGATAAGCCTTAGCCCTGACCCTACCTTTAGGCCATGTACCAAGTATCCAGGATCCCCACATTTTCTGTATAACCATCCGAGATCATATGAGTACTCTTAGACCTATTGGGTAGACAGAGCTCAGAAGCACTGGCTAGGGTGTCAAGACCCTCCAAGTATAGGATAGAGACACAAGTGGGAAAAGAAGGGTGGCAAGCCAGGGATCCTCTTTCCCCATGCTGTCATATTCCATTTTGGAATTCTAAGCAGTTCAAAAATTCTAAATTCAAATATGGCCTTCCAGGTTGTTATGAAGGTATTTTGGTCAAAATAGGAGCATAAGAGATATTTTACTTAATGATTTGTTAGTTTTATTTATAACTTTTAAATATTTAGACAAATGATATTAACAGTCACCATTTCTACTCCAACTTGAGAATATTAGGGTGGGCCTAGTTTTAGCTGCTATAATGATATGCTATTGAGTATTCAAATATTTAACCATAGTCCCTAAATGAATCACAACAGCTATTAGTTTGTTATACTGAGATAGGGCAAATTTTCTGTGCCCAAGATTTCCTGAAATCATATTCTCTCTCATGAACACCTCAAAAAATTATCACATTTTATAAAACACAAAAAAGTGAAATTGTGGGAAGATTCTTTAACTAGCTATATCTTAAAGACAGAAACTGAGCCATTATATCTTATTACAAAGTTTGCATTCCATATATTTATTGAAACAAGATTTTCCAAGAGTGATTGCTATCTATGATATACAAAATATGTGGGGGGAAAACTTGAAAGAACAAACATATGGTAATGATTACCTAAGTATGGCCAAAATTAGGCAATTATATAGCCTTTAAAGCAGAATACTTTAAAGCTGCTTTATTTGGCAATTAATCAAAGGGAAATCTCTAATAATCACCATTTATCACTGAGAAATGAGGATTCTTAGTGCTGATGCTAAGTACTTCAAAGTCCTGAAGTTCTCTACAATTGATTAATAAAAACAAACAAACAAATAACAACAAAATCTCAGTATTTTCAGGATAGCAAAAACTTTAAGCCTATCCCCTGACATACATCCCCCTTTTCTTCCCACACGAGTGATGAAGCCCGTCAGGAAACAAATTCGTATATATTAATTATACCATCTTTTTTTCCCACATTTACACAAGCTCCTGCACAATATTCAATGTCAATGTTTAGTAACTGCAGTTACTAAAATGCTTTAACTACCATTAATTTTAAATCAAATTTCTTTGGATTTCTGTGGCCTTCCTAGAAAGAAAACAATCAAATATTTGGTCTCTGAGTATAAACCAATCTTCTTTCTCTTATCTTTGTTGAAGCCCAAATATTATTTCTAAACTTTGCCTTTTTGGTCCAAAGTTTTTACTCGTGATCTTTTATTCTGAGACAAATACCAAGAGGTATTTTATTAGTGGTATACCTGGCACACTTTTGTAGCAAACTAGTGGAAAATAACCAATGTTGAAAAATTCAGGCATGATTAAAAATGATATAGAGAATAGATAAATAAGGTGATGGAAAGTAATTACCAAGACTAGTTTCTAACTCTGTCCTAGCTACTGTTTCCCTCACTTTTTGATGCCAGGGCTTTCTTTCCCTGCCACCTTTTTTCACCTTCTACCTCACTGGATCCTCAACTATTTGGGAATAATGTATCAATAAACTACAGATATGGAAGAACTGCTAATTCTGAAGTACTACTGAGACTGGAATGAACTAAACTAGTGGTAACCATGGCAGACACCAAGCCTAGGTGAATGGAACATGTAAAGTGTTTCCATTTCCAAAATGTTCTCCCTACTCCTGTCAGGAGGTTTTTTTCTTCTTCAGGCAACTAAATGAATGCAGGCAAATAACTCATGAAATACTTCATAGCCAGATACCTTCTGAACTTCTAACATTTCAGTTGGTCTTGTTCCTTTGATTTCTAAAATATCTTATTTTACCTAACTGCTTAAAATTATATTTTAAATATTTATTTACCACCAGTCTTTGATATTTTTTATTTTATCACTTACCACTCCAGGCTTATGTCTCACCTCTCTCAAAATGTACCCTATTAACCAGCCAAACTAAACCGTTAGCAATTTCCCAAAGTTGTTACTTTCACTTGTCTGCATATAAGAGGTACTCAATGAATGGTAATTCTTGGTAAGGAGTAACTTGCAAGATAGCTTCAGAGAGTCTGACTTCATAGCATTCCTGGCTTTTCTTTTATTATTAGAGTATAAGGTAGAAATGATTCCCTTAATTTAAGAATAAAAGCTGTCTTTGGTGGCTGTCTTCTTAGGAAATAATGCCATTTCTAAAAGAAACTAGTATCAACTGATTGACACCAGCAACCCATTCTTTTGGTTGGCTGGTCTTCTTCATATCCTTCCAAAGAACTAGAAATTAATTATTCATTTTAGTTCAGAATTTTTTATGTTGACATACCTGGGTCTGGAGTATAAGTGAATGGCTGAACATCATGAGATCTTCCAGCATTAGTCACTACATATATTCCCACTGATACAGGCAAAGTTATATGTTGGTCATGATAGGGGGGAACCTTCACAATAAGATGATTCTAATTTAAAGAAAAGTATAAGAGTCAGAAAAGCAGCAATATTTAAATTAAAAAATTTTAATTAAGTTTAAGTACATTTCCTGTTAGCTGTAAAGTTTTGAAATTCTGATTTTAAAAAAGAATATATTTTAAAGCTCAGGTTCCCAGGCATCAGGACATTAATCTTAAAATTGCTTTTAAGGTAAAGTCCAAATGTCTTACAATGGCTTACAAGGTCCCTGCCCTGTCAACTTTGTATCATTTCCATTCTCCCCCAGTGCACTATACTCTAGCCACACTGACCCCCTCAATCCATCCTTTTAACATACTAAACTCAGTTCTACCTCAGAATCTCTATCCTTGCTGTTCTCTCCAACTGTAATATTCTTCCTTCACCTCCTCGAATGGCAAGTTCCTTACCTATTTCCAGGTCTTAAACAAAGGTCACCTCTTTAGAGAAGCCTTCCCTGACCATCCTATTTAAAGTAACACCCCTCCCCAACCTGACTACTTAATCTTATCTCCATAACAGCACTTACCACTACCTAAAATTACCCTAATTGCTTTTTTTGTCTCTCTCCAACTACCAAGAACGTAAACTCCATGAGAATCTAGGCTGTTTTATTCTTCGCTCTACCTTCCCTTACACAAAATACACTCAAATATATTTGTTGAATAAAAGAATGAATATATTATGAGGAAAAAATATGCCCACCAAGAACAAAGTCACTTATCATGTTCTGTACAACTTCAACGTGAGAGATACTACTACACAATGCAGTTCACTACTTCCTAACCACTTCTCACTTAAAGTCAAATAGGGTTCAGTTTATTCAAACCTTAGTAAATCAAGGATATTTTTAGTTAGAACAGTGGGAGAAGCATCCTTATAAGAAAAGGGTAGAGTTCATAAATGTTTCACCAGTATTTATTTAAGGGGACTACATCTTCTTAGAAGATAACATGAACCACATTTGACTATTTTTCTTTTTCATGAGTAGATTATAGTAATGGAAAGAAACATTGGAGGTGGTGGTTATGCTTTTTTACTAATGATCTGATATCAGGAGGCCAAAGCTGACAGCTGAGGGTAAAGTGAATTTGATGACATTTTAAAAATTTTGTTAGACTGTAGTTGGTTGGCTCATTTGAATAGAACATGGGACAAATGAGATCAAGGTCAAGATTTCAATTTCTGAGCACTTAATTTGTTTCTGAGCCATCTTAAAACACTCTCTGAAATAAAGTCATATTATAAATAAAGAAATAGATTCTAATTTACGGCATTAACAGAATGCCTCCTAAGTTAGCCATCTCAAAAAAGCCACATACTTTAAAACCAGGTGGAAAAACACATACAAACATGCATACATCCACAGTTTTTCAGGGGGAAAATCTGAAAGCACACAAGGTCGTCAAAATGCACTGGCATTGATACAACTTCTAAGAAACAGAGTTTTTGAATCTTGTCTACCTTTGTTTTTATTCTACTGTTTAAACACTACGACTATGTCACAGATCTGTGACATAGTCGTAGTGTTTAAACAGTAGAATAAAACTAGCCTACCAGGCTAGTTACCAGGCTAGCTACCAGGCAGCCTGCCAATACTGGTGAAACATTGGCAGGCTACCTGGAGTTAAGGAGATGGTTGAATGGATAGCTTGTAAAGTATTCTTCCACTCTTAAAATTATTTCGCAAACTCTGTAATTGAAATTATTCTTCTGAATAACAACTTATTTCTTGGTAATTAGAAACAGGATTAGTATCTAAAAACCAGATGCATATTTTATCAAAATATTATATACATATAATATTCTTATTCCACTTGCTTTGGAGAGCATATTTAAGCAAAACTAACTTGAAACCAAATGAGCCTATTTTGCTACTAATTCTTCATACTTCCTTCAATCTGAATCTAGAAATTCTTGATTTGAATTAGAAACTAGGTAAATTGTGAATAGAGATCAAAAGTTGTTTTTAATACAACTCTCATGTATTAGGAGCAATTAACTACTAGTGAGCTAGGAATACAATACATATAAAACATGCAAAGGGTTTGGGGTTCTTTACAGTAGGTATAATGTTCTTTGGGGCAAAAAGAGAAGAATATCTAAATTTTAATCTCTTAGAAAAATCTGCTTGGATTCAAACTAATTTTTTTTCCCTAGCAGAAAATCTTTTTCAGAGTGTACAAACAATGGTGCTAGATATTTTTCAGTCTCCTATGAGAAAATTACCACTGCCGCGTTCATTTTACAGTTGGGAATATATATAATAGAACTTGACCAAAGACACGTTACAAAATTACTATTAGAACCAATCTGAAAATACAAAATCTCTAAACTTTTAAGTCTTTGTTTAATCCAGTCGTTCCCACAAATTCTGCTGAGGATCTTTTTTAGCATTTGTTTTAAGAATTTTCCTTCTATATTTATATTCTATCATCCCCCAAACTATCTTTTTATGTGTGTGTGTGTGTATATACATAAATGTGTTTATATATTTATTTTTTAATAGACAATTAATGTTATACTTAATTCATCTAAAGTAGTTAAAAGGAGGTAGATATAATGACTATGTACTCATCATATTTGGTGCATATATAAGCATGAGATATATTATGGCCTTGACTAGAAGAGCCAAATACTAAACAAAGAACTGTTTTCCCAGACTTCATTAATCTCAATATTTATATAATAGAAAAAGGTTAATACCTGATGAGTTGATTTTGAGGTTGCAACTAAATGGCTATTATAATTTTTCATAATTACAATTTGTAAAATTATCTTTTTTTATTTTGGAAATTAATTAATTAATTAATTAACTAATTTTTTGAGACAGGGTCTCACTCTGTCACCCAGTTAAGAGTGCAATGCCTCATCATAGCTCACTGCAACCTCAAACTTCTGGGCTCAAGCAATCCTCCTGCCTCAGCCTCCCACATAGTGGGGACTACAGGCGCATCCTACCACACCTGGCTAATTTTTCCATTTTTTGAAGAGACAGGGCATCATTTTGTTGCCCAGACTGGTCTCAAACTCCTGGCCTCAAGTAATCCTCCCACCTTGGCCTCCCAAAGTGCTGGGATTACAGGTGTGAGTCACTGCACCTGGGCCTGATATTTCTTTATTGACTACATTGAAGTTTCTTTTCTTTCAACACATTTTCTTCCCTCTAAATGTTTAATTTCTATTTCTTTTCCTTTAATATGATCTCTACAATCAATTCTCTAGGATCTCAGCTCTGATTCCACTCTAAGAAAATACTTCCCAGAAAGCCCCTTCAGGAAAAAAAAAGAAATAAAAGCTCTCTCTGAAATAGATAATAATTTTAAAATGAATGAAATCACAGAATTAATGACAGATCATATTATGATGTAGTTTGTTTACATACTTGCTTGCAAAAACCCCAGGACCTCTAGATATAGCCACCAAATAAGGACATAATTCCTTTCCATTCCACCACATGTCTTATTTTTATGATTATTCTTCTTTAATCTATTGTAGCTGGCATAACTGCCCTGAAAAAAAGTGTTTTAAAAACATAACTACCCCATGCCTCAAAGGGAGAGAGAGAGAGAAAGTGGGGTGGTGGGGGGGAGGCAGGGAGGGAAGGGAAGGGTTGGGGGAAAGAGAAGGAGGATGACTTGTTAATATAAAGTTTTATATGAAGCAGCAAGTTAAGACTATAATTTGTTGGGGCTATTTTATTAATTTGTATGGCAAGTCTCTCAATCTCCAGAACTAGTCTCCTTATCTATAAATATGCATCATAAGAATTGTAATAGAGCATTATAAGCAAGGCAGTTTACATTAATCTAACCAATTTGTCAAAAAACAAAATGTGTCGATAGCATACAAAAGTATTACATGGATAAATTAAGTTTTCGTCAGGATTAAAACTCTAGGTATGTAAGAACCTGGTTGAAATTAGGGTCTGAAGTACCCTCAGAAAGAACAAATGGACTTTAGACCACAGAGTCCTCTTTTTCTTCAAGGTGAATAAAAATGAACTAACAAGTTTTTCTTGAGTATCTGTTAAGTACTTGGAACACAGAAGAGTCACAGTACATTGCCCCTAACCTCTGGGAGTCCTCCAGAAGAAGCTACTGGTGGTTCATGGGGAGTGGGGATGGTCTTATCAAGTTATATAAGAAATAATAAAATGTCAGCATTAGAAGAAGCCTCAAATAATCTAGTGAAAGAGTTTATCTTACAGATTAGAAAACTGGGGCACAAAAGTGACTTGTCTTACTTAGATAACCCAGATTGTTAATGACAATGCATGCATTAGAACTTCAGTTAAGACCAGTCTGACAACAAACCCTAGGAGACATTGTCCAATGGTTTATGTGACAAAGGAATGACTGTTAAATCCCACTATCTCTTTTTCACAGCGTTGCAGTAGCATAAGGCTAGAGGAAAACTTTCTACATAGCATTAGTCTGAGTATTTTGGAAGCTCCACTTTATAGGATACTGTGTAGTAAAGAATTACCTTTACCCAGAGAGAGGTCTTGTCTTTGTCCTTGGCTACTGGGAGGTGATCTCTAGTCCCCTGCAATATCTCATCTGTTGGGATTATCTTTGTTTGAGGGCTTCGGCGACCAGACAGTCTAACAATGTGATTTATAATGGGAGATTTGGAACATGCTTAATTCTGTTCTGACCTCTGGCGGAAGTGAAGACTAAAGGTCAGCTGCATGGGCAGTATATGATCAAGTCTGAATAAAAACTCTGGACACCAAAGGATTGGGTAAGCTTCCCCAGTTGGCAATTCTCTGCATACTGTCACACACTGATGTGCCGACAGGGTAATGTCTCCCTGAAGATGAAAAAAGCTTGGTGTTTGGAACCCTCCTGGACCTTGCTCTATGCATCTATCCCTTTAGCTGGTTCTGATGTGTATTCTTTTGTTGTAAAATTGTAATCATAAGTGTAGCACTTGCCAAAGTTTTATGAATTGTTCTAGCAAGTTATCAAATCTGAGTGGATAGTGGGAAAACCTGAACTAGAAGCCAGCTGTTAAAAAGGGAGGGTGGCCTGGAAATACCTGAACTTGTGGCTGGTACATAAGTGGCGGTAGTCTTGGCTGTGCCCTTAGCCTTGAGTTTGGCAATATATTGGATACATAATGTTTTAAATGTTTTTATTAGTTTTTTTTAATATACAAAGGAATAAAAACTAAATTTTAAAACCACAAAGGAATTATAAACTTTTTGGATAAACTGGCTATAGATTCTCCAATTTTTGCCTCTTCCATTCCTCTCATTGTTTTCATGTGCTCCTTTCTATCCCCCATTAACTCCTTACATTAAATTTTAGGCTTTGGGTATTTTATACATTAGCTTGTTCCTGCTTCTGTCTTCTCTCTCTGATCTATACCTGTACACATTACTTTTCTGCATGTGCCTTCTATCTAACTTGCTCATAAATTTGGCCTTCTCTTCTGTTAGTCTCAACTTCTATGGGTTTGGTTATATCTGCTCTAAATACTAATTCTTAAGTCAGGTCTTGATCCTTGTTTTCAAGCTCTTATTTCTTATTATTTGGAAAAAAATATATGGTGAGGTTCCTACAAATACAGACTCATTAATATAAGTGTGATAAGTGCTTCTAAATACAAGAAGGTAACTTAAACATAAAGCACCTGGCACATAGCAGGTAATCAATAAATATCAGTTTTCCTTTGATGTAACTATATAATAGGTTAAGGTAACCCAAATCCTTGGAAAAAAATAAATATTAGTAAATAAATGTTTCAATTATTAATAATGGTAACATTTGCTAATGCTCTTAACTTTTTAAAATAGAGAACTGGTCATGTCTAGTATTTGTGGAATAATTCTATCTCAGTTTAAGAAATTCAAAAAGAAACCTATTTATTTATTTATTTAAATTAGAGACAAGGTCTTGCTCTGTCACCCAGGCTGGAGTGCAGTGGTGCAATCATAGCTCACTACAACCTCGAACTGCTGGGTTGTTTTTTTTTGAGATGGGGTCTTGCTATATTGTCCAGGCTGGTCTATTGGGATTATAGGTGTGAGCCACCATGCCACACCCAGCCAAGAAAGAAACTTTAAATGATTCATATCAATCCTATATGAAGAGGAAATTTAATCTATTGATTCAGGAAAATTTCAGAACAAAACTGAATTGCTCAGAGAGTAAACAACCAAATTATAAAAAGGCTTAAATTATACCTGATGAAATAATTCCATGTCAATTTCAGCTTCTGACTTCCAGGAGTTTTCATCTGATTAAAATAAAAATAGTGACTTACTAAATATTTGAACAATTTTTTTACTCTGTAGCTATGACTGTATCAATATAACAAAATCTCTGTACCACTAATATGCCTACTTACCAGAAACATTTTCTTGGAAAATAACCTTAGTTCCTTTTAGAAAATTCTTGCCAATTAAAAACACTTCTTCTTCTCCTTTCACTGAACAGCTATGCAAGCTTTTCTTTAAGATCTCTGGCACTCCTGCTGGCTGAGCTGTGGATATACATAAACATTCCATAAAAAGAACCACCAACACTTATTTCTTACCTAAAATCAACTTGCAATTATCCAGTTCTATGAGTTGTCTTTTATGAAGGAAGGACAGTGAATGTTTTGACAATAACACAGTTATTGGAAAGGCTATAATTCTTGCCCCACTGACATCAGGCTTGGCCATGTGACTCGTTTGGATAATGAAATGTGAACTGAAAAATAACGTGCCAAGTTCAAGCAAAAGCTTTAAGAGCCGTCACATGATTCCACCATCTCTGTTGTTGTAAGCCCCTGAGATTTTTTTTTTTTTGGTTGGTTGTTACAGAAGCATCATTTAGCCTCTACCTGTTGATAAAAACAAGTAAGTATCCCATTTTTGTTAAATACAGGTTGAGCATCCCTAATCCAAAAACCAGAAATCTAAAATGCTCCAAAATTCAAAACTTTTTGAACACTTACATAGTGCCAGAAGTATAAATTCCACACTTGACACATTATTTTATTCACTGTATTAATGGTATGTCATATTTTTTACTGTTAAGTTCTTCTGTGTGAAAAAGTATAAGAAAATGATTGCTTATTGGTAGTATATAAATTTGGAGTCAAGAATGATGGTGATGCCAAACAACCACAGATTTATCCACTTGGGTGGCTAAGATAGTGACATCTTTGTTTTTTGATGATTCAATGTACACAAACTTTGTTTCATGCACAAAATTACTAAAAATATTGTATAAAAGTACCCTCAGGCTATGTGTAATGTATATATGAAACATAAATGAATTTCATGTTTGGACTTGGGTCCCATCCCCAAGGTATCTCATTATGTATGTTCAAATATTCCAAAATCCAAAAAAATCCAAAATCTGAAACACCTGATCCCAAGCATTTCAGACAAAGGATACTCAACCTATATTTAAACAACAGATGACATTTTCAGCAATATCTGGGAGTTTAAAAGAAATTATGAACATACATAAAAATACATTGTCTAGAACCCACAAAGTTAATGTATGAACAGAATAGAAAGGGTTATTGGTCATAGACTAGCAAATATATGGCCTTTTAAATGAAGAAATATTTAAACCAATTTATTTATAGGTCACTTTTTGGAGTAACATAGGAACTAGAAATTTGTTAAGACATTCAAGAAAAAGATGGTAAATACTGTTTTGATTAGAAAACAATAAGAAGTGCAAAATTATACGAATATATTGCATTAACAAAACGAAATGTAAAGTCTAAACCTTTCCTCCCATTTTCAAACACTGTGGAAATTCTACT
Source organism: Daubentonia madagascariensis (assembly GCA_023783475.1). Taxonomy (NCBI): domain Eukaryota; kingdom Metazoa; phylum Chordata; class Mammalia; order Primates; family Daubentoniidae; genus Daubentonia; species Daubentonia madagascariensis. Next base: position 5,201,211 of record JAKFHU010001224.1, read on the forward strand.
TCACTGATTACTGTTAAAACTTTTTTTTCCTATCTCCTTTTTTCCTTTTATGTATTAAAGGCATAAGATGGCCAAATGAGGCCCTGAAGGTTTACAATGTATTTATCTTCTACATATTTGTATTCATATTACAGAAAGAACTAGTCTGTCACTTTCAAGATATCTTAACTTTTAACCTTTTAAAAGGTTCTTTCTATTAAACAGTTTAATGGTTGGTTATCTAACAGGACAGATTCAACACTAAACAGAGCTAAAGTCAGAATTATTTAGGCATTAACTGTTTTATTTTTGTCTCTTAAGTAGTTTGTAAGCTGACTCTTGAAAGGGATCACATTGCTTAAAAATTATAATATGCAAAAAAGGCAACCACCTTTTTGGTATTATAAAAACAGTAATGCTTTTAGATGCTTTTCAAATAACAGTCTCAAAAATAAAGCTGAAAAAAATTAATATCTGAATACTGAAAAATAACTAAGCATTTCAACCTGTCAATAGTGAATTAATAAAGCTTTGTAATAATGTCTGTGAGAAATACATATTTAATAGAAAATTTTAGAATAAAAAGCCTACATCTGATCATGTAAATTACTAATCATGCCCAAAATTTTAAAAGAAGGATAGTTTACTTAATGATATTATCCTTCTCCCATAGTTATGGGATAGGTAGGAATAAAAGAAGTAGAAACTTCTTAAATTTAGAGTCAGATTGAGTTTAATAAGCATTTTAAGATAAAATCTAATATAAACTATATATAAGAAAGCTTTGATTTATTTTGTCCTATTAAAAAGTTACTACAGGAGGATAGATATGAAAATTGATAATTATTTTTTTTAAAAAAGATTGGAGTCTCACTATATTGCCCAGGCTGGATTCAAACTTCTGGGCTCAAGTGATCCTCCCACCTCAGCCTCCTGAGTAGCTGGGACTATAGGTGTGTGCCACTGCACCCAGCTGAAAATTGATATTCTTAATTTGATATAACAATAATATAAACATATATACTACAACAAAAAACATATATACCTGTGTTATCTGGAGAACTCTAAAGATGTTAAGAATGTAAAAGGGGATGATTCTTTCATCCCCTTAAAAACAAACAAACAAAAAGACAGACAAAGGATTCAATGGCCATTGTTAAACCAACAATCAAAAGTAGGAATTTTTTTTACAGTCACAAAGCACAGCATGAATCCTGGCATTGGGCCTTCTTTCCACTGAGTGTCAATAGATGGAAGATCAAGTATCTGTTTCCTCTCCTCCCTTCCACTTCTATCACCTTTTGGCCCTCCTTCCTTTTCTACCTCTCTCTCATCTTCCTGTTTCCTTCTATCTCCCATTCCAATTCCAACCTTTCTTACTAACCTATTTCCTTTTCACCTCTCATTCTACTCCAACTGTTCAAAGCTACCAAAAAGGTTATATTCACGGAAATAAATACAAGCCAGAAACCCATAATGGAACAAACATTCTTGTTTTTAATTTTTTTAAATTAAAAGATACTTGAGTTCTTTGTTTCACTGTATATTATTATATGTTTATTCCTCCTCTTCTCCCATACCTACCTCCCAAAGTCTAAGTTTAAGCCTCAAGCTCCCTAAGGTGGTCAGGATAAAATTCAAATTATTTTGCTCAACACACAAGTCTCTGGAGATCTTGCCTAGCTCTCTAACCTCAAATCTTACCACTTCTTCCTACCTTTTTGTTCCAATCACATCAAACTCTTTTTATTAATTAATTAATTAATTAGAGACAGGGTCTCACTCTGTTGCCCAGGCTGGGCTTAAGTGATCCTCCCACTTCAGCCTCCTGAGTAGCAGGGACTACAGGCGAGTTTGCCACTACATTGGGTTAATTAAAATAAATAAATAAATTTTGTAGAGATGGGGTCTCACTATGTTGCCCAGTCTTGGTCTTGAACTCCTGGCCTCAAGTGATCCTCCTGCCTTGGCCTTCCGAAGTGCTGGGATTACAGGCCTGAGCCACCACGCCCAGCCTCAAACCCTTTTTAAGTCCCCCCAAAGAATCATACACTTTCAGGGAGTATATTTATACACTGACCACTGTACCCAGAATGACCTTCTTCTAAGTTCCATTTTGCCTGGCTTACTTCTATTTGTCCTTTAAGACACAGCACAAGTTTTACCATCTCCAGGCAGTCTTAATTAAAAGCTCTTACTTTCTGTGTTTCCACTGTACCTTATTCATGCATCTACTGTAGATATACAGTATCTTTATATAATTTTATAGTACAAATAGAAGTTTATATAATTTTATATATGTACATATGGAAATTAACATAATTTTTAAATACAATTGGAAGTTTACTTGTCTGTTTTTTCCCCTAGCCTGCTAAACTGTATGCTCCTGAAGTTATCATCTTTTTATTTCCAGAGTTTGGCACCTTATAACTATCCATTAAATTAACTATGAAGCTTTCCAAAAACAAACATGCCTAAGATCCACCTTTGGAGATTCTGATTAATTGGCATGTCTTTTTTTTTTTTTTTAAATGTACCACAGAGGACTCTAACCTATACCCAGGATTGATAAGCACTGCGTTTAATTTATGTTGAATAAATGAGTGACTGAACAGGCAATGAGGCACTATTTTGTTATTAGAACACAGTACTGTTTCTCTGAACAGAGTTGTAGCCTCCAGTAAGTACAACTATTTTAAAAAAAAAAGCTCATCTGAATAATTTCACTACCTGACAAAATTTGAATATAAAATTTTTAGTAGTATATCGTATTATTTTTTAAAATAGGTCAAATAAAGAAACAAAACAATGATCAAGTTGAATCAAAGAACTCATTTCCCTCCAACATTTTCAGAAAAATGATATTGAAACAGGGAGAAATATAGAGAAATGTTAAAAAAACAAAACAGAACAGAGTTGTCTTCTGTGAGTCATAAGAGAGAAATTCAGAGAATTTTTTTTTTTTTGAGACAGAGTCTCACTCTGTTGCCCAGGCTAGAGTGCAGTGGCATCATTGTAACTCACTACAACCTCAAACTCCTGGATTCAAGCGATCCTCTTGCCTCAGCCTCTGGAGTAGCTGGGACTACAGGGCTGTACTACCACGCCAGCTAACTTTTCTATTTTTAGTAGAGACAGGGTCTCACTCTTGCTCAGGCTGGTCTCGAACTTCTCACCTCTAGCAATCCTCCCCCGAGGCCTCCCGGAGTGCTAGGATTACAGGCGTGGGCCACTGTGCCAGGCCCAGAGAAATGTTAAACAAGAAACTGTCTACCATATGACCCAACAATTCCACTTCTAGATATCTACCCAAGAGAACTGAAAACATACGCCCACACCAAAACTTGTACACATATGTTCACAGCAGCATTATCCACAGCAGCCAATACGCGGTAATAATCCAAGTGTCCTTTAATGGATGAATAGATAAACAAAATGTGGTACATACACAAAATGGAGTATCATTCAGCCATAAAAAGGAATGAAGTACATGCTACAATATACATGAAACTTGAAAACAGGGTAAGTGCAAGAAGTCAAACAAAAAGGTCATATATATCACATGATTCCTTTTATATAATATGTCCAAAATAGACAAATCCATAAAGACAGAAAGTAGACTAGTGGTTGCCAGGGACTGGGGTGATGGGGGAATGAAGTTTAGGCTTTCTTTTTAGCTAATGGGTTTAGGCTTTCTTTTGCAGATGGTAATAAAAATGTTCTAAAATTATAAAATGGTGGTGGCTGCACAACTTTGTGAATATACTAAAAACCACTTAATTGTACAATTTAAAAGGCTGCTTTTTATGGTATGCAAATTATATTTTCAGTAAAGCTGTTATAAAAGAAAAAAAGAAACTGACATCTAGGAGACAGAAGGCATGAATCTGATTATACATAAATTTAAAATAAGCAATTAAATGCCTATATGCCAATATCCTGCTAATAAATTGTACACAATATCACAAGTATATCCACTATTATATTACCATCCATTAAAATAAAATCCTTCCTATATTCTATAGTAGACACCAGTTCAAAACAATGGACAAATAAAATCAGATACCTCTTTCATTTGCCATGTCCCACCTTGAATAAACAAGATTTATTCCCTCTCCCATTATATGAAAAGTGAAACTAATCATTTCTATTCTACTAACATCACAGAGTTGTTATCAGGATCAAATGGGATAAGGTAGTATATTTAGTAGTGTGAAACTCCATTAGAATAATACTCACTAGGAAGGAGGAATGACTTAATCTACTGGGGAACTGAAAGAAGGGCTTGGGCATGATTAGCCCGGCCTTTTTCCCTCCCCTCTTCTGCATTTGCCTATCAGCACAAAGCATACATTAGACTGTTCTTTGCCAGGTGGTAAGAGGCCTGCAATTGTGGAAGGCTGCTTTGACTGGGCGGACTGGTATATCTAATTCCAGACCAAAGAAGCCTAATTCCAGACCAATAGAGACCTATTCTCTAATAGTTTTATCAGTAGCAAAACTGGTATTTTCATCTCAATTTCTCAGACTCTTATATGTCTAACTCCAATTCCAAGGAGAATATTTATTTGACCTCAACACACATGAAAGCACTTTCTAAACCTTAAGAGTATAACATAGAGATAAGGTACTACTATGAAAAGTAATATTAAAGTTAATACTTTTTCCTGTTTATCTAGTCTAACACTTAAGCAAAAACCATTAAAAAGTAATTTTAGAAAACTTAAAATCTTTCATTTTGTTGCCAGTTAAATAAAGCAAAATTAACTGACCAACTACAGACCTCTGACCAGTATAGCTGCTGAAAACCCATGAAGATCAACTAAAATTATAACATTATGAACACAGAATGATGGATTTTTAAAAAATTAAATCATTAACCCATTAAGAGGAATATGCAGATCAAGAGGCTTAGCCTCTTTCCTAAATGATTAAATCTAATTGATATTCATAGAAGTTACTATTAGAAATATTTTAAGCTATTAATGTTTTAAGAAAAAGCTAATTTTACATGAAATTCTATGAAAATAGTAAAAATAAATATGAAGTCATTATTATGTAAACTTATTTGCATATTAATTATTCTAGCACTTTCTCTTCTAAAAGAGGCATAGGATCCATCATTGCAAAGGTATCTTTTTTTTAAAGGCGGTACTACCCATGTTTATCTAACAGTTTCTCTAAGTAGATGGGCAAGATAAGTGCCACTCAATTAAAGGAATCAAAAAATATATCCTACATCTCCATAATAAACAGCATCTTCAAAAGGAAATAAAAGGGACAACATAAGTATTCAGTAAAATCCCCTAATATAAATTAAAATCTACTTTCTAAATTCATAAAAAGTCTAAATTACAGAACATAAATCTCCTAGGTAAAGGAAACAGTTCTGTAAATGATAATTTCACATTGTAACCATAGTTCTAATCACACAGAGGCCATGACTAGGATGAAATGGATTGTTCAGACTTGGTTTCAACACTAATTTAAGTGATTGTGGTGGCAATACAGCATAGTGGCTAAAAGCAGAGGCTTTGTTTGAATATTGGTTTTGCTATTTCCTACCTATGTGATCTTGAGGAAGTTATCTAATCTAAGTCTCAGTTTCATCAACTGTAGAATGGAATCCATATAAGGTGATAATTAAATGATATTAATAAAAAGATACAATGATTATAAAGCAGTTAACACAATCCCAGACACAAAGCCAGAGTTCAAAACGTGGTGGCTTTTATTATTAGCTAAATATGCCATCCACTGTACGCTGCTGCTCCTTAGGGCTATCATACATCATATCCATCCCAGACACAGCTTCCTAGGGAGATATACCCATTTGCAATACAGACACATATTGTCATTAATGGTGGTAATGAACAAGTGATAATAACTGCAGATGAAAATTTTTAGAAAATCACATTTTCTATTTCTTTTGTATTTTCTACTTCTTTTGTATTTTCTACCATCTTTAGCTGGATATATTCATATTTTAACAATACCTTAATGAAATAGGAAAGGAGGAAAAGAATGAACAAACTAATGAAGGAAGGAGCAAACAATTAAATAAAGTGGGCAACCATTTCCCAGTTCCTGCTAAAGCAATATGATCTGAACCATTTTGCTCAGATCCCTGCTAAAGCACCTCCTGGCTCTGGCCTTCAGAGAGTGGCTATGGTCATGCTCAGGTGTTAAGATCATGTAAAAGAAGAACCACATATGCCCCACTAAAATTGGAACTCCAACCTAATAATATTCAAGTTGGAGTATATTATAAAAAATTAAGAAATGGAGCACCCTAATTAAAAAAGGGTGCAATTGGAAAAGGGTTCAATAAGCCATCTACAGATTATTCATTCTGTCCCTATCCGAAGGTGACAGAATGAACATGGAATCTACAAACTTTAAAAACAGTCTGTTTATAAGTAAACATTACCTAGAAAATGCTCTAAGGAAATACTAGTATAAAAACAAAATTTTCATAATAATGAAAAATAGAAAAATCCACATGAGCTCTCTTGAGATCAGCAAGATATTTCTAGTACTTTCCTTTTAAAATTGGAGAGTTTGCTAAGCTAATGTTTAGCTATAAAAATTCCTGATATGAATTAAAAGGGAAAAATATGATTTACAAAGGATGAATAATTGGACAAAACTAAGCTACAATTAAATAACAAAGGCTCTGCAACTGTCCAAGGAATAGCAAGGTCGTAATACCCATAGCAACCCAACAGGAAATTCAACCGAATGGAACAATTCTCTTTTGCTCTTCTAAATTCAGATATAAATTATAAAGAAGCAATGCCAAAGAAAATAATTCATAATAAAAATCTTAAGAGATGTATAAAGGGAAAATTTTTCCTATTTATTACTTGTAATAATAATCACTAGAGAGAAACGACAATTACAGTGAGTCATATATGTCAACATAATTGAATTTAAACGCAAATGCATGCATGCACACATCATTTTCTTTCTATTCCAAGGTAAGCAGTAAGAATTTCATTTCTCACTTTCCAACACTATACTATAATGCCATAATTTATAATCAAAACTTCCAACGTGCTGTTCTTTGCAAAGTTTTGCTTACCTTACTCTTATGTTCTAATACAAAACAGAGTTAGGACCATAGCAATTTACCACACAGTGAAGATGCTTGGAAAGTCCTTTGGCTTTGCAATTTACTTTACTTTTTAATTCAGCATATGATGATAACAGGAAACTACAAAATGCTACACACCTTTGAACTTTATCCCAATTATTCATCTTTAGTTTACTCTAGAAAATCTGACTACTGCTTTTCAAATATTTCAAATTTTGTGTGATCACAAGCTGGAGTATATGAAACATCTAAAATTTGGAGATGTCTGAAAGATTAATAGAAAATGAAAAAAACCTCCATAACTTAGTATCTTCGTATTTTCTTACTTACTACACAAAATTGGAGAAGAGGGTGTTTGCAGTGTCAAAGTGGAGCCATCTTTCCTCATGATATTAACTCGAAAAACCAATCTGGCACGAGTGCTTTTTTTCTTGGAACCAGCAATTCCTATTCTGGCTTCAACATCAGCATTCCTCAGTTTTAATATCCCTACGCAGTCCACCCTAACACAGAAAAAAATATGCAAAGTAACATTTTGTTGTATAAATAGTACAATGTTCTTTATCAGCAAGTTTCTTTTTTAAAAAATTTGCTTATTATTTGAATATATAATACAGTCATAAAGTTCCAAATTCAAACAGTACAAAAGGTTAAACTGTACATTCATTGTTCCTGATGCTGTCACCCTTTTGTTTATAATAATAACAAAAGAAATAGTAAAAAAAAAATTACTATCTTAAGATCCGAACATAAGTATGGCTTATAAAAGACTTTCTAGTTTTTTAAAAAATTAATTTAGCCTCTTTCTTTTTGCAGCTAATTTAGATAATAAAATAGAGGGAATAAAATTTAATTAAAAAAAAATTAGTAACTGTCCCCAAAAGGATGGAATACTACACAGCCATTAAAAAACATATAGTAACATTTAATGATACGGGAAAATGCTCATGGTATGTTAAGTAAAAAGCAGATTACAAAACACATGGGTACAGTATTTTCTCAATTTTGCCCAAAAAAGGCTGGGAAGATAAACATTAAAATAGTGGTTATTTCTGGGAAGTTGGCATGTTTTTAGTTCTTTTTTTACTCTGTTTTCAACTTTCTTATAATGAATAAGTACTATTTTTATAATCAGTAGATCCCTTCCTTTCCTCCCCCATTATAAACATTTATTTTAATAATTTTTAAAAGTTACAGGAGAAAAAATGAATCTTTACTAAATATTTCTCAAAATTCCCCGTTTCCAGTTAAGCTTCTATCAATCTATTCAAAATGGCTTTCAAAAGAAAACTGAAAACCAAGTAAAGTCTTTAGCAGCTATCCAATACACAAATAATTATAACATAGGTCTACCCCATACCACTATACATCCCACTGTCAGGGTTCAATTTTAGGAATAAAGATCCTTCACAAAAGGGTTAAGGAAAAATAATTTTAAAAAATTAAATCATTAACCCTTCAAATATTTTTCAGGCAGTGAAAATGCATAAGATAAATAATACATAGTCTAAAGATATAATTTTTTTGAATATAGGAAAACAAAAACAGGTGAATTTAGACTAGCAATATGCTTTTCACATCAGGATGGGGCAAGGCACTTCATAGTTTCCGTTGAAAAATTTCTAAAGAACATTAACAAGATGGAATTTAGGAATAAAAACCAAACTGTAATTTTAATCTCAATGTTAATACTATAAATCCCAATAAGTAAGTCTTTGTAATTTCCCTAAAAGCCAGCATTCCACCTGGCTTTCACTCCTCTGCCTTTCACCATGGGAATTCTTCAGCAAAGGATAAAAGGGTTAATTTTAAACGATTACAATTCTGTAGTAATGTCTTTTTTTATTTGTAATATTTAAAACATCTTAATAAAATATCCAAAATCTTTTATACACTAGAAACCAAAAAATTTTCCTGCCCACCACAAGAGTATAGGATATAATAATGAAAAAATTCTTACTAAGTACTTACGCCAGTGTCATGTTGTTGCTAGGATCAAGGCCAACTTCGATAACAGTAGTGCCTTCAATGTCCACTTCTTTGCAGGGAGTTGTATTTCGTCCAGTTACCCTGCAGGCCTGATAAAATCCATGTGGTTTTACTCGACCAGAATCATTGCCCACAAACACTTGCAACACTACTGGTTCATTATGGCCTTCCAGCTGAAACCAGAAAACATGCAGCAGAAACACTAATTAGCATTTCAAATAATCTAACTGTAAAATCAAATACTTAAAACCAAATCCTATATTTTTAACTAGATTACACTTTAAAAAAGTCAAATCCTCAAGAAAAATAGAGTAAAACATTTTCATAAAGGAGAGTTGGCTAAGTTTCTTCAGAAAACCTTAGTTTTAATTCTGCAATAACCACACTTTAATTTAAAATTTATATGTTAGATAAATTATCATATATAATTTATTTGTACAAGTAGATGAGAATGAATACACAGTCCCTTAGGCAGCATGTGAGTTACTCAGGACCTACCACCATAACTAATGGAAAAATTCACAAAACTGTGTTAGTGGTATCATCTTCAAATGAGATCATGCTAAATTTTATACTAAATTATTCCTCTAGTAAAGCTACTTGAGTAGAAAAGTGTCTGAAGTGCAGCTATATGAATAACAGGGAAATGAAGTTCATTTTCATAGACTAGATACACACATACAACATCATGAAATCTCAGGCCAAAACATTACGGTCTGAAAAACTACTAGTTCAAACCAAGATCTATGGATAATTACAGGTCTTTAGCAAGCCTTCATAAATTAAATTATAATTTGTACGCTAAAGAATAAATAAATATTTAAAACAGCATTTGGGAACAAATATTTCCAATTCTGATTCTTGACAAGGTTTATAGTTAAATTTTGAAGTTGCTAATAGAAAATGCAGAAAACCACAAAATAAACTATACAATGTACATAAGTACTTAAAAAACTCACACATCTTTCCTATCCCAGTATGCTGTATCTCTGTGAAATGATAACATAATGAGGCAAATAAGCAAGCAAATAAACCAACTAGTCAGACTGTTAGTCAGCAGTACCTAGAACAGTGCCTGCATGTGGAGGGGTACAATATTTGTTGAATGAATAAATAAATAAACTTTTACGGTCAGTCAGTTCATTCCCTATCATAGCCAGGTGATTAATATAACAATACTTCTAACTAGATAAGTACTTAGACGAAAGCATAAATTAAAGTCAGGGCAATTAGGTTAAAAATATTGACTCCAAACTATCAAAATGCCTGGCTAGACAAATAACCACAAAGCATAACTTAAATTTCTCACTTGTCTGTTACTTGTCCTGGGTTTGAGGGATTGGGGATGGGCTGGGGTGGTGGGTAGTAAAGAGGGGTAGAAATGATATCGTACGTGTGACTATTATGACTACTACCCAACCTTAAAAATGGTCATGAGCAAGTTTCCTGATTCCAAGTTTCAACCATAATTTCATTCAAGCATAAAATGAAAGGCAGTCCAACTGTACTCCAATCTTGAAATATTGTTCAACTAATACGTTTACACACACTGTATTTAATAAGAATCTACCATGTGACTAGCCAAAATTCCTCCCTACTTAGTGTTTTGTAAGGGATAGGGACACTTGTTAAACATCCACCCCAATTTTTTTCGGTTAGTCTTCAAAGAGAAATATTCTTTATAACAAGATATCCCAGGTACTGAAATTTAAGCCCATTTTTTACTTTTAGTTTGAGTTCTGAAAAGATTAACAATCAATTAATATCCTATTTCATAAACTAAAGACTTAAGGATCAACCAGTTCTTTTCTATTAGTCTTGATTAACCATCTCAAAACTTTATTTTCAAAGTCCTTAATAATTCCTACTATATTTCTTTGAATTCACTTAAAAATTTCTTCTTAAATATAAAGTTTGGGATGAATCTAATTCAAATATCAAATGTGGGGAAGAAAATTCATAACTTGCAGATATTTTACTTTTCAGAACATATTCTCATCTCCCCTTTCATTTAAAATAAAATTCAAATGACATGAAAGTAACAATATTTGCGTTATGAGTCCAGTCAAACTTTTACTTTCTTTTCTATCATATATAGCTAGTAATTCTACCCTTCTGTTTTAGGCAGCTTTTGTGTTTAAAAACAAAATAGGTAAAATTAGAAAAAATTCTTTATGTATTACTAAATAAAACAATTACCTTTACTGTAGGAAAGCCTTGCTGTGTTCTATCTTTTACTGAGCCGCGGCTGCCCTCAGTCAGGTACCGAGCTCGGTGCTGGGTCTCAGGTTGTACAACTATCTTCAGCTCCTTTCCCTCACTTTTTACAGGATATTGTCCACACAGCATAGGGCTCTTCTTTACTCCAGTTCCTTTTTGGTTTTCCAACGTTCTGAGAAATCAAAGCACAACATGGAGAAAGTATCAGAAAGTTTTCTACAAAAGCCATCTAAGATAAAGGAAGAAAAAGAATAGGCAATAACATTAAAAACAACTGCTTAGCTTACTGGCAAAATAAAATACTGCCTAAAGGAAGACACATTCCATAAGCAAAATATCTTCAAAAGTTTTGTAACAAAATTTAAACTCTATGATGCAAAAATAAAAGAAAGTTGGACAGGAAAGAGAAAGAATGCATACGAGTGGTAGGAGGAAGGGAGGAAGATTAAGTGCAATAAACTGAGAAAAACAGGAAAGAATAGTTAATGTCATTATAACCTTTCACATTGTACTTCAGTCAAAATAAAATTTTTAAATTACATATATATGTGAGTCTTATATAAAGCTATAAGATTAACTACTATTATTTTCTGATCAGATTTACAAAGCAAAGGAAAAAAAGTGGGGATAGCAAACCACCCCCAGGCCTAAAAAAAAAACAAATGAAGGTATATGTAGCATATTGTTTTGGATAGCTTTCTCACTAAATCAAATTGGAGAAAATTATAATAAAAGATCAGTGATTCAATTTTTATTGGGAAATTAGCTTTACTCTAAACAATCGTTCCCTGAAGTATGATTTTTAGACTATTTTTATTTGTGATTAGTTAAATAATTAAAGACCTCAATAAAAATTTTATAATCTAGGCTTTATAGCACCAGCAACCTAACTTATTTTTTTAAGTTGTGTTTCTAACATTTATTTATTTATAATGCATTTGCTATGTGCAATGTATGCTCAAAGAGAAACAATATCCCAAATGGTGGTTAGGACTTCAGGCTAGCACATTTAATCTGTAAAACAGCTGAAGCACTGCAAATATGTAATAAAAATACGTAGAAAACAACACTTAGTTTTCTTTTGAGCAACAAGGAATAGATTTAAAATTATTCACGTACATTTTGAAATAGTGTCAGAGTCTATAATGTCTTCTCTGTGACTTTCCTACTCCTAAATTTTGACTCACACCAAAGATCCAGGAACAAGATGACCGTGGACAAAATCTGCTCCAAAAGGAACCAGGTCCCAGGAGGAACAGTATGACCTCAAACACAGAGGAGCGAAGCAGCGTTAAACCTGGCTCTAACATCTACTCCTCCAGCTGTAACCAAATTGTTGCCTCAATCATCAAAAAAAAAAAAAAAGAGAGCACAAAGGCAGGACTCTCAAAGGAAGTGCGGACTGGGTTGAACCCCATGGCTAGGAAAGGGGCAGAAGAATGGAGGAAAGAAGGAATGGAACAGGCATAGGAATGCAGTAAAACTAACTGGATAAGAGAAAAGTTCTCAGGGCAAGTACTGTGATTAATCATCTTCATATTCCCTGAACCTGTGCAGTTCCTGAAACGTAACAGGTGCTGAAGAAATGTTTGTAGATGAAGACAAAGAAAGAGACAAAGAAAGGAAAAGAGAGGTAAAAAGGAGCTTCTAAAATAGTGAGATGAGAAAAGTTCTAACTGGACAAGGAATGCCATTCATGTAAGTGTGAACATAACGAAGTCAAAGATTACCTGTGTAAGTCATTTAAAAGGCCCTGGAAGAATAAATTCTAAGAACAAAAGTATCAACTTTAAGCTGGAACAATGGGCAATAAACCCTGTTTTTCTTTTCATGATTCTGGGTAGAAATTCAAATATTTGGTCTGAATATCTGAATAGTGTGCAGTTCCTCACACATGAAATTCTATAATGATATTCTGTTTTATACTCATCTTAAAATCAAAGCAAAAATATTCATTTATAGAAACTATGTAAAAACATTCCCCAAATATACATACAAAGGGACCAAAAGAAAATACAGTAAAATGGTAATAGCAGTTGTACCGAGTAACATTATGGGTTATTTTGTTGTATTTTTCAAGTATTTGTAATTGATATCTATTAATGTTATAATAGAAAAGGGCAAACTTTAGTTTGAAATATAAGGAATATTTGTATTGCGTATCAACTAACTTGACAAGATATGTTTTTATATTCACTTTGCTAGTAAAGCTAATATTTATAAGGGTAAAAATAAATGAAAATGAGTTTTACTAGTCCAGTATAACAAAATATCTCATTTGGAATGAAAATCTGTTGAGTGAGTTGACAAAGTATACATGTTACAGCTTAAAGAAGAATAGTATGTATAATAAAACAATTTCTAAAATGATACTTTAAAAAGTCCTTAAAACTATTTTTATTCTCTAAGTTTAAATGTAAAAGTGAAACACATACAAATTTAGGTCTATAAACATGTAAAACCATAAAAACATCAACTAATTCTCAGAAAAGTAATCATTCAAATCATTAATTTTTAAGGCATGATGGCTTAATAAAAAACAAGAAAGTAACAGTTACAGGAGATTTTGCTTCTAAATGACAATTAAAAAGTAAAATCTACTGTCGTGGCATATTCCATTCAGAAGTTTTAAAATGACATTCTAATTTCTTTGTGCTGCACAGTCCTTCTGGTTGCCTATGTCACAAAAATAATTTTCACTACAAAATGCCTAAAATAGGTTTCACATCCAGATGACATCATATCTTAACTTCTAGAAATATCTAGAAGAGCACATTGGGGCAAATGATTCTCAGGATATTTAGGTGAAGAATTTAAGAATGATATGGCTAGGAATATTTAAATACTAAATTGTTTTTTTAAAAAGTAAAAAAATAAACTCTAAAATTTTAGTTATATAAAAATGCTGTTTTCATCCACAGGCTATCAAGATTTCTATGCGGTGTCTTGAAGATCAATAAACTGCTGTACACATCATATTTGAAAGTACATTTTAAAAATACTTAGCATTATAAAAATTGCAAATTTAGGGCACACTAAATCTAAGGCTGTACACCTTATCGCTCAAAACATTTTAAAATTTCTTTCATGTTTCTGACATTTTTATCACTGTTGAAGAACATAAGCTTTTAGCTTGAGATGCTCTGAAAAATTGTTTTTAAGACCTATTTTTATATACATTCACATATGGTTTCACCCTTTCCTCAGTATAATTCTTACAAATTCAAATTTTAAACTACTTCTATTATTTCCATATTCTAGTGTCAAATATTTTTTCATTACCTAAGAAGCTGGGCATTTCTTCTGCTGCTTAATAGAGTTTCTGCTCCATGACTTATTTCATGAAAGATTTTGTTTTGACCAATGTCATTATACTTTCCCTAGGTAACCTCACATTATTTCTAAGATATATCTATCTACAAAGGTAGAAGCAGAAAAGATGTAGCCAAGGTATCTCTTTAATTAGCAACTGCAAATCACTGTATTGATTATTCCCTAAGTCAAAATTTTATTTGTTCTTAATTTGAACCTTCAACATCTATTTTAATACAAAAATGAAAATCTCTCTTCTAGAACTTCATAAAAGACTTTCTCCATTGAAGCCCAAATAAACATATACATGTATTTAATGATATTCATGAACCTTTTAGAACTGTGCTACTAGTCACAACTAATTAAGTATTTCCCTGTAGTTTTTAAGCTTCATTTTATATATAATAGTTCTACAAATATTATGTTCTGGAATTCCTGGCTTTGTTAAATGGCAACATTTTAAGAAAGGGTATACTTTGTTTTCTTCTAGGTAATTTCCTAATCTGGACTTTTCTAAAACTGAAAAGCATTTAAATGTACATTTTTATTTAACTACATCACACCAAAGGAGTTTTAAATGAAAGTAGTAAGGAAAGTAGTATAGAATAGTTATTGCTTAAATAGTATTACTTTAAAAATGTACTAAGGGAAGGTTTAAGGACAAGTTTAATATAAAGAATATTCTCTATAATATTCAACCAGATCTTTAACTTAAAAAAGATCAATGATGTCATCAAGTAGTAAACCAATCTAAAGCTTCATGACCGCTTTTTGTGATAATCTGAAATTGTAGGGGATACTGGCTCAACTAGAGGATCATACCCTTCCAAAAAAGTCATTCTCAAAATCCAGTGAGTTAAATTTTAACATGCTATGTTTAATATACTGTAGGAAAATCTAATTTAAAAGTCTAGCAATTGGTCAGGTGGTGGCTCACACCTGTAATCCTAGCACTTTGGCAGGCAGGCTAACGTGGGAGGATTGCTCAAGCCCAGGAGTTCAAGACCAGTGTGGGCAAGAGCAAGACCCCATCTCTACAAAAAATAAAAAAATTAGACAGGCATGGTGCTGTGTGCCTGTAGTCCCAGCTATTCGAGAGGCTGAAGCAGGAGGACTGCTTGAGCCCAGCAGTTGGAAGCTCCAGTGAGCCATGATGCTGCCACTGCACTCTAGCCCAGGCAACACAGCAAGACCCTGTCTCCAAAAAAAAAAAAAAAAAAAGCCTAGCAATTAAATATTACAATAAAAGTACTAAAGAAATTAAAAGTTAAAAATAAGTCATACTAGTCTATATTATAGCAATGAATATTCTGTAATATAGCTATTGAAATATAGTTAGTGAGTAGTATGAACTGGCAGAGATGAAAGAAAACTCAAACATGTCCTGTTCATCACCCTTCAAATAAGTAACCCAGAATCACAGAAAAAAAAAAGTGATTAAAAAAAAAATCCTGAATTGGCACAATGTATCAAAAAAAAAAAAGCTTAAAATATGTGAACCTAGATGAGAATGAAACTATCAATTTAGTCTTTTCTTTTTCTCATCAAATAAAGAGAAAAAACAAAAATAAAGTCTAAAATCCTCTAAAAAATGTAATGGAATGAAGCATATGGGGAAACAATGTGAAAGAGAATACAGTTCTTGGTGACCATTTTGAGTTGTTTTAGCTAGAGCCATTACATGCTAGTTATTTCTATGAGTAAAATATTTTTAAATCCTTTTAAAATATAAATTCATTTGAAATTTATTTCAAAACAGATTATTTTCATTTTCTACTATCTAACTATACTCTTAAGATACCTATTGCTATGAACCTATTGTTATTTTATTTTTTCCTTTAGTAAAATTTGGTAATTTTAAGTTAAAATTTTCATGTATTTCAATGATAAAATTAGTATCTTTGCTTTATATGCAAACTTGAGCTGAGCAATTAAAAAAAGTTGGGAATGATTTATTTTTTTGTTTTGCATAATGGTGATAGAACTTTAAAAAATGTGAATACCAACCCATTTCCTGCTTTTGAGTTGCCTTTGTTGTCCGTGGTAAGCTGAGAAAGCACATAGTGAGGTGCTTTGGCACTGTCGGCATCAAATATATCCATATTAGATTCTTCACAATCTCGTCGTTTGACCCCCGGCCTCTGCTTTGGATTTCGTTTTCGTGATTTACGAGGTACCTCAGTGTTATCATTGTAGGAACTGGTGCTCATGTTACTGAAGTTGGAGGGGGAATCCTCCATCCACATACTGCAGCTCTGCTCAGATTCCAATCCACACCCCTCATCCTGGCAGGACATCCGACTGTTATCCAGCAAGTCCTCAGGTGGTGGTGAGATGTACAAGACTGTGTGCCTCTTCGGTGTTGATGGATGCTGCTGAACTGTGTTACTGGTTAACTGCTTTTCACTTACCCCTCTGTTACTTACCCCCACGGCTGAGGAGCAGCTCTCCACTTGCATAGCCTTGCTGTCGGTGACTGAGGTAGAATAAATGGTAGGGCTGGAAGAGGTGGTAAAGGAGCTGCAAGCACCGCCCATGGAGGAAGAGGAGGGAGCTGAAGAAGCATCTGCAGTGTACAATTCAAGAGTAAATACACTGTACATATTTTCACCTATGCTGGCTAGCAGTCCCATTGAAAATGTGATTTGTGAACTGATTGTTTTTCCCCAAAATGAATAGTTGGAATTTGGTTAAGTTTTAGAATGTAAATGCTTCAAGCAATACAAGGCCTAAGAAATGCAATTTTTAAAAATGCCCAAATAGCATTATTTTACTTGTGTTATAATTGATAGATTTTTTTAAAAAATCTAATTTAATGTTTTAAGCTGTAAAGCAAGAATAAAGCTTTTATTGCCTCAGCTGGACGTTCTATTGAATTTTAATCATTTAAAGTAATAAAGAAAACCCCAATATGAAATATATGCTTGTGGTCCACATTCAATGCCAATTAAATAATTCATTATAGAATTTGAAAAGTGGGACTGTGCTTAGCCACAAAATATTAAAATAAGTTTCTAACCTATGAAGCAGAGAACTACAGGTCATTTTTAATGCAGACACTCCCTGCTTCAGAGGCAAATCCTGGAATAAAAATATGAGAAAATAAATGAGAAAAGAGCTGCTGATTATTCCAGATATCAATTATAAAATGAGAAATAAATAGAAAAAATATATAATCAACTGAATTGGAAGCAAAATGGAACTGGTACCGTCACTATGATTGGTTGTAAAATCTAGGAGAATAAAGATGTAAAAGGTTTGATTTGGAACATGCTGGGTTGTAGAAGATAAACAAGTTAACCACTGAGTCTCCAAAAGTTGGAAGTGGCAGTTCAAATCCATGAGCTATAAAATAAATAAATCCATCCTTTATGACAGAATGAAAAGCAGAGTAAGGACTGATTTATTGGATGGATTTCTCTTATAAAGTACTTGGTTACATGCTCAGCAATTGGTTACCACTGTCCGTTTCTTGTCTCTTTAAAGGGCCTGCTTGATTGTGACTATTAAGAGAATTTCCTAATATAAGAGTAACAGTAAATTTTATTAGCTGAAGTCTAACAAAAAAGAATTAAGCATGAACATCTCTGAAGAACATCAGAATTAATTCTTATAAAAAAGATTTATTTATTTATTTATTGTTTTGAGACAGAGTCTCGCTCTATCGCCCAGGCTAGAGTGCAGTGGCATCATCACAGTTCACTGCAACTTCAAACTCCTGGGCTCAAGCAATCCTCCTGCCTCAGCCTCCCGAGTAGCTGGGACTACAGGCGTGCAACACAACACCTGGCTAATTTTTCTATTTTTTGTAGTGATGGGGTCTCGCTCTTGCTCAGGCTGGTCTCGAACTCCCAGGCTCGAGCAATCCTCCCACCTCGGCCTCCCAAAGTGTTAGGATTACAGGTGTGAGCCACCACGCCCGGCCTAAAAAAGATTTTTTATAAAACCATTTATTCTATTATGCCTAGCAAAAGAGAAGATTTAAGTCGATCTTTTCAGAATGTGTGGCAACTGGCAGAATAGCTCATTGAAAATAATACTACTTTAGCCCTTAACAGCTTAACTTCAGAGGCACACTAATATTGCTAAGGTTGGAAGATATCATTTCTAAAATTTTAGAAATACCATTTCATCTTGCAAAAGATATGGAAAGGTTTATAATCATATACATAAAAAAATAAAAATAGGTAACATGTGACAGACAACTAAAAAATACATTTAAATCTAAAATTAATTTGCATCTATAGCCAAGTATGCCACTGTATTAAAACATATGATAAAACTTGAAATTGATGTGCAGTTATTGAAACTGCAACATTCATATCAATTACAACATAAAGAGTGAAATGTAAGAATGTCAATGTTTAGATAATCAAAAGCCAGGTGCCAAAGATCTATTTTTTAATTGAAAACATGGATCAAAACACTTAAATTATTTGAAAGAACTATATCCACCCAGATTTTTTCATTGCTGTCAAGGCTCAAGAGCACAGTAACTAATATTAGCCAACAAGAATGTGATCTACATAATGCCACATAGAAAGACTTTTCCCAACAACCATAAGTCAAAGAGCCTAAAGCAATTAGATGATACCAGTTCCATTTTCCAGTTTGTATCCTTGTCAAATGCAGTAGCTGAAATTGGAAAATTCAGTCACTTTAAACTGCATTCCAATTTAAAGAAAAACTTATCAATTTTGTATCATGCATTAACGCAATGTTTTCTTAGTAAAGAAATATTTTAAAAGATTTGTAAAAACTACAAAATCTAGATCAGTGACAGTTTAGGAGCTGATTTGTAGCCACTTTGGGTTTAAATATAAAGTTTTTTCCTTGTTTTTTGAAAAAATACTATAGAATTCATTTTAGAAAAAATAGAAAAAGTATTATATCTAACATTCCTCCATCTGTTCCAACTATTGGCAAAAATAAAACTAAATATTTGTGTGTGTATGAGCCTACATTCTTCATTTTCAGAGAAATACAAGTATGCAGCATGCAATATTTGCAGTGGAACACACAAAGCATGCAGCATGAATGCTGTGAACTTGTATTTCTGCAAAGCGGCTTTCTTTCACCCACACTTTTTGAAACTAAGTATCACACGCATGAGAATGCAGAAGATGAATATCTCAGGGATCCCTGAAGTACAGGTGAAAAGGGATCATGAACTCAAAAGCAAGTTATGTGCTACTTATCTACTTAATATGCAAAATATAACCTACCATTGCTCTTTGAGGTAAAAAATAATTTTATCCTGCAAATCTTATCAAAACCATCATGATTATAAAATCCAACTGATATAACAGTCATACATAAATGTCTGTTCTGGGACAGGTATGCCAAACTGTGATATTATACTCTACATAAATTTAAATATTCTATACATTTTCCTTGGACACCTAATTACCTGCAGTTTCCTGGTTATATTTACTAAATTAAAAAGTTCATTAGCAAAAAACTATGAAACTGAAAATACTAACTCTGTCAAAAGAAGCAGTTAAGCATCCTTTAATTGAAAAATAATATTACTTTTAAAAGTGTACTCAGTTTGGTCTCAAAATTACAAAGATTCTACTCATTTCTTTTCTTTTTTTTTTGAGACAGAGTCGCACTCTGTCACCCTGGGTAGAATGCAGTGGCATCATCATAGCTCACTGCGACCTCAAACTCCTGAGCTCAAGTGATCCTCCTACCTCAGCCTCCTGAGTAGCTGGGACTATAGGTGCGTACCACAACGCCCAGTTAATTTTTCTATTTTTAGTAGAGATGGGGTCTCGCTCTTGCTCAGGCTCGTCTCAAACTCCTGAGCTCAAGCAATCCTCCTGCCTCGGCCTCCCAGAGTGCTAGGATTACAGGCGTGAGCCACTGCGCCTGGCCAATTCTACTCATTTTAAGACAAATGAGGTAATTTTTTTAAGCTACAAAATTTTTTACAATGGTATCACTGCTGTTCTGATGATGACAATGGTATATTAAATTTCACATAAAAATGTTACATTCTGGTTAGCAAGAGATCACCTAAGTACATTAATAATGTCAGGTGAGGTGGTAAAGTGGAAAATAAGAAATGTGGGCCCCTTGAGAGCACTGACAATACCTTTCTTATCTTGGAACCTCCCAAAACCTACGACAGTGCCTTGCATAAAATAAAATTCAAATTTTTAACTAAATTGATTTATGGGAAACCAAAAATTTTATATGTATACTGAGTTCTATTAAAGTTAAACTGGCAAATAACTTTTGAAGAAAGAAAGGATTTACTACTCAAAGTGCTTAGAATATATATTACTACAATAGCATTATCTGACACAGGGAAAATACTGTTTAGAAGTAACTACTTGGCGTTTCTACAAAGAGTGCTTTAATAACTTTCTTTCCTTAAACTATAAATAAGCCAAATTACCTACATATATTAATCTAAAAATTTATTACTCCATTAAAATACAAATACATAAAAGTAATGTTATCAAGAACATTTTAGATTTCTAAACACTAATTTGTCATTTCCAAGCATTCCCAGAAAAGCACTAAAGAATATTCCTGGGAATATTGTAAATGTATTTTAAATATCTATAAAGACTTTTGAGTCACTGTATCACTAAATAAAATCTCAAGAAACAGCTTAATTGACATTCCACAGAACTAAAGTACTAACATGATCCTGCCCCATCTATATATTCTTTTTTATTTATAACTTCCTGTAAACAAAATGTTAACTACTCCCCTCCCCACTTTTTTGGTGCTAAGCCTCTATTTTTATCTGTTAGGAATATAGAGACTATGTCTAATTGCCACATATTAAAAATACAGAAACTCTAACATAAAAATGTTTTAATAACTCCTTTTATTTCTTCATTGAACAGAACAGTTATAGTGCATTTTTACTTTATAGCTATAATTTTATTTGCTCCTTAAGTCTCTTACCAATCTTTCATAAACCTGGAAGTTTTTCTTAAATTTTTTCTTATAATTATTCTCTCACCTAAGTGAATATATTGACTTTTTTCTTTTATGAAAGAATTATCTATGAACCTAGTTTAACATATAGAATTTTATTTTTTCTACAGCATTTTCTGTGACTACAGAGAGCACAGTGAACCAAAGGGGAAATTACAATTAATAGACTATTCTACAATTTACTAATGGAAATTTATAATCTCAGAAGAATACATTAATTTTAAAATTTAAAAGTGAAGGGAAGTGTCATATCTATAGTGTTCTATATTTAAGTCTAATACTTTCACTATTAGCAATAGCCAATTACCAGATCAGATGTCAGTAACAATGGTAAATCTGAATTGTATACATTGCCTCTTTTAAGAATTGATGGAATCACTAAGGTTCACTAGGAATATTCGAAGTAGTTCGGATAAAAAAATTGGCAGATAATATCTACATGGAATACATGAATATACCAGATTTGTAAGTATTATTAATTTGATGAAAAAGAAGAAAATAGATTTTAAACGGTACCACATAGAGAAACCCATGTAGATTTTAAATACTCCTTGCTTAAACTATATTTTAAAATTAAGAACTATTAGTTCTAGATTTGCCAAATAGAAATTATTTTAACTACCATAATATTTTAGTTCTTAAAATACCATAAAAAAGAGAAGATACTTTATATGGAACTAACCAAACTTTTATAGAAAGCTTTGAAATTAGAAACCTTCTTTAAAATCCTCAAAAAAAAAAACACCTTTCACTGATTTAAAATATGTGACAGAAATGGCATTTAACTATGCTTCCAAGATCAAAATCTGATCCCTAGCACTTAAATATGCACATATATTTTATAATTTTCAACATTTGTGCAAAATCAATTGAAACAAAAGCCATAAAATTTTGCAAGTGTGCTAAGTGAACCAATAGTGGAACAAAGAAGGAGTAAACTATTGACTGTTCAGAAAATAATCATAAAAAACAACACAGGATATTTGTAAACAATTCCTGATCTAAAACACATATCAACCTTAGTTATTCTTAAGTATTATATTTTTCTTACTGGTAACAATGACTTCAACTCTAAACATCTTGTCTGATAAAAGTCACCAGATACAAGGACATATTTTCAGATCAAAGAAGAAAGATATTCAGAGAAAAAACTGTAAGGCCAACATTCATGTCGCTAAGAGATTGAAATATCTAAAACACACAAAGTGGCTGCAAACCTGCTTTGTCAACACCTTACATGCCAACCTTCATTTTCTACTTTTCTTCTTCTTCTTCTTATAATATTAATGTAAAGTTTAAAACTTTACAAAAAGGTTTAGTTTCAATCAGTATCAATCCACTATTTAGAAACAAAAAAAGAAAGGAAGGAAGGAAGGAAGGAAGGAAGAAAGAAAGAGAGAAAAGACTTATGAAGAAGTCTGAAAACGAGACCGACCTATACCCTGGGTGAGATTGGATGGGTTAAGTGTCTCTTGCACTATTTGTCTTCACTATTGACAGACACTGTCACACAACCCACCACACGATGCCTGTCTCTGAATGGCGAAGCTAGAATGCAAGTTAAGTGTATTAATAGAAAAAACAACTAGCATCCCAGCATATAAAATAAGCAATCCAGATTACTTACAAAAAAAACCCAAAAAGCAAAACTTGTAGGGTTGATCATTTAATTTACATGTTTAAAACAGTTTCAATTTCCCATTTGTACTTTCCCCACCCAACATAAGTTTACACGCTAAAATAAGCAATGTTTTAAAATAAACTTTAAAAAATTAAATTGTTAACATCCAAATAAATGCATGTGGGGAAATTTCTTATCCAAAACTTTTGTTAACTCATATTCACCAATTTGTTCTCCTGTTTACAAATGCAATCTAATCCATAAACCAGAATGCTCTCTTTCAGGTGTTTTTTAGGCTGTTCCCTTACCCAAACTCTCTTAAAGAGTGGAAGAAGAAATGGTCCGAATGGATACACTCAAGCTGTAAGAAATACCTATATTTCAGCAACAAAAGAATCCTTTCATTTCTCAGACCATACTGACTCCCACATAATTCCTTATCCTCCCCTTAAAAAAATACCAATTTCTACTTTTGAATTAGGTATGCTACTGTGTATAAAATGTCTGGATCCTCACTGGGTGTGGTGGATCATGCCTGTAATCCCATCTCTTTGGAAGGCCAAACAAGGCAGGAGGATCGCTTGAGCCCAGGAATTCAAGGAGGTAGTGAGCTATGATTATGCCACTGCACTCCAGCCTGGGTGACAGAGCAAGACCCTGTCTCAAACAAAGAAAAAAAAGAAAAAGAAAAAAGTCTCATCCTGTATGCTTTATTTTAAAAAATAATTAGCACTACTGCTGAAGCTGAAAGGTTTATGGGTCTTCCCTGGTCCATTAAATTGCCATTTAGGGCTCTAATATTATAAAATAATTACTCTCCAGTTTTTAATCTGAATTCTTCTAAAATAATTACTTCTACCTTGTCAGAGTGCCATTAACATACTCACACAATATTTACTAAAGAATGCTTCCTGAAAAATAAAATGCCTGTCCTGAAATTTAGAGCAATGTTTTAAATGTATTTTTTGTCCTATTCAATCCAAAGTACCTAAGCATAGTGTAAAACAATTACCAGGTACACATTAAATAATCTGTTTTTTAAATACTTTTTAAATCCTTTCTTATTGGAAGAGAAAGATGTTTTCCATCATCCAGTGATTTAAGTACTACTGGGTAGCATCACTGGTCAATACTGAGAGAAGAGACTAAAGCCCAAACATAATCCTCTACTTCAAATATAGTTCAGATTAAATAATAAAGATACCCCTGCCAACTCTAGTCCAATGTCTTTACATTTCTTTTTTAAAAGCTGACCAAAACAAGAGAAGAAAATTGTTTATAGTAGCATTAAAATCTTCTGATTTAATCAATCAGGTTTTACACCCAGGTCTGGATTACAGTGTACATTAGAGCCAATTGTAGAGAAAATAAATTGTCTAGACAAAAAACAGAAGATAAGTCATAAATTGCTCTACCAGAAGTTTTGATCATTGACCATGCAATTTTATCATTCCATTTGAAAAAAAATGGGAAGAGAACTCTGTGAAGAACTACTCTTAAACAGTCAACTTTGTAGAATTATTATACCTTCAGGAACTCTCATTCTTCCTATGATTCATAATTCTCTATCAATGCTCCTTTTACACACAAGGGTACCTATTGAGATAGTGTCAACAGGAGAGAATAAGAGAGTCAGAAAGTAAATCCCATGTTCCACATATGTCTACATCTTGACTTGTACGCCAAAATAAGGCCAAAAATAGACTGGATGAGAACGGAAAAAAAAAATGAAAATCAAGTTCAAAAACTGATTTTTGTAAAGAAAAGAAGTATTTTTTAAAACCTTAATAATAAATGTAGTTAGAAACACATGTGGGAGGGAGGTCAATGGTCACTGAATAATCATTAATTAGCAGGTTATGTTAGGTATTCTACACATTAATCTTTATAAGAACCTTAAGAGGAAGCTGGTATTATTGTCTAATTACAGGGGTAATAGAATTAGAAATTTATTTCACTTTCCCAAGAGTCTGTCTATATGATAGAAATGATATAGCAATCAGATTCAAATTAGGTCTTTATGATCCCCAAATCCACATTAATCTCATGTGAGAAAAATTAACAGAAACAAATAAAACTATATACACACGGTGTGTCTGTGTGTGTTTGATCTAGAAGGGTGGCTATGTAAGTCTAGCACTTTGAGGTGCTTTCTCATTCATTTCTAATTTAATTTAATTGATAATAATTCCCTGTAATTATACAGGAAAAATACATTTTACCTCAGTGGGTTAAATAAATACTGCCAATAAACATATATTTGCATTGACGGATAAAAAGTGAATATAACCTTATTACTTATGATAAAAATAAATTTATCAAGTATCAAATATATCCTACATCTTTGTTACTTTTTAAGAGAATAGTTTATTGGACATTTTGGTTTATTATTTTAATCATCTGACAGCTGGTGTTTTTAAAATGATGAAATATTTAAGACTAACACCCATGTATCCTCTACTGATATTTAACAAACATTAACATTTTACTATGTATGATTTTTTTAAGATAAAAAATATTGCAGAAACAGATGAAGCTCTTTTGTTATAAAAGTTACATCAATACTTTTTTGCTTATGATATTATCAATCTTATTGCTGATATAAAAAAGTAAGCCCACTTCTTTGCGTTAATTTCTTAGGCAAAATTGTACAAAACACATAAAAATAGAAATTGTATCTCTTTTATATTAGTATTTAGCCTATGAATGATTGAGAATCTGTGAACAGTTTTAAAATGCTGTTCTATAGACTCGGTAATACAAAAATGTACTTACTTACCAGAAACTGACTAAATCACAATACTTATAAAAGTTATTGCTAAAAATTAAGAGGATGATAAAAAGGGAAATATTTAAGGAACAAAGCAATAAAAGGCCAAGTTTACTTTTTTTCAATGACAATTTATAATGTGGATAGTCTCTTGAATTAGCAGTTGTTTCTGAGTTAATGATTATGGCCCAAGTTTGCTTATACTTTTCATTCTAACAATGCAAAATTTAGAATAAATCTATCTGTACATATATACTATCTGTATGTATAATATAAGTTTATGTATTTAGATTTAATTTCAGTATAATAAAATAGAAGGAGGAGCAGAGATTTTTAAGCCTACTTGCAATATGTTTGTAACTAGGATCTGACTTCCTTCTGGAAGTGGTCCAGTTTTCAAGGAAAAGTAGGAATGACCATATGGAATAACCAACATCAACTCACCACATTTTAGCTCACAACAACATATAGGTGAATTATCTTTCCTGTTAATGGGCTTCAGGTTCAATTTCATAAATAGTATACTACATTAAGCACCAAAAGTTCTGAAATACGTTAACCCCATTAACCCGGAGAGCAATCAAAGGCAAATTTGTTCGTAAAAATTAGTTAACTCAAGAAAATCCAAATTGAATAACTGTAAATACTTTCTAACACAAGTAAATAAATTATAATAAATTCAATGGGATACAAAATTCTGTTGCTGTGAATCGTTTCTATGAAAATTAATATGCTTCTAGAAGTCATATTCCCATTTTGCAGATCCTGACACTTACAGAGAAGAGGTATCGTTTTTTCAATTCAATAGCCTATACACTGCCTAGTCCAGCATCTTGTGTTTCCCTAATTGAAGTGGTAGCACACAATGCCAAATTCCCTAACATACGATGGCAAGGAGTAAAGAACTAAGACCCCAGTAGGAAAGAAGAGAGGTACTTTGTGGCTGGAAGGATTGAGATATGATGATATGCAAATTATCTAACACAATTGCTATCACATAGTAGGAACTCAAAAATGATAACATGTTTTCTTTACCTCATTTTTTGTATAGCTTTGTTGGTTTAGAATTTCCTTTTGTTTTTTGTTGTTTTTGTTTTTGTTTTTTTTGAGACAGGGTCTTGCTCTGTAGCCTAGGCTGGAGTTCAGTGGGGTGATCACAGCTCACTGTAACCTCAAACTCCTGGGCTGAAGTGATCCACTTCAGCCTCCCAAGTAGCTAGGACTACAGGTGCATGCCAACACACCCACATAGTATTTTTAAAAATTTTTTGTAGAGAAAAAAAGGCTGGTCTCAAACTCCTGGCTTCAAGCAATCCTCCTGCCTCAGCCTCCTAAAGTGCTGGGATCACAGATGAGCCACCGCACACCTCCTATGATTTTAATTTAGGTGATTAAGAGATCTGAAATGAACTAAAACATGGCTGTTCTTTGATTATAGGTCATTAACTTAGTTATCTAGTGTCCTCTGCTATAGTGTAAATAGCACTCAATTAAGTTCTTTCAGGTAGAAAATACCTGTTCCACACTTGAGATTTATTAATTGCCATGGCATAGAATTCAAAGCACTTTCAGTAATGTCCTTCCAAAAGAAAAGTTTTTTATATGGATCACTTCATATAAAGTTATGAACTTAAATTACAGCCCTAAAAACCTACAGTGATCCATGTAGTAGAGATATTCAACAGAGATTTCTATTGTGCATGCTTTATGACTATGTATTATCTATACATGTTAAAAATGCTAAAAAGTATTAGTGTACTGAGACTATATTACTTCTGAAAAGAATATTAATATATAATTATTGAAAGTAAAAAATCAATTTTATGAAAATAATCAAAAAAGAATTATTAACTAGTTAGTAGGATTCTCTGGCTGATTATAAAACCCAAAGTTTGATTAATTTATTGTTTAGCTCAAGAATTAGAATAAAAAATTTTAAAGAAACTTGAAATAGTCCCCTTAGCAAAATGTCACTTTTTGATATAACTAATAAACATAATGTCATATCCCCAAACGAAGACAAGCAGAGGATAGAACAAGAAAATAATGTGATTTCTTAAAGACTAAAGTTTGTCTGCTTCCATGAAAGATTTCCCATTTTAAATGAATTAAGTAAATCTAAGGATAAAAACTATAAACATATAAGTACATTAAAAATAGTACTTGATTCAACAGCATTGTGAATTATGTCTCAATAAAGCTGTTATTAAAAAAATAAAAAACTTTCCGTATCTCTTTTTAAAAGCCCTAAATTCTGGTATAACTGTTTGTTTTATTTAGTTCTTCTAAATAATATCTACATTTTAGTTCTTTATAACCTATACTATAGGATTCTCCAAAAAACAAACAAAAGAATCCTTTCATGATGCACACATTTTCTTGATCAACTCCTTATTTTGCCAAAAAATACCATTAATTCATTTGGATAACTTTTTTGTTTTAGGAATGTGGCCTCTGTCTTAACTACTGAGAATCTAAAATACTGTTCAGAAAGTTTATATATCTAAAGCTTTTATTCATTGATATATTGAACCTCAAACTCTTAACTATCTTTCCACTGGGACAAAAGCAGAATTCTTGGCCAGGTGCAATGGCTCACCCCTGGAACCCCCACACTTTGGGAGGCCAAGGTGGGAAGATCACTTGAGACCAGAAGTTCAAGACCAGCCTGGTAACATAGCAAGACCTCGTCTCTACAAAAAATAAAAAACTTAGCCAAGTGTGATGGTGCATGCCTGTAGTCCCAGCTATTCAGAGGCTGAGGCAGGAGGGTTGCTTGAGCCCAGGAGTTTGAGGTTGCAGTGAGCTATGATCACACCACTACACTCCAGCCTGGGCAACAGAGTGAGGCTCTGCCTCTAAAAAATAAAAACAATTAAAAAATTGAAAAGGCAAAAAAACCGAATTCTTAAAAATGGGGAGGAGAATAGTTGGTGTGTCTTAACTATACCTCCCAGATTCTGACACTTGGCCCCATGAAGAAAGGAGGAGGAATTGTAAGTAAGCCCCTCTTCCCTGACCCCACCCTGGGATTCACAGGATAAAGGGATGATATTGATGGAGTGCATAAAAGTGTAAATAGTGTAGAAGCAGAAAAAGGGTTGAGAGACACTCTTTTACTCAATATTCTGGATTGTGGATTAGCAGCACCATACTAACTTATTCCTTCAGTAATTTGTGAGGAGAAAACAAAAATCTAGATTGGTGAATCTGAGAAACACATTTTAAATAATTAAATAACAAAGAATGTCCATGAATACCCATATGCCCAGCCTCTCAATTTTAAAATCTGTGAAACACAAACCTTTATGGCAGAACTAGAAGTCTGTTTCCACCAGGCCCTCATACCTGATAGCAGCCAATCCGGCTCCTTCAATGCTCTGAAGAATTAACTATATCAAGAGTCATCATTTTTATACATTTCATATATTTTTAAAAATGCTATAGATTTTTTTAAAAACTCATACAAGTCTAAATTAATGTGCCTTTCCCTAGACATCTAGTCTTTTGACTAGAAAAACATTGAATAACTTGGTAATATACTTCAAATCTCTCTCTTCAACAATTTTATCACCAAGGATATTAATATGTCAAATAAAAATGTTATTCTAATGATATATACTAACTGATTTCCCTACAATAATTATGTAATTTAAACTCTCTTATCTATAATGGTAAGGTGTAAAGGTACAAAGTATAAAGGACTATTTCTTCCAGTAAGACATTAGAATCCTAGAACAAACTATGTTGGTTACTAAAAGTAAATTGATGTTAAAAAAAAAAAAAAAGGTTACAAGTGACTTGGTTTTAGATCACAGAAATTTTCTGTGTGTGACTATAAGAAAACTGTCAAGATTACCTCCCTTATCTCTTCACCATCTTTACAATGTCATTAATTTCAAGATAGTAAGAATGTATTACTTCAGAATACTTCCTTTAATTAAATCTCTTATTTTCATAGTTTTTCAACTCACAGTTTTTAATCTAATCTCTCTGGAGAGGATTTTGTCATATATATGGTGGGGGTGGGGAGATTAACATTTCAGCAGTGACCCAAATTCAAGAACTTTTAATATTTATATATAAGATTTTCTGAAACTGTTTGGTATTACTTAAAAGGAAGAGTTGCTCTTTTTCCAAACCTAGCTAACATTTTTCAGCTTTTAAAAAGGAAGTGGATTTACTGTCAACAGATGTTAAAAACCACAGAAGAAACAGACTTTTAGTTCTATATAGATTCAACATGTCTTTAAAAAACAATCTCAAAAGATACAAAAGAAATCAGTTAGTCAATTTCTACCTGTGGATTTAAAGTGAAATATTTCATAAAATTATTTTATCTTTCTCATATTTTATTATCTGATACAACTTTTAAACTAGATTTAAAACTTAAAATTCCAGAAAAAATAATCAGAGCCATTTTAGAACCCAGTGAACCAGGTCATCCTATCAATTTGATTACTAAAAATCCACAAATTCACAATTAAATCCACAGAAACTGTTAGAAAATATCTGGCAACACATGAACAGTGAGCAGAGCTGGTAAGTTTCTTTGCCATATTTAAAGTTTTCCTGCCTTCAACCAGGAAGGCTTCATAATGCACCATATGGCTCAGGAAATATTGGTATACAAGGCTAATAGTACATCAGTTAATGCATATGAGAAAAAGTAACTTGAAGTTACACTATGGTACCAATATCCTCATTTAAATCACAATCTTCCTCTTCACTGTTCTCTTTTTGAAACTAAAAATATTTCCTGAAAACAATGCTCTGATGAACTTTAAATTCCATTTTAAAAGACAAGAGGTATTATATTGGGCAAGAAACCTCTAATTAGAAGGACAGATAAAACTTCAGAATATATATATATATATATATATATACTGCTTTAGTATATATATATATATGTGTGTGTGTATATATCTATATACACACACACACTGCTAAGTGTGTTTCTAAACACTTCTAAGTGTTTCTAAAGAAAACACACTTTTGATTTAGAAAACACACTTAGCAGAGTATAAACCCAACTAAAAAAAGAATTACAGTTGGGCAAACAAATATTACAGAAAGCATTCATACTAATTTATCACCAATCAAGACTTTTTTCTACTAGCTTGTCTGTCAATCTTTTATTCTAATTCAAAATAAAAATTTCAACCAATTTTATATAAAGTGTATGATTTGAGAGCTGAGTAAAAATAAATTTGATAAATTTCCAACATTATTTTCTATACTTTTTCATTGATATAATAAAATGTCTTTATATAAATATTATATTCAAATCATCCATTACTTTCAATGAATTTAAAATAAGTATGAAAAGTCACATATATTTTTAAATGTAGGAAAAAGTTTACAGTAACATGCTACCAACATAAAAGAAACTTGAGTGCTTCAGTCCTTTTTCAGATCTTGTAAGATGAAATATTTTTTCCTTTGAACAAATCTTTAAAAATAATTGTCAAATAGAAACCCAAATATAATTTTCTATCCACAGCTTGGTATTTAACTTTTTATGTGCAGTCAACAAAACAGGTTCCCATATTTAAAAAGAAGGTCCATTTTAGGAGCTGACACTTATAGATATGCCAATGTGAAATTTTAAGAAATGATAATTACATCAAGAAAATTATATTGAAAAAATTTGAGGCTAAAAGTATATAGTTTAAAACCTCTTTTAAAAACCCTCAAATCACACTCTTTTTAATATGAACGTTGCCAGCACTGTTCATGTTGGCCAGATTTCAAGTTGGCCCTTAGTTTTCTTTAATAAAGTAAAATGAAATGCATACCAGCAGCAACTACAGCTGGAGGAGGCGAGCCTGCCTCACCACCACTTGTCTGACTCATTGATGCTACAGATGTTTCTCTAGATGGAGGTAACTGTAACTCCTTTGGGAGAAGATCATAGACAGATTCTGTGGGGGAGGGAAGGAGAGGAGAAAAAAATTTTTAAAAGAATAGTCAACAACCTAATTATATATACACAAAATGAATATGTCTTTTTTCCCATGAGAATTATATTATTCACAAAAATTAATCCCATATAATTAATGTTGTAAAGAAGTATTAGCAAATATTTTTTCTTTTATTATATAATTTCATTGAACTGAAGAATGAATTTTCCATTAGTTCTGCTCCTTGTTTTTTTCTTGGCTTCATTCGTTATTTTCAAGATAGTCTCTATAAAAAGTCATTAAAATTCCAAACTGGATAAAACTAGATAAAATAGAAGAAATGTCAAATAACCTAAGATGGTCCTGTATCTTCTTTGTAACAGTACAAGCATAACTTACCATCCAGATAGCAAAGTGTATATCAGCTTCAAATTGGCTTCTCCAATTAGGCCATTAGTCTAGTCCTGCTCTTTTACCCAACACCCTTTAGCAAATATTTTAATTCAACACTATGATAATTCATTCTTCCCTCCTAAATAAGCTAGAAAAGGAATGTCATGGCCCAAGGAAATACTTCTTACTCTCTGAGGCATCTCCAACCCTGAAAAGGCACAAGTATAGGATACTCTTAAATCAGAAAGCATAAATGCCTGTATTAGGTTACCAATACTTCTGTATGCCAGATTAAAGAATCCCATATCTTTTAGAAGTATTTTATAATACTTTAATTGTCCATAAAATTAGATTTATATGTACTACTTTAAAAACCTTTTGTAATTATTAAATTGTATGGTTTTTGAACAGAAGTAATTCTCAAAATATCCTCTAAAGGTAGTAGAATCAATGTTGGAAGGAACTTCAAAAGACCAATTAGAAGCATATGTCTATTTTCAAAAGAATTGAGGCACAAAGTATAAGGGACTTGCCTAGTATTTCAAAAAATCCAACATTCCAACAATTAAAGAAGATTATTAATTATCTGCATTAGTGATTTAAAAAACAAAGGTAGCACTATAAGACATTTTATGCTTGGTAACAGACAATACTTATTGTTAACTGATTACTGAATTCAGAAATACTTTGATCCTCCTAGTTAATCACTAAAGTATGTATCCTAACTTTGATTTCGATAGGGATAAGGAATAAGGTCATGAAAGAAAGCTAAAATTACAAGTTGTACTCTTAAATGATCTTCATTCACAGTAAAGAATAAACCTAAAAGTTTCTTTTGAAAAACTCTACTACCTAACACTTGAAATGTTCATCTTCAAAGCATTTGGCAAATTTGGCATCTGAATATAATATGCCCTGACTGAAAATCTTCAGCTTGTTAAAATGTTACTAGAAGTCTTAAGTAAATTACTTCCATCTTCTGAACAATATGAGGGGAATGGAGATAGGGTAAACCTAATTAAAACAGAAATGCCATTATCACCATTCATTTTAATACAATTATCTTTCTCAATCCATGTTGAAAACAAGAGTTCCTTAGACATA
Source organism: Daubentonia madagascariensis (assembly GCA_023783475.1). Classification (NCBI taxonomy): domain Eukaryota; kingdom Metazoa; phylum Chordata; class Mammalia; order Primates; family Daubentoniidae; genus Daubentonia; species Daubentonia madagascariensis. Next base: position 5,234,558 of record JAKFHU010001224.1, read on the forward strand.
AAAGATTTCTGTCCAAACAAAAAGGAAATTTGAAAATAAAAAATAGCTAAGATAAAGGGATCTATCAAAATACAGTTATGATTTATGTCATGGGAAAAAAACTTTTCCTAGTGGTAATAAACCAGTCACTAAAAGCACTTCACCAATCAGGACTGTTTCTCCACTTCTCCACTTATTAAAATAAATCAATCAAATCAAAACAAAATCTTGTAGACTGAAACACTCTACCTTTCCCAAAGAAGGGTAAAAAGTTGAGTCTCTATTAGAGGTATAAAAGCACTATTACTAAACAGTACATTGGAAAGTAACTAAAAACAGAATGTGTTACATTCTATCCCTCTCCAAATTCTACCCCCTAAAACACAAGTAAAATGCAAGGTCAGGTGGAAGGTGTAGGGAGCATGGATTTCCTTATCAAAGGTGTATTCTGATTAAATGATGCAAGTGTCAGGAAATTTTAAAAAGTCAGTCCTGCCAGAAGTTTTATCACATCTATCCAAGAGAAGTAGCAGTTAATGCAGTCGTTACCAGCACAGGTTTTTATTTCAAACAGAACTGGGTTGGTTTTGCCATTTTAAATAACCTCTCTAAGACTTAAATCTTCATTTAAACTCTTCTTTTACCCTGATACCTTAAAGATATTCCCTCCAAGCTATAACTGTATAACCTGACCGCCTACACTAGCCTTTCTCTTAAATCTGCTTCCCATCAGATGCCTAGAGATTAAAGGAATATAAATTACGCTATTAATGCTATTGTCATTCAGTCCTAAATTCAATCTAAATTAAATGCTTTTACAGTCTCCACTAGCCAGTGAAGGAACTCCTGAACAAGAACATAGGTACTTCAAATCTATGAAAATGACAGATAGTCCTAAATAAGAGCCAGATATTTCATGTTATGCCACAATATCTTTCTTTTGCTGTCTTTAAGTCAGTGCAGATAGACAAAGGAGGAATGAAACTCTAGGTTAATAAACACAGAACATGAAGAAAGAGAATGGAAAATCCATAATGGAAAGGCAGCTTCTGAGGAAAGACTCCCTTAAAAACAAAAGCAAAATTACTTTTAGATTAAAGGGGGGGAGGGGGAGAGAGAAAATGGGCATAAGATTTCTTTTTGGGGTGATAAAAATGTTCTGAAATTAGTTTATAGTCATGGTTACACAACTCTGTATATATACTAACAATCATCAGATTGTACCATTTAAATGGGTGAACTTTATGGTACGTAAATTATATGTCAATAAAACTGTTTTTTAGAAAAGGGAGAGAGAAGAGAAATAGAACAAGCACGAGTGAGAATTACAAAAGAACAAGCAGGGTATCTAACAATGTTCCTGATAAACTACACTGACAAAAATATCTCTTCACATAGCTTCTATATGTGAAAAGCAAAATTATGAAGAAGGCCAAGCTGCAAACTAATTTGTTAAGGCTCTTCTGGAGGATCAGGAAATTGCTGCAGGCATAATTACCCTAAATTCAATAAAATATGTAGTAAAAATCTTTAAAAGTTCTTGTGACCAAGATGAGGAAATGTAACTTTATAAAATAGATGCTTTCTAAGCAACAGCACCCAAAAATGTATAGGTTCAACCTGGAGGGAGGTGGTTATTATCCCAACTTGAACAAAGACATTGAATTTGCAAACGACAGTCTTAGGAGGGGTATACTGTGTCATAATTCATCACAGATCATGAAAGACTGGAATATCTGACCAAAGGATTAATGTAACAGCTGGTAAAAACTGCTCTTGTGTAATACACTGATACCTTGAGCATATACATGTGAGCATATATATGTGCTCACTCTCTTTCCCTTTTTTTTTTTTTTAAATATAATGTAGAAGTGATTTTACTTTTGTTTTCTAAGGAATTCTTTCCTCAGTGTGCCAAGATGAGGGTGATTGTTTTCCTGTATATTTTTTCTATCAATGCTGCCAATAATTTGTGTAATATGTGTAATCAATTCACATAATGGTTCATTATGAATTTTAGTTGACCAAAATCCCAATATAAGCATACTGCTTAAGTATCTATGTAGTAGAATTAGGGCAAGCATGTGATATAACAAATAACTCCATTAATATAAGTTATTAATATAAGTGTGTGAGAAAAGAAGTTAGGCAGAAAGGGAAGCAGGCTCAGAAAATCAAGAATTAGTCTTATGTTGGTACAATAGCTCAGAGCCTAGGACAATTAGAAGGAGGAAATGATGGAATGAAATCATCATTTTCAGACTGAAAAGAAACTAATGTTTCCCAAAGTTGGGTGGAAAGGCAAACAATGTACAAATGGGCTGACTGGCTGGTTTGTTTGCTTGGTCATTCTGTAAACTCTGATTGATCCATTTATGTCACTGATTATTTCTAGGTTAATTCAATCCTTTATTTTTCAACACTGTCTACAAGGGGGTGGAAGAATTTCACTACAGTGCATCAAGCTCAAAGTAGACAGAAATACTATCCTGAGGGCATAGGACAGTGAGAGATAAGAGAAAAATTGGTAACTTAATAGTGCAACTTATTTTTTATTCTTCTCAGTTGGGCACTCTGTACCCTAACTACTGATCACCCAAATCCCATTCTCTACTGCTTCATTCTGTTATTGTTTGTTCCAGGAAGAGATGAAAAGACCTCAAAACCCCATATTCCCTCACTTTCCCGCAGAAGAGAGCAGGGAGAAAACAGTTGAGAAAAGACGTGTTTTTCTTGCTCTCTCTCTCTCAGCAAAATAACATTAATAACACAATGACAGCTACCATTCATTGAGCATTCTGGGGGGCCAGGTACCATGCAAAATTTCTTACATATTTTTTCTCATTTAATCTCAAAACAATACTATGAGGTAGGTTTTAACCAATAAAGAATGTAAGACTTGTATTATAATAAAAAAAAAGAAAGAAAAACACGTGTGACAAAACAAAAGAAAATGATAAATATAAAGTTTAGGACGGTGGTTTCCTTTGATGGGAGAAGAGGAGACAGGACAAAGGAGGAGCAGAAATAAGTCGGGCTAGGCCAGGTGCGGTGGCTCACGCCTGTAATCCTAGCACTCTGGGAGGCCAAGGTGGGAGGATCGCTTGAGTTCAGGAGACCAGCCTCAACAAGAACAAGACCCCATCTCTACTAAAAACAAAAAATTAACCGGGCATTACTAAAAATAGAAAAAATTAGCCGGGCGTGGTGGGGTGCACCTGTAGTCTCAGCTACTTGGGAGGCTGAGGCAGGAGGATCACTTGAGCCCAGGAGTTTGAGGTTGCTGTGAGCTAGGCACTGTAGCCCAGGTGACAGAGGGAGACTCTGTCTCAAAAAAAAAAAAGTTGGGTTGTACTGTGGGTTTGTGGGTATTCTTTTTACTAAACTATATAATCAAAGGAAATAAATGAATACAATAAAATTAGGGCTATATATGGATAGTGTACAGCCTCACGGAGTTGCTATAAGGCTTAAATAAGATGCTCTATTAAAAAGGACTTTGTAAATTATTATGCCTTTTTGGAATTTTCATCCCCACTTCACCTTTGTTGACCTGAGAGCTGGCATTTGGTGCTCAATTGCTTTGAGGTCAGAGTAAAGACCAGAAGTGTTACAGAGCCTATCTACTTTATGACTTTTCTCAAGATTCTCTTATTTACTTTTAGGTAATAAAATAAAGTTGTATACAGCTAAGACTACTGACTTAAATCTATGCAGAGATGAATAATAAAAATGGGGAAAGGGCTCTGTAAATAAGATGTTTTTGTTCAATTGTCAAGCAAGCAGTTAAAATGGAAATATTTGTGGTAAGAAGAATGTTACTCTGTGTTCAGAGTGTTTTAAAAATGTAACAAAAAGTAAACTAATGCTCAGAACAGATACTAGTTACTCAAATAATGAATGCTTCCTGATAATCAGATGCAAAAACACTATAATGCTGAAAAATCCATTTGTAAACATTTTTATCTTGTAAATATTAGATTTTACCTTTTGTTAAAAAATTCTAAATGTGAAGCTACTCTAGGCATCTGAAAGAGTTAAAAAAAAAAAAAAGTTTTCCAAAAATTGTTTGGGAACTAATTGCCTTACTCTTCCATCTCTCCATTAACTATTTGAATAAGCTGGTAAATCCCAAAGCTATGGTTTCAAGTCAGACATTCTAAAACAAAGTGCCTGGCATCTCCAATGCTCCAGCATAGTTCTACATTAAAGAAAGACAGCATTCATTTTGTTAAAAACACTTCAGGCTTGACAGTCATCATACTTGGCATCTCCACTGGAAAAATGTACTGGCTGCAGGTCCACTGGATATTTAGTTTCTAAAAGATTATGGAGTCCAAGAATAACTGGTGGGTGATGCTCTGTTTTAAAATTTTTATTCTCAATTTCTAAGTTTAAGCCAATTTACTAGTCTACTGTCACATATTTACTTATTCATATCACTTCCTCCAGATTTTATTTTATTATTGTTTTCCTAAAACAATCTAGTGTTCCAAGGTAATTTTAAGTAATAAACAGTTTAGGGAATAAGAAAACTAATGAATTCCACAGACATTTTAATATAGCATACCATAGGCTGGGCACAGTGGCCCATGCCTGAAATCCTAGCACTTTGGGAGTTCAAGACCAGCCTGGACAACTTAGTGAGACCTCATCTCTACAAAATATGAAAAAATTAGCCAGGCGTGGCGGTGCGCACCTATAGTCCCAGCAACTTGGGAGGCTAAGGCAGGAGGACCGCTTAAGCCCAAGAGTTGGCGGTTGTAGTGAGCTATAATTGCACCACTGCACTCCAGACTGGGTAACAGAGTGAGACCCTGTCTCAAAAAAACAAAACAAAACAAAAAAATATATATACATATCTCCATATATTTTTCCACTAGGTATTTTCACTTAAAAACTTCACAATTATTTTCTAAATAACTTCTTTAGCATGAAAGACAGAATGGAATGTACATACTAGTCATCTATTGTGATTATCTACATTTTTTATTTCTTTATGTTATTTTCTGAAGAAATAACTTATTTTGCCCTAGAAAAAACAAACCTCTCAAGTCATAGTGGATCCATGTACCATTGAGTGAAACATTTATGGCCTTATTTATAATTTTCAGAGATCTTACAAGAGTAGTTTTTCAATAGAGCTTTAAGAACTGCGGAGTCAGGACAGAGTCCAAGAAGGGTAAGGAAGGCCCAGAGCAGGGTGTCAGAAGCCTAGGGGAGTGGGGAAGGTATCTATGGGGAATTGGGGGAGGCCTGGCAAGGGGTTTCAGAGCTTAAGCAGAGTGAGGAGGGCATAAATGAGGAGGGGGTGGTGGAGGAAGAGATATTCCAGGTGCAGAGTCCAAGCAACATGACAAAAATGTCTGTGTAGGAGACAGCCTAGTGTGTCAGTGCCCCTGCAGGGTGGAGAATGTCTGTGCAGGGAGGATGGCTCAGCTTGGGATGTTGGAGCCCAAGGGAGTGGGAAGAGGAGAGCATCCACACAAGAAAGAAGACTGATATATGGGGGAGAGTCCAGTGCAGGAGGTTGGAACCCAAGCAGAGTGAGAATCCCCATATGGGTGGATTGCCCAGCCCAGGGAGTAAAAGCCTGAGCAGAATGAGGAGGGTATGTGCAGGAGAGAGCAGGGATAGCTCAGGATAGGGCGTCAGAGCCAGAGCAGGGTAAGGAGGGTGTCTATGCAGGAGGCATCCAACAGAGGGTATCAGAACCTAAGTAGTAAGGAGGATAACCACATAGAAGGACTGCCTATGGTAGGGTATCAGAGGTTACTCTGCAGGTATGAAGAGTGTGCCCACTTGGGAGGAGTGGGGGAGCCCAGCACAGGGAGTTGTAATCCAAGAAGGGTGAGGAGGGCATTCATGTGAAACCCTGGAGCCTCAATAGGATAAGGAGGGCATCTACGTACAAGGGCTGCTTAGTATGGGAAAGTCAGAGACTAAGCAGGGTGAAGAGGACATTTCCATGGATGGGCAGCCCAGCATGGGGTGTTGGAGTTCATAAGGGCTAAAGAAGACATCCACAGGGGTCAAGGGAGCAGGAGCAAAGGGCAGCTTTAGGCAGGGTATCAAAATCCTAGCAGGGTGAGGAAGACAGCAGATGATCTGCCTAGCAGGGCTGTCCAATGTGGGAAGTAAGAACTCAAGTAGAGTGAGGAGGATGTCCACAAGTGAGCAGGAGGACAGCTCTGGGTGTCAAGAGCATCCATGTAGGAGCCAAGATGTAGGAGTCCAAGTTGGGTAATTAGGGTATTAATGTGTCAGAAAGGAGGAACTAGTGGCAATGGAAGATTGGTTACACAGAGGGAGATTGATCAAATAAGTAAATATATTAAGATTAAAGGAAATCAAGTTTCTCACTGTCAAACAAGGGCATTACAAACATAGAAAGGGAGAAAAGGAGAAGAAACCCTATCATATTGCATTGCAACTGGAGATATTGGTGTGAACCCATGACAGTCTGTATGTACACATAGAAAAATTTATACATACATGTATAATGTATGTGTACATGTATATAAACATACATATATTCCCTAGCTCTGTCCTCTGAAAGGTCCTAGGAGCAGCAATACCTCAAAAGTATGCTCATGCAAAATGAACACACCAAGTAGCCAGATTTTGGTTTCTAAATACTATTCTCCACCAAAAGTAATCAGAGCTTCTTGGAGAAACAGGTAGTATCAGGGCTGGGACAGGAAAAGTACAAGATGAACCTGGAATGTCTTGTTTTGCTAAAGGTAGGGAAGTATCCAAGAAACTATGGGGACATATCAAAAGGAAAGAGAAGCCAGCTTGAAGGGACTCCCACTGGACAAATATGAGACACTATGAACATGTAAATAAGGAATAATAGTAACAGATTATAACCTACTGAAAATATAGAAATCCATACTGATATAAAACAGTAATGAATAAATTGAAAGTTTAGTGAGAAATGAGATTTATTAATATATAGTTTTAAAGTATATCACAAAATATTTATTAATTACAAAAGGAGAAAAGGGGTAACTTTAAAGTGAAGAAGTCTGACAGACACCACCTAAATCAAGTGATCAAAGTGAGTATCAGCAGTGATGACACAAATCAAAATTGTATGCTACCTGATAGGACAAAATAAGGATACAACATCATTTCTATGATTTTCCTGCAAAAGATGCATAATTTGAATGTAATTATGAGGAAGTATACAAACTCAAAATGATAGACATTCTTCAAAACAACTGGTGTATAGTCGTAGTATGAAAACCATGAAAGTCCAGGAAAGCCCAAGGAACTATTTCAGATTGAAGGAAACTAAAGAGACATGACAACTAAACGGACATGTAATTCTAAACTGGATCCTTTTGCTATAAAGGACGTTACTGGAACAATTTGCAAAACCTGAATGGGATCTAAGGATTAGATGGAAAAAATGTATTGATGTTAATTGTTTTTATTTTGGTAGTTATATTGTGATTTCTGTAAGAGAATATCCTTGTTTGTTGGAGATACTACAGTATTCAGAGGTGACAGGGCATCATGTCAGCAACTTACTCTCAAATGATTCAGAAAAAAAGAAAAAAGTATTTTCCAATATACTCACAATTCTTTTATAGGTTCAGGATCATTCCAAAAAGTACATAAAGCCACCCATTTCATTAAAAATTTAATAGTTAATTACTAAGGATTCCAAAAATTCATCTCTGTAACTGGTATTAAATAGTTTTACTTTTTAAAATTTCTATTTGCAAAGAAATTAATATATCAAAGGAAACAAACATTTCATGTCCTCACGTTTGATTATCTAGTCATCAAAAAATAATCTACATTGTTCTCCCTCCCACTTTTGCCACAATTTCTGCTCAAAAATTAATCAATCAAACAAAACCAAATACTTTGGTGGAGAAAGGTAGCAGAGTCTTGGTTTAAAAATACATGATGAGTTATCTCTTGGTCATATTTACTTGTTTGACACCTTATTTGTCACACTTAAAAGACTCAGTATTTTTGGCTATGCCATCTCATCTTCACTATCACCTTCAACTTGATAGAACAGTATTATAGTTAAATATTCACTCAACATTTATTTAGCTCCTATACTGAACTAGGGATACAAATATAAAAGAAAATCACTCTTAAGATCACACTCTAGAGAAAATAAAATGAGTCAAGTTTAAAATAATGCAGCATGTGCTTTCGTAAAAGTATAGAATGTTATGCAACTAGAAAAGAAGGAACCCTTAACATTATCTGTGGAGGATCAGAGAAGGTTTCACAGAGGATTTGATATGTGAAGTCAATCTTGAATACTGAAATAGGTATTTAGCGAACAGATTTGGGAAAAGGGAGGAGAAACTGTAAGCAAACCTGAACAAGAAGAAAATTTTTATTTCAGTTTTTCAAGTAATTCAGTTAAGTTAGAACATGAGAGTTCCAAGGAGTAACACAAGATGAAGCTATTAAAGGCAGGGAAAAGCCAGATTATGAAAGGCCTTGTAATATCATGCTAAGCAGTAAGGATTTTATCCCTCAGCACACAGAGAGCCTTTGAGGGTTTTACGCAAAGAAATGATAAGCTCAGACTTATATTTGAGGAAGATCATCCTACCAGGTATATGTAGAATAGATTAGGTCATAGAGATGGAGATGAGTAAGAAGGTTTTTGCAATAATAGCCTAAGCAAGAAATAATAAAGTCCTGAACCAAGGAAGTACCAGTGAGAATGGTGAATAGGATATGAATTTAAGCATGTTTAGAAAACAAATGATTTGAATTGGATGTCTGGCTGCAGAGGGACAGGGAGGGAAAAGGGGAAAAAAAGAGTTCTAACTAGTTCCTAGGAATTCTGGCTTGGGAAAACCAATGGGAGGTGGTACCATTTCCCATAATAGAGAATATGGGAGTTAAAAGTAAATCTGGAAACATGAGACTTCAGTTTTAATTTTTTTTTTTTTTTTTTTTTTTTTAGAAACAGGGTCTCACTATGTTGCCCAGGCTGATCTCCAAGTCCTGGGCTCAAGCAATCCTCCTGCCTCGGCCTCCCAAAATTCTGAGATTACAGGTGTGATCTACCAAACCCTGCCTTGAGAATTCAGTTTTAAATGATAAATTTGAGGTGCCAACAGAACGTCCAAGTGAATACATAAACAGGAGAGAGGTCCAGCAATTGATGCTGCTGGGCACATAGCCTCCTTTACTTTTGTTTTTTATACCAAATCTGCCCTAGAGCTAGATTAATTTATTTGGAGTTATTTCTTGCTTTTAAAAATACAGACATGTAAGAAATAAAAATTAAACTTGCTCATGATCTCACCATCCAAAGATAACTATAAAAACACTAATATATTTATGCATCTTTTCCATATCTTTCTATGCAAATTTTTAGAAAGTTGAATAATAATGCACTCAATATCAAACATTTCATTGAATATAACATTAATTTCCCATATGTACCATTTCTTTGACACCCTTCAGATTGTTACACATAATCTTTATGTCTATTTCCTATTTCTCCAATTGGGTTGAAAACCCTTCATGGGCAGAAACTATGTCATGTCTTCTTTGACTAAGGTTTAGCAGTACCTACTTACAATAGACAATCAATATTTGTTGATAAGGTTATCAAAATATTAAGGAAAGCTGCTGTGCAATAATTCTAAGTTGTAAAATAAGCTTTAGGAAAATTTCTAATATTCATATTATTTCAGAGACACTGCTAATAAAAGAGCTAATAAGTAAACATATCAGCAGTGAACAAGCAACATTGTACTTGCTATAGAATGAAGCACAGTTCAGTAAATATTCTCATTCATTTATTCATGTACTCATTCACTCAACACACATTTATGGACTGCTGATGTATGCCAAGCACTGTACTACAAAAAAAACAGACCAAAAAAAGTTGTCTTCATGTACCTTCCATTCTAATGCACTTAAATCATGATGACTGCTTGCTTGCCTGCTTCTATAGTCTGAATGGTGGTGTTTCCCCAAAATTTACATGTTGGAAGCTAAAACCCAATGTGATAGTATTAAGAGGTGGGGCCTTTTAGGAAGTCAGTCAAAAGGGCTCTGCCCCCATAAATGGGATTAGTTTAGTGCCTGTATAAGAGAAGATGAAGGAAGCTGCCTTGCCCCTTTCTCCCATGTTAGGACACAGCAAGAAGGCACCATCTTTGAAGCAGACAGCAAGCCCTCACCAGACACAGAATCTGCTGGCGCCTTAATCTTGGACTCCCCAGCCTCCAGAACTGTGAGCGATAAATTTCTATTGTTTATAAATTACCCAGTGTAAGTATTTTGTTATAGCTGCCAAATAGGCTAAGTCACCTGCTAAAGAAAGAAAGTGACTTCAATTTCCTATAATTTTCTACCTTTACAAAACTCACATTTAATTGTAATATCACTAAAATAAGCTCATTTCTGGAACATAAGCAGTAGAAAAATCTCAACATACATGCATTTTAAAACAAGTACATGCTTGAAATATAGCTTCGCTGAATGTTTACAAAACCAATACCGAATAGAGATCTGTTCCCACAGCTATAAGAGGTAACCATATTATACAACCATGCATTTAAGAATCATTCCTTTTTAAACTAATCATGTACTTGTAAATATACATAATAATCTATTAATGAAAAGAAACAAGTAGAATTAAAATTTATATTATTTTACATTTATTATTTTTGATCTTGAATAGACAGTCCAATGAATTCACAAGGTAAGCTCAACAATTTTTTCTAAAAGAAGAAAAAACTAATTTTGTCACTGTTAGTTCATTTTGTATGCACAGATGCAGACACAGCAAATCACAGGTACATAGAAACCAGAGTCTCTGTTCTCAAAAAGTTTACGGTCCAGTGAGGTTGACTGAAAGTACATAAATAGCCAATGGAATCTGTACCAAGACATAGGTGCTATGCAGGGAAAAGACAGTAAGAGAGAAGAAATACACAGAGGGCAAGGCAAGAATGGTATGGAATGAATGTAGTTTTAAAGGATTAATCTAAAACTCACATTAAAGGCACAGAATTTTAGAGGTAAAAGTGGTGAAAGTATTTGGTGTAACCTATTCAGTTTTTACAGAGAAGAAATTATGTTCCAATTAGGCTATGACTTGCTTCAAAAAGCCAACACTGGTTATCGCTGGGTCCCAACCATGAGAATAGCTACCTGAAAGATAAATTCTTTCCCCAGCACTCCTGTCTATGCAATCAGAAATAACACTGAAGTTAGAAATGCCATCTATTTTATTTACTGTATTATTGTGCCTGGCACATAATGGGCACCTCAGTAATGTGCTTAATGAATAAATATATGAATGAATGAGCAAATGATCTACCTTAATTGACTCTACCCAAACAGTTTTAAAACATTATTTCCCACTTTTATTTTTTTTTAGGTCTTTTTTTTTATTTCACTTTTCTTTTTTTTTTTATTCCAGAATATTATGGGGGTACAACACTTTGGTTACATATATTGCCTATGAACTGCCCAAGTCAGAGCTACAATTGTGGACATCCACCAAACTGCGCCCCGCACCCATTAGGCAAGAGTTTTCCCATCCCCTCCACCCCCTCCCACCAGCCCGCCCCCTGATGAATACTATTTCCATGTGTGACGTAAGTATTGATCAGTTAGAACCAATCTGATGTTGAGTACCAGTGGTGCCTGTTTTTCCATTCTTGTGATACTTCGCTTCGAAGAATGGGCTCTAGCTCCATCCAGGATAATACCAGATGTGTTAATTCACTGTTGTTTTTTGTGGTTGAGTAGCACTCCACGGTATACATATACCACATTTTATTAATCCACTCGTGTACTGATGGGCACCTGGGTTGTTTCCACATCTTTGCAATTGTGAATTGTGCTGCTATAAACATTCGAGTGCAGATGTCTTTATTATAGAATGTCTTTTTTTCCTTTGGGTAAATACCCAGTAGTGGGATTGCTGAATCAAATGGTAGTTCTACTTTTAGTTCTGTGAGGTATCTCCATAATACTTTCCATAGAGGCTGTACTAATTTGCAGTCCCACCAGCAGTGTATGAGTGTTCCTATCTGTCCACATCCCCACCAACATTTGTTGTTTTGGGACTTTTTGATATAAGCCAATCTCACTGGAGTTAAGTGATATCTCATTGTGGTTTTGATTTGCATTTCTCTGATGATTAGACAGGTTGAGCAATTTTTTATATGTTTGCTGGCCACTATTCTGTCTTCTTTTGAAAAGTTTCTGTTCATGTCCTTTGCCCACTTTTTAACGCGGTTGTTTGATTTTTTCTTGTTGATTTTCCTAAGTTCTGTATAGATTCTGGTTATCAGCCCTTTATCAGATGTGTAGCATGCAAATATTTTCTCCCATTCTGGAGGTTGTCTGTTCTCTCTAGTGATAGTTTCCTTGGCTGTGCAGAAGCTTTTTAATTTGATCAGGTCCCATGTATTTATTTTTGTTGCTGCTGTGATTGCTTTGGGGGTCTCCCATTTTTATACCCATAATCTTAGAGAGGAAAAGTAAAAAAATTAAACAAACCAAAAACCAAAAAAACCCACCTTGTTCTCCTTGCTATCATTACCAGAATGTCCTACCACCTGAACTAAGAATGTCATTTTTCTATGGTATTTTTAACCCAAATACCCTATCCCCCCATGTCCCAACTTCCAACTTCTACCCAATTATCAAACTACCATTTTTCTGATGGACAAACAAAAATGACTTTTCATGTCTCAGGGTCCTCATTTTCAGTGATTTTTAAAGTCTTATACAAGATAGTTTTCTTCTTTTCTATTTATATAACATGAATTTTTTCCCTCCTTCAAGCCAATAATGAAGAAATGAACAGGACTTACTTTGCCTTTTCTACTCTACACAAAGATTGTCATCAGCAAACCTCATACTTTGAGATATTAATATAAGCTAATGTTTACAGAGATCAAAAATATCTGTCTATGGCCAGGCACGGTGGCTCACGCCTGTAATCCTAGCACTCTGGAAGGCTGAGGCGAGAGGATCACTTGAGCTCAGGAGTTTGAGACCAGCCTGAGCAAGAGCAAGACCCGTCTCTACTAAAAAACAGAAAAATTTGCCAGACATTGTGGCGCACAACTGTAGTCCCAGCTACTCGGGAAGCTGAGGCAGGAGGATCACTTGAGCCCAGGAGTTTGAGGTTGCAGTGAGCTATGATGATGCCACTCCACTGCACTCTATCCAGGGTGACAGAGTGAGACTCTGTCTCTCAAAAAAAAAAAAAAAAAAAAGTCTGTCTACCATGAGTGGCAATGAACAAATGACCACGTTCATCACTTCTGCCTCTTAATTTAAGACAGTGGTTATCAACAGGGAATATCAGAATTGTAAGTGGAAATATGTATTTTTGTTGTTGTTTTACCTGAATGAAGATGCCTAGGATTCCATCACAAACCTACTACTGAATAAGGGTTTATAGGAAATAGGATCACGAATGTATATTTGTACAAAGCCCCACAGGTGATTCTGGCTAAAAGCCATTACCTTGAAACATAAAATCCAGTCTCAGAACAAAAACAGATTGGCCTGAGTTTATTACCTCTTTAAGCATTGCTAGCTAATTTTTTTTTCCTGAAGAGTCTAGGAAAGAGCAACAACAAAGAGCTAAACCACTTTCTTCTGCAGATTACCTAAATTTTTAAACCTTGAGGAGAAAACAATTATATTTACATAACAAATAAGGGAAATGAATGTTGTGTATTTTTCCTGACTAAAATTTTTCCTGACAATTGCTATTTCACATGGTGGTAGATAATTTTCAATATTTGATTCATGTAGACTTGAATACTACCTAAAATAATGGAACAAATTAGCATAGCTCCTATTATTTTGAGCCTGGGAGAAATTATCTAGATTTACCTCTTATAGGCAACAACTAAAGATTCTCAACAAGTAAAACTGACCCACTGATAGCATATGGTAGCCCTCCAGATCAGCTCCTGGTTATCCTCTAATACAAATAATGTTTGTTATATGAAAGGTTTTTTCTTTCCTTTGTAAAAATTTAAATAGATTTAGGGGGTACAAGTTGAATTCCATTACATGTATATATTTTATAGCGGTGAAGTCTGGGCTTTTCGTGTACCCATTACCCGAATAGTGTACGTTGTACCCCATAGGTAATTTTTCATCCCTCATCCCCTCCCAGCTTCCTCCCTTTTGAGTCTCCAATGTCCATTACAGCACTCTGTGTGGCCTTGGGTAGCCACAGTTTAGCTCCCATTATAAGTGAGAACATGTGGCATTTATTTTTCTGTTCCTGAGTTACTTCACTTAGGATGATGGCCTCCATTTCCATCCACACTGCTGCAAAAAGACATTTCATTCTTTCTTTCTTTATTTATTTATTTTTAATTTCATTCTTTCTTATTGCTGAGTAATACTCCATGGTTTGGGGGGTGTGTGCGTGTGTGTATATACACACACCACATTTTCATTATCCACTCATCAGTTGATGGGCACTTAGGTTGATTCCATATCTTTGCGATTGTAAATTGTGCTGTGATAAACACACGAGTGTATATATGAAAGTTTAATACTTTGTTTCTTACAAAAAAATGAATAGCTTGATAGTGCTCTATTAACTAGATGTCACTTTACTGACGGATAAGGTCTTTTTTAAATGAATTCTGATAATGATTTTCAGTTGCCATTTTACAATAGCAAATGAAAAGGGTAGCTTGAGCAATCCTTTGTGCCACGCTGTGGTCCATAAATAGAAAGTTACCGAAATAGCTCTAGAAAATTGAAAATTGTTCTAAAAATAAATTATAACTGATAGTATTACAATGCAGAGTTTACAAAGTACTTTTATATGCATAATCATAATATTGATAGATGTGAAAAGTACTTTTACTATAAAGTATACATAAATAAAAATGGATTGTTACTAATCCTATAGGTCCTAATTTCAAAATAGATTCTTTCCTTTTTTAGTGTTTTATTAAAGCATAAAATATACATAAAGTGTACACATCTTAAGTCTTCAGCTTGCAGAATTTTAAAAAGTGAACACACACATAACTACCACCCAGCTGATTAAGCACCCCTCCTCATGCTTTTTCCCAGACACTACCAACTCCAGAAGTAACCAAACTTCTGACTTCTATCACCATAGATTATAGTTTTACCTGGTTTTGAATTTTATACAAAAGGAATCATGGTACAGACAAAAAATGCCACAAATAATTTCTGGATCAGTTCTGAATTATTGATTTTTCTCCTCATTAAATGTTGTAATTTTATGCCTCTTTCCATGACTGGTGATTTTTGATTGGATAAAAGATATTGAGAATTTTACTTTGTTGTGTGCTGAATATTTTAATAGTCCTTTAAGTATTCTCTAGCTTTGTTTTGAGATATGGTTAAGTTACTTGGAAAGAGCTTAATCCTTTTGGTTTTTGCTTTTAAGCTTTATTCATCAGGACCCAAGTGTGTTTAGTCCAGGGTAAATTTTTTCATACTGATAAGGTAAGACCCTTCTTAACACTACCCAATGTCCCTGAAATAATAAGAGGTTTTCTACTCTGGCTGGTGCAAAGAGGCATCATACCCAGCTCTTTGTGAGCTCTAGGCGTTGTTTCCTCTAATCCTCTCATGCAGTTTTTTCCCCAGCCTTGGACAGTTCTCCCATATGCACGTCTGATCACTACTCAACTAGACACTCTAAGGAGATCCTCTACAGATCACCAGAGTTCTCTCTGTGTGCATCTATCTCCCTTCTCTCCAGTACTCTGCCCGGAGAACTCTGGCCATCTTCGTACTCTAGTACTGTGCCCTGAGACTTCTAGCTCTACCACCTCAACTCAAGGAGACTACTGCGTTCTGCTTGGGTTCTCCTTTTCTGCACCACAGTCTGGGAACTTTCTCTACAAGCCAGGGCACTTGTAGGGCTCATCTCGTTTGCTTTCTCTCTCATGGATCATTGTTCTTCATTGCCTGATGTTAAATATAAAGAGAACAATTGTTTCATACATCTTATCTGGCTTTTTAGTTGTTTTCAGGCAAGAGGGAAATCTAGTCGCTCTGTTAATATACCTTGGCTGAAAGCAGAAGTTATTCTATTGTAATTTTAACCCATATCAATATGTTCTTTGCTCAGAAAGGAGGAAGAATTAATATTACTATGTTCTACTTAACAACCTCTAATAGATTTGAAGAATTTTCAGATTACTTAATTTAATATTTAATAAATATTGTATGTCCCCTATGTAACAAACATTGGGTTAAAGCCCTTTGAGGCTTAAAAAATAAATCTTAATCTTGTAAAAGTACAAAAATACTCTGTACATACACAACTGTATCCTTTATACTCTAGGCACAAAGGAGAATTTAAAAAGAAATTTAAAGGCACAGTAGTTCCTGCCCTCAAAGAACTGAAAATCTAGCTGGAATAAGGACATATGTGTGTGTGTGTGTGTGTGTATATTCTTATTATATACTATATTTATATATCCTGTATTATACTGTTCTATATATACACACATATACATATATACACATACATATACATATATGAAACATTTAGAGAATAAAAATAGGCTGTATGATATTGACCAATGATTACAATCAAAGACCAGAGACAGGAAGCCAGGGTCTTGAGTAATCAATAAAAGACTCTTTGAAAAGGTGCCATTTGAGTCAGATTTAATAATATAGCCAGCACAAACAAACCTAGCATACACCGGTTAATAGCAAAAAGCAAATATAGGCTCGGATACCTTCTAAAATCTAGTTTTGACGGTTCATAGCAGCAGTAATGAAAACCAGGCTATTAAAATGTATACTTATGTGGAGTAGAGCTATAAAATAACAAAGCTAATTAAATATTTGTTGAATGACTATTTATGAGTGCCTACTTTATGACCCTGTAGCCTTACCTCTCTCCATTCTCCTCTTTCCTTCCACATTTTCATCAAGATACAATGATTTTTCAATTCTTCAGCCATGTACTACCTTACCTTTATTTCTTTGCAAATGCCATTGTTTCTGCCTGAAATACTGACCTTCTCACAGCCTCTATCAACTGTTACTTCTTCCCATAAGCTTTTCCTGACCACTCCAATTTTTTTGTTTGATTTTTTACAGACGGGGTCTCACTCTGTCGTTCAGGCTGGAATGCAGTGGTATAATCAAAGCTCACTGTCACCTCAAACTCCCGGGCTCAAGCTATCCTCCTGCCTCAGCTTCCTGAGTACTAGGACTACAGGTGTGCACCACTACACCTGGCCAATTTTTTTTTTTTTTTTTTTTTTTTGGTAGCGACAGGGTCAGCTATGTAGCCCAGGCTGGTCTTGAACTCCCAGCCTCAAGCAATTCTCCTGCCTGGGCCTCCCAAAGTGCTGAGATTATAGGCATGAGCCACCCAGCCCAGCCCACTCCAGTCTTAGTTAGCTATCTCTCCTATGTATTTCCCTATCAGAATACTTATCACACATTGTTTGACAATTGCCAGTTCACTTAGACTATTTCCTCTTACACATCATGAAGGCAAATGGCTGTGTCAGTTTCATTCACACTGTCTCCTCAGCAATAATAGTATAATGTCTGACACAAACAGGCACTCATTTGATAAGTACACGAACAAGGAAGAAAATATACTCTGTGGGAACTTATAAGGTTGCTGACAGACCATATAAAGAAAAAGAGGCAGAAGTATCAGAGTGGAAGAAGCCAGGAAAGAAGCTAGAAAAAACAAGAGTCAAAGGAGAGCTGGAGAGTTCAGTGTCAAAAAAAGAACAGAGTTTTGGGAGCAGACTGCCAAAAGTGAAAATGTCTCATTTAGTTCAAGGAAGGAAGAACTTGAAAGAAAGCATTTATTTGATATGGCAAAAGGTACTTTTCTTTTTTTAGATAGAGTCTCACTCTATCACCCAGGCTAGAGTGCCATGGTGTCAGCCTAGCTCACAGCAACCTCAAACTCCTGCCTCAGCCTCCCGAGTAGCTGGGACTACAGGCGCGCACCACCACACCCAATTTTTTCTATTTTTAGTACAGAGGGGGTCTCGCTCTTGCTCAGGCTGGTCTTGAATTCCTGAGCTCAAGCAGTCCTCCTGCCTCAGCTTCCCAGAGTGCTAGGATTACAGGCATGAGCCACTGCACCCAGCCAAAAGGTACTTCTTGATACCTTTGCCAAAGAAGTTATCAAGGGAGTGATGGGGATAGAAGCCAGAGGCAAAGAGTCGAAGTCCAAATGAAAGTATGAAAGTAAATGCAAGGTAAGCCATAATATAGACTACTATTCCACAAAGTCTTTACAAAGAGAAGGAAAAGGATACTTAAGGAGCCAGGGCCAAATAAAGGGTTTATTTTATTGTGTGGAAGAAGAAATTGCATAGGCTGTACAGTATAAGGAAAATAGCCAGTAACGAGGAAAAGCTTGAAGATCCAAGAGAGGGCGTATAAAGTAAGTTTAATTGAAGAAAACACCATCAGATTTGAAAATTATGAAATCATAAATGAATTTCCTAGAGAATGTTTGCACACTAACAAAGGGTTAAAGGACAATTAGATGGTGAAGAAAATGAGATTAGCATAGCAATGAATACAGGCTGAGTATCCCAAATATGAAAATCTGAAATGTGAAATGCTCCAAAATCCAAAACTTTTTGAGTGCTGACATGACACTCAAAGGAAATGCTCACTGGAACATTTTGCATTTCAGATTTTTAGGCTTGGGATTTTTAGAATGCTCAACCTAAGTTTAATGTAAATATTCCAAAATCTAAAAAAAATCCAAAATCTGAAAGACTTCCAGTACCAAGCATTTCAGATAAGAGATATTCAACCTGTATAATAGTGCAGTTTTTCTGGAGCACTGTTATAGGATTATACTACCATAATGAATTAGTTTTCTAATTTTCTTTTTAAGTACCAAGGCCCTTTTTGAAATTATATAAAATATAGAGGTACCTCTACAGAAATCATACTTAAAAGCAGTTTGACTACTACTAGTATGAAGAAAACAAACACACGAAAAAGGAATAATGAAAAAGGAGAGCAGGAAAATATAAAAGAAAGAAACTATGTCAAGAAACAATCGGGAGAATGAAAGCTGCCTTAAAAAGAGACTGGGAGTTTCTTCCACTGACATGAGAGAAAAGGAAAAGAGAAAATGAGAAGACCAAAATAAATTTTCAAGATGAAGAGGTAAAAAAGTTGAGAAACTTCAGTGGGATAGATTCACTGTATTCTAGAAGAGAATTCAGTTATTTCTATTTGCCAGTGGCTGTGCTCTAGAAGCACATGCTTAAAAGGCATGTAAGAAATCCTTCTTTACCGATTAATGTTTAAAGGACCAATTATATCATATGGAAGAATTAAGGGATTAAGACTCAGGGGATAAAAATTTTAGTACTAGAGGTTGTTAATATCATCATTAAATGAATGCACATAAATTCTCATTTGACTTGATCAGAAAGTCAAAATCATAACTATACATAGCAGATGATTAGTAGGCACTTCAAATATTATTGTAATCTTTTTGTGCATGAATGGGCATCAGGTAAAAAGGAGAAAGTCACAGGCTTCCTTAGAAATGTCTATAATCATACAAAGCAGCTGACCCTTGTATACCAATATTGTTTATTGTTTTCAATAAATAAGAGGTAGGTAGCATGTCATAATGAAAGAGCAAAGCAGAACTGGGCTTTCATTATAATTCTATCACTTATTTCTTGTGTGACCTTGGGCAAGTTACTTACCACAGTAAGTCTTAGTTGTCTCATTTATAACATGGTGGTAATACCTAACTACCTTGTAGAATTGCGAGTGCTAGCAATAATGTGTACAACACACCTAAAACTATTATTAATATATTAACTGGAGCTACTAACATAAATGAAAGCCTTGATTCCTGCCTTCAAAAGCATATGCGATGAGGAGGTGTTACTGAGATATTCCATAGGCATTATTTCTTTTATTACAAAGGCAATCAGGTAAATACCTCACTCCTAATTTTACTACAAAATATACAGCTTTCCTTTCTACAGGTCTTGTGCTTTCTACAGTATCTATCTGGACTGCAGAAGTGGTCCATTTGGCCTGCACAATGTTTTAAAATATTTTGAATTAGTTGTCAACATTTAAAAATCAGATTTTACATAAAAATCCCAGACCTTTGGCTTCTCTTGATAAACCACAGGATCTGGCAACACTAAATCTATATTCCCACAAGGAAAACCGGAGCTGCCCTTTAGTGTGCTCTCCAGTTACCAAAAGTACCATTCAGCCAATTTCACAGATCTGTGTTACACTGTGCCTTATAGGCATCTGAGTTTTCAATCCCTGCACTAGGGGTTGCAAGATTGAGGTTCTTTCATAGGATGGCAGGGGAAGACAAAAGGCGAGTCTTTCCCAAAGAAACCCTGCAAGAGCTTAAAGACTGCAACAGCAAGTGGACTCAACTTTCTTGATCATATATCCCTCTCCAGAGGCAAATTTAATGAGAAAGAAACTGCCTACAATAGCCAAGGCTGGTAAGTACCTATCTTTCAGAGAGTAAAACAAAGATGCAGTACAAAAACCCTTCCTATTAAAAGAAAATAGGGAATAGACTTTCAGAGAACTTAAAAATCAGGCTCGTAAAGAGTTTACTTAGTCTATTTCCTTATTTTATAGATACAAAAACCGAAGCCCAGAGAATGAGAATTTGCCCAAAATCAGACAGCTGATAACAAAATCAGAATTAGAAAAAAGTTTCTCAAAATCAAACACTTCAATTTAACATTTACTAAGCACCAAGACACGTGTAAGGCTCCATCCAAGATGCTACGATACAAACATATACAGTCATACTGTTTACAATATACTACTTCTCCATTTTCTTTTTTTATTAACATTTTTACAGAATTTTAAAGATGCCAATAAATGCCACTCCACTTTTAAAAAAAAACCCAGCTTTTTACACTCAAAAGAACTGAAAGCTGATACTCAAATACATGTACACACATGCTTATAACTTGTGATCAGCAGCACTATCTACAACAGCCAAAAGGTGGAAACAACCCGAACGTCCACCAACATATTAATGTGTAAACAAACTGTGGTATCCATACTAAGGAATAGTATTCACCTATAAAAATAAATGAAGTATTAATACATGTTACAAGGTGGATAAACCTCAAAACATTATACTAAGTGAAAGAAGCCAGACAAAAAAGGCCACATAATGTATGATTTCACTTATATGAAATATACTAGGTAAATCCATAGTGATAGAATACAGATTGGTGAATGCCAGGAACTGGGGGCATGGGCGGAGGGGAATGGAGATGGGTACAGGATTTTCCTTTTGGGGTGATGAAAATGTTTTGGAACTAGATAAATAGATAGAGGTGGCAGTTATACAACACTGTGAATTGTTCACTTTAAAATGGTTGATTTAGGTAAAGTTCACCTCAATAAAAATTAAAAAAAAAATAATTCCTTATTTGACCACCAGGTGGAATATGCCACCTAATTCAATGGGATCACTCTTCCCACCAGGGAAGAAAATCCATTTGAGCACCTACTAGGTACCAAGTGCAGTGCTAGATGCTTTAAATATACATTATATCAGCAAATCTCACCCAACCAGGAGAGATAAATTTATCATAGTAGAGGGCATGGAGTGGGGGTGTATGTGGTTCTGGTACCAAATTGTTTCCATTTGAAACTTCAGTGCTTGCTACTATATATCCCTACACAAGTTGCTTTTAGGCCGTTTTCCTCTCTGTAAAATAGAAGTAATGATGCTATCTACACTTCATATGGTTGTTCTGAGGATTAAATGCAATAATCCAAGAATCCACAGAACCAGGCTCTTAGGAAGAATTAAACAAATGTCAGGTATTAAAATTAATTACATAATTAAGTATAATTAATATAATTAATATTAATGTTGTTGGACATTTGTAACTGGTAGGTCTCTCCACCACCAAAAGCTGCTGCACATAGTAATATTGGCATGCAAATTGTTCAAATCTCAAGTTCTTTTATTTAGAATATATATGGAGGAAATAATAATCTTAGAATTTTTTATATATATATATCATAGACTCAGACCTCAATAGAGAAATATGTTCTGTTGTAACTCCTGCAATGCATGATATGAATGAAAAACTTGAAGAGAACTTAGAGGATGCCATAAATATAAACACTGAAAATCAAAATCCATAAGAAAAAATTAAAAGATGGAATCAGGCCGAGCATGGTGGCTCACACCTGTAATCCCAGCACTTTGGGAGACCAAGGCAGGAGGACTGCTTGAGGCCAGGAGTGCAAGACCAGCCTGGGCAACATGGTAAGAACCTATCTCTACAAAAAATAAAAAAAATTAGCCGGGTGTGGTGGCAAGTGCCTGTGGTCCTAGTACTCGGGAGTCTGAGGCAGGAGGATCACTTGATTGAGCTGAGTTCAAGGCTGCAGTGAGCTATGATCATGCCACTGCACTCCAGCCTGGGTAACAGAGTGAGACCTTATCTCTTAAAAAAAAAAAAAAAAAATTCATAAAAGTTTCAGTGTTAGTTACAATACTCTACTACATGAAGATCCCAATTTTAACTTTTTTATGATTTATTAGGTTATAAAAGTAATGGACAACAAGGATGTATAAAGGATTTAAAGGAGGTATAAAGGTAATATATCATTATGGAAAATTTGGAAATTTTTTGAGACAAAATCTCACTCTATTGCCTGGACTGGTCTACAGGTGCACGCCACCATGCCTCGCTAATTTTTCTATTTTTTGTAGAGATGGGGTCTCACTATGTTGCTCAGGCTGGTCTCAAACTCCTGGTCTCAAGCGATCCTCCCACCTTGGCCTCCCAAAGTGCTGTGATTACAGGGATGAGCCACCACGTCCAGCCTAGAAATATTTTTTTAAAGTATAAGGCAGAAAATAAAGCCACTTCAAATCCCAATTCCCATAGACTACCATTCTAACATTAGTCTATTTTCTATTGGTCTTTTTTTTTTTTAACTAAAACTGGGATCATAGTTTTATATCTTCCTTTTAAAAAATTTAACATTCAATCATTGACATTTTCTTCTATCATTAAATACTCTTTGAATACATGATTTATACTAAAGCACAGTATTTCATTTATGAAGGTTTATTAAACAAAAGATGATAACCAAGATTTCTCTACTTTCCCTTAACCTAGAAAAGGAAAATAACATTAAACTGCACCATGAAGGATTTTAATTAGCTAAACAAAATTTTTAAAAATAATTATTTCATCTCAGTTACAAAATTCTCCCAATGAAAAAAAGGTCTAATGCTTTAAATGTTCTTTATTTAACAGACTGGAAAGCTGAAGTTTAGAGTCACACAACTAAAGGAAGTCGCAAAGCAAGGATTTTAATCCAGATCTGTTCTGACTCCAAAGCTTACGCACTTAAGCACAACACTATAGATTATAGGATGGTCTGGATGTAGAATATAGCAGAAGAAATTTAGAAATAAAAGACAAATTTAAGTGCTTAGAATGATGCTTATCATTATAGAAGACGCCACATAAGTATTGGCTATTATTATTCACAGGAAATTACTATGGGGAAAAAAAGAGTTGTATACTATGTTCATTACAATGATTTATAATGGTTAAAAAATAAAATGAAATAGTAATTCATCACCAAAGGATTGGCTAATTAAGTAAATTTTGTTATGTAAACAACGTAATACTTTACAACTATTCCAAATTATAATAGATCTATATTTAGTAACATCAGTAAGCACATAAAACACATGTATTGTACAATCCCATTTATGCAGAAAAGTATAAGTAGATATGTATACATACATAGAGATGTCTGAAAGAATGATGACCAACATATTAACAGTGGTCATAACTAAATATGGCAGGATTGCATGTGATATGTCCTTGTTTTGAACTTTTCCATATTTTTGTAAAAACACACAAATGTGTGTATACATATATTTTTTAATTCTAATAGATTAAACATAAGACAGCAGTAGCAGGGAAAAGTAGTACAAAATGAAAAAGAAAAGACCAATAGGGAATAACTTCAAGGAAAAGATGAAACTTGAGCTTGTGTCTTAAAGAATTCCTTTACCCTGTGCCTATTATTAATATTTTTCTATCACATTCATCCTGTTAATCATGCCCAATCCTGAATGACCCTAACCACCCATCTTCAACATTCCTGAAACACACAGCTTCTAAGTTTTGACAGAGAAAATAAAAACATGCAGACCAGTACCAGTATGCATTCATGATCTTCCTCAAAGTAGCTCAGGATCTTTTTTTTTTTGAAGTATTTCTCATCACCTTTACTCCCTAATTCCTCACAATGATTCTCTTGAGGCCACCTGTATCTATCATTCTTGGCAAATGACTATGCATCTCCACAGAGAAAGCAGGCTATAGGGTATGAATTTCCCATACCTCCTTTCCCAGATACAAATTATCCTTACCTCTCTCCCTTCGGGCTCAAAAAGAGAAGCAACGCTGTGTATTAGGTCCATTTTTTTTTTCATTGCTCCCCCAAAACTTTCTTCCATTAATTATTCCTGTCCTTTATCTTCAACTCCATCACTCCACAAGTTTCCTATTTCTATTTGTATCTCTTTCTAGCTTCCACCCCCTGTCCTTCAGTTCACAACCCCCCTTAGTACGGCAGAAGTTGTCTTCTAGCTGCCTCCACTTTCTCCATTCATATTTATTACTCAACCAACTACTACTTGGCTTCTGTTCCCACCATTCCATTCAAATTGCTCAGTTACCAGTATACTCCTAATTGATTTATTTCCAACTTCTAACACATATGACTGCTCCTGCTTTCGGAAAACTCCTCTCTCCGCTATCTTCTGTTTCTGTTTCTTTTCTTCCTTCGTTGGTTTTTCTTTAGTCTATTCCTCTCTTCATGCCCCGTAAATATTTTGTTTTTTCTCAGGGAAATAAATCCTCAACTTACTTCTTTCTCATTCTTCTCTCCTGATCCAGAATTCCACCATTTCTTACTACCTCCATTACTACCATCCTGATCTAATCGTTTCACCTGGACTACTTCAATTGCCTCCTAATTGATTTCCTTTATACTCTTACAGTTATTATCTACACTGGAGCCAGAATAATCCATTTAAAGCCTAATTCAGATGACATCACTCCTCAGCACCCATCTCAGCATAAAACTCAAAAGTCCTTACATGATCTAGCACCCTAATATCTCTCTCACGTTAGATCCTACAACTCTCCTCCTTACTCATTCTCCTCCAGCTATTCTGTCCTCCTTGCTATTTCTTGAATATGCCAACCACCTTCCCAACCTCAAGGTCTCTTTACTTGCCGTTCCTTCATCTGGAAAACTCGTTCCCCAGATATCTCCATTGCTTACTCCTTCACTTCCTTTAGGTCTCTGTTCAAACGAGGCACCACTCAAAGCAGCACCACAATCGTGCTCTACAAAACAGCACCCACTATCACTTTCTTATCCCGACTAATCCTACTTCATTTTTTTTCACTCCCTGACATTTTTTATTGGGAAATAATTTGCATAACATAAAGTTTACCTTTTAAAGTGTACCAATCAGTAGGTTTTAGTATATTCACAAACTTGTGTAGTCATCAATACTATCTAATTCCAGGACATTTTCATCACCCCAAAAAGAAAACCCATCCCGATTAGAAATTCTTCACTTTCCCATCCTTGAGTCCCTGGCAACCACTAATTTACTTTCTGTCTCAATATATTTGCCTATTCTCACCCACCACCCCCCCCCCGTTTTTTTTGGAGACAGAGTCTCACTCTGTCACCCAGGCCGAAGTGCAGCGGCGTGATCATAGCTCACTGCAACCTCCAACTCCTAGGTTCAAGCGATCCTCCCACTTCAGTCTCCTGAGTAGCTGGGACTACAGGCGTGTTTGCCACCACATTGGGCTAATTAAAAAAAAAATTTTTTTTGTAGGGACAGGATCTCACTATGTTGCCCAGGATCATCTCAAACTCCTGGCCTCAAGCTATCCTCCCACCTTGGCCTCCCAAAATGCTGGGATTACAGGCATGAGCTACCACACCTGGCCAACATTTTATAATTATTTATTGTTTGTTTCTAACCACCAGAATATAAACTGGCAAGGTCAGGGACTTTATTTTCTTTATTTTTGTATCCCCAACATCTAGATTAGTGCTTTGTGCATAGTAGGTGCTCAATATCCCACAAGCATCTCAATTTCAACATATCCCAAACTGAACTCACTATCTTCTGCTGCTTTATTTTTAGCATGAAACAATTATTTGAAAATAGCACTTACCGAACCATGATGAAATTGTGTGCCTGTCTCCCCTATTAACAATGACGAGCCTTTTTATACTTTGAGCACTGGGCACAGAATACATATTGAATAAATGTTCACCTTCCCAAATATCTTAATATTCAGTGTATTAATGACTTAAACATATGGATAAAAGTTAAACCAATAATTACCATTATAGCAACAAATCGCAACTTCCACCCCTCCATACCTACTTTTTCCCTGGCTTTTCCCTAATACCTTCTTCTCGAGACAACAGACGTTATCAAGGTCTAGCAAGGGTAAGCCTCACTTATTATCTACCCTGTATCTATTTTACGTCCAAGACCCACTGTAGAATTCTCTGGAGCAAAATTAACCACAACAAGCCAGAGTAGAGAAGTCAGGCTAGGACTGGCAGCAAAAGAATCTGATAGCCAATGCTGATCTCCAGGGTTCACCATGATGAATAGTGTGCATTGTTATCTGTTTTCAACTTTTAGGATCATGTGCCCTTTACTGCGCAGAAAAAACACAAGATACATGTAATAACTATATAAAATCATTTGTTGGCTACAATATCTCTAAACACATTTATTCACCTTCTTGTTATACTTGCAGTCCTCTTTTCCCCATCCATGCCGTCACTAATTCAGGCCCTTATCACATCCACTTTGGTTTATCACATCTTTCACAGTTACACTTTTTCCTCCCTTACCCTCCCCTTCCCTGATCTCTAGCTCTATAATCCAGCCATACTGAATTTCATTCAATTCTTCAACACACCAAGCTCTCGCTTACCTTCAAATCTTCCAACATGATATTCTCTCCTCTACCTGGGACACTCCTCCTCCAACACAGCCCTTTCATCTTTACATGACTAATTTGTATGATTTCAGGACTGAGTTTGGATGCCACCTCCTAGCAAAAGCCCTTCCTGATCACTTAGCACATAGGCACCCTTCTTATTTCCCACCTCATCAATCTGTACTTCCCTTCTCAGAGCACCTAACATCCCGTTTTTTAACTGATTATTTATTAGTCTGTCTCCCTAACTAGAAGGTAAGCTCAGGGAAGGAATCACATTTACATCTTTTACCATTATATCTGTAGACACTCAGTAAATAAATTATCTTGGCTACAATTAGAGAAAAAAGGAATGAAGTCAAAATACTTTATTTTCTTTTTAAAGAAAACCTAGCTCTACCATTGATTAACAGTGTCAAATTGGGCACGTCACTTAATCATCTGGGATTTTGACTTTATTGTCAATAAGATGTGGGAGATAACTATACCTCCTAGGTGACAAAAAGATTAAATGAAATAACATATATCAAAGTTCTCTATAAAATTGTGAGCAAAGCATAGAATACTAGTGTATTATCTACCTGCCCACTCTCCTAGCATCTAAATAATCTTACTTGCTGTTTATCACAAATTGTAAGTCAGCGTATTAAAGTTAAAAGTAAATTTTCTCAAAATGAAATCAACTTATTTGGTAGATACAGTAGTCCCCCCCAACTTATCCACAGTTTCACTTTCTGCAGTTTCAATTACCTGCAGTCAACCACAGATAAATTCCAGATTTAAATAATTCATAAGTTTTAAATTGCATGCCGTTCTGAATAGAGTGATGGTATCTCCTGCCATCCCAAGGCAGTCCAGCTCTATCCTGCCCTGGTCATGAATCGTCCCTTTGTCCAGTGTATCCACGCTGTATACACTATCCACACTATAGTCACTTAGCTACCCACCCTTTAGTCACTTAGTAGCCATTTGGGTTGTCAGATCGATTGTCAAGGTATCTCAGTGTTTGTGTTCAAGTAACCCTTACTTTACTTAATAAATAGTGACACTGGCAATTCAGATATGCCGAAGAGAAGCCATAATGTGCTTCCTTTAAGTGAAAAGGTGAAAGTTCTTGACTTAAAAAGGAAAGAAAAAAAATGTTTGCTGAGGTTGCTAAGATATACAATAAGAATGAACCTTTTTTCTGTGAAATCGTGAAGAAGGAAAAAGAAATTCATGTTAGTTTTGCTGTCCCACCTCAAACTGCAAAATTTACAGCCAGTGCATGATAAGTGCTTAGTTAAGATGAAAATGGCATTAAATTTGTGGGTGGAAGACATGAACAGAAAACATGTTCCAATTGATGGCAACATGCTGCACCAGAAGACTTCAGCAAGGGATCCCCCGAAATGAGTGACACCAGCTATTCACCACAAGTAAGGGATGGTTACACAGATTCAGGAAGATGAAAGGTCAACAGTAGCCTAATGCTAAGTCATGATGCCTATGTCATTCACCTCACTGCATCTCATCACCTAGTCATTGTGTATCATCTCACATCATCACAAGAAGAAGGGCAAATACAGTACAATAAGATATTTTGAGAGAGACCACATTCACATAACTTTTATTATAGTATATTGCTATAATTTTTATATGTATTATCAGCTATTAATGTTAATCTTCTACTGTGCCTAATTTATAAATTAAACTTTATCATATGGATGTACATATAGGAAAAAACATAGTACTCATGTACCACATAACTATGTTTTAGTCAACAATAGACCACATATATGATGGTATTCTCATAAGATTATAAGGGAGCATATACAGAAACCTGATACATAGCACCTAGTATTGGCACTGCAGAACAAGTAGGAGAAATGACTAATATTCAGTAATGGTACTGGGACTTTTAGTTTTCCATGTGAAAAGTATGCTTAGGCTGTGTGTAGTAGCTTACACCTGTAATCCCCATTATTTGGGAGGCTGAGGCAGGAGGATTGCTTGAGGCCAGGAGTTCAAGACCAGTCTGGGCAACATAGTGAGACCCCTCATCTCTACAAAAAATACAAAAATTAGCCAGGTGTAGTGGTGCACACCTGTAGTCTCAGCTACTTGGGAGGCTGAGGCAGGAGGATCACTTGAGCTCAGGAGTTCAAGGCTGCCATGAGCTATGATTGTACCACTGTACTCCAGCCTGGGTGACAGAGTGAGACCCTGTCTCAAAAAAATTATAATTATAAATTTTTTAAATATTTTAATTATAAATATAATTATACTTATAATTTTGAGACTCTGTCTCAAAAATATATGTTTAATTATATGAGTATAATTAATTATTATAATAATTGAGTATAATTTATTATAATTTATTACAATTATAAGTGTAATTAATTATAATTTATTATAATAATTCTAAATCTGTAATTACTCATATAAATTATAATTGATTATATATTATAAACTATAATCAATATACAACAGTGGTCCCATAAGATTTTAATGGAGCTGAAAAATTCCTATCTCCTAGTGACGTAGCACCACAATGATACACAAATGCCATTACCATTGTGTTACAATTGCCTACAGTATTCAGTACAGTAACACACTGTACAGGTTTATAGCCTAGGAGCAACAGGCTACATCATACAGCCTAGGTGTGTAGGGGGCTATATCATCTAGGTTTGTGTAAGTATATTCCATGATGACTGCAAGATGAAATAGCCTAATGATGCATTTCTCAGAATACATCCCTGTTGTTAAGCAATCCATGACTATATACATAGGGTCGGTTTTGGTACTATCCTTGGTTTCAGGCATCCACTAGAGGGTCTTGGAACATAATCCTTATTGGATAAGGGAAGACTACTGTATACTAGAAACAGAAAAGTCCAATTCCAGCTCTTAGCAGTTTCAACTAACAAGTAGCATATTTTCCTGAACCTATTAAAGTAGTCAAGTGCTAAGAGATTAATGAACAATGGGGGCAGGGGTTGGGAGAGGGGAAAATTCAGCCCATTAATAGCTACAGCTAAAAACAGCATCTGGGAAAAAAAATGGTTCTAATATGAAAATGGGTTAAAATACAAACTTTATACTTAAAAATTCTGATAAGCTTGTAGTCTTACACTGCACACAAAATGGCATATTTTCTTCCAATAATAAACTCAAAAATTCAATTTATCATTTTTCCTCCTTCAATTTAATTTGTTTCCTTTTCCTCACCCCATTCTACAACACATCAACCAGTTTTAGAATTACAGCCCTTTTACCTGTATTCTCAAAATTACTTTGTTAAAAATGTAACTGTGCTGCAATACCAGAAGTAAATTAAAGTTATTCACTTGGCAAATGCCATTTCATTTCAGTTTCCACTTTAGATGTTTCACTGTAACATCTAGAAAGAGAGAAAGAGTAACTCAGCAAAAATCACTGACCAGTCAAAATAAAATTCTAAGATTTGTTGGTTAATTCATGTATTCATATTTAGTAAGAGTGTGTACATATATAAAATATAAAATTTTTATATTTTTGAATACATAAAATATTCAAAACACATCACAAACCTAAAATTAGTTTATTCATCTTTGGCACTAATGTAAACAACTGGAAAAATATGTACTTAAACCAGACATTTTCATGATTCTTCACAAAAAATTAAAATTGCTAATAATTTTGAATTTTAAAAGGGATTAAATTCCTAAATTACCCAGACAGGAAATGGATGTGAATCCATTCGTACATTCATGCCTCTTTGCTCAACTTCACGCTCCCAAGCATAAGCCCTACTATACTCCATTCAAAATTTTCAGAAATTAATCTAAAGAACATTTTAAAGAAATCAGTAACTGAGTAGTATACGTAGATTAGCATGCTTAATTCAGCTTTAGATGAATTAGCTTTACTAATTCGTCACACATTATGCTGGAATTAAGACACATAGTACAGTTGAGAAGACTCTTAAGATAATTTTACCACAAGTACCTTAGTAAGCACCTAACACTGAGGCTGACAAAGAGGTAGCCTATTTATGAAATTACTGACAACTAACATTTATTTATATCAATGACATATTCTTTAGAAAAGATAGAAGCATAGAATTTCAAAAATTCCAAGTAATAAATTAACCTTTTATATTTCAGTAGCTGAAGACTTTCAGATTTTATAATATACTGATCAAACATATTTGC
Source organism: Daubentonia madagascariensis (assembly GCA_023783475.1). Taxonomy (NCBI): domain Eukaryota; kingdom Metazoa; phylum Chordata; class Mammalia; order Primates; family Daubentoniidae; genus Daubentonia; species Daubentonia madagascariensis. The sequence goes on from JAKFHU010001224.1 coordinate 5,265,768, forward strand.
TTCTAAAGGATATAACTATATCCCTTAGTTCTACACCAAACAAAGTATTAACATCTTTTTATCTTTTTAACTAGAATGTGTATTTAAGAAGGATGAATTGAGGGCAGTGATCAAAAGATGATAAAACTATCAACTTCATAAGTATTAATGCCCCTTAAAACTTTCACTTAGTAACATAAAAAACAAAAACAACTCTGCTTTAATCTTAATCCTGTAAACTAGTTAAGATTTGTGATCTTCAGATCTTGAGATGATCACAAGCTTATAGATACTATAATAATTTTTGACCAAAAAAAAAAATCAGTGACAACTAAGTACCACATATCATCCATAAGAAAATAATTATCATTTTCCTTTTTAGAATTACTGATAGGAAATACTATGAAACCTTAAAGAGGCAATTAAGTATCATGGAAAGAGAGAAAGAATAAAGCTTAATGTCATTATAGTTCTGGAAAGATTTTTAGAGATTTTCTTAGGAAGGTAATGTTTGGTGCTTTATGGTTTAAAAATTCATTGATTTTAAAAAAGACAGCTGAAACACTGAAAAGTTTTCTCTAGAAGGTGTGAATGGGGAGCTCTCGGGATACAATCTTTTTTGGTAGTAAAATTAGTTGAAATATTACACTTGCCTCCTTAAACTGTATACATGTATACTTTTGAGTAAAATAAAAATTAAAAATTTTAAATTCATTGTTTTTATTCCAAAAGACATCCGAGATAGACTTAAAGATTCATGTGTAAAAAGAGAAAACTACCTCGTATCAATCACAAAAATAAATGACAGATAAATTAAGAAACTAACCTTCAAAAACCTTTTTAAATAAACGAAAGTATTTTTAAAAGTTTCAGATGAAAAACAATAGTGAATTAACACATCTGGTATTATCCTGGTTGGAGCTAGAGCCCATTCTTCGAAGCGAAGTGTCACAGGAATGGAAAAACAAGCACCACTGGTACTCACCATCAAATTGGTGCTAACTGATCAACATTTACATCACACAAGGCAATAATATTCATCAGAGGGCGGGCAGGTGGGAAGGGGGTGGAGGGAATGGGAAAAACTCTCACTGAATGGATGTGGGGAGCACAGTTTGGGGGATGACCACGATTGTAGCTCTGACACAGGCAGTGCATGGGCAATAAATATAGCCAAAGTGTTGTACCCCCATAATATTCTGAAATAAATAAATAAATAAACAAAAATAAATAAAAATAAAATAAAATAAAATAAAATAAAAGTCTCAGATGGTTAACATATTGTTTGCCAAGACAGGAAACTCAAAAAGATAGATTTGTTTGCAAAAAATGAACAGTTTTTATATGGCAAAAGACAAACCACGGATGAGGAGAAAATATTTGTAACACAACAAAGGTTAAGATTATACAAAGAGCTCATACAACATGATTTATAAAAAAAAAAAGCACACACAAAATAACCCAAGGAAAAAAAAAAATAGGCAAGTCACAAAGGTCAAAAATGCAAATAACCAAAAGCCAATACGAGAAGAAGCTCAAGTTCACTAGCAATCAGGAAAATGTGTATCAAAATACACATTTTTTTCAATCATTAGATCCAAAAAAATTTATGGCTTATTAGAGGCAAAATAACACTCCAAAAGAAAACTTAGCAAAGTATAAGAATAGACAATTCAAAAAGATATACAAATGGCCAATATATACATGAAAAAATATTCTATTTTAATGGCTAATTAAAAGAATAAGCATACCAAATGAAATTGTAATATATTTTTAAAAGATAATACTTGGTACTGGCAAAGGTTCAGGGAAATTGGTCTTGCTGATGGATATAAAATGGTACAAACTCTTTGGTATCAAAATCCTTTAAAATTTGTATAGGCTTTTTCCCAGTAATTATACTTCTATAAATTTAAATTTAGAAAAAAATATAGCTAAGTATGCAAAGATATACATATATATATGGATGCTCTCTTCAGCATTGTTTATAAGTGTAAAACCTGGAAACTTCCTAAATGTCATCAATCAGAGAGTGGTTGAATAAATGACAATAATGACACATCCACATTATGAAATACAATGTAGCCATTCAAATAAAGACATAGATCTATTCGGACTGTATGAAATGTCTACAACATGCTGTTGAGTGAAGGAAGCAAGCTACAAATCATGTAAGAGCATATAAAAATTATCTCATTTATGTAAAAAATACATATATATAAAAATATAACTGGTTATCTTTGAGAGATGAAATTTGGTAATATTTACTTTAGTCTTTGTATTTCTTATATTGTTTGATGCTTTTATAATAAACATTTTTCTTTTATAACAAAAAATAAAGCTAAGGTATGCTTCATTTATTTATTTATCTATCTTTTAATTTTTGAGACAGAGTCTCACTCTGTTGCCCTGGGTAGAATGCGGTGGTGTCATCATAGCTCACTGCAACATCAAACTCCTGAACTCAAGTGATCTTCCTGCCGTGGCCTCCCAAGTAGCTGGGATTACAGGCATGTGCCACCACTGCCGCCACCACGCCTGGCTAATTTTTTCTATTTTTAGTAGCGAAGGGGTCTCTCTCCTGCTCAGGCTGGTCTCAAACTTCTGGCCTGAAGCGATCCTCCCACCTCCACCTCCCAGAGTGCTGGAATTACAGGTGTGAGCCACTGTGCGCAGCCTACACTTGGTTCATTAACCTAGAGTTCTGTTTAAAACATACTAAGAGGGAAAAAAAAGCTTACAAAATTCACAATAGTATTCTAGAATAACTATATAATGTCCATACATGCACAGAAAAGTATAGAATGATATACTGTATGTCAAAATGTTAACACTGATTATCTCTGTATGGTAGGATTATATTTTTAAAATATTTTTATTATTTTATTTATATCATTTTTTATTTATTTTTATTATTTTATTAATGTTTTTATATATTATTTTTCTGTTCTACTTTATATGCTTTATACTTTTCACAGTGGCCTCCTTCTTTGTAATAAGAATAACAAAGTATAATTTTATTACAATCTGAAAAAAAATGCTTTCAATTTTTGAAAAATTTTCTATTAAAAGTATCTTGAGCACCCAAAAAGAACTTATCCTGAAAAATCAACTTCAAATAAATATTTAGCTTTTCCTTAAAATATTCAGAAGTCAGAGACTCACATTTAAATGTTTAAAGGCTCTAGCACAATGTAAAAAATCATTTTATAGAAACTTCATAATAACATTGTTAAATAAAGAGGAAATGAGGATAAAAGGATAAAAGGAAATACAACTAACAAAATGTAAAACTGATATTAATTATAGGTTTCCTAACTACAAAGTCTACACTTTTCCCCCTACTACCCAGTTTCCATTGCAAATCAGACACAACAGGAAGTAATTTTTCCATTGTAGCCAGCCTGGAACCAACTATATCTAAAGCTTTTCCCCTTCATCTTCATCCTCAGAATAAGAAAACTGAGCCTTAAAAACCAGACACCCTAGATAGTACAATCTTTAGTAAAGAAGAGATGGCTGGTGGTATTAGCTGCTCTTGCCCTGGCACAAATTCTTGTTTTCAGGCCCAAAGAAACTTTGGCACTGTTTTTCTTCCTACAATTAAAAAAAAAAAATCAAGAAACTACCCAAAGGAAAATGGCCACACAGAATGACAAAAAGATCAACATTTGATGTTTATTCTGCTTTATTTAAAATATATTTCCACTTTTTCTTTGGCTCTAATGATCTTAGAATAGCAGTCTCCAACCTTTTTGGCACCAGGGACCGTTTTCATGGAAGACAATTTTTCCACAGACGGGGGATGGGTGTTTCAGGATGATTCAAGCACATTACATTTATTGTGTACTTTATTTCTATTATTATTACATTGTAATATATAATGACACAATTATACAACTCACCATAGGTTGGTGACCCCTGTCTTAGAATAAAAGCACATTTTTAACCCTTTCCAAAACAAAAATGATACTTAGAAACTATTAATATATTCTAACAATCATAATACCAACTTATATAGTTTATACCGGGCATAATTTTCAGCACTTTACTTATATCAACTCACTTAATTCTCACAATCCTGTGATGTAGGCTCTATTATCAACTGCATTTTACAGATGAGAAATCTGAGGCACAGAGAGGTCTATTAACTTATCTGAGTTGTCACACAGCAAATGAACAAAAGAGTCAGAATGTGAACCCAGTCAGTCTTGCTTCAAGGTCCACATCCTTAACAACTACACACATTGCCCTCTCCATGTTGTAAATATATTATCATGGGAGAGAATATGGTGAATAAACAGATAAGAAGAAAAGTTCTTTTCAAATTGCCTTAATATTTTTAAGCTTTATATGACCAGAGCACAAAAATACTGCTGTTGAACAAAAACACTGGCCCCACAAAGTGGGATGTTAAGGGTTCCTACATAGTTGGGCATTAGACCTTGGAACTGGATCTGCTCTAAAACAAAGCACAGGGTCCCCTAACATAACTTCTGTGTGACCCTCATTTCAATGGAAAGACCAAGTGGGGCAATAGAGAGCAATTACCTAAGCCCGTTTTTAGAGAACTCACCATTGAGGCAATGAAGGACTCAATGTCTTTTCATCCATGGCCCAAAGGTAGCCATTTAAAAAATATGTTCAGCAAAACCAAAAAATGATTACATGGGACAAGCCTCCTTATCCTGAACAACCAAACTATCAGGTAAAGGGGGGAAAAAGACAGAAAAAGATAGAGAACACAACCTGAAATTTATATAACACCAAATTTAAAACATGATTTGGTTTAAACCACTTCAGAACTTATTTTCTCCCTATAATCAACTAGCCTGAGACAAAGTAACTGTGAATGACAATTTTCCATTATTTACAAATTGAAATTCAACTGAGTGAGTTTATCTTAACAATACAAAGAAATAGAACTGCTCTGTATTATAAAACACCTCTATTCGAAAAATCCTGAACTTTGACTAATGTAGTTTTTTAATAACATTATAAATACTCAATCCTAAAATTATTAGAAGCCCACTTTGTTGCATACCATAGCAAAACTGCCTGAAATAAGATCTCTCAATTCACTGATTCACTGATTCATTCTGAATGCTAGTTTTTAGTCACCTGGTGTTTAGCACTCCTTAAAATCTGTACTGAGAAGACCTACAAATGCCCAAGTAAGGAGTTCTTTAGATGCCTGGGGTGGAAGACAAAATATACAGAGAAGGAATAAGGGGAAACAAAGTTGTAAGGAACTTATATTTCAAGAAAAATAACTTCCTGCTGTTCAGAAAAAAAAAAAAAGAGGCCTTCGCTTAATTCCTGGGTTTGGAATTCAACAGCCTTAACTTGAAGACTCAAAGTGATGTGAATCATCCTGAGGTAGACTCTGCAACCTGAAGTTTCTATTCAACCTTAGCTAAATACAAAAATTAGGGATATTTCTTTCTACTCTGTCTATTCCTAGCTGTTTTAACTGCTAAAACTTTTTTTAGCCTCTTATTTTTATGAAATTTCATCCTTTGAGCTTCTGAGTTGAGGTTTTATCTACATTTAAAGATTTTAGCAATCCAAATGTGATGTGCTTGTCTGTCTTAGTATATAGCACATCCACAACTGGATTGCTAAAATGGTATTTTTCTCATAGCACACACTGTCCAGTTCCTTCATGAGGAGCTATCTATCCATGATCTTTGAAATATGTAGTTAATGGACAAGTTAGATGAACAATATGCTACTAAAAAGGAAGTAAGAAAAGGGGTGGTCCTACACTGAGAAGGACATTCCATATGATGCTCTTTCTTTGTTCCAAAACTATACAGTGGTGAATATTCAAATAGCTCTACATAAAAGAGGGCCTAGAATCTTTTTTTCACCAACTTCTCTGTAATTTGGCATTTCCAAATGGATGGATTCTCTTTTCTAGGCAATATTATAGATTCCAACCTAAAATGATTTTCCCAAAAGAATTCATCTCTCATAGTTCACTTTCTCCATTTCATTTCACTCATACAATAAAGGACTACTAAATTTTACTTTTCAAAATTTTTCTTTTTATTTATTTATTATTTTTTTTTGAGACAGGGTTTTGCTCTCTTGCCCAAGCTAGAGTGCAATGGCGTCATCATAGCTCATGCAACCTCAAACTCCTGGGCTCAAGAGATCCTCCTGCCTCAACCTTCCATGTAGCTGGGACTACAGGCACGCACCACCACACCCAGCTAATTTTTCTATTTTTTGTGGCGATGGGATCTCACTATGTTGCTCAGGCTTCTCAAACTCCTGGCCTCCAGCGATCCTCCCACCTCGGCCTCCCAAAGTGCTAGGAATACAGGCATGAGCCACTGTGTCCAGACTCATTTCTAAATACATTTGATTTGGGAGATTCTAAAACACAGTATGCTTCTGTGCTGGTTGATGGTTGATGTTTCTGATAAGTGACCTAGCAAGTTGAAGAAGTACTTCCTAGCATAGACAAATAAGAGAACAGGACACATCTAAATTTAAAGGGAAATGCACTTTCAGGTTACATTAAAAATCAGTAAACAATTACATGTGGTGAAAACACAATTGCTCAGTAGCTATCTTTCTGGCTCTAGGTTACCTTTCTATTTTTAGGATTAGCAATCATCTCTCTTCTGAAGCTTGCCACCCCAAGCAGCCCATCATAATTTCACCAAATGAGTATAGGCAACCCTGATTAGAGACCTCATCTTAAATATTCTTAGGAGTAAGTTGGTTTCTACAATAAGGGGAAATATTAAGCTTATAGGCCGCTCAGGTTATCCATCAGGAAATTATTACTTGGTAAAAGCACAAGTCATTTTACAATAATTACTGTAAATTATCAAAGTGCCTAATTTAAACTTAATGCACAGTTTATTTATTCATAAAATCTACTTGTACACAGGTAATATGGATTTTGCCAGTAAACAAACTGGCAAAAGGGTTAAGGTTAATTTAACTTTTATTAAAATTAAACAGAGAATATAACAGAGTCATATGCCTATTCTCTCATTTATTCTCAAATAAACTTAAAACTTCAGCTGTGGCAATAATCTAAGAAAATATTATTCTTTTAAACAGAAAATTTTTTAGTAGTTGAGGAACATAAGAAGTGAAATTAAAGAAAAATAAATTAAGTACTTTCATGTTCACACAAAACAAATATTAAACTACCTAATAGTGCCTCTTAACCAGGCCCTCTGATGAATACAATTATACCTAGATTTAATCTAGCAGTTACCCAGGGTCCTCATTAACCCCTACCAATGCTAATTAATAATACAAATACAAAGAGAACACCTTCTTGAGACTTAGTAGGGTTTATAGTTTCCATAGCTACAGAAGTATATCTCACTTCACTAACGCAGCTTTTCTTCTTCCTGGCTCACTGCCACAATTCTGTGACATTTATTGGAAAACTGCAATCCTTTTGCCACCATTAAATATAAACATTTGCTTTCCAGAAATCACCAAAAAATGAATCAACCATGCATATTAATTGTAAAAAAATTTCCCAATCTAAACAAGGTTAATATGTCTACTTCATGAATTTTCACAAAGTCATTTGTAGTCTAGCCTGCCTTGTCAAAATTTAGTTTTGGATTATCAAAAACGTAGCACAGTTAGTAATATTTAGGTCATCCCATTTACATTTAAAGCTAAAGATCTGGGGTCCCATATAGAAAGTAATAGAAATTCACAGTCTATGAAAACAGAAGGAAAAAACCCATAAATGACAGACAACTAAAATATTATACTCTGTTAAATGCAAAAATGAAAACAGTCTCCTTTCTACATGCCATCACATAAGTACCTGTGTCTCACTAACTTTACAAACAAAAGTTGGTATATCTCACTCTTAAAATTAGTGGGTTTTGTTTTGTTTTGTTTTATGAATAATTTTTTAAATTATGGTAAAATATACATAAAATTTACCATTTTAACCATTTTTAGGTGCACAATTCATTGGCATTAAGAACGTGCACAATGTCGTGCAACCATTACCATTATTCACTTCCAGAACTTTCTCATTACCCCAAACAGAAACTGTATATCCATTAAACTATAGCTCCCTATTCCTCCCCTCCCCACAGTCCCTAGTAACCAATATTCCACTTTCTATCTCTGTACATTTGCCTATTCTAGATATCTCATGTATCTAGTTACCTCATGTAAATGGAATCATACAATATTTGTCCTTTTCTAGCTTTGTATAAATTTTCAAGGTTCATCCATGTTGTGGCATATATCAGAATTTCAATCTTTTTTTTTTTTTTTTTTTTAGACAGAGTCTCACTCTGTCATCCTGGCTAGAGTGCAGTGGCATCATCGTAGCTCACTGCAACCTCAAACTCCCGGGCTCAAATGATCTTCCTGCCTCAGCTTCTTGAGTAGCCGGGACTACAGGCGTGCACCACTACACCCAGCTAATTTTTTTTAATTTTAGTAGAGATGGGGTCTCACTCTTGCTCAGGTTGGTCTTGAACTCCTAACCTCAAGAGATCCTCCTGGCCAAATTAATATTCCATTGTATAGATATTCCATATTTTGTTTATCCATCCATTCATCAGTTGATTTGGGATGTTTCCATATTTTGGCTATTATGAACAACGCTGCTATGAACATTCACATACAAGTTTTTGTGTCAATATATGTTTTCATTTCTCTTGGGTATATATCCAGAAGTGGAATTCCCAGATGATATGGTAACTCTTTGTTTAACTTTTTGAGGAACTACCAGATTCTCTTCCAAAGTGGCTGCATCATCTTACATTCCCACTAGCAGTGTATGTGATTTCTCCACACCCTCACCAACACTTGTTATTATCTGTTTGATTATAGTCATCCTAGCAGGTGTGAAGTGGTATCTCATACGGTTTTGATTTGCATTTCCCTAATGATTAATGATGCGGAACATCTTTTCTCATGTGCATATTGGTATTTTATTTTTTTACTGTATAAATGCTTTTCTATTAAAATATTTACATGTTTAGCAATATTTATGAAAAACGTTGAAGTCAATATGTTCTTAAATATAAGTTAAACAAATACGTTTAATAGAACAAGTAGTATTTTGCTGCCATTAAATATATAAAAAGTTGTTTCAATCAATAAAATGAAGTAGTAGTCAGATATATTCAAATTGTGTTTAGTCATCTAAATGTTTCTCTCATTTAATGGACATATTTTTATTTAAAAAGGATCAGTTCCTGGGCTCAAGAATATCAATCATAGGACCAAAATGACCCAAAAAAATCTCTTCTGGACTTAAGAATCTCATAATTAAAAGACATAATTAAATTCCTAACAGAAAAAGGAGGTTTTAAAAGTATTCTTAACTTTTAACAAAGTTATTCAATAAGTAGTGATATTATACTAATGAAATCAATAATACAAGTATGAACAGTTGTCCCAAATCAGTTTTTTAGATGCTGCTTTGCTCCTGAACCCTGAAGAAATTAAAGGCTAAAATAATTTCTATGCAGTGTCTCTGCACATTAAAGATATACATATTTTTTTAAAAAATGAATCTATAAATAATATTGCTAAGTCCTACTTCCCACTGACATATTTAAAAGGTGAAGTTCACTCCTGCCACATGACACAGTTAAAAACTACAAGATTTATTTAATAATTGTTGGGAGGGAAGTTGACAGGTGTGATCTTCACACACACCCACCCCACTTCACTCTACTAAAGTTCCAGGGAAAGCACGCCAAGTAAAAGAACTGACAAAGCTAGGTTATTATGTAGAGCTGAGGTTGGATAAAAAGCTCTAGTTCTAGCTCTACAATCACCTCATATTAGCCGGTCACATTCTGTTCTGTGGGGCACAGACTTTTGAAAACTCTTTTTCATTAAGTCCCATCCAAAAAATAATCCTCCCAAACACAAAGGGGAAAAAAATTCCTGCTGGGAAAAATTATATTTGCTGATAAAGGCACTAGACATCTTCTATGCCATAAAACTAAGGTCGTATTTCTAGCTTTCTCAACTACCCACGATAGTCCTATTATCTATTAATTTAACTAACCATTCTAGAGTCTATTTTTTTCAGTCTGTAACATGTTGGAGATACAAAGTCCCCTAGAAGAACTTTTGCTCACTATATTACATACATTTTGGTATGTAAAGTGGTACATTTTGCCCTAAAGCTGCCTCTTTCAAGCTTCAAGAGAACTTTTGGATTCCAGTATTCTGGATTTAGTGAACAAATCCACCTCAATTTTCATCTTATTTATCTAAGTTCTTGTCTTCACAGATTAAATAGTTCTAATTCTTTAAAGGCCTAGTTCTCCGTTTGTAGTAATTTTTTTTCTTTTTTTTTTTTTTTTTTTGGAGACAGAGTCTTGCTCTGTCACCCTGGGTAGAGTGCAGTGGTGTCATCACAACTCACTGCAACCCCAAACTCCTGAGCTCTAGCGATCCATCTGCCTCAGCCTCCCAAGTAGCTGGGATTGAAGGCACATGCCACCACGCCCAGCATGGTTTCTATTTTTTGTAGAAACAGGCTCTCACTCTTGCTCAGGCTGGCTTTCAACTCCTGGGCTCAAGTGATACTCCCACCTCAGCCTCCCAAAGTGCTAGGATTACAGGTGAGCCAATGCACCTGACTTGTTTGTATTAGTAGTACTTTTAATGTAATTATTATTCCAACTAAAGCTTGCTACCTGGTTGCATATAACTAGAGTACAATCCTCTCAAACTTCCAATACCCTTTCTTCTTTCTTTTCATTCATTTATTCATTCAATAAATATCAAGATCACTTCAGATGCAAAGCACTTGTGCCATGTATTATGAGAATGCAAAGTACAGTCACTGCCCTTAAGAAGCTTACCATCCAGTACAGCTTTATAAATAAAACTGGACTTTTGTTCTTTACAGATCATATTATGATCTGGGTTTCCTTCCCTGAACACAAGCATAATCTAGTATTTAAATACGAAAGCTCTCTTTCTTCTCTGCTTCCTATTTCTTTCTTTTCTTTTGTCTGTCTTTCTCTTTCTTTCCATTAAAAAACAAAAAAAAACCAAAAAACTTCTGAGTGATCTAATCCATTTCAAAGGTGTTAATTTTTAACTTCGTAAACCCCAGATATTATCTCCATCCAGAATCCTATAGAGAATGACCAAGTTGATTTTCTGATTTGGATGCCTTGTAGATCTTATCTATTAAATACAATCCAATCCTAAAAAAAAAAAAAAAAAAAGAAAAGAAAGCTCTATTAAATTTTGACAGATCTTTCCTCAAATTATTTCTGTAATTTTACTAACACTTAAAAAACAATGACTGAGGCTGGGCACAGTGACTCACACCTATAATTCTAGCACTTTGGGAGGCCAATACAGGAAGGTCACTTAAGGCCAGGAGTTTGAGACCAGCCTAAGCAACATGGTGAGAGCTCATCTCTACAAAAAATAAAAATTGGCTAGGCACAGTGGCACGCACCTGTAGTCCCAGCTACTCCAGAGGCTGAGGCAAAAGGATTGCCTGAGCCCAGGAATTTGAGGTTGCAGTGAGCTATGATGATGCCACTGCACTCTGGCCTGGGCAACAGAGCAAGATCCTGTCTCAGAAAAAAAAAAAAAATATATGATTGAAAAAGAATGAAATACTTAAATTCTTTTAAAGTATATAATTTATACTCTGAAAACTACAAAATATTGTTGAAAGAAATTAAAGAAGACCTAAAAAATGGAAAGACATCCCATGTTCATGGACAGAAAGAGTAATATTATTAAGATGTCAATACTCCTCAAATTGGCCTACAGATGCAACACAATTCCTATTAAAATCACAGCTTATTTCTTGGCAGAAATTCAGAAGTTGTTCCTAAAATTCATACAGATGTTCAAGGGACACCTAATAGCCAAAACAATCCTATAAAACAAAAAAAAAGTTGGAGGACTTATACTTCCTAATTTCAAAACTTACTACAAAGCTACAGTAATCAAGACAGGATAGACTTACAAATGAATGGAATAGAACTAAGAGCCCAGAAAAAAATGCACAAATCTATGCTCAACTGATTTTTTTACAAGAGTGCCAAGACCATTCAATGGGAAAACAACAGTCTTTTCAACAAATAGTGCTGGGGTAACTGGATATCCACATGCAAACAATGAAGCTGTCACACTCCTACCTCACACCATACACAAAAATTAACTCAAAATGAATCAATGATTTAAATGTAATTGTTAATCCTGTAAATCTCTTAGAAGAAAGCATAGGTATAAATCTTTGTGTCCTTGGATTAGGCAACGGTTTCTTAAATATGGCAACAAAGCATGAGCAACAAAAGAAAAAATAGATAAATTGGACTTTATCATTTTATCATAAAAACATTTGTGCATCAAAAGATACTACCAAGAAAGTGAAAAGACAACTCACAGAATGGGAGAAAATTTTTGCAAATCATATATCTGGTAAGTGACTTGTATACAGAACTCTTACAACTCGACAATAAAAAGACAACTTGGTCAGACACAGAGGCTCATACCTGTAATCCTAGCACTTCAGAGGCAGAGGCAGAGGCAGGAGGATTGCTCAAGGCCAGGAATTCAAGACCACCCTGAGCAAGAGCAAGACCCATCTCTACAAAAAATAGAAAAATTAGCTGAGTGTGGTATAGTCCCGCCTACTCGGGAGGCTGAGTTAGGAGGATTACTTGAGCTCAGGAGTATGAGGTTGCAATGAGCTACATTGATACCAGTGCACTCTAGTTCTGGTGACAGAGTAAGACCTTGTCTCAAAAAAAAAAAAAAAACCAAAAAAAAACCCCACAACAACTCAATTAAAAAGTGGGCAAAATTAACAACAATGTATTATATCCTTGAAAATTACTAAGAGAATAGATTGTAAGTGTTCTTGCCACAAAAAAATAAGTATGTGAGTTAATGCATATGTTAATTAGCTTGAGTAAGCCATTCCACAATGTATAGACATTTCAAAACGTCATGGTGTACAAGATAGATACAATTTTTGTCATTTAAAAAAATTTTTAAATCACACAAAAAATGGGCAAAAGCCTTGAATAGACATTTCTCCAAAGAAGATACGCTAACATCTAGTAATCAGCATGAAAAGATGTTCAACATCATTAATCATTAGGGAAATTAACTCAAAACCACAAGAGATATCACTTCATATCCACTAGGATGGCTACAATCAAAAAGACAGATAATAACAAGTATTGGCAAGGATGTGGAGAAAATCAGAACCCTCATATATTACTGATGAAAGTGAAAAAATGGTGCAGCCACCATGAAAGCCGTTTGGCAGTTCCTCAGAAAGTTAAATATAGGGTTACCATACAACCCAGCAATTCCGCTCCTAGGCATATACCCAAGAGAAATGACAACATCTGTCTACACAAAAACTTGTATGTGAATGTTCACAGCAGCATTGTTGATAATAGCTGAAACACAGAAACAGCTCAAATATCCATCAATCAATGAATAGATAAATAAAATGTGGTATATCCATACAATGAAATATTATTCAGCCATAAAAAGGAATGAATTACTTACAGAAATTCAACTGATTTTTTAAAAAAAGGAATAAATGACTGATACATACTACAACATGGATAAATCTTGAAAACATCCTAAGTGAAACAAGCCAATAACAAAAGACCACATATTATATGATTCCTTGTATATGAAATGTCTAGAATAGGCAAATACACAGATACAGAAAGTTAGTTAGTGGTTGCCAGGATCTGAGGGGAAGGAGTGAATAGAGAGTGATCACTTAATGGCTAAGGGGTTTCTTTTTGAGGTGATAAAAATGTTCTAGAATTAGATAGTGGTGATGGTTGCACAACACTGTGAATATATTAAAAACCATTGAATTGTATACTTTAAAATGGTTAAGATGATGAACTTTATGTTATATGAATTTTTTCTCAGTTTTTGAAAAAGACTATCAGGAGCCAGCTTTTAAGAATTCAGAGGTCATCCTAAAGCCCATGGATACCATTAAAGGATTTTTAAGTAAAAGATTTGGATTTGTATTTTAGAAAGATAAATCCTGTACAACATGGTGCTATGAATGCCTAAACTTTAATATATAAATTTAGCAACATCTGATTTAGGTGTTTAGAAGCATACACTAATAAAATCCTGGTTCCCTGCTACGTTCTAAGTAAGTATGTTTGCTAAGTAATTTTCCTCTGGATAAGTATTTTTATTTTATATACTTAACAAGCACTTATATAGTACTTACTATGTGTCAAGAACTATTCCAAGTGCTTTAGAAATATTAACTCATCTAATCCTCATAAAAGGTCTGTAAATCTATTATCCTCCTTTTACAGAATAACAAACTGAGTCACAGAAAGATTAAGTAACTTGCCTCAAATCACATAGCAAGTTAGTAATGTATGTTTTTGAAATGGGTTTTTATTCACAAGCCTGATAAATACGTGGGACTTTGGATCTACCTATCATCATCTTTACCATTTTTAATTTCTAAGAAAAGCACTTTGTTTTTCAATTCAATTTAGTGTGCATTAAATTTTTTTCTGTGCAGAATTGATAGTGTTTATTCTATACACTCTTGTGAAGTTTGGGGAAAAAACATTTTCAAGAAAGGTAGTTTTTATTTACGGTACTTCACATCATGAATGTTTTATTTGTATTTACTGTAATAGGGCAGTAATTTAGTTAACTAATGACATTCCATACTTCAACTACTTCATTACCCAGTTTTTTTTTTTTTAAGTAATGAGTTTTTTAAAGAAATTAAGTAATCACTAGCACTCTGGGAGGCCGAGTCAGGAGGATGGCTTGAGCTCAGGAGTTCAAGACCAGCCTGAGCAAGAGTGAGACACTGCCTCTACTAAAAATAAAAAAATTAGCTGGGTGTCGTGGTGGGCACCTATAATCCCAGATACTTGGGAGGTTGAGGCAAGAGGATCACTTGAGCCCAGAAGTTTGAGGTTGCAGTGAGCTACAATGACGCCACTGCACTCTACCCAGGGTGACAGAGCAAGACTCTTGTCTCAAAAAAAAAAAAAAATTAAGTAATCATTTTATCCAAAGCATCTATATTTCAAATATTATACATAAATCTTCATCCTATACTCAATATTATAGGCAAATATAAACTAAGAAAATGAAAAGTTCTTTAAAAATAATTACAAAATTAAATCTATGTTTATATTTTCCATTCATTCACTCTACATTAGCCTAACATTCTAGAGCTGCGGTCCCCAACCTTCAGGCCACCGACCAGTACAGGTCCGTGGCCTATTACGAACCGGGCCACACAGCAGGAGGTGAGTGACTGCAAGTGAGCAAAGCTTCATCTGTATTTACAGCCTTTATTTACAGCCACTCCCCATCTCATATCACTGCCTGAGCTCCGCCTCCTGTCAGATCAGCAGTGGCATTAGATTTTCATAGGAGCTCGAACCCTACTGTAAACTGCGCATGTGAGGGATCTAGGTTGCCTGCTCAGTATGAGAATCTAACGCCTGATGATCTGAGGCAGTGATGCTAGCTCTGGGGAGCACCTGCAAACACAGATCATCATTAGCAGAGAGGTTTGACTGCAAAATAAATGCAATGCACTTGAATTATTCCAAAACCATCTCCCACCCCAGTCCGTGGAAAAACTGTCTTCCATGAAACTGGTCCCTGGTGCCAAAAAGGTTGGGGACCACTGTTCAAGAGAATGATTTAATAACAAAACAATAAATAATATAGAAAAAAAGTCTCAGAGTTCACAATATAATTTTACAAAAACTTATTCAAGTGAATTTTTTTTTTTTTTGGAGACAGGGTCTTGCTCTGTCTCCTGGGCTAGAGTGCAGTGGCATCATCATAGCTCACTGCAACCTCCAACTCCTGGGTTCAAGTGACCCTCCTGCCTCGCCATCCATAGCTGGGACTACAGGTGTGTACCACCATGTCCAGCTAATTTTTCTATTTTTTGTACAGATGGGGTCTTGCTCTTCCTCAGGCTGGTCTCAAACTCCTAGCTTCAAACAATCCTCCCACCTCAACCTCCCCAAGTGCTAGAATTACAGGTATAAGCCATTGCGCCCAGCCTCAGGTGAAATTTTTATAGTGTGTCTAAAGTTCTTTTAACTGTCTATTATCGAGGTGCTTATAAGTTGAATATTTATATTTGGGAACATTAATTTATCATTAATTCCACTTTACAGTTGTTTTTTTTCCAAGTAAAATCTTTGTTTCAGAATGAAGACCCAAGTAAGTTGCTACCTAAAAACCAGAAAGAAGAAAAACATTAACAAATTCTCTAAGACTTCTAATTACAACTCCACTGTGAAGGATAGCTACTTGTTAGCTTACGCCTATGTTTGGCTTATGGTCATTGCCATCAGACACACTTAAACACAACGTGTTTTTTGACTTATCCAGATGATTGTAATGAAAACTTTAATTCAAACAAACAGAGTTTGTGTGTAATCAGGACTCCATCAACAAAAATTTAAATGTTCCATTATACTGCTAATAAAAGCATTTTAATGTCTAACATTCAAACTAGCTGTATGGAATATAGTATATATGATTATTGGACAAATCTGAACTTTATTCAAAACTTGTATTTACAACACATAGTTAAGCACAAGATAGTACCCATTTGTAAGGGACCAAAAGCTAATATTCTGTTTTTACCTTTATGCTTAACTATAGAAACTATTTATCAGAGTATAGTCATCCCTTGGTATCAAGGAAGATTGGTTCCAGGACCTCCTGCAGATACCAAAATCTGCAGATGCTCAAGTCCCTAATATAAAATGGTGTAGTAGTTGCATTTAACCTATACACATCCTCCTGTATACTTTAAATCATCTCTGGGTTACTTATACATAATAAAATGTAAATGCTATGTAAACAGTTGTCTGCTGTATTATTTAGGGAATAATAACAAGAAAAAGAAATCTGTACATGTTCAACACAGCTGCAAATTTTTTTTTAATATTTTCAATCTGTGGTTGCTTGAATCCAAGGATGCAGAACCCTCAGAATTGGAGGGCTAACTATAATAAGTATACAACCTCTACACTCTTCAACTCTTTAAGATGTATCTATCTATTTTATAAAGAAATTTTAAACTTCTAAACTACAATTTACAATTATCAAGTATACGTTCAAACTATATGCTCTGGTATATTGTGCATGAAAGTATTTCCCTACTAAATAAAAGTCAACCATATTACTAACTTCATTCTCCAATCTAAATTGAATTACTAAACCCTTCAAAACTGTGTTAGCACTGTTTATTCACATGGTCTCTTCTAATAAGCTATAAGCAACGTGAGCCAGGATCTATGGGAAAATTCATCTTAAGTGAATGAATAAGTAACAGTATCATGGCTAAGTAACCTCTACTTACATAAACATCAAAAATCAATCACTGAAAAATCTATATTTGGCTGGGTCATAGAATAAGAATATATAAAAGAACAAAAAATTTATTACCTTTATATTCATTTTTAAAAATACTTTGTTCCCTTTTAGAAGGTTATGGTGGTTGAACAACAAAAGGTAAAGAGAAAAGAGTACATCTTGTATAAATTCATTTATATGAAATTCTTAAAAAGGTAAAACTAGTCTATGGTAATGAAAAGCATATCAGTAGATGCCCGGGGCTGGAATGGGCAGGAGTAACTACAGAGGAGCAAGAGGTAGCTATACTGAATGATTGAAAGGCTCTACATCTTGACTATGGTGATTACACTTTAAAAAAAAAACAACTCATAGAACATTTAAAATGGGTGCACTTCTGTACCTCTATAAAGAAGGTTTGTCTTTAAAAAGAAGGGAAATAGAGAAAGAATTCAAGAAGTAATAACAGAACCAACAAATGTGGAGAGTGTATCATGGGTGGAAGAGGTAGATTAAAAAAAAGAAAGTGGAAAGAACCAAAATAAATTAATAGAGCTCTATGCAAAATATCACTATTCATATAGCATTTTATAATTTCCAAAGCCCTACAATATACTTCAGTTGTCCTCATAACTCTTCAGTAAGTGCTGATAATAATGTCTCTGCTAAAGAAAAGGAGTACTTTTGCAATTTCCCACAGGGTCTCAGGTCCAAACTAGAATTAGAACCCAGATCTTCTATATTCCTAACACAGAACTTTCAGGAAGTTAAGGAAACAAAGACCAACCGTACCAAGAAAAATAACTAACTCCTGAGGCTCGTATTAGTACTGTCTCTTCTGTTGCTCATCTCTTCTCAAGTTTACTTTGTCTCTGAAACATACCAACAGAAATATGGAGCAATGACTTCCATGCTTCCACAAAACTACTGCCAAAGAAATCAAGAGGCCCATGGCACCTCCATTTCTAAAGTAATTCTCCTTAGGTGGTGTCTTCTGCTTTTCCTACTTTTCACTTCTGAGTCCCATCATCAGCCAAGACAGAGATGTTTCAACCAATCATTTGCTTCAGCTAAATCTTAAAGATACTCACCAGAGCCAGGCAATGATTTGCCAATTGTGAGTGTTAAAATCTTCCCCTTCAAAGGGTCATAACCATACTCTTCACTAATTTCTATATGTGGCTTATAGAATTTCTCTCATTATTTTATGGAAGGTGCTTAGCTAAAGAATCCTACACAAAGCACTCTTTTTATACCACCTGAACAGTGGCATAGTCCCATTAGGGCCCAAAGTGTAAATGCCAGTTATCAAACATTTTTACTGTAAGAGACTCAGTATAAGCTCACAACTCTGGGGTAAAACTGTTGAAGTTCAAATTCCAGCCTCATCCACTAGATAAGTGACCTTGGAAAAATTAGTGAATCCCTCTGTACGCTCATTTATGAAATAGGGATACTGGTACTACATCACAGGATTTTTCTGACAATTAAATGTGAAGAATATCTTTAAAATGCTGGTACACATAAATTGCTTGACACATAAATTGGCAAAAAAGGTTTTCAATCATTACTAGTACTGAACTCATTATTCTTTCTTCTCTTTAACTACCAACATTGTTTCTTTTGATAAATGTCCTACAAACACTGCTGCAAGTAGATTTTTTTTAATTAAAACTAATTTTATAAAGAAAAGTGCAGATACTCAGGAGGCTGAGGTGGGAGGATCACTTGAGCCCAGGAGTTTGAGGTTGCTGTGAGCTAGGCTGACGCCATGGCACTCTAGCCCAGGCGACAGAGCGAGACCCTGTCTCAAAAAAAAAAAAAAGAAAAAGAAAAGCATAATCAACAACTTAGCTCACTATTAGAAACTTTTCTGTTCTTGTCTCATCTTCAAAACTAAATACCAAATTTAATAAAGAACTAATCATAATGTTTTCTGAATGAGAAAGAAGTGATAAACATTCATGGCTGGGAAGCAATAAGAATTACCACCTCTTTATCAAGTAAATATTAAATATAAAAGAGAAAAATATCTATTTTTCCAAAAATTAAGAATAAATGAAAGTAACTGAAATCTCATACAACACATCTTTAGTTCAAATTATCAAAAATGTAGATCCCTCATCACAACATCAAGTTTTATTTATATTTGAAAGGGGAACCCATTATCTGTAGTTAATCCATTTAGAAAATTTATATCCTTTCTCTCAAGTCCATAATTATAATTAATTAGTCTTATACCTTGTTAGTTTATCCTTGATTTTTATTAATAGCAAATAGAAGACACACGAATCTCTTTTACAGAACTTGAAATAAAATCTTACCAATAGGCAAGAAAAGACACTAACATAAGCTAATAAGCAACATCTCTATCGACAAATGTCTTTTACCTCTCTAAAGTTAACAGGACTATCCTGTGTCACTAAATAATCAGGCCCAATTGATCTCTCAAATTAATTTAATCTCTTATTTTTTTCTAATTACCTGTTTTATTCTTAATAGAAAATACAACCTGATGAGTCAATCTTTTCATATAAAAAGTGGCTATTTTTTATATATAATACTGATCACAATAGGAAATGCTTTTCTGTACTACCACTTGCAAGTTTTAGAGGACTCCTGGAATAATTACAGCGGAGTCAAGAGTTAATTAACATTAGGCTAAGAACCACCTGATTAGAATATGAATTTCTATCCTTTTACTGTAATAAGCGATAGAATTCTAGTACTGAATGAAAATAATGAAAACAGAGTTTAGAAAGAGACACGAAAACAGATGGTAGGAAATCAGAGAGAGAGATGGAACTAAAGGCAAGAAGCAAGGATGAACTGGGTATAACTTTTGACATGTTTGAACTTCATTATTTCCACAATATTTTTAGTTTACTAGGTATGGATCCATAGAGGTTAATAGATACTAAACAAATAATTAATAGATACTAAGCAAATAATTCAATAGATTACTTTTAATGTTATATATTTTCAAAAAATCCCGTCCAATAAGATAGCTTCATATATATCATCTCAGAGGTATTTATGGTATAACGACCACACTAACATGGACCCCAGGAAGAGAAATAAATCAGGCTTAATGGCAATTCAGAAATATTCCATAAAGTCATTAAAAACAGCTACTATTTTTAGGATTTTCAATTGTGAACTATAAAGTATAATTATGCATGGTACCATATCAAATATATCAGCAGTAGTAAAATAAAAAGTAGTTTATTTTCTCCTAACTCATTGTCATATTTCATATTTTCTTTTAAAAATCTTCCAGTCTTAAATGTTTAATTCACACCAAGATTGTATCAGATTGGCATTTAGCTTTTAACCTGTTCTTGAATTTGACACATCAGGTAATCTCTTAACTCATGCTTTTAAAAGCATTTTAAAATTTTAATCTATTGTTTTTATTTCTTTTTTTCCAATTTGCTTACATTCTTATTTTTCTTGTTTTATCTATGATTTTCTATCATCTTACATCTCCATATTTCTAAAATGACCTCTTGGCTGGGCATGGTAGCTCATGCCTGAAATCCTAGGACTTGGGGAGGCTGAAGCGGGAAGATCGCTTGAAGTCAGGAGTTCAAGACCAGCCTGAGCAAGAGCGAGACCCCATCTCTACCAAAAATAGAAAAAATTATCAGGATGAGGTGGCACACACTTGTAGTCCCAGCTACTCGGAAGGCTGAGACAGGAGGATCCCTTGAGCCCCGGAGTTTGAAGTTGCAGTAAGCTATGATGACACCACTGCACTCTACCCAAGGTGACAGAGTGAGACTCTGTCTCAAAAAATAAAATAAAATAAAATAAAATAACCTCTTACTTTATTTGTTTACTTTCATTTCTATCTTAGTTTTTTGTATGGCAAATAATATATGCCAAAATGAATATTTTTCAGTAGAGAATGTGTAAGAAATAGTGCCTTTTTCCCTGTTGTTGAACTTTTTTCCCAGGCACTTCAAAGAAGAACCCTACCCTTTGAATTTGAACCTCCTAACTGCAAACCATTTTATTTTTTTAAATATACAAAAACCATGTTCTTTAAAAATGACAGGGTAAATATAATCCAAAAGTGAAAATCTGTAGTGTATACTTTTGTCCACGATTTTTTCTATACAAGTTATTTTCAATATAACTGCAACAACATAATTTTTTATTTATTTTATTAAGAGTGTCACATGTTAATTATGGGGTCATCAGGAACATCACTTTAATGGTTATGTATTATTATTTATTAATTAGCTAGACCCCTTTTCTATTGTCAGGCAATCACCACATTGAATAAAAAAGGTGGTAGCAGGAAGGACCAGCATTGTTTGATAGGTAGGTTAAATGCAAACTCAGTTGAACAGTAAAGATATTTTGAATCTATTTCTAAAGCTTAATGATACCCAAATTGCAGGTTTTCCAACCTTGTTTTCCTAAAAGAACTTAAATTTGGGAAATGTATATTCTATTAAAAAATTAACAAATTGTGTTACACCAATTACTTAAATTCTCCTCACTCTATGCTGAGTTTTAATTATTAGATGGAAATCTAGACTATCGACGCATACATATTACTAGGAGTCAGTACAGCACAGTAATTAAGAGCACAGACTCTAAAGGGAGACTACCTGAGTAAGAATCTTCAACTTAGTAAGGTTCTACAACTTACTAGCTATGTGACTCTGGGTAAGTTACTGAACCTCCCTATGCCTTTGTTTCCTCATCTCAAAAGTAGGATAATAATAACCATCTCAAACGGTTGTTAGGAGAATTCAGTGAGTTCATATTTGTAAAGTTCTTGGCACATGGTAAGCACTCTTCAAATATTTGTTGTCTAAAGTTTTTTAATTTAGCTAACACTTATTGAAGCACTTACTATGTGCTACGTTAAATGCTTTACATAAATTTGCCTCATATGATCTTCACTACAACGAAAGGTAAAGATAATATTATTGCCCCCATTTAAAGATGAGAAAAGTGAACCACAAAAAGATTAAATAATTAGACCAAGGCCACACAAGTAAATATCGGAACAAGGATGTGAACCCAAGTCTCATAGCATGGCCTACGATTTTAACATAAATCATAAGATACACTATACACTAGAAGCAGTAGCCTCCTACTATACTATATCTTGAAAAGAGGGCAGAAGAATCACAAGAGACTTTGCTGAAATAAACTAGAATATGTATTCCTTGGAATAAAATAGAGTATTTTA
Organism: Daubentonia madagascariensis; assembly: GCA_023783475.1. Lineage (NCBI taxonomy): Eukaryota > Metazoa > Chordata > Mammalia > Primates > Daubentoniidae > Daubentonia > Daubentonia madagascariensis. The sequence continues at coordinate 5,288,323 of JAKFHU010001224.1, forward strand.
AAAATTAATGTAAGAAATAAGTCACTATCATATAGAAATATTTATGCATGAAGTAAGAGATCTGATATTTGTTTTAAAATAATCCAGCTTGGGGGAGAGGAGGAGATAAAAGAAACAAAATTAGATTGATAATTGTTAAAGTTTGGTAATGAGTATATGGGGGGGTTAATTATTTTATTCTCTCTACTTTTACGTATTCTTTAAAATGTCTATAACAAAAGGTTAAAAAATAGCAATAGGATAGCATAGCTAATACTTCATTACACAAGCAACTTTTATATGATACGCTGTATCAAAAATATAAAAAGGACATGACATACTTGATACTTACACATTTTACATTTTATATATAATCTGTAAAAGGGTGGTCTTACTTTAACTAGTTGAGTATCTTCTCAACCAAAATGAAAAATTAACAGAAGTATTTTGGCACAAACATGTAAATATACATACTAAGTGGTTATCTGCAGTTCCATCAACTAGCTAAAAAAATTTTCTTAAATAATTAACACTCTTTTTTTTTTTTCATTTCTTTCTCCTGCCTGATAATTTCTATGATCATGACACTCTCCTGTTTCTTGCACAGGAAATGGATGGGTTTGTGTTGACAAATATCACTCCACAACATGGTCACAAATTGAACAATATGATTAAAAACCAGAAATCTGCTTCACTAAGAAACTTCTAAAAATTTCTCACTTCAAATTATAGTTGTAAAAATATCTTTCTTTAATGCTAATACATGTATATGGGCTTCTTATATGTACAAATATAACCAATAGTTAATTTGAGAACCTTTTTTATATACTCTGTTAAGCATATAAAGCATAAGAGAATCTTTATATGTACTGTTAAGCTGATACTTACAGAAAAAACTAACATTTATTAAGCTACTCTATACTGGGCACTTTATACACATTAGCTCACTAAACTTAGGAGATAGCTACATTTTTATACAAAGAATATTAAAGTTTAGAGAGGAAAAATCACTTGCCCAAGGTCACAGAGCTAATAAGTAGCTAAATTGGTACTCAAACTTAAGCTCAATTACAAAACCCACTTTTCTCCCACTATACCAGACTACCACTAAGGGAAGCAAAAATCTAAACTCAAGTCAAACTTAAATATTTAGGATATTTTTTTAAGTGGGCCATAAAATGTTTTAAGTTACTGGTTATATAGATATTTCACAGTGGCAGCTTGGCTTTAGGTAAAGAGCACTAACTAAAACACAGAAAGTACCGTTTCTGCTACTGTGGGACTTTTTTGTTAAGTCTCTTAATTTTGGCCTCAGTTTCTCATCTCTATGTTGGGGAAATTAATATCTTTGCTGTCAAATTCCAGAATTACAACGACTCAAAGACGACGTGAAATTTCTTCAAAATCTACAAAAACAACACAGAGTACTTTATCTTAAAATGCTAAAAAAAATACAAAAACAAAGTTTTCTAAAGTAACTGTCAGCTGTTTAAACTATTCTACAGATTCTATTAACATTTCCAGAATTTTCTAAAACCCTTTTTTCTAAGTATAGCTCAATCATCATCTCTATTACTTGACTTTCCTTATCCTTAAACATAATGCAATAGTAATAGCATCGATGTTTTTGTAATAAATAATTAACATATGATTTTGAAATGTTCAGCATATAAAAGTTCTAAATTCTGAATTTTCAAACTAAGTATGTGTTTGGTGTCACTCGTTTAGTTAGTCATCATCTTAAATGTTTGGGCCTTTTCACATTCAGTTTGTGTGTAAAAAGCTAGAATTAAGATCTGGAATTCTAAAGTAGAACACCCAACACATAATTTAAAATGATTTTTCAAGGCTTCTCAAAGATACAACAGCCAACAAGCACATCAAACGCAGCAACAAAATCCACTGAAACATTTAGCTGCTCTAAAAGAAGGATCAGACTCTTCAGGAGAAAACTACATTGTGTGAGTTTGCAAAGTTTCACACTTTCCCATTTAAACTCCATTTCAGAGAAAGCCTTTGCATACTAACACAATATGCTTTAAAATGGCACTTTGCTGACCTTCCAATAGTCCAGCTCTATGAAAATTCTGTGATGGGTGTAACTTCAGAGAATCTGAAAAACACAAAAAGCATTAGGTACTTTTTATGCTGAAAGAAGAAAAAAAATGCCAAGGATAGCATACATCTCTTACATAACTGCCATGTATTTTAAAGAGCTAAAGCCTATATTTGTGAATATATTCCCTGCAAAAGGAAGGTTGTATTGTCTCTACATTGGTCTCTAAGCTAAACTTAGATTTTCATTAAGTATTTGTTTCATGGAAAATTATCTGATGATTACTGCCCAAATGGTGTTAATGTCTTGACTATTTTTAGCACCCATTTGTAACACATTATTAGCCCTGCTCTAAGAATCATCTCTTGATATTGTCTTTCTTCTGACACTCAAAATTACAATATTTCTAAACTACTTCAGGTAACGCTGCCCCAAAAACATCCCACAGGATGGTGACTGCCAACTAAAGTCATCGGAGCAACAGACAATGGCTACAGTTACTAAGTAGGACTCTGTGTACAAACTCAGTAGTCAGTCTACAAAGTCCAGTACCCTCCAGAGTTAAACCATCTCACTGTGATTCACTTAAACAATTTGAATACACTAATGTGTGAAGCCGAAGTCCCTTTTTTTTGGGAGGAGGTGGAATCAGCAGATGGATACATCAAACCAAAAGCAGAAGAAACGCTGAATTTCTCAGGAAGGGGGTTCACAACGGCACATTTTTTTAATATGGTGGAATGAATAGTTAACAATCCAGTTATGTCTTTTGCCCCTCCCGGTGGTTTAAAAAGTGGTGAAGAGTGCAGTGGGAGTATTTTGATTTTGATGCCCCTTGCACAGGAAACCTGTTCTGACACATTCTTGTGGTGTCCAGTATAGGAATTTAACCTGAGCAGAGATCAGCTCAAGTGTTAATATTTCAGATGCTGGGAATCCCCTGCAGGCCTTAGCCAAAAGAGTTTTTAAATGAATATCTCTGTCCAGTGCACCCTCCCTGCAATGAGCCTTTGAACAGCAAAGAAAAAAAAAAAAAGAAAATTCTCAAAGGACAGCGTCTGTGCGAGCTGGTACTCCTGGGAGAGGTGAAGAATGAAACCTACCCAGAGAGAGCACCCCTATCTTTTTAAAAGAGAGGGAGAAGTAAGTAATTAGAATGCCACGGAGGTGGGAAGAGAAAAAAAGAAAATTCGGGCCCTTTCTAGCAATAAGATGACGAGGAAAGGAAGAACGCCTGTTCAAGGGGGGCTGTCCCAACAAGGGGAGGGAGTGGACTAGGCCGGAGGGAGACGGGGGTAGAACGACGGCGCACAAACAAGCTGGAGGGGGAGAAAAATGGTGACCCTGCACCCAGAACCGGCTCCAGGCCACGCCGCCCGCTTGGGGGCAACTTTGCTGGGCAGGAGGGTCCTGGTAAGAGCAGCCGCGGCGCCCCGATCGCGGCGGCCCCAGCGCGGGGCCCAGTCTGGGCTGATCCCCGAGCCGGGGAGGCCGGGGCCGGGTGCCCGCGGAGTGTGGCGGGGTTGGATCGGCCGAGAGCCGCGCTGAGCGATCGGTGCCGCAGAGACCCGGGGGCCGACGGAATCTGGGCCCCGAGCGGCCGGCGGCGCGGCGGGGCAGGCGACTCCTCCGCTTGCCCCCTCCACCAGCACCCCGACCCCATCGGCCTCGCCCCACCCCAGCAAGAGAGCCCACTGGGGCCGGGGCTGAGCCGCCCCCCGCCCCGACGGGGACCCCCTGCCTCCCCCGGGCCCGGTCTCCCCGCCCCCACGCCCCACCCCCCAGCCTGACTCACCTCGCGAGTACAGGGACTTGGGCGATTCCAGGTCTAGGTCCGCGCTGAGCAATGAGATGAAGTCCGAGGGCATCGCAACTCGACCCAGCCCGGCCCGAGGGCAGCGGGAGGGGGGGAGCGGCGGTGGCGGCGGCACCTCCTCTCCGGGACCGCGGGCACCGAACCGGGGGCGGCGAGGCGAGGGCGGCTGCCGCTGCCTCCTCCTCGAGGGCAGTGACTTCCACCGGGCCGAGGACCGAGGAAACGGCGGCAGGGTGGAGGGGAAACTCCACGAGGACTGATTCCCGGCGAGCCAGGAGGGGGTTCAGGGCGGGGAAGGGGAGGGGGGAGAGCCAACGGGTCCTTTTCGTGCTTCTCCTCAGCGAAAACTGACGGACGCCGCCACCGCCGCCGCCGCCGCTGACAGGAATCTGAGCCCCGCCCCCCGCGGGGCAGTGCGCAGGCGCGGAGGGGGGCGTACGGGAGCGGGGAAGAGCCGCGGCGGCCGCCGGAGGGCGGGGAGGCGCGCCATGGAACAGCGTCAACAAGGGCTTCGCTTCCTGCCGCCGCGGCCGGGCTGCTGTTCCCGAGCCGGGAAAGGGCCCCGCCGGCAGGGAGGGAGGGAGGGAGGCGGGGAGGTGTCCGCACACTGGGGCCCCGGGGAGGGAAAAGGTATTTGCACCGGCCTGGCGGCGGCGAGCCTGAGGCGACGGGCCTCGCGCCCAGCTGAGCGCTGGAGACAGCCCCGGGGGAGCCGAGGTGTCTGCGCGGGGAGGAGAAGACCCCAGAGACGGGCGGCGGCCGGGCTGGGCTGGATGGGGGTCTCGCAGGGGAGTGGAGCTTCATCGCTTGGGCAGCCACCAGCCCTTTGGGGTTTTCATAGCAGTGTCTGCATTGAGCTGGCCAAAGGACTGTCAAACTCATTTCTTAATTAGGAAATGGCAGACCATATCCTAAAATCCTCGAGTTATCGTTTTTAATGACTTTCTCCCCCACCCGACCTTTGGAGGCTGAACGTTTAAAAAAAAAAAAAATCTCTCTGATTGTGCTGGGGCGTCCGGGTTTATTCGGATGGGAGATAGAAGACAATTTAAAAATCGGATCATGTTAAAAAAAAAAAAATCGGATCATGTTAATCCACCTGGCTGTTCTAGAGGGAAAAAGAAAAAAGAAAACCTAACGCTACTCTTCCAGTTTTTCATTTTTTACTTCTGTACTAGGCAGGGATGGAGGAAAAACATTTAATTAAGTTTTTGCTATTCAGTACCTGCGGCCAAAAGTTTCCGTTGCAAAAACTTAGAATCCTCACCTACACCGCAGACCGTTTCCTGACTCCCTTAATAGACTTCTGAGAAATTTTTAATCGAGTTATTAAATTATCAATTGGAGTGTAGGGTGTGCATCTTGGGAAATAATTTTAATCTTATGTGGAATATTGATGCCAGCAGCCACATGGGCAAGGTTTTTAAGCTATTCGAGTTGGTTTAGTTTTTATTTTATCTACAAAGATAGTTACAAATCATAAAAATCAGAATGTATTATATATATAATTTATAGAGCCTTTTCCCCATGAATTTGAGCAGTTCTTCTGGACTTGGAGTGCTGAGGTTGGGGGAAGAAGCTCTCAGCAAAGGAGGCAGGTGTCTCTAGGGTGGGGCCCTTTACAAAGCTCCACCTGCAGACCTAGAATTTATACTTGTGTCATCAGAGTGTGCCTATCTTCCCATTTGGACATCTGATTCATGTTGCCCAATTATCTTCACTGAATTCTGTGTAGTAATTAATCAACCCTGTGAACATTTTCCTCCTGTCAGAGGTTAAGAAAGCTTTTCAGAGTCACCCCAAGATGGCAAAGCAGAACAGAAAATTACCCTCAAATTTCCATCACCACTGTATGCTGTTGTAACAAGTTCCAAGGGAAGTCCCTTCACAACTGACAAGAGCCGCACTCATTTGAGAGAGGAAGATTCAAACCTTACATTCCCCAACAGGCCAAGGCCTACTGAAATCCTATAGCTTCTGAATTGGAGTGAACACCTGTTGGAGACCACCCCCATCCATTAGTCACCACATAGTGTAATGGAGAAGAAAGTGCAACGCACCAGGCAGAGCCCCAATACTAAGAAAGTTCAGTGAATCACTCTGAGCTTATCCCTTTTCCCCCGACCTATGTAATCATTCAACAGATTTAAGGTACAGGAAATCCCCAGTACTGTTCTGACCCTAATTAAGTCGAGAATTGGGCAAGGCCTCTTCCTCTTTCCCTCAATACTTCTCTGCCCTTTTGAGCCTTTTTTTTGAAGCTTTGAAGCTTTGTTGTGCATGTTAATCAGATTTCCCCTGATTAGGTAAGAGCAAAGTAAAGAGAGGTCCACCAAAGTGTGACTAAACTGTGAATTCCCTTAGACTGCGAGACTATGGGCTCAGGCCCCACCCCATCATTTCCTTCATTAAGCACTGATTATATCCAAATAGATACTTGAAAATTCAATGCCCCCTCCTTGTCCTTTTACAGAGATACATTCTTTGAAAAACTGTTTAGATGGATAGTTTTCATGGCCATGCTTTGCAATAGCATAGAGACCTAGATTTTCATTTTGCCCCTCAAATTTCAGTGACTAAAAACACAAATTAATTCATTAGCAAACAGTTTGTTCTACTCAGATGGCAAAATACATTGTGACCTGCATGATATTTAAGGTTATCAAAAATAACTCTCTGATCATTGTGTCTTTAGCAAATTATATGCTACCCCTAGTTCCAATGACATTTCCCTCTGTGGTCATTTATGTTTCAGTTGCATCCCCTTTTATTTGATATTTGAATTCTAATGATTTTTTTAAACAATCATCTATATACACTCCTTCATAAAATTTCCTCTGAGCACAATAAAAAAGTAAAACTTTAAGCATGTAAAATTTGGAAACTTCCTTTCATTGAAAATTACAATAGGATGGTGGAACAAAACATACAGCAGATTTAGTAGTTTGTAGAATTCCTTTATATTACTTCCCAATCATATATCACATTCCCTAGTCACTTTATTAAAATTTCACACAAACCCAGATTCATCTACAAGACTGTGTAGATTATGCAATAGAATGGCAGTTTTTATATAGGTGGTGTGTTCTTTAACCCCTCCTGGACCTGTTTAGGCACTTTGTGAATTGTGTAGCTGGATCGACTCTAAATGAAAGGGGTTCAAATATCAACCACTGAAAAGGAATTAAATAAACTCATACAGAACAGAGGAATGTGTTGTCACAAGATCTACAGAATCTTTGTCATTGTAATACAACTAAAGCTGTTAAAATAATTTTAGTCACACATATATTGTTAGGAACCTACTAAACAAACACAAAATCTGCAAGGAAAATTTCCAGAGCAATTCAAGTAATGGAACAAAAAAGAGTTTAGACCGCAAATATTTTTGCCCTGCCTATTAAGGGAGCACTCCTTAATAATAACGGAGAATTGATAGTGGTGGGAAATAGCAGTGACTGCATTTGCGCTGAAGTTGTAATCAAATTCTTATTTGATTATGTTTGTGTGTCAATTTTCACCCTTAGAACATGTTCTAACAAATATTTCTGGAGGCAAAATTAGTTTCTATACTATTTACAGTCAGGTTTAGAACACTCACCTTTGCATCTTCCATAGAGTACCTTAATCTTATAATCAGGCATTTAATTCACTTTGATGGGGTACTTCTGTATTTTATGAGTTGGTCTGAGTTAGAGGTTGTATCTGAAGTCTTGCAGAGACCATTAAGTTTCTCAAGGTCTAGAGTAATTGCAAGTCCTGGGACATAGCGTAGTCAGTTTGAATCTGGAAGATTTAGTGAGCAGGGAGAGAGGAAGTACATGCCAGAGGAATTCAAAGGCTGGATTAGGGAGGAGAAATTTTCATGGGAAAATAGAAACCCCAAGCCCATTAAACCAAGAAAGGAAGGAAGATAATGTCTCTGGATCATTCCAACATTAGGCAGGTTAGACATATGAAAACTGCAAGCAAGTCCTTATTCACACTGGCCCTGATACCACCACATTGCATTTGCTACGACGTTCTTTCTACATCTAATCATAGTATTTATTGAGTCTAGTAGCCCCACCTCAGCTGTGATATTAGTTTGACGAAGAGTATGAATTAGTAAGAGTTTTACAATTTCCTATTTACCCTCTCTCTTAATTCAGGGTGTTTTAACCTGAGGTCCATTGGTTTGCTTCAAAGCATCTGTGATCTTCCTAAACTTATACACAAATTTTTACAAGCTTGTACCTATATGCATTTCTTTCCTTGGGACAAAGGTTAAAATTTTAGCCTTCATAAGCAAAAGCTCCATAAACCAGAAAAGATGAAAAACCATTCCTTTACATGAAGCTAAAATTCATTCTTCTCTCATTCCGTGAATGGGTGCGAGGAACTATGCCAGATGTAGGAGATACAACGACTTTACAAAGATGAATGTAAGAAGTAAACTCAGCCTGACCAAGGAGATGTTCTGCAAACAAACACATGCATTGTAATAGGTGCTATGCTAGAAATCTGTACAGGTATGTAGAAATAAATCATCCTTTTGCTTTCTCAGTGAGCTGAGAGAGGGGAAGAGGAAGGAATGTTGTCTCACATGCCACACTCCTTCTTCTCCGCCCACTATCCCCCACAGCTGATATCTCTTCACTTCAACTGCAGTTTCCTACAGGGATTAAAAGAGGCTAGACAGTTGCAGGACAAAGTCCTGACATACAGATGTTTACAATGTGATGCATCACAGCTACTGTGTGTTGATGCAAAGATTGCAAGAAATACCTGGGCTTCATTGGACTTTGTCAGTGGATGGTCAAAGAAACACTGAGTGTCTTTTTTTCAACTTTGCAGAGGATTACGGCTCAATACGTGGGTTAAGGATGCAATGATAAAATGGTTGAATCGGTCATCTGCAACTAAGCCCCAGAATTGAAGGGCAAAGTTATTGGATAAACTAGATTGACTTTAGAAATAACATGTTTCACCCAAGAAGCATTTGTTTCAGCTGAATAAGGAAATGTGGACTGCCTCAAACATGGGAAGAGACATACAAGGCATCTGCCCAGAGGTGTTAGAATCTAATTATAAAATATGAGATTTAGAGAGAATATTCATGTATTTATTCATTCAGTTTCTCCACCTGCAGAAATCTTACTTTACCTTCAAAGTCCAGCTCAGATATCACTTCCTCTGTGAATTCATCCTGAACCTTTCCAAGCAATATGAATTGTTCTCTCCTCTGGATCCCCATAGCATTTTGTTCCATGTGCTAGGCTAGTAATCATCACAGTGAATTACAGTTCATAGCTCTCTCTCTGACATAGTGTGAACACTGGGTTGTACAGTATCCAAGAAAGTAAAAACAAATAAAACACAATCCTTGCCTTAAATAGCTATAACTGATTGTGAGCACATAGCTTTAGCACCCAGACAGAATGAAACAAACTCTGTAATAGCCATCTGTTGACATTTCAATAAGAATTTGACATTAGGTACAGAGATTAGTAGAATGAAAGAAGAAACTGGAAAGGTAAGAAAAGAGCAGAGGTGAAAAGTCTTGAACATTACATCAAGGATTTTATTCTTTATCCTATGGGCACTGGGAAGCCATCGAAGATTTTTCAGGAGGGAAATGACCTGACCAGAGCTATATTTTGGACAGAGGTTTGAAACATCTACCGACAGGTTCTTCATTGTTGGAGTCTAATAGCTTAACCCACCAAAAAGTACTTAAGGGACAAAGAAAACACCTCTAAACATGAATCACCCAAGAGATTTATACTTTGTTAACTGGAATGGCAAAGACTTGAATCAGAAAGGAAATGATCCTAGACTTGCTCTTTACCAGTAGGAAATCTAAGTGAACATAACTTGCTGAAACTCAGTGAAAGAGTAAATTGATAAGAAACAAATCTATATGAGCATGCATTCTCAATTTTCACTCCAAATATACTTGAGCATTATTTAAGCCTTTATATGTTCACCTTTATAATAACTAAATGTGGAAGAAGTTCAAGAATTCTAAAGGCCAACAATTCTTCTGAAAAAGAAAAACACGTGTAGAAAAAAAAGCAGCCTTAGTATCTTTAAAGAGAATCAATTTGCAAACCTTTCATTCATGGAAGACTTGGGTAATAATAGACCTAAGGTTTACTCTGTAAGGCCTGGACCAAGGACCAAAGCATTTAAAAACCCAGGTACAAAACAGGCCGAGGGAACTCTGAACTCAGCTCTGACAGCCTGAATTGAAGTCATAAGGAACAAGTAAATCATCTACCCTTCATAGCTGTTAAATGAATGCCTTTTTTAGTGCAAGAGGAATATGAAAAAGAGGGAAATTCAGAAAGAAACATTCAACAAGAGAATAACATGAGAGAAAAGGCCCACAGAGATTTGTTCCAGTAGGTTTCCCTCCAGAAGCAAAGAGGAAGATGTAGTTTGTGTTACTGTCCATGAGCAGGTCAACCATGAACCCCAGATCAGACTTGGTCTTCACTGTTGGGGCCATCTGTAGATATGTTGCCCAGTGAGTTCTAATTTCTTCTAGATAGACTTGGTGTTTTCCCTGTTGTACTCACACACCTCAGTGGTCAAAAGCTTCCAAAGGAATATGTGATCATTCATGTGATCCAAGGAAATATCTGCTATTTCTCATGGATGCTACATGAACCTATTTATGTGAAGTTTATCAGAGACTATTTGATACAGCGGAAAGTGAGTTGACTCGGAACCCTGAGTCCTAAGTTCTAGTTCTATTTTGGCACCTACTGAGCAGAGGTTGTCCACTTTTGGAATGCCCTGTGGGCATTCATGCTTCTCCTTAGTGTGACTTTCCTCCAGAGAGGAGTTTTTACTTTTCCTCTGGACTTCATCCTTCGTGGGGTAAGGCTGGAGCTGCTAGCACCGCCGTGCCACAAAGAGGAAAGAGCCTGAAGCGGATGAATCATGAGGAAGCAGAGCCAAGAGATGGGGAGAGAGAAAAACCAGAACCTGAAAAAAATCACTGGAGTCTCTGGAGAAAGCCATGCCTCCTGACTTCAATTATCTGAGTTGAAAGATTCCTTATTCCTTTTTTTTTTTTGCTTAAGATGTTGTTTGGAATTGGGTTTTCTGTCACTGTAAAGTGAGAGAGTTTTAACTTGACATATCTGCCCAGGTTTATGGAAATTTCTTGGGCCTCTGTCTCCTCCTTTCTGTGAAATAGAAATCATTTATCAGGCAGGGATTGTGTTTGGCTTCTGGTGACAAACACCACTGGCTTAGAGGTATTATTTTTCTCATGCAAGAAATCTGGAGTTAGGCAATCCAGGGCTAGCCTCACAGCCCCACAGTGTTATCAGGCACACAGCTGTTCCTCTCTGCCAGCTTTAGAAGTGGCCCTTGTTCTCATACGTAGAAGATAGCTGTCACCTCTAGGCTTCATGTCTGCATCCTAGGTAAGAGGAGGAAGGAGGGGTAAAGGGCAAATGGGACAACTCTGTTCCCTAGAAGACCCACACAGTGGCTTCAACTTACATCTCATTGGATAGGACTGTGTCACGTGGTCACCATCTGAAAGGAAGGCTGGAAAGTGTGTGGAGTCTTGTAGATGGGTATAATGATGCTTTGAACAAAATTGGGGGTTAGTTGGCAAGGAAGGTGGGGAGAGTAGATGCTGAGTAGACAATGACAGTATCTGTCACAGAATATGTAATAGCAAAGGTAACCTCCCTCTGAAATTCTGTCGTTCTTGTGTTCTTTCCATTTTGTATTATCTAATTATTTCTTAATGAAAAAGAGTTAAACCTTTTATGGAAAGGGAGCACATTTTTAAAATCTAAAGCTTTGGGGAAGGAGAGGTACATCTCATACATGAAATGACAATAAGCACACGTGAGATATCAGATTATAGTCAAAAGCACTTCACATTTATTATTGTTTTCCTGAAACTTTCTTAAACTTTTAAATTCCAAACTTCAGGAAGCTTATTCTCACTGATTCCAGCTATTCTGGTTACCTGGTTTTTCCTTCTAATTTCCAGTCCTTCTCAAATGATTTCATGTCCTTGTGTTTCATCTCTCCAACTAAATTATAAACTTTTGTCAAAAGCAGAGCCCAACACTTTGCACAATGTTGGATTTGTAGTGAGCAATCAATACTGTTTGAGCAATGAATGAATGAATGAATAATTGAAATCTGAGTTTCTATTTCTTTTCTCTCCCCAGAACTCTGCCCTCAACACATGCTTGTTAACTGACTGCCTTTCAGAGTCATTATCACGGCAATTTGTATCCTAGGCAGCCAGCTTTAGAAAGCCTTTTATTTTCTGCCCTCAAATCCTCTCTACCATTATATATTCGGCCAGGCCCTATGAATCTGTCCTGACCACCTCCCTTTGCCTAATTGTTTCACCTAGGCCCCTGCCCATTTTAACAGATTAAAGATCTTACCTTCAGGAAATTCTTCTTATGTCTAAATTAAATTTTATACACAGACATTTCCTATTCTTTTGCTCTCTAAGTTGACAGAACGCAGCAGGTGACATGTTTACCTATGCTTTAGAAAGGCCCGAGTGAGTTTTTTAAAATAAAAAATAAGTTATGGTGGGGTTTGATACAGCAAAAACAATATGCATTTATTGTAAAAGTGAAAAATAATAGCTAAAAATAAAAATAAGAAGTTAATAAGTAATAATTAGTCAAAAACATAAACCACCATATAGAGAAGATCATTTAGTATATATCTTTCCATGTATATTTTGCATTATGTATTACAAAAATCGTCTATACTATTTATACCATTATCCTGCTTTCTTGGTGTAACTGTGAGTATCAGTCCACATCGATAAATATTCTTAATAATGTGTGATGGCAGAAGAGTATTCCATTACAGGAAATACCTTAATTTATTTATTTAGCCAATCCCCTACTTTTGACATTTAGTTTATTTCCTTTTTCGAAAACCTTTGTAAATACCACTGAGATGAACATCCTTGTAGCTAAATCTGTGCTTATGGCCTTTTCTTAATTATTCCCTCTGAATACACTCCTCAGTAAGATTTACTTTGATGACCAGTAAGTAGAAGAAATACACATTTCATACGAAATGGGAGAAAGTAAAGCAAGCCCACAGTAGCTCTTTACTATTATTTTGGGACCTAAATTGTGTTTGACTTGCAGACTTTGGGGCTTACTCAGCATAACCTAATGCAATAGTTTTAAAATATATTCCTGTGGTACCACACCTGGAAATCTGAGCTTTCTGCAGAACACTTTGTGCTGATAGGGAAACTTAAAATCACAAAACATACAACTACATGCTATTAAATAAATCAGATAGCATCCTATCGCAGCATCTAGTATAGCCAAGCATGAGGTATTGATCCATTTAAGAAAAATACATCAGAGAAAAATTTATAATTGAGAAAGTATGGCCCATTAATTGATTATTTTTCTACTCTAAACTGGAAAAAGGATGACACGATCTGATTTGATGGAGCTCAAAAATCATTACTACAGGTGGGAAAAAGCAGAATATTTCATTTTGAGTCTCCACTCTCCCACTTATTAAATACATAAATCTCTTAATCACTCTGAAACCTCAGTCTGTCTCTCTGCAAAATGGGTTTAATAATTACCTTTGTCATAGGGAGAAAATGAGCTAAATTATGAGAAAATGCTTTGTAAAGTGTAATACTATCACACAAATGTGACCAGTTGTTATTATAGTTGGTGAAATGTTGAAAAATTCAGGCTTTACTATAACTGAGTTTGTCACAAAGATCTGACCGCATAAATCCAATCCTAAATAAAAGAATTTAATGATTTGAGAGCACTCCACCAAACCTATCATCAAATAATTATCTTCTAGAAATAAATACTTAAATCAGTCTTCAAAAGGTAGGATTAAAATATTCCCTCCGGTTTTAAAAGTTCTTTTATTCTAGGACTCAGATGGAAGAAGACTTTTATTGTTGATGTTTGGTAGTTTTTCTTACATGGAGAATTATAGTGACTTAAACTTTAAAAATAAGTGATTTTGCAAATACAAAAAGTATATATACACTATGATCATAACTGCAAACAAGTTTATGAACAAGGACAAATTTTTTTTATACTTGGTAGCTTTATAGTTTTTTTAGGATTTCTGTTTCTCATGTGTTATGAGTCACAATACATTATTTCAAATAGTTTTTAAATAGATGAAAAATAAATAAATTCTCCTGTCTTATTGTTTCTATGTATTTAAAGTTTATAATTACATGGACAAATCAATTTAAAGAAATTCATCCCAACTGGAGAGTACTTAGAGTTCTGTGTCCTTTAATCAGCTTATGCTCACTCAGCTTTCTAGATATTTCTAATTAGACAGAAAATATATCATTCTAATCTATGTTTTAGAAAAATAAAATCAATCTTCCTATCCTGATTAGAAACAAACACAAGGTAAACAAATGTCATAGGTGATGTAGAAAAAAATTGTAAAGAAAGATATAATTTATGATCATCTCAATCAATGCAGGAAAAAGCATTGTCATGATTCAAAATTTCAAAATGCTAAGCAAAGCAACTAGGAATAAAAGAGAATTTATTTAACCTAATAAAGGCTCAATGAAGATAAGATTAGCTGCAAATAACCAAAAACAAACAAACAAACAAACAAAAAACCCAGTGGCTCAAATTTCTAACTCTTGTGAACATAGGCAATCCCTGGCTCGTATGGCAGCTCCAAGATCATGAAAACCCAACTCCTTCTATTTTGATTTCCTGCAGTCATTCCATCTTGTGGGTCAAGATGGCTATTCTACCTCCGCTATCAAGAATGTATACCAGCCGACAGAAAAGAGGAGGAAATGAAAAGAGAAGAGCTTGCCTTCCCCTTAAGGACAAGCACCACTTCTAATTATATCTTGTTAGCCAGAGCTTAGAGATATAACCACATCTACTAACTGCAAAGGAGGCTAAGAAAAGTAGTATGCATTTCAGACAGCTATCTGACCAGTTAAAAATCTAGGGCTCTGTTACTGTAAGGAGAATACAACTGATAATGGGACACAACTATCTACCAAAAACCTACAGCAAACCTACAGCAAGCATCATAATTAATGGTAAAAATTTGGAAGCATTTTATTAAAATAAAAAAAGACAAAGATGCTTTCTTCACTTTGCTAGTGTTAAATATTATCCTGGAGGTTCTAGTCAATGCAACATGAAAAAATAAGTAAAAGAGGGGAATAAGGGTTGCAAAGTAAGAAAGAAAAATCATTGTCATTTGCAGTTGAAATAATTATTGACTTAGGAAGTCCAAAAAAAATTTAAAATAGTTCAGCAACTTGCTGGTAAGGACAACATCCAAAGATCAATAGCATTGTTAATAATAAAAAATACAATGTCAAGAGCAAAAAAAACTATGAGATGCCCATGAATATATAACAAAAGATGGGCAAGACTTTTAAGCAGAAATTTATAAAACATTATTGAAGGACATAAAGGAAGACTTTAATAAATGGAGACTATACTATGTTCATGAATAGAAGGACTGAATATTATAAAGTTAGGCTATAAGTACATTTTAACACCAAACAAAATTCGAAGAGGACTTTTCTTTTTTATAGACAGGATGTCTTGCTCTGTTGCCCAGGCTGAATACAGTGGTGCAATCAAAACTCAGTCATCGTAGCTCATAGCAACCTCAAACTCCTGGGCTCAAGCAGTCCTCCTTCTTCAGCCTCCCCAGTAGATAGGACTACAGATGCACACCACTATGCCTGGCTATTTTTTAAATTTTTTGCAGAGATGGAGTCTCACTATGTTGCCTAGGCTGACCTCAAACTGCTGGCCTCAAGCGATCCTCCTGCCTCCCCAAGCACTAGATTGCAGGTGTAAGCCACGGGGCCACCCACACCTGGCTCTTGATAAACTGATCCTAAATATCATATGAAAGAACAAATAGGCCAAAAATAGCCAAGATAATTTTGAGGAAAAAAAATGAGGAGGAGGGAACTTGACCTACACAGAAGAAAAATTTATCATAAAGCCATATTTTAAAAAACATTTGTTTAGGGATAGGCAAATAGATTAAAGGAGCAGATAGGCCAGAAACAACTTAAAGACATATGGAAACTTGGTATAAAACAGAAAGAGCATTACAAATCAGTGGGAAAAGATGAAAACCTCAATGGAGCTGGATTAGCTATTTTTACCAAAAAAATTTAATTAGTTCCATACTTTACACAGATAAAAAGAAATTTCTAGTGGATTAAAAATTTAAAAGGTAAAAAGCAACACATAAAAATTGTTAGAAGAAAATGTAGAATATCTTTATGGCATAGGGAATAGGGAAAGATTTCCTGAAGACACAAAAGTACAAAACATAAAGAAAAATATCTATGTACAAAATATACCATAGAAAATATCAAAGTATAACATAAACTGAAGTTATTTACAACTCATTTACACAACAAAAGATTAATACACTGAATACAGGCATACCTCGGAGACATTGCAAGTTCAGTTCCAGACCACCACAATAAAGAAAATATCACGATAAAGCAAGTCAAATGAATTTTCTGGTTTCCCAGTGCATATAAAAGTTATGTTTACACTATACAGTAGTCTACTAAGTGAGCAATAGAATTATGTCTAACAAAACAATGCACATACCTTAATTTAAAACATTTTATTGCTAAAAGATGCTATCATCTGAGCCTTAAGTGAGCTGTAATCTTTTTGCTGGTGGAGGGTCTTGCCTTGATGTTGATGGCTGCTGACTGATCAGGGTGGTGGGTTGAGGAAGGTTGGGGTGGCTGTGGCAATTAGACAAAAATGAAGTTTGCCACATCAATCAATTCTTCTTTTCATGAAGCGATGCTGTTTGATAGCATTTTACCCATGGTAGACTTTCTTTCAAAACTGGAGTTAATCTTCTCAAAATTTGCCACTGCTTCATCAACTAAGTTTATATGATATTCTTAATCCTTTGTTGTCATTTCAACAGTGTTCACAGCATCTTCACCAGGAGTAGATTCCATCTCAAGAAACTACTTTCTTTACTCATCTATAAGAAGCAGTTCCTCATCCATTGAGGTTTTATCATGAGATTGAAGCAATTCAGTCACCTCATCAGGCTCCACTTCTAAGTCTAGCTCTCCTGCTATTTCTACCACATCTGCAGTGACTTCCACCACTGAAGTCTTGAACCCCTCCAAGTCATCCAAGAGGGTTGGAATCAAATTCTTCCAAATTCCTGTATATGTTGATATGTTGACCTCTTCCCATGAATCACAAATGTTCTTAATGGCATCTAGAATGGTGAATCCTTTCCAGAAGGTTTTCAATGGACTTTGCCCAGATCCATCAAAGGATCCTCTATCTACGGCAGTATAGACTTACAAAACGTATTTCTTAAGTAGTAAGACTTGAAAGTCAAAATGACTCCTTGACCCATGGCCTGCAGAAAGGATGTTATGTTAGGAGGCATGAAAACAACATTCGTCTTCTTGTGCATTCCCATCAGGGCTCTTGAGTGACCAGGTGCATGGTCAATGAACTGTAATATTTTGAAAGAAAACCTTTTTTCTGAGCAGCAGGTCTTAACAGTGGGCTTAAAATAAGCACTAAACCATGTTGCAAACAAATGTGCCATGATCCAGGCTTTGTTGTTCCATTTAAAGAGCACAGGCAGAGTAGATTTAGCATGATTCTTAAGGGCCCTAGGATTTGGGAAATGGTAAGTAAGCACTGGCTTCAACTTAAAGTCTCCGGCTGCATTAGTCCCTAACCAGAGAGTCAGGCCACCCTTTGAAGGTTTGAAGCCAGGCATTGATGTTTCCTGTCTAGCTATGAAAGTCCTAGATGACATCTTCTTCCAATAGAAGGCTATTTCAAATACATTGAAAATCTGTTGTTTAGTGTAGCCACCTTCATCAGTTATCTTCTGGATCTATCTAGAACTTCTGGATAACTTGCTGTAGCTTCTCTATCAGCACTTGCTGCTTCACCTTGCACTTTTAGGTTATGGGGATGGCTTCTTTCCTTAAACCTCATGAACCAATCTCTGCTAGATTCCAACTTTTCTTCTGCAGCTTCCTCATCTCTCTCAGTGTTTATAGAATCGAAGAGAGTTGGGGCTTTGTTCTGGATTAGGTTTTTGCTTAAGGGAATGTTGTGGCTGGTTTGATCTTCTACCCAGACCAGTCAAACTCTCTCCCTATTAGCAATAAAGCTGTTTCACTTTGTTACCATTCATGTGTTCTCTGGAATAACACTTTTAATTTCCTTCGAGAACTTTTTCTTTGCATTCACAACTTGGCTAACTGGCACAACAGGCCTAGTTTTCAGCCTGTCTTGGCTTTTGTCACGTCTTCCTCACTAAGCTTAATCATTTCTAGCTTTTGATTTAAAGTGAGAAATGCATGACTCTTTCACTGAATACTTGAAGGCCATTGTAGAGTTATTAATTGGCCTAATTTAAATATTGTTGCGTCTCAGTGAATAGGGAAACCCAAGAAGAGGGAGAGAGAGCCAAGGAAACGGCCAGTCAGTGGAGCAGTCAGAACGCACCCAACATTGATTGATTAAGTACCCCATCTTATGTGGGCACAGTTTATGGTGCCCCAAAACACTTATTAAATACAGTAGTAACATCAAAGATCACTGATCACAGATCATGATAACAGATATAATAATAATGAAAAAATTTAATATATTATGAGAATTACCAAAATGTGACACAGTCACAGAATGAGCACATGCTGTTGGAAAAATTGTGCTGATAGACTTGCTTGATGCATGGTTGCCACAAACCTTTAATTTGTAAAAATCACAATATTTGCAAAGCACAATAAAATGAGATATGCTTGTATATACAAATTCCAACAAATCATTTTTTTCAAAAAACAACCCAATTATGGCTAGGCGCAGTGGCTCATGCTTATAATTCCAGCATTCTGGGAGGCTGAGGTAGGAGGACTGCTTGAGGCCAGGAGTTTGAGACCAGCCTGGGCAACATAGCAAGACCCTTGTCGCTATAAAAAATACAAATTAGCTGGGTGCAGTGGTGCATGCCTGCAGTCCCAGCTACTCAGGAGGCTGAGCCAGGAAGATCACTTGAGCCCAGGAGTTTGAGGTTGCAGTGAGCTATGATGACACCACTGCACTCTACCCAAGGCGACAGAGCAGCAAAAGAGTGAGAGTCTAAAAAAAAAATAAAATTAAAAAAGAAGAAAGAAACAAAGAAATCCAATTTTTGAAATGGGCAAAAATTGTGAACAAGAAATTCATCAGAGAATCTTGGATGGGAAATAAATGTGTGAGAAGGTACTCAACCTCACCAATAATTGGGAAAATAAAAATTAAAACAATGAAATGCCATCCCATACCTATAAGAGTAGAAAAAAATTTAATAGGCCTTATATTTTCAAACAGTTTTACATTTACAGAAAATTTAAGAAAATAGTACAGAGTGTTCCCATATACCTCATGCCTAGTTTGCCCTATTTTTAACATCCTACATCAGTGTGGTACATTTCTTACAATTAATGCAAAAATATTGATACATCATTATTAACTAAAAGTCCATAGTTTATTCAGATTTCTTATTTTACCTAATGTCCTTTTTGTGTTACAGAATCCCATCGAGGTCACTACCTTTCATTTAGTCATCATGTTTCCATGGGCTCTTCTTGGCTATGTCAGTTTCTTAGACTTTCCTTATTTTCAATGACTTTGACGGTTTTGAGAACTATTAGACAGGTACATTGTAGGGTACCCCTCAATTGAAATTTTTCTGATGTTTTTATTGTAATTAGACTTGGGCAACGTGTTTTTGGGAGGAAGATCACAGAGGTAAAGTGCCATTGTCATCACATCATATCAAGGGTACATACCATTGACATGATTTATGACTGTTGATGTTGACCTTGATCACTTTATCTGAAGAGAAGAAAACTTTTGGGACTATAAGTGTCCTATAAACTATAAGTGTAAAAGGACAAAGGGAAAGGAAATAAGAATCCATACACTCCTGGTTCTAGTAGAAACATAAGTTGGCCAAAAAACAAAACAAAAAATAAAAATCCTGGGTGGGTGTGGTGGCTCACGCCTATAATCACAGCACTTTGGGAGGCTGAGGCGGCAGGATCACTTGAGGCCAGGAATTCGAGATCAGCCTGGGAAACATAGCGAGACCCCATCTCTACAAAAAAACAAAAAAATTAGCCAAGCGCAGTGGCTCAAGCCTGTAGTCTCAGCTACTCGGGAGACTGAGGTGGGAGGATCACTTGAGCTCAGGAGTTTGAGGTTGCAGCGGGCTGTGATCGTGCCACTGCATTCTAGCCCCAGTGACAGAGCAAGACTTTGTCTCTTAAAACAAAAACAAACAAACAAACAAAACCCCTCTTTGGCTAGAAATCTGGGCAGCATCTGGTAAATTTGGAAATGTTTATACTCTTGATCTGGCAATTCACTTCTAGGTTTGAGAAACTCTCACTCATGCGTATAAGATGACATGCATATTGCAACATTATTTGTAATACTAAAAAACTATTACTGAAATACTGAAAATTATTGTAATACTGAAAGTGGGACTAGATATCATCATTTAAGACCCTGGCTCCATTGGTCCCCAAAGTTTGACCAGCTCCCCTGCTACCCAGAACTCTTTAGTAACATATCCAAATAAAAGTCTATCTTAAGCCTATTTGAGATGATTTTTTTTTCATTTGCAATCTTATTGAGTTCTGACTATCACCAAGTTAATCTAAATCCATACCCAGTTTTTAAAAACAGGAAAAAGGCAACAACTGTCAAGCAAAGCCTAAATGCCTAGACTCTAGGCCCCAGAGGCTAATTAAACCACAACAACCAACATCTCTGTTGTTTACAATGTACAAACGATTCCAGATAACTCTGTTGATCAAAGTACAAAATCAATAAATAAAAGAAGTGAAATAACCATAATACTTAAAATAGAAGAAAATATTTTATAAAGTAATATCTTACAAAGCTTTATATTCATTTAAAGCAGCTCAAAGTGAAACTTTTTTCTTTTGTTTTGTTTATTTTAAAATAGGAAACATTTCAAATATACAGAAAGTGGATGCCATATGTCCACCATCCAGATTTAACAGATGTCAACATTCCTGATACTTCTTCATTTATTTTCTTATTTTTTAGCAAGAAAGAAAACAGTGTACATAGCACGCAAGTCCCAATACCTATCCTTTTTCCCTTTCTTCCTCCTCATAGTAATCACTTTTCTGAACTTAGTATGTGTCATCCTCTGGCTTGTTTTTGTACTTTTGCTACACAGGTATAGATCTCATTTTTTGAATTTGCATTTTCCTTTTACTAGAGAGGTCTGGACATCTTTTCAGATATTTATTGATCATTAAGTTTCCTCTTCTGCTTGTTTCCTTTGCCCCTTTTTTCATTTGGGTTGTCTTTTTTCTTCTTGATTTGTTCGTCTTTTATATGTTATGTATACAAATCCACTGCTGGTTATATGTGTTGCAAATACCTCCTTCCTATCCATAGCTTGTTTTCCCTTGGTTTATGGTATCTTCTGTTACACTGAACTCCCAAGGACATTTGAAAGACCTCAGAGATTGATTTCCAACTGTGTGGGTAAGGAAAGTCTTATTCCAAGTTATAGAGTCAAATGAGGGCTAAAGGTTTTAAGAGATATGCTCCTACAGCACAAATCTGTGTCCAACACAGGAATGGACAACTGCCTCTCAAATAACTAAAGAAAGCTCTTTTGTTACAAGACCAAGAATCTCCAGGGTGTTCAAGACTGCCTAAGAATCTGAGAATTATTACGTAGTTGTCAACACATATTGTAATTTACGCTAGGATTCTCACATTGGAGATCTTCGAGTAGCCAGCTAAGCTTTCTTGTGTGGATGAATTCAGATGCATGCATGTAGTCTGAGGGAGTCATGCCTTAACATATTTGTGGTCAAATATGTTTGGGAAATATTAAGTTAAAACTCTTTTTACCTTGGATTCTTTAACTTTAGATATTTTTCTATGCACTGTAAACCAAGGGCTAGCTACAATAGATAAGGTTTCCCAAACTGTTATTTGACTACTGTCATTTTTTTCTGTGAATCCATTTTCAGCCATTAAGATCTTTTGAGCAGGACCAAGTTAAGGAGTGAGGGATAGGGAGGTAGTAATAATAATAATACTAATAATGGCTGTCAGTTCCTTCGTACTTACATATGCTAGGCCTCATGCAAGGCATCTTATTATCTCACTTCACTGTCACAACCCCCTAGACATACGCATTATTATTATCTGCATTACAAATATGAGAAAAGTGAGGCTCAAAGGGGTCAGGTAATGTGGCTCAAGGTCACGTAATAAGTAGTTGGAATAAGGAGCCAAGCAAGCAGCCCCAGAGCTCTCAGTGGAGGCAGCCAGGCACAGGAGTGAGCTCCCAATATTCATAGTTATCATTAAATCTTATTTAATTATCACACCCACTCTAGGAGGTAGGTACTTATAGAAAAAACCAGACTCAGTTTTTCTACTCTCACTCAAGAAACCACTTCTGTGACCTCAGGTCACCAAATGTGTGTGTGGATTTCTCCCCACCAGCAACCAATTCTCTAGAAGAGTCTTCAGTGGACGCCAGCTGGGTGTCTTATAACTCCATTGGATTCCGACACTATCTACCTGGAGATATTGTGAGATCCCACAGGTTGAGGGCTCAGTCTCACAAGATTGCTCACTACTTTCCCATGCCAATCACAAGCCCCAGGCTGTTTCACCTGTGCTTCTGATGGACCAGCTATAAATCAGGATTCCCACGACCACCTCCTCGGATTTGATTAATTTGCTAGAGCAGCTCACAGAACTCAGGGAAATACTTTACTTATATTTGCCAGTTTATTATAAAGGAGAGGACAAAGGATACAGATGAAGAGGCGCACAGGCCAAGGCATGTGGGAAGGTGTGCAGAGTTTCCATGCCCTCCCGGGCACACCACCCTCTAGGAAGCTCCACATGCTCAGCTATCGGGAACCTGTCCTTTTGGGTTTTTATGGAGGCTTCATTACATAGGCATGATTGATTAAATCATTGGCCATTGGTGATAAACTTAACATTCAGCCCCTCTCCCCTCCCCAGAGGTTGTGGGGGTGGGATTAGGGGGGAAGTCCCAACCTTCTAATCCTCCCTTGGTCTTTCCTGGGACCAGCCCCATCCTGAAGCTACCTAGGGGTGGCCAGCCATCAGTCAACTATTAGCATACAAAAAGACACACCACTTTTAAGATTCCAAGGATTTTAGGGGTTGCATGCCAGGAAACTGGACGATGACCAAACACATACTTCACAATATCACAGTACTATTACTGTTCCCATTTTACACATGGGGGAACTGAGGTTTTGTTTTCCAATCCAGCTCAGGATTCCCATTGCTCAAGAGGGACATTAAGATGCAAAACAAGGCCAGGCCTGGTGGCTCATGCCTGGGAGGCCAAGGTGGGAGGATCACTTGAGCCCAGGAGTTGGAGGCCAGCCTGAACAAGAGCAAGACCCTGTCTCTACAAAAAACAGAAAAATTAGCTGAGTGTGGTGGTCCGAACCTGTAGTCCCAGCTACTCAGGAGGCTGAGGCAGGAGAATCGCTTGAACCCAGGAGTTTGAGGTTGCAGTGAGCTGTGATGACACCACTGCACTCTAGCCTGGGTGATAGAGCAAGACTCTGTCCCCCACCCCCAAAAAAAAGATGCAAAACAACGGGTATAAAATCAATTTACTATACATCTAAATAACACTATAACTATACATCAAAACAACAACAGCTATAAATAAGAGTAAAGTTTTTTTTAAAAACCCACTCAAGAGAATATTATATGTTGTTTTATATAAAATATATGTATCTATATATGTTTATATATATATTTTTTAATGAACTGGAAGGAAAAATTCCAACCTCATGATAGGTGATGGTGGTTAAATCCATCTTTAGCTTTTTCTGCAATGTTTAGAGGGTTTTTTTTAGAAAGGAAGAAACAAAACAAAGACTGGTAGCAAATATGATAAAACGTTAATGATTATTTACAGATAGTGAGAATATGGGCTTTTAAAAATTTTTTGTTCTTTTCTGTATTTTTAAAATTTCTCAAAATATAAAAGAATTTCTAAAGGAAAAAGGAACTATAGCAATAGTGATCATCCATTTAGTCTTCCTTCTGCTTTTCTAAAATTTCCAAAGTTTTTATAATAAGCAAATCATAACGGGAGGGAAACCATCAAATCATTTTATTTTGTTCTAACCTTCAATTTTTAGCAAATTAATCCTAATATCTGGAGGCAAGGTCAGTATAGAATCAACACCAGTACCAAGTATCTACAATTAAATAGGTGATGGAAAAGCCCATATTTTTCTAACAATATTCCCCCACCCAGAAGAACGGGTTAAAACCCTCTCCTAAGCTTGCAATCATGTGGACATGAGTCATGGACAAAATGTCAACATCTATTGTATCTTTAATTTCTAAGGAATAGATTATATATTTGCCTACACATGTGTATATTCGGAAATACTGAATTGTGGTTACTGCCCAAAGACAATTGACACATTCAAAATTAGTAGAAATGAGGTATTTACTGGAATTAGATAGGGTTCCTCTTACACTCTGTTTTGTCATTCATTGCATTGATATTACCAGTTGGGTAACAGCAGGTGTGAGTGGGTAAAATGACTCTAAATCACAATCACATGGAGGAAGTTAGAAAAGTTGTGCATAGTATGGAAACCTTTTTACTTTTGTAGCTATCTGAGCAAGCAATGCTTGGGTTTCCAAGTCTAGTGACAGATTTATTTTAATGTAATTGAATAACTGGAGTTTTCCACTGCCAGAAACTTTTACCCACTTCATTACTTAGAGGATTAAAAGAAAATTTGATCTGATGTTTTATAGAGCATTCTCTTCCCAGGGACCCAGAGAGGGAACAACTGGGAACACATGACCCTGGATGTTATCTATTTCCGCTGTATCTGACTGAGCACAGTATAGACTAATCATTGCCAAAAGTTTAAAGTCTGCCTCTCACCTCTATTGTTCCAGAAGAATTGGGTTTTATGCTGGAGGAAGAACCTTAGAAATCACTGAATCCCTCTCATTTTACAAATTAGGGCACAATTTTGGCAGAAATAATGCAATTAAACTTATGCATACACTATGAAGTAATTGTACCTTTGAAAGCTAACCAGGAAAAGCCTACTGGTATGGTTTGAATATGTCCCCCAAGTTTCATGTGTTAGAAACTTAATCCCCAAATTCAAATGTTGATTGGGGTCTTTAGGAAGTAATTAGGATTTGATAAGTTCATCAGGGTGGGGTCCCCATGATGGGACAGGTGGCTTTATAAGAAGAGGAAAAGAAACCTGAGCACGCGCATATACTCTTGCCCTCTTGCCATGTGACACCCTTTGCCATGTTATGAGAAAGCAAGAAGGCCTTCACCAGATGCCAGCACCATGCTCCTGGATTTCCCAGTCTCCAGAACCATGAGCTAGATAAACGTTTTTCTTCATAAATTACCCAGTCTGTGGTATTCTGTTACTGCAACAGAAAATGGACTAAGACATCTATGGCAACATACAAAGGTGTTCATTGTAGCATTGTTTGTAACAGGACAAAAAATTGAAACAATCGAAACATCCGTCAGTAGGAGAATGGTTATTAAAACATAAAATAGTCATACTACAAAGCACTGTGCAGTAGATAAAAGGAATGAGCTAGATCTAAGGGGACAGATGTCGAAAACAGAGTGAGTAAAAGAGCCAAGTTGCAGAACCTGTGAAAAATATATTTATATAAAAACACATGCAACAAAACTATTTTTACATGGGTACAATATATGTGTGGTATGTGATATGATCCTGAATGTAAAAATCTCCTAAAAGGTCTAGAACTGTGCTGTCCCATGCAGTAGCTACTAGTCACATGTGGTTATTTAAATTTAAATTAATTAAAATAGTCACACTAGCTACATTTCAAGGGCTCAGTACCCACATGTGGCTAGTAACTACTATTTTGAGCTACATAGATATGAAAGATTTCTATAATTGCAGGAAGTTCTATTGGACAATGCTGGTCTGGAAAAATACATGCCAAATTTGTAAAATCACTTAGCTGGGTAGCAGTGAAACCAAAACTGGTGTCAGAAGACCACTACTGAAGTGTTTTTGGCATGAGGGCTCCTTTGGTTCATGGGTGGATGGAAGGATGGATGGATTCATTCATTCATTTGGAATCATTTACTTACTACATGTTAAGCCCTGGGTTCAGTCCTTGTGAAACAAAATTCAATCTGATGCCATCCCAGCCCCGCAGAACAGATTAGGCAGATGTTAGTCATCAACTGCACACTGAATGCCTTTTCCGTGGCAGCCTCTGTGCAAGGCCTGGGGTCAGTGGTAAACAAAACAGACATGGTCCCTGTCCCTGTGGAACTCACAATCCACAGCAGGGTTTCTCAACACTATGGACATTTTGAATGACTCATTCTTTCTTCTGGGTGCTCTCCTGTGCACTCCAGGTTGGTTAGCAACATCCCTGGTCTCTACCCACTAAATGCCAAAAACACTTCTCCCCAAGTTGTGACCAAAAAAAAATGTCTTTAGACATTGCCAAATGTTCCCTGGGGGGAAAACTGTCCCCTGGGGGGAAAACTGTCCCATTGAGAACCACAGGGAAAGACAGACATTAATCAAATTATACCAAATGATGACAAGTGTGCGGGCTATTGTGACGGGGATGTGTGGGTTGCTTTGAAAGCATTTACCAGGGGTTTGCCCTAATATTTAAGGGGTAAATGAGGAAAGCTTCCCTGAGGATGTGTCAATGTTGCCTCCCCTTCTTGCCAAACACAGACAGAAATTGCCTGCCATGGACACAATTCTGAATGAACAAGTCAGTGCCGATGGTGCAGGAGAAAGGAAGTCAGATGTCAGCTTCCTTTAGAAAAGGTAATGTAGGCTGGGTTTTGATGCATAATTATCCACTTCAGATCCTGCTATCTGGAGCTCACTCAACTGGCACCGCTTGGGCAGGCTGCCATGAACTTGAGACTAAACCAGCTAGTGAAAAATGGAGACCAGCTGCAGGTCCTCCAGAGATCTGGAGGTCATAAATAACACAGCAAAATGAGAATCAGAATTTACCACATTTCTCTTTCTCTAAGGATTTGGGCAAAATCTCCCTCTGCCTTACTCCAAGCCTTTACAACAAAAATAAATCCTAGTAGAGAGAATTGGAAAAGAGCTGTTAGACACCAAATGCCTCCATCCCCAGGTAGTCAGGAGTCCCCAGTTGGAAGATGTGATCCGATCTTTAACTGTTCCTTAATGAGGCCAAAAGGGACTCCTTGGAGCTATGGCATCTATTTTAATATTTTGAGAATCATGTTTTAAAAGCACCTTTGCATCCTACTATAACTTCCTCATTTTCTTGCCCCTGAAAAACAGTGAGCCTGAACTGTGAGGGAGGTTAGCTTAGCATTCTCCTGTCCTACCACTTATTTTATAGATGAGGAGACTGAAGTCCATAGAGAGGAAGTATCTGGCTCAAAGTTGCAGAGCTATTTGTAGCAGAGTCATTCTCAAACTTCTTGATCTCCTCTTTCCCCTCCATTTGGGAACAACAAAAGACTATATAATATACATTAATTATATATTTTATATATTTATATATATGCAATGTGGGGATCCTGGAACAGAAGAAGGACATTAGTGGAAAAACCAGTGAAATCCTAATAAAGTCTGGAGTTTAATTAGTAGGAAGATACGAATATTGGTTTCTTAGTTTTGACAAATGTTCCATGGTTATAAAAGATGATAACAGTAGTGGAAACTGGGTAAGGGATATATGGAATAGCTGTACTATTTTTGCATCTCTTCTATAAATCTAAAACTATTCCATGGCCGGGCACAGTGGCTCATGACCGTAATCCTAGCACTCTTGGGAGGCCAAGGCGGGAGGATTGCTTGAGCTCAGGAGTTCAAGACCAGCCTGAGCAAGAGCAAGTCCCCATCTCTACCAAAAATAGAGAAATTAGCTGGGTGTGGTGTGCGCCTGTAGTCCCAGCTACTTGGTAGGCTGAGGCAGGAGGATCACTTGAGCCCAGGAGTTTGAGGTTGCAGTGAGCTACAATGAGGCCACTGCACTCTAGCTGGGGCAACAGAGCGAGACTCTGTCTGCAAATAAATAAATAAATAAATAAAACTATTCCAAATTAAAAAGATTACTTAAAAAAGAAGTAATTAAAGGTACATTAGAACAAGTTCAAACAACAGAGTTTAAAGAAACAACAAAAAAAAATTAATGTTCTTCCTTTCTGCCTTGTAATTCTGTCCCTAAATTCTAACCACTTTTAATAGCTCAGTGTGTCTCTTTCCAGGTACATTCTTTTATGTTTGTTCAAACACACACTCCCCTAAGTTTTAAAATATTCTATCTCATTTAAGCCCTCGAACAATAATATTAAATGGGCATGACAATCAAATGAGGAAACTGAGGCTCAGAGAGGTTAAGTAACTGGCCCATAGTCACAGCTAGTGAATAGTAAATGTCAGGGACTATATTCAAAGCAGACTCTACCTAACTGCAAAGGCCAGGCTGTTGCCAGGGTCCACCAGGCTGTACCCTGCACAAGGGTGTTTAGCTTAGGGGGTGGGTGAGTGGGAGCCCACTTTGTGTTCCCCAAGTCACACACTCAGGCAAGGGCTACACCTGCCTGGAGAAGTAGGGTCCTCCTTTACTTGGCATGAAGGATCCCTGTGGACTAGCCCCAGCCCTCTTCCCTGCCTTCCTCCTACGCCAAGAGGAAGGTGATGCAGGCCATGGCCACAATTGTTGTAGAAAATAATGAGTGTGACTTGGGATGTGTTTCATGTTGCCAGTGGTGAAGGATGTGAAGGGAGGTGTATTCTGTAAATATCAGGAAACACAGGAGTATGGAATCGCATAGTATATTCTAGCAAGCCCATATTCTGAGGATGATGGGTGCATACTTTGGGTCCTGTGATATTAACCAATAGCAGAAGATTCAAAGCACAAAATGTGTTCAGCTGTCTTTCTCAAAGCAATGTGCTCCACTTGCTAGGAATGGAATTTTCACACATTTAAGGTCAAAGTGAAATTTCTGGGAGGGATCTCAGTGAATCACGAAGACAGTCACCATTTGCAGGGGCTCTGAATAGGAGGAAATCAGGACAACAATATGCTGAGTTTTTCACCACTGGCCTGTGGGCAGTTCAGGATATCGAGCCCTGTGTGACCTTCCCAACAGAAAAATCACCTTTGGATATATTAGCACAAGTAGCATTCGGAATAATTCCCTGGCAAAACAAACTGTAAGTTTTGCCCCTTAGAAAGGAGGAAATTACACTCTATCTTATTAGCCTTCACTCTGTGCCAAGCCCTGCATTAAATACTTTTCTGTGCTCTCACTTAATCCTCACACCACTCTGTGAGGAATGTACTGCACTATTATCATCCCCATTTTACAGACGAGGAAACTGAGCCCAAAGAAGAGCAGTGTCTTGCCCAAACGTCACATTCCATAACCAGCTAAGAAAGGATTCCACACCAAATCCTTTGCATTTGACTCCAAAGAAGATATTTGTTCTAAATGTTTCAAAGTAACTTTGCAAACAAACTAGATATTTTAATTTCCTAAACTAAAAACAACAACAACAGAAAACAAAAAATAAAATGGCTCCTACAGCATTTGCTGTCCCCACACCGTGGTTTATATTCTGAGGCTAGATGGTAAAACAAAAACCAACAGTCCTTTCTAGCACTCATAAAAGTTCTGGTCACACTTTTCTATACTCAAGGAAGATCTAAATAAATTCAATGTGATACCCAAGATATAGATTCCATATTTCAAGCTTGGTATAATGTTTTTACCTGGCACCTGACTTTCTCTAATATTTGCCCACCCACTGTATAGTAAATAATCATTTAAGAAAGAAAACATTAAGTTTTCTTTCCCAACATTTTGTTATGAAAAATTTCAAACATATAAAGTTGAAGGAACTGTATAGAGAATACTCATATACCCACAACCTAGATTCTACCGTTAACATTTTACATACTTAAACTTTTTTTTATTCTTTTTAATATGTACTAGGAATGTTACATGCATGATCTCACTTAATCCTTGAAAAAACTCTTTGAAGCCAGTATTATTATTACTCCCATTTAATGGATGAAGAAGTTGAAGTTTAAAGACTTGGAGGGACAGACAAGAATCTGCAAAGCCACTGTCTATAAAACCACTAATCTAGTTATAGTCACAAAGATGGAGGCCAACTTGAGCTGAATTTAATGGAATTTGATTAGTTCAGACAATGTTGGGGATTTATTTTCTGGATTAGAGAGTTTCCAGGTATAAAATTCAGCAAAAGAGTCTATGTGCTACTTCTCTACAAATTTCATAGGAAAAAAAAAAAACAGAGTCTGCATGCTCAGCAGGAATGGATTTGTTCTTTTGGATTCCACAGATGGGGTATTGGTTTTCTTTGTTTAAAAAAAAAGTGTACAGCAGAGATATATGTACAAAGATGTTCATTGTAGTTTTACTGAAAATAGAAAAATTGGAAACAATCTAAATGCCCCAAATTATTATAGAAAAAGTTGATTATGGTATGTTCAAAAGATGGCATATGTTACAAATGTTAAAAATTATCCTTCCTTTGCCTCATAGAAATATTTGTCAATCTAGCATATGGCATATGTGCATGATCCAAATGTAATATGATATTCAGGGAAGTAATTGCAAAGACATCATATCATTCTCTTTGATGTAAGAAAATAATAGATTGAATATCAGAATCTGAAAAACTTAGAACTCCAGGAGAAAAGGATATGATCTTTAAAAAGCACCACTATTTGGAACATGTCTTGTGTGCATTTAGCTCAGTCTTGAAAAGCCTAATATAAGATACAAAAAAAAAATCACCAGCGTCATTCATTGTGCACACATTTATTGAGTGCTTACTATATGTAGACATGGGAGATTCCATGGTGGAGAGAAAATGTTCCCATCTTTGTGAGCAATGCAGTCTCTATAAGAAGTAATTGTCCTACCTGGACAATTTCTGGGTAGCACCAATCTACCCGGTAGATTTAGGGAAGGCTCCTCCATCTGATAATACGAAGAACAGTAGTTGGTGGGGGGCAGGGCCGATGTTCCCCCCAGGGACATTTGGCGATGTCTGAGACCTTGAACTCACTCAGGTGGAAATGCTAAGGCACTGTGTAAGTGGATATAAACATCCTACAAGTACAAACCCCCACAACAAAGATACGCTATGATACGAAAGAACCTGATATATCGGTTCTCTTGAAGCGAGGGGAATCTGGGGGGAGGGATGTCCATAGGAAGGGCGCTGGAAGTGTGCAGGAAAGTACGGTGTATGGAGGTGTAGACAACTAGGATAAGAGGTCCCATCACGAGATCCACTCAAAGTAATTGAATTGCTTTTGGTATCTGGATCGCCTGGTCTCAAGGACCTATGGGAATAAGCTTGAATAAATCGTCTGTGATCCAACTTGTATTGAACTTACTTCAGCTCAGTCACTTTGAATGGAGAAATGCCCTCCCCCGTGAGAAGAACAGTAGTGTTGACGTGTTGGGTCTGTAGAGCTCGAAGACTTGACAATTTGTGGTGTATGCTCCAATGTATCACTAAGTGAAAAGAGTGGTTATAAAGCAGCACATATTGTATGCATCCAATTTTTGTTCAATATAAATATCTGCTGAGAAAATAGTCTAGAAGTAATTACATCAAATGACTAACTCAAATTGTCCTTGAGTGAAGAGAAACAAAAACCAAACCAAAACAAAAACCTTTGGGATCAGATAGTAAATACATATCATTGAAACTCTTACAAGTTATCTTTTTCAAAAGATATTCCATGGTAGGAGAAAATACTTAGGATTCGATTTAAGCAAAAACAAAATCAAGATTGAAGTTGTACACACCTGCGCTGTTCGATACAGTAGCCACCAGCCCCACGTGGCTAAGCACTTGAAATGTGCTCAGTGGCTAGTCTGAATTAAGATGTGCAAGCATGTAAAATATCTCATTAGTAATTTTTATATTGATTATATGATAAAATGATAATATTTTGGACATATTGGGTTAAATAAAATATATTATTAAAGTTAATTTCACCTGCTTGTTTTCATTTTTCTTTAATGTGGCTACTGAAACATTTTATATTACATATGTGGCTCACATCTGTGGTTTGCATAATATTTCTTTTGAATAGTACTGATATAAACAAGATAAACTCGGCTGTATAATAAAAAAAATGCAGAGAAAAAAATACAGTGGAAAAATACCAAACTCATCACTGTGATGAAGTCTAAATGATAGGATTATGGATGATTTTTTCAGCTTCTTTATGCTTTTCTGCACTTTCAAATGTTCTATGGGGTGCAGGTATCTCTGTGATAATCTAGAAAAGGGTGACAGGAGTCTAGACTCTCTCCTGCACT
The DNA here is from genome assembly GCA_023783475.1 of Daubentonia madagascariensis. Taxonomy (NCBI): domain Eukaryota; kingdom Metazoa; phylum Chordata; class Mammalia; order Primates; family Daubentoniidae; genus Daubentonia; species Daubentonia madagascariensis. Next base: position 5,320,668 of record JAKFHU010001224.1, read on the forward strand.
CCCGGGCAAAAACTGTTCTTTCTTAAAAAGATTGCATCTTATGGAGACTGTTATTTTGTGAATCAAAAAAATGGTGTGCTAGCTAGCTGAACTCTCCTTTGGTCCTGGGTATGAAGGGAAGGTCCCACATTCTGCTCCCCGCTCTCTGGGTGGTGGTGGGGGCACAATGGCATGTTCCTCGGGCCTTCCCCACAAAAAGGGAACCGAGGGTGTGAGGAGTATGAGAAGCAGCTCCGTGGATGCTCAGAACATCCCTGGGCAAGGAAGTGAGTCATCCAGTGAGTCAGCCCCGCCGCCCTGCTTTCATTCTTGGTATTGTTCCATGTCGCTGCTCCTCTCTGTCACCATTCCCCCCACCACCCCCCCCCCGCCACCCCCCACATCCCCACATCACATGTGTGGCCTTGAGGCAGCCCAGGCAGATCTAACTGAGAAAGGCTCCCGGGTGCTGAACACCTAAAACGGGTCATTCACGGTGCTGCCTACGGTCACCCACATGCTCTCCTCTCACCCTCATGTCAACCCATTCAACATAGGTGTTATTACCATTCCCACTTTACAGATGAGGAAACTGAGACATGGACATGTTAAATACTTGGCCAAGGGCTCACAGCTAGGAACAAACAGGTTGAGGTAAGATTCAAATTCAGGATGACTCCAAAGTCTGTGTACTCCAAAACATGTATTTCCCAGAGCGCTCATCTAGGTCTGCCCCATACAAGACCAGGAAGTAATTAACTTGTGTCTTCCAAGTTTCCATTGCCCTAGATTTCAGGTGCCCAGGGCCTTAATGGTCTGCTCACTCTCTTACAAAGTATGTCCCTGGGAGAGCGTCTAAGAATCTGATGTCAGACATTTATATAAGAGTATGAATTTAGGCCCATCCTTACTCCTTCAGGGAGGACATGCAGGTGAAGTCCTATTCCAGTTGTGGGGTGGAAGACTAAAAGGGATTTCTGTCATTGGAAGACACATGGGGGAGATGCCTGGGGGAGAAAGAGAGTGTTCTCAGTTCTGCTCCCTCTTGAACCAGACCACAAGCCACCCTCGGCCATCTATTTGGGAGCCCTGTCTAGCCTTTGATTTATTAGGAAGGGTGGGTGGGGCCAAGGCCCAGCAAGCAGACGCTCATATGATGTGGCTGCCACAAGAATGCCCCCTCACAGATGCCACCAGTGGAGAGTCATGCAAGGGATTAAGCATTTCCCTTTCTTTTCAACCTTTCTGATATTTTGATAATTTAATGTTTTTATAGGTAATATATTCACATGGTTCAAAAATTATGCACATTACACACACACACGCACACACACACACACACGCACACACACAATTTATATTGAAAAGTCTTTCTCCTACCAGGTCCCCCTTTTCCCCACGTCCTACCTCACTCCCACAGTCTCTGATGTTATTGGTTTCTTGTGTATTTTTCAGAGTTTCTTTATACATATACAAATACATCCACACATGCGCACACCACACTGCCACCCTTGTTTTTATATTAATACAAAAGTTGCAGGCTCTTTTTACAAAAGGAAAAATGCTGAATGGGAGAACACATTGCTACTGACACTTCAGTGAAAAGGAGGCTATAGGTATTTTCTTCCTGGGGGCACTACCTTGGCCCTTGTCCTTTGTTTTTGTATTTTCTAAGTCAAGTTTAATGAGGCATAACTTACATACAGTAAAATTCACCCTTTTTAGTGGACAGTTCTGCAAGTTTTGACAAATGCATACAGTCATGTAGCCACTGTCTCAATCAAGATACAGAACAGTTCTACCACTTCCCCCCTAAATTCTTTTATGCCACCCCCAATCCCTAGCAATCACTAGTATGTTTTCTATTCTATAGCTTTGCCTTTTCTAAAATGTCTTATAAATGGAATCATACATGATTCTACAAAAATATGCAATCTTTCATGTCCGGCTTTTTTCACTTAGCACAGTGCATTTGAGTTTCATCTCTGTTACTGTTGTGTGTGTGTTGCCTGTATCAGTAGCCTGTTTCCCATTAGTGGTGATCTGTATTCCATTATATGTATGTACCACAGTCTGTTTATCTGTATATCAGCTGAAGGACCTTTGAGTTGTTTGCAGTTCAGTTTGGGGCTATAAACATTCCCATACAAGTTTTTGTGGGAACAGACATTTTCATTTCTTTTGGGTGAATACCTAGGAAGGGGACTGCTAGGTCACATGGAGGGTATCGTCTCCATTTCATTTCTGGGTTTTGGTTTTGTTTTTTGGTTTTTGGTTTTTTTGGGGGGACAGGGTCTTGCTCTGTCTCCTGGGCTAGAGTGCAGTGGTATCGTCATGACTCACCGCAGCCTCCAACTCCTGGGCTCCAGCGATCCTCCTGCCTCAGCCTCCCCAGTAGCTGGGACTACGGGTGCACACCACCACGCCCCGCTAATTTTTATAGAGACGGGGTCTCGCTCTTGCTCAGGCCGGTCTCAAACTCCTGGCCTCAAGCGATCCTCCTGCCAAGGCCTCTCAGAGTGCTAGGATTACAGGCGTGAGCCACCACGCCTGGTCTCATTTCATTTTTAATCTTTACAATAGCCCCGCGACCTGGTCTGGTGAACCTTATTCCCAGAGGGGAGATCCGAGGGCAAGATCAGAGGTTCAGTGGTCTGCCTTCCCACATCACTCAGCAGATAAATGGCAGAGACGGGACTTGAACTCACAGCCAACAGCAAAAACCTTCTGCTGGGAACTGCAACGTGATACTGTCATCCTGCCACTCTGTGCAAAGATGTCAAAGAGTAAATTCACACCTCCTGGGTGCGGTACGCGCACAGGCGTTGTATGTAAGCTCAATGTTTGTACCCCCATAATATTTTGAAATAAAATAAATAAAATAAAGATTTAACACATAAATTGAAAAAAAAGATGTCAAAGACACCTAAGATTAAGGGCTAAGGTATTAGTAAAACACAAACCTCACTTTCTAATTTTGGCTCCCCTACAAGAATTTAGACCTGTGGTGGAGGAAATACTAGCGGGGGGGCCCGTCTAGGTTGGCGGCACGCTCTACTGCCTTGAGCCTACCAACTTTCCAAAAGGGAATGATTCTTAATGTTTATGAGCGGGTATGGAATGTGCTCTTAAAAGTTTATAGTTCACTTAACATGCATCGTCTCATCAGAGAACAACTTCACACGGGAGGTGGACCTGTCTCTCCCTGCAACCCACCCACAGAGCCACCAACCCCTGGCAAGCTGCATGCAAAAAAAAGCCTACTTGTGACCCTGTTCCAAGCAGCACACTCCTCCCCTTGTGCAATGACAACCTGGAAATTCCATACACCCTCCTGGCACGCCTGGATTGGCAGGGTGGTGGCCTGGAAAGGGCACAGGCTTGGGACACTAGTCCTTCCCTTGGGAGTCTGTGGGGAATTGGGAGGGCTGTATGAGGGCCCAGCGTGGGGCCTGGCACCCGGGAGACAGGCAGCAAATGTTGGTCCCCTTCACTTTCCCTAATAGAGGAGTCAGGGAGAAAGCATGCCAAGAAATGGGACGCTGGAGGTTAGACTCCTCCACCAATGCGCTGGGTATCTCAAGCAATTCATCTCCCCACTCCCTGCTTTAGTTTTCCACATTCATAAAGTGGAGCAAGTCCAAGTTCACTATATGGAATGGAATTATAAATGTAGATTTTCTTTCAGCTGAAAGAGGAAGAATTAAGGGAAAAACTCCATAATCTCCTGGCTACCTAGAGAGCCCTGCCCTCCCCAAGCAGAGGTGAGATTTTATAACTATGGGGAAGTTATCAGAAGCAGCTGGAAGAAGCCTGAATCTTACTGATCACACAAGGCCAAACCCACAAGGGGAGGTGAGGGAATGTTTCACTGGGTTGTAGAATAAACAGATCCTCTGCTTCACACCTGTAGGAGTTTATGAGTCTCTGTAAAGTGGGAATAACAAAGGCACCCGCCGCCTCAGTTTGTGGAGATGGGGACCCGGAGGGCATAGATACCTCAGTGGGGTGAAACGAGAGCACGTGTGTGAGCCAGAGGTCTCACATAAATTCCATTTGGCCTACACATAGAGTCACCAACTCATCCTGATTTGCAGTGAAAGTTCTGCATCCCAGGAAACCGCTTAGTCCTGAGCAAACTGGGACAGTTGGTCGCCCTACCTACTAGGTCATGTTTTAAAGTTGAATTCATAGCCAATGTACACAATTTGGAAGATTTCACATTAAATATTCCAGATGTCCAGAATGTCTTAAAAACTGGAGGACCTGGCAACTCTGTGCCCACATTTGCGCATAGAAACAATGGGCTGGGGCTGAGTGGGAGCAGCTTCTCCCAGATGGATCAAGCACTTGCCACTTTGCCACAGTCCCCATCGATCCCTCTTGTTTTACATACACTCACCCACTTCACTCCTTGACATTGCCTGCCCGGCCCCTGTAGCGCTGGAGTTTGCAACCCCTGATGTAAATACACTCTAACCTTTGAAAAGCTTAAAAATTTAAGAGATGAAACTTTAAAAAGCTGCCCCTAGGTTGTTCCTTTTCAAATGGTCCAAGATAGGAACGTTTTAGTGGCTAACAAAATGCCATCAATTTTCCTGCTGGTGTTTATTAAAAAACAAAGGAAGGTAAACAGTAAGAATCTCCATTGTTTGCCATAAAACTTAAAGTATTGTCATTGTTTAATGTAAAAGAAAAATCAAACTCAGCTGGTTTCCTCCTGAATTGACTCTCAAGCACAAATTCTAGTTGCAAGTAATAGAAACTGACTCTAAAGTAGTTTAAGGAGAAAGACAGAAATTGATTTAATGACTTCTGTAATCAAATTACAGACCAGTGGGAGTGGATATCTGGATCCAGGGTCAACTGGATTCAGAGACTCCGTGCTCTGAGCCAGAACTCTGTTCCAGCTTCTTTCTGCAAATCTGCTTCACTCTCCCAGGCCAGCTTCCCCACATGGAGCGGGAAATGAGCAAAGGCAGCTCTGAGCTCACCTCCTTACTATATGAAACCCAAGAGAGGGGGAAAGAATCTGGGGGAGGGGGAGTATTCTCTTTTCTACCACTTGGAAAAATTCTAGGGAAAAATTTCTGGCATAGTGTCTATTCCTGTTCCCAGGCCAAACAGGGGTCTGTTCCCAGAAGAAAGGAGGGATAGGTGTTAGGGAGGCCCAAGTCATAACCTCCAACAAGTTGTGATTGTGGGTTTTAGTGATCTCTAGTGTCCTTCAGGTTGCAAGCTCTTCTCTGCAGTCTAGTTTTTTGGTACCAATTATAGTAATCGTACTTGCTTATTATGTGCCAGATACTATTTTAATTACTTTGCATACTAAATGCATATGCATAAATGCACATTATCTCGTTTAATCTCCTCAATGACCCCCCTAAGGAAGTTTATTATCCCTGTTTTACAAATTGGGAAACTAAGGCACAAAGTAGTTAAGTAGTTGAGATACTTGCCCAAGTGGCAGACCTGGGCCGTGAACCCAGGTAGTCTGGCCACAAATCATACGGCCCGGTCATATCACAGCTGCCTATCTGAGAGAGCTATATACTAGACTATAAAAGATTTGTCATAAATACCTGCATGCTGGCAGTGTTCAAAGGTGTGACCACTAATGGTGTGGCTTTCCATCTGTGAGTGTGGGTGGGGGACTGGGTGAGAGGTCCCCCAGATTCCTGCCATGCTTGCTGCCCGTGCTGGGAAAGCCGGCTTTGATCTGCCCCTGGAGCCACCCGCCACAGTGCTATCTGTTTATCTAGCCCTCTACCAGGCACCTTGGCTCAGACTCTCCTGTTGCTGCGTTTTTGCTGCTCACCAAATCTGCATCCAGTGACCCGAGCCCTGCATTAGTAATCAGAAAAATCATGTTTTGATTTTTTGTTTTGTGTTCCTGGTCCGGACTATTCCTAACAGAATACAAATAGCAACATGTTCGTTGATTATCTGGACTTTAGGGGACTTTGATTCAATTGAACAAATGTGTATTGAGTTTCTACTCTGAGCCTGACTATGTGGCTGGGGGTTATAGCAATAAATGAAAAGCAGACTCTGCCCTAAAAAAAAATGTAGGCTACGTTTTTTTTTAAGTACTTGTCTCTAAACTGCTCCATTCTGGAGTAGGCAAAAGCCTTCCTGATGTTCTGGGTCCCTTCAGTTTCTCGGCTTTTCCAATTCCTCCTAAGGGCTGCTGCTGGTCTAGTTGCATTAGAAGGTTGCTTTCATCAACAGCTGGAATGTCTTTTTTTCCCCTAGGACTAAATCAAACCTTTAAATCAGGCCCAGTGAAGCCTTCTCCTTTCACCACCCCAACCAGGTGAATTGATTTGCTCTCTACATTGTTAACCTGTAGGAATTAATCTCATCTACTATTGTCTCCCAGCCCACATGCCTTCTTTGGAATTGTCCTTTATCCACAGCGTTTGGTAGGTTTAAGCAGCCATGTTTTAATCACATGATTTGCCTCCTGGCCACAGTTGACTGGTTCTGAGTGATCACCTGACCCAGGGGTGCCCATGCATAGGCTGAACTGAGGCCATCAGCTTAGTCCTTGCGATTCTGACTTTAAGAGTTCATAGAGTGCATGAGGACGGCTGGCCCTGGAGTAGGAGGGTATTGTGGTGTTACGGGGCCGAGCCTGCACCAGGTAACATCCTAATAAGAGAGAGAAGCCAAACGATGGAGCCTACATAGAGAAAGGGGTGGAAGAGACTGTCCATGAGGCATGACTGTGAGAGAGGAAGGAAGGAAGGGAGGAGGGGTGATGCCTGATCTCCCTGGTTGAGCCCCATTGTGTCCCTTTTGAATGCCCCTTCTTAGCCTTGGATGTCTGGTGTACCTTTCAATAAACTCCCAATTCATTTGAGCAAGTTTGATAGGGCCTTAGTTTTTTGCAACCAAACTGACTAGAACATCAAAATATTTTGTCCACACCATCATAATCACAGTTATTACAGTAAAGGACAGATATTCTGCCGATCTCCAGCGGGCCGTGATGTCTTTTTGTTCATCCTTCTATCTCCACTACTTTCCCTTGCCTCTGTGCCTAGCACATGGACTGCACTCAATAAAAGCTTGATGAAAGAATGAAGGAATGGTCATCTCCTCTAAATTTCTCCACATGGCTTTGCAGCCTTCCCCCATGTGGCCCTGTCTCCAACCTCATTACCCACTACTCCTCACTACACACCCTCCACTGTGGTTGAGCCGGTCTCACCAAGGCATCCGGCTCACATCTCTGGGCCTCATGCTGGCATGCCCTCCTTCCTTCACCCATTCATCCTTTTAATATCAGCCCCTGTTGCTTCATTCATTCCTGAGATATTTACCGAATGCCCACTCTGGGTGGGGCATCATGCTGAATGCCAGGCTACCGTGCAGAACAAAAGAGATGCACTTTCTGTGTCCATGTTGCCTATTGTCTTAAAAACCTTCCCCATGATGCCTTCTCCAACAACATGGGAGATGCCCACCCATCTCCCACTCATCTTCTTCCTCTCTTACCCCATGTAAGACTGATTCTTAGGGACTCACACCACTGTTTGTTAACAGTTTCTCTTTAGTTTCTTTTGCCCACCAAGCCTCCTCCTGCTAACTGGGTTTTATGTGTCTTGAGAGCTGGAGCCTAAGTTTTGTACTTTTTCTATTTATATTTATGTGGCTCAGCACTGGGGACCCAGTGGGCACCTAAAAAATAACTCTTCACTGCCTGCTTGCTTGATTGAAAGTGTCTCCTGCCCTCCCGGCCTGGAAATGGAAGGACAGAGAGGTATTTGTCTGTCTTTGCAATCCCAGGAATAAACATCAGCCTGGGTTTCAGCTGATCCCAATAACCCTGGCCATAAAGCAGCATCTAAATCCAGGGTAGAGATGAAAAAATACAAGTTTTATTTGTTCTGTTTCATCCCGGGTGCTCTGGGGGAGGCCTTCGCAGACCTCCTCACCACAAACCCACACTAACAAACAAGAAGCTGCTTCTCTGGCAGCCTCCTGAACAGCGTCCTTTACCTTAGGAGTCAACTCCCTTGTCTCCAGCCCTTCTGAAAGACACCTTTCAGCTCCCTGTGTCTTTACTGGGTGGGAGGGAAAGAAAAAATAGGGGCACTAGGTTGCATTCTCTCCCCAGACATAAGCAAAGGTGGTTCATCCCAGACTGAGCCCAGCAAAACCTCACCACAGAATTTCTCTGCATAAAGAAAGTGCCTTTTTGAAAGACAAAGTTGCTCTTTCAACTAGGGAAGGGAAAAAATAATCCACCAACCAACCCCAAACCTGCACTTGGCCAAAATCCTGAGGTTGATGGCAGGATTGAAGTGAATCATTTCTCTTTGCTCTGATTGCATCAGCGACAGGCAGCTGCTGGGAGCTACTTGGCCCCCAGAAGAGGCCTCATTCCATGTTTGTGCCTAATTCCGATTCCCTTTTTTCTCGTAAGCAGAGCCATCTTAACTAACGCAAGATGGGAATTGTGTTCAGCCCAGGTGGCTGAGTCCAAGAACCGATAGTTCTGAGGCAGAAGCTGTTATACTCATTAGGGGCTGTGCCTCTTAAGTCTAAACTAGCTCTATCTCTCTGTCTCCTGTTTGGGAGTTTCTACAATGCCTTTGACGTGAAGTCTTAGCTCATAGGTATCCTAAGTTCTATGCAGTGATAACAACGACCACTTTTTGAGCAAAGTCTTCCTAAGTACCTTGTCCTTGCCTAGATGTTGTTTATATGGTATTTCACTGGATTCTTAAAAACACACACACACACATACATAGAGAACCCTATGAGATAGGTGCTATGATTATCTCCATTTTATAGATATGGAAACTGAGGCCCAGAAAAGTTAGGTGGCTTGTCCATAGCTGGTAAGTGCCTGAGCCAGGACTTGGCCCTAAGCCAGCAGACTCCAAAGCCCATGGTTTTGTTTTTTTTTTGAGACAGAGTCTCACTCAGTCACCCCTAGTAGAGTGTAGTGTCGTCATTGTAGCTCACTGCAACTTCAAAGTCCTGGGCTCAAGTGATCCTCCTGCCTCAGCCTCCCAAGTAGCTGGGACTACAGGCACGCACCATGACACCCGGCTAATTCTTCTGTGTTTTGTAGAGATGGGGGTCTCACTCTTGCTCAGGCTGGTCTTGAACTCCTGACCTCAAGCGATCCTCCCGCCTCGGCCTCCCAGAGTGCTAGGATTACAGACATGAGCCCACACTCTTAATCACTACGCTAAGGGGTCTCTCTTTCTTCTCATCTTTCCAAGGACTCCCCATTCTCTAAAAACTGGAGAAAATTTCACCCCCTTCCAGATTTCTGCAGCCCACTCTGAGCCCTCCCTTATCTGACTTACTTCCTCTTGCCTATTAGCACCTTCTAGGCCATTCTGAAATAATCATTCATTCATGCAATAAAGATTGAGCACCTAGGTATGCCAGGCGCTGTTCTAGGAAACTCTGCTGTGAACAAAACAGACAAAAATCCTTGCCCTCCTGGACTTTACTTTCCGGTGGAGGGCTACAGGCACTGAAGAATATAAACACACAAAAATGTACGCATATTAGGTGGCAGTAAGTGCTAAATTGAGAAATAGGGCAGAGAAAGCAGGTAGGGAATGTGTGAGATAGGGTGGCCAGGGCAGGCCTTACTGAGAAGGTGATACCAGAATTGAGAGCTGAGGAAGGGGAGAGTGAGCCATGGAGGGGGAAGGGCATTTGAAGTAGAGGGAACAGCAGTTGCAAAGGCACGGAGGCAGGAGCGTGCGGGGCGTGTTCAAGGAACGGCAAGGGGGCCAGCGTGGCTGGAGAAGAACAAGTGAGGGCAAGAATAGTCCAGAATAGGGCGAGAGAGGCGAGGCGAGGAGGCCAGACTCCGTGGAGCCCTGCGGGCCCAGCTCAGGGCGTTGGTGTTCATTCTGGGTGGCAGAGGAAGGCGTGAGAGGGTCGTGAGCAGACTTGCCCCACCCGTCATAAGGGTCACAGCCGACACTCCTGTAATGCAAGACAGGTTAACAAGGGAAAAGCACAACAAATTTATTTAATTAAAGTTTGACGTGACACGGGAAACTTCAGAGATGAAGACGCAAACATCCAGGGAAACTGTCCATTTTTATACTTACATTCAGTGAAGAATGGACGGCCGTGTAGAAATTCGATTGGAAAAAAGGGGTATGATCCAATGGTAAGAGACTGAGGGGGACATCCAGCAAGGCCCGTCTGTTCAGATTCTTCGAGGCCTCTCTGGGCAGCATTCCTTCCTCCGGGTAGAGGGCAGGACCCCTCTGGAACAGAGGTCTTGTGACCTACGATCAGACAAGGCAGGTCAGAGAATTTCTTTATGGCCAGCTCCTGCACAGAAAGGCAGGGGAAGGTTAGAGTAATATTTCTAGGTTTCACGGCTTGTTTTGAGGGAGAGGGGTTCTAGTTTTATGAACTGCCTTGGGGAAAGAGGAATTCTGGGTTTTATGGCTCACTTGAGTGGAGAAAGAGGAGCAGGAGACAGGGGGGAAGAGAAAGTCAGAGAGAGACTTTGATTCCGAGCCTGCTGCTGGAGGCTTCCAATCTCCTGTAGTTCACACTGCTCAGCATCCCAAAGCACCATACTGTGGGGTATCCTTTTCTGAGCCCCAACATTTGCATTTCAACAGTTTCACCCTGTTGTGTTGAGAGCAGGCTGAGGAGGGGCAAGGTTGGGAGGCTGTTGATAATGCAAGTGAGAAACGATGGTGGCTAGGACGGAGGGAGTGAAGGTGGTGAGAGTATTCAGATTTTGGTATTTTGAAGTTAAATCAACAGGATTTCCTGACAGTTTGGAGGTGGGAGGTGAGAGAAAGGGAGAAGCGCGGAATGACACCCAGGTTTTTGGCCTGAGTGTCTGGAAGAATGGAGTTGCCATTTGCTGAGATCACCGTGGGAGGAACAGGTTTGGAGGAGAGTTATTAGGAGCTCAGTGTTGGAGGTGATGCATTTGAGATGCCTACTAGAGACCTAGATGGAGATGAGTAGGTGCCCAATAAACAGTTCTGGAGTTCAGGGGAGAGATCTGGCAGGAAACACAAATGTGAAAGTCCTTAGGATATAGATGGTATTTTTTTTAAGCCACAAAATTGTATGAAGTCATCAAGGGAGTGAAAGTAGTTTAAGAAGAGAAATCTAAGGACTGTGCCTTGGGGCACTCCAACAATTAGTGGTCAAAGAGAAGAAGAGGAACCAGCAGGAGAAGACCAAGAAAAAACAGAGAAGTAAGAAGAAATCCAGAAGAATGTTGCAAGGAAGAGGGAAATATCAACTGTGTCAAATGCTTAAACAATGGGACTGAAACTTAACCCATCAGATAAAAACAAGAACTGCTAAACAAAATAGCCCCCTTGCTTGGTTTAGATGTGTGTATTCATCTAGGCTTCTCAACCAATTACAAGCCTGGAAAGGGCAGGAATTGTGTCCCGGAGTTCCGTACCCTACTCCCCTCGCACCACCGTGCCTCTCTTCCCTCCTCCTCTCCCCTCACCCACTAACCCCCGGCCCAGACACCTCCACTCTGGCTTTGCTGAGGTCTGAGGATTGACTTACCAACCAAGGGACCCTTGAGCCTGGGCTGAAGCACCAGAACAACCTCTAAGGCAAGTCATCTCTTCCCAGATTTGGCAAAGGGACTAAGCTGCCACCACCACCTTAAAGCAAAGAGGATGGAAGGGATAAACTGAGGGTGGTAGAAGGGGAAGATGTGGACACCTGTGTAAAGGGAAGACAAATTTTGCTTTTAAAAAATGCCTGTGGCGATTTTTTGTTGTTGTTGTTCTAAAGAAGCAAAGGAATTTATCTTGGGGCTGCGTGCTTCCTTGGTTTAGGTCATCAATGAGCATTTTCTTGTTGGATCCATCCTGCAGCCTAGACTAGGGTAGAGGTTGAGAACTGAATTCCTCTGCACTGAGTCTGTCCTTGGCAGGTGAGGGAGACAGGCGTGTCAGAGCCTGGGAACTGGGAGAAACAGGGCTGGCAAAGGACTCCCAGGGCTGGGGCCGTGCTGAGGAACCTGTTTTAAGAGCAGTGGGGGCTAACATTTTTATTTAGCTTTTTACTGAAGTCTATAATAGATAATAAAGAGAGAAATGTGCACCACTTGATGCATTTGCACAAACTGGGCACATCCAGATGACCAGGATTCAAGTCAAACGAGAGAACATTACCAGCACCCAAGGAGTCCTCATGTTCTCTCCCAGTCACGACTCTGCCCAAGGGCAATCACTATCCTGACTTTGAACAGCATGGACTAGTTTTGCCTGTTTTTATACCTTATGCAGATGAGTCTTGCCTTTTAGCATCTGGCTTCTTTCACTCAACATTACATTTGTGAGATTCACCCACAATGTTGCAGACGATCATAGATCTATCATTCTAAATGTTGTACACTCCTCCATTATATGATTATAACACAATTTATCCCCTCTATTCTTGATGGACATCTAAGTTGTTTCCATTTGGGGACCATTACAAATGGTGCTGCTATGAACATATTTAGACATGTCTAATATTCAATTTCCACCCCCCAAAAGTTTATTTTGAAATTTTTCAAACATATAGAAAAGTTGAAATGACTGTACAGTGAACATCTATCTATGAACCACTCATATCCTAAATTAAAATTTTATTGTATTTGCTTTATCACTTATCTATCCTATACCCACCCATCAATCTCTCTTTTTTTTTTTTTTTTTTTTATTATAGAGACAGGGTCCACTCTTGCTCAGGCTGGTCTCGAACTCCTGAGCTCAAGTGATCCTCCTGCCTCGGCCTCCCAGAGTGCTAGGATTATAAGCGTGAGCCACCGCGCCCGGCCCAATCTCTCTTTTTTTAATGCATATCAAAGTAAATTGTACACAGCAGTATACTTTACCCCAAAACACTTCAGTATCATTGACAAAAGCTGAATGTTTATTTGTGGGTTTTTCTTTGAGGGAAAATTTATACAAAGTGAAATGCACGTATATTAACTGTACCATTCAATGAGTTTGAGAAATACATGCACCTAGGTAACCCATACTCCTATCAAAATATAAAACATTATTATCATCCAGAAAGTTCCCTCATGCACCTACCCAATTTCCCCCACAACCATTGTGTTCTCATTTTGTTCACCATAGATTAATTTTGCCAAAGTTAGAACTTCATACGAATGCAATCATACAATAAGTAGTCTTTTGTCAAACATCTCTCTTACTGAGCATGTTTTTGAAATTCATTTATGGTGTTGCATGAATAACTAGTTTGTCCCTTTATATTGCTGAGTAGTATTCCCTTGTACGAATATACCACAATTTGTTTATCCATCCTCCTGTTGACTGACATCTGCATGTTTCCGGTTTGGGGCCTTATGAAGAAAAATTCTATTAACATTTTCATACTAGCCTTTCTGTGGACACATGCTTTCATTTCTCTGGGGTAAACACCTGGGCTGAAATTGCCGTGTCATAAGTATATGTTTAGTTTTACACGAAACTTCCAGACCTTTATTTCAGAGAGGTTGTATGATTTCACACTCCCACCAGCGATACAGAAAAGTTAATGTTGTTCAACAGCCTTGCCAACATTGGGTGTTATCAGTCTTTCTAATTTAAGCTATTCTAGTGGGTGTGTAGTGGTTCCTCACTGTGGTTTACTCTGATAACTAATGACGTCGAGCACTTTTTCAAGTGCTTACTGGCCATTTGTGTATCTTCCTTTGTGAAGTGTCTGTCTGAATTTTTGCCATTTCTCATTAGGTTGCATGTCTTTTTGCTATTGAGTTACAGGAGTTCTAAATCCCAAATCCCAATCCTTTGTCAGATAAATGCTTTCTTTACAAATAATGTCTCCCAGTCTATGGCTTGCCTATTCATTTTCTTGAATGTCTAAAAAAAAATCTTCCCTGACAGTTTTTTTATACTTTTCAGAATTGCTTTACACAAAAATCATTTGATGCCATAGATGTATCTTAGACCTTTCCATTATTGGATAATAGAAATAAAATAATTTATTTAAAATTTAAAAAAATAAATTTTAAAAAATCTTTGCTTACCACCAAGTGATGAAGATATTCTCCTAGGTTTTCTTATAGAAGCTTTATAGTTTTAGCTTTTACATTTAGGTCTATGATCCATCTCAAATTAATTTTTGTGCATGGTTTTGTTTTGTTTTGTTTGTTTGTTTTGTTTTAGAGACAGGGTCTCCCTCTGTCACCCAGGCTGGAGTGCAGTGGTGCAATCATAGCTCACTACAACCTCGAACTCCTCAGCCTCCCAAGTAGCTAGGACTACAGGTGTTTGCCACCATACCCAGCTAAGTTTTCTATATTTCTTTCAGAGACAGGGTTGTCAAGGCTGGTCTCAAACTCCTGGCCTCAAGCCATGCTCCTTTCTTGGCCTCCCAAAGTGTTAGCATTACAGGCGTGAGCCACCACACCTGGCCATATTTTTGTGTATAGTATAAGGTAAAGTTTGAGGGTTTTTTTAAAAATGTAGACATCCAGTTGTTCCAGCATCATTTGTTGAAAAGATTTTCCTTTTTGTATTGGCACTTTTGTCAAAACTTAAATGGCCACATAAGTGAATTCTACGCTATTTCCATTAACCTATTTGTCAATCTTTATGATAGAATCACACTGTCTTGATTACTGTAGCTTTACAGTAAGTCTTGAAGTCAGGTAGTCTAAGTCCTTCTAATTTTCTTCTTTTTTTCTTTCCATATTGCTTTGGATATTCTAGGTCCTCCAAATAAATTTCAGAATGAGTTATCATTTTTAAAATGAAAGCAGGAGAAGACAGAGATGAGGCAAATTATCCTAAGGTTCATGGGATGATGCTGAAGCCCCTCATTTGCATGTTGCATGTAACCTCAGCAACATGGAGCATGGGGAGAAGTTTAGTTCAATATGGCAAGTATTATTGAGTGCTTAATGTGTATTTTCAGACATCTTACGTTTCAGCCAAAGAATCGGAAGACTCTACCAAAAGACCCCACCACCACCATCATCAGGCCTATGGGGTCTGCTGACTGTATGATACCACCTGGAAAAGTTCCTTACCAGCCAGATGCTGCCAGATGTGCCCCCATGAACAGGTAAACATTTCAAAACAGAGAGAGTTGAAAAAGGCTTCTTCTCACCATCTCCTGCCAGGGAAAGACAACTGTTCCTGAGACACGTGTTGGTCAGGTCACCAGAGCCAGGCATGGTTGGGGCAGGTGGTATGGGAGCTGCTTCTAGATTTCCCTAGGAAGGAGTCAGGCAGATTTGCAGGCTAGGACTAGGGTAAGTCAAGTGAGGCACTTGCCTCAAGTGCAAAATTTAAGGGGATACCAAAAAAAACTCAACAATCGAGGTAAATAATATTTTAATGCAATGTTTTTTTAAAAAACAAAGTTAATGCAAAAAAACCTTTGATGAACAAAATATCAAACTTTTAAATAAGACAGACTGACTCTGCATTCTCACAACTCACATCACTTGCCTCCCCCTAATCCCAGCCCTGTTGGATCCTGCCTTCACTTAAAATTTTGGATTTTTTTGCATTGATTTTGATTTTTAAAAATATTACATAAAAATGGCACTTATCTTGATTGCTGAGGTTTTTGGCACACCTTAAAATTTACACTTGCTTCATCCTAGTCCCAGCCTGGAACATCAGTATGGACCTCTTTAAAATCTTCCCTGCGGCTGGGTGTGGTGGCTCGAACCTGTAATCCTACTTTGGGAGGCCAAGGCAGGAGGATCACTTGAGGCCAGGAGTTCGAGACCAGCCTGAGCAAGAGCAAGATCCTGTCTCTACAAAAAATAGAAAAATTAGCCAAGCATGGTGGTAAGCACCTGTAGTCCCAGCTACTCGGGAGGCTGAGGCAGGAGGATCGCTTGAGCCCAGGAGTTGGAGGCGGCGGTGAGCTATGATCATGCCACTGCACTTTAGCCTGGGCTATGAGTGAGACTCTGTCTCAAAAAAAAAAAAAACTTCCCTGCCATACCCCCATGCCCACCAAAAGAAATCCCCCTGGCATACTTTGATGATAGCAAGACATTTTTTCATACATAAAAATAATAAGCTCACTGGTGACACCAACAACAACCAAGTGAGGGATTTGGGTGCGTTCTTGGCATAGTTCACTTAACAGTTTTATAAATAGGAATTCTAACAGACTTCTAGATCCCAGAGTAAAAATTCATCGATTAAAACAATCCTAAATTTCCTCATTTCAACATGAGAGACTAAGAATGAGGTTGAGAAATACAGGAAATTTGAGTATATTTTGTTATGTTTGTTGTTATGCACATTAAGGTATTTGCTATGTATTTAAGGCTGCAAGTGGATGCATAATTAAATCTCAGATCTGATACTTCGTGGCAGAAGATGGCCAGCATGGGTGCCATTCATGATATTTCATTCTTTTTATTCAGTCAGCAGAGGCAACATAGGAACTACAGTGAGAACTCTAGATTGAAAATCTCAGTTATGACATGTATTATCCATATCAACTTGAGCAAGTCACTAAATATCCTTGGGTCTCACTTTCCTCATCTGTAAAATGGGACTACAATGTACCATGTAATTAAAAACAAAAACAAAACCTTAATTTCCCCCTCCTTTATTTATGCTAAATAATTACAGGCCATCTGATTACCCATGGTCTCTAAAATTATAAAAGTTAATTCTGAAAAATAAAGAATAATTTCTAAAGAACGTTTTGAAAGAAAAGACAGGAATAAGTGGAAGCAGATTTTATTTTTTAAATAATAATTACAAAACTTTTTGGAGGCCCAAATATTGACATGCATATGCCAAATGTGAGACAGTAACAATTTCTAATCTGTAACTCCAGAGAGTTCAGAATAAACACTCTGGGCTAAAACACCAATGATCTGGGTTGATTAAAAAAAATCTGGGTTTAACACATGGGCTAAATCTTCAGCAGGTCAAGACTGCTCTTGACAATGGCTGACTGTCATTCTTAGAGGACAGAAGCATCATACTCTCACCAGGACTTAATTAGGAATCCAGGTTATATTATTAATTTCCTATACAAAGGGAAGGAAATCTTGGGATTATGATTTGTCATTATGATTATACAGCATTTGATAGGTTAGAATTATTCTTTCATTATTGTGGCAGATCATTTCCTTTGCTCCTCACTTTCAATTCTAGAAGTTCCTTTCTACCCTGTAGCCAGGTAAGTCTTTTAGGACCTTCTCCAAGCACCTGGCAAAAGAGACATTAATATCTTAATCAAAAAGAACAGGAACTAAACCCCCATGAGGTCCCCAAGATAGTTTGTCTCTTTTTAATTTTTAAATAACAACTTTATTGATATGTAATTTATATACCATACAATTTACCCATTTAAAGTATACAATTCAATGGCTCTTAGTATATTTACAGAGTCAGGCCACCACCACCACAGTCAATTTTAGAACATTTTTAACACCATTCCAAGAAGAAACTGTGTACTCTTTAGCAGTCACCCCTCATTCCCCTGTGCCCATCCCCAGCCCTAGGCAACCACAAATCTACTTTTTGTCTCTATAGATTTGCCTATTCTGGACATTTCATATAAGTAGAGTCATGCATTATATGGTCTTTTGTGATTGGCTTCTATCACTTGGCATGTTTTCAAGGTTCATCCATGTTGTAACATGTATCACGACTAAATTCCTTTTTATGACTGAATAGTATTCCATTGTACAGATATACCACATTTCCTTTATCCATTCACCAGTTGATAGACATTTGGGTTGTTTTCACTTTTCAGCCATTTTGAATAATGTTGCTATGAACATTTGGGTATAAGTTTTGATGTGGACATATGTTTTCACTTTTCTTGGGTATATTCCCAGGACTGGAATTGCTGGGTCATATGCCTCTTTATACTTTTTAACAGAATAATGTGTTAATTACATATTGCTGTGTAGAAAATTATCTCAAAACTTCAACTTCGTGACTTAAGATAACAATATATCTTATCTCTCACAGTTTCTGCAGATCAGGTATCTGGGAGCACCTCCAGGTGTCTCAGGAAGGTATAGTCAGATGCTGGTCAGGGTGGCAATGATCTGAGACTTGGCCAGAGCCAGAAGATCCATTTCCAAGATGGCTCACTCACATGGCTGGCTAGTTAGTGCTGATTATCAGCTGGGGGGCCTCAGTTCCTCTCCACATGGATGCCTGAGTGTGCTCAGAGTACCTGGCTTCCTCTGAAACAAGCTAGCCAAGAGACCAAGGTGGAAGCTGTGTTATCTTTTATGACTAACCCTCAGAAGTCACATCTTGTCACTGTCACCATATTGCACTGTTCATGTAGGCCAGCCCTGATTCATGTGGGAGGGAACTACAGGAAGGAGTGACACCAGGGGAGGCTGGCTACCACAAATAGGTTGACCTCAAAGCTCTATTCTGTTGTTCCTGAAGAGATAATCCAAATTCATAGACCTCAGGCAGAAGGTCAAAAAATACATGTCAAAGTTGGTCATATCCTGATAGCACTGTGGTTTGCTTCCTATTCTTGGTGAATTTAACAACCTGCAGTGGAGCTTCCTAACTCTTCTGCTAGGGAATTTGAGGAGAAAGAAAACCTTAGTGCACTACATAATAGAAGTAAGATTTTAAAAACTCCAAGACTACATGCTGCCCTTGGATGAACACACCCTGGAAGAGCCACCCCTTTGTCGCTCTATTTACATGAGCAAAACCTTTCTGGAATGTCATTTGGGTTGTTTAATCCAGTAGACAAATCCACTTTCTCTCCTGGCAAATCAGCAAGTTACTTATTAAGCATCTACTATGTACCCAAGAGCAAATCCCAGGATCATTTGAGACTGGTGTAGATGGATAAGCCAAAAATGCCCAGGCATGACCAAAATAGATTGTTGTCAAACCCACCTGTCCTGAGGCCTCAAAGGCAAAGAACTGAAAAGGATTTTTTTTTTTAGTTAGCATTTAGAGAAGTCACAGCCACAAGAATGCTTTCAGATTTATTTTCATTTTGTGTCCTCCCAAGGACACAAAAAACAAAGAGAGATTGAGAAACAATTCTAGGTTAAAGAAGACTAAAGGCACCTGACAACAAGATATAATGCTTATCCTGGATTAGATCCTGGACTGGGAAAAAATGGCTGTAAAATATATTATTAGAATTTGGTGAAATTGGAATATGAACTATAGATAAGGTAATTGTATTGGATCAATGTTAACTTTCCTAAATTTTATAATTATATTGTGGTTTTATAATAAAATAAAACATATTCTTAGGAAATACATACTAAAGTAAATGTGTCTACAACTTAACCTTCAAGTTGTTTCGGAAAAAAGTCTACACATTCGTGGGGTGGGGAGAGAGAATAAATGCAGCGAAAGGTTAATTAATTAATCTGGGTGAAAGATACATGGGAATTCCTTATAGTAATGTGTTTGCTGCTTTTCTATAAATTCTATAAACTTCAAAATTAAAAATTAAAAAAAAAAACTCCCGAGAGTCTTCTGTCAAGTGTGGTATCATTGCTCCTTCATAGAAGAGGCAGAGATCAGATGACTGCCATCACCCACAACCCACACAACCAAGCTGCCACTGTGTCTAGGGTGCTGGAGGTAACAGTTGTCTGAGTTGTTAACATCTCCTGGCAGCTGTCAGGAACCCCAGCATTACCAAAACTTTGCACTGTCCTTGTGACTCCACAGTCAGCCCCTGACAGCAACGGTCTCCACTTGTTCCATCCCTACCTCTGGTCTGGGGACATGTCGGTGGCTCCTCCGGGAGGTCCCAGGGTGGGCAGTGGCCCCACCCACCCTCATGCTCCTCAAGATTGAGTACATCCTTCTGCTGAGTTGGGCCCTGGGCCAGAAGGCAGAAACTTCTCCCTTTCCCTCCAGATCAGAGGTGGCCTGGCCAGAAAGTCTCCCAGAACATCTCAGAGCTTTGGAGTTAACCAAAAATCTTTGAGCTGGTCCATAGTAAGAAAACTCCTCCCTGTGATGCCACACAATCTCGGATGTCAAGGCACACGCCCTGATTCCTATTCCACCAGATGGGAAAGAGGTGGGTGAGAGCTCCACTGACATAAGAAACAGATCCTTTGATCAAGGCTCAGAGAACACCCAAGTTTAACACATTGGCCCTTCGGCCTTCAAAACTCACTCAATATGAACTCTACAAAATAATTTCAATGCCAGCCAAGCCTGGGTATCACCATTTGCCTGCCAGAGCCAACATACTGACTTCCAATTAGCAGTGAGAGGAAGTGGAAAGGGTACCAGGTCCAGAGGCTTCAAAGAGGAGGAGATCAGGGAGATGCCCAACAAAGGAATCTGTGACAGAGCACCTGAGGAGAACAACAGGAGGTCTTTCTAGTTCCCATGAAAGTGGTTACTAGAGTGTAATGGCCCCAGGCAAGCCCACAGTTCAGACGGCCTCCTCCAGGGGACAAAAACCTTTCTCCTCCAGCTCCCATGTGAGTGGCCTCCCGCTGTACACCACTCATAGATGAAGCTCTCAGCCTTCCTGATTCCGTGAGATCAGGCAAATGAATCACAGGCCCCAGCGCACAGCAATTTCTCAATAGCAAACATCTTCTTAATGCTTACCAAATACGGTCCCAAGCACTTTTACAGAGAACAACTCATGTAATCCCCCCAAGAGCCCTATGAGCACTTAACAGATGTGGAAACTGAGGCATGGAGCGGTTAAGTAACATGCCCAAAGTCACTGACCTGGTAAATAATGAAGCCAGGATTTGAACCCAGGCATCTGGCCCAAGTCTGTGCTTTTAACCACTTCCTTGTTCAAGGCCTCCCAGCTTCCTCCATGTGCTGCCTCTAAAACCCATAAACGAATAAATAAACACTCATGTTTTGAAAATCATACATAGACAGGGAGAGATGGATAAAGCGGATCTGCAAAGCAGGTTGACAGGAAAGAGGAGCGGGCCCCCCCATTGCCTGGTGCGTGGATAATCCATACCCTATTCATTCATTTATTCACTCATTCCTTCATCCTCTCACATTTAGAGTTCAGGGCCTACTACATGTTAGAACAAGGGGAAATAAGAAGAACACAGTTGAGCTAATGAAATGAAACCTGAAAACGCAAATAGTGAAGTAACCAGAGAAGGACTGCAGGCCCAGTGAGTGGTGCTGACATCAGCAGCAGGGTGGGCTCAGGAAAGGAAGGTTTGGCGAGTGGAGGGGGAGCCGGCCACAGCTCCAGGAAGCTCTCCCTGACCACTCGTCCCACCGCAGGTTGGGGGCCCTTCTTCCTTCCCGCCTATCCAACCCACACACAGCATCCTCATTTTAGCATTTCCCATGCTGAGTTAAAGTTTCCTATTTGCTTCTCTGTTATTAATTTCTATTATGCTAGACATAGTCTCAGTGTTTGCTGAATGACTTTCCAAATAAAAAGTTTCTGGGGGTGGGGGGGATGGGGGGAAAAGCAGGAAGCACAGGTGTACTGAGGGGAAATGAGCAAGCAGGCTCACCCGAGCAGAGGGGACTGACTGAGGCAGCCACTTCTCAAACTATAACGTGATAAAAATCACCTGAGATCTTGTGAAACTGCAAATCCTGATTCCGTAGGTATGGGGTGGGGGCCTGACAGTCTTCATTTCCAACAAGCTTGCTGGTGATGCCTATACTCCTGGTCCCTAGACCCCACTTTGAGTAGCAAGGCCCTAGATGACCCCTGACCCGTCCCCAGCCCCAAGAGACGCTTATTCCACACTAGGACACTAGGACTTCCCCTGCCCGGTGACCCTCCTGGTGCTGCTCGCGTAGCCTTAGCCAGCCACTGCTCGCATTTCTGCTGCTCCTTCCCAGACCCAAGTTTGAAGACAATCTACCTAATCGCTGCAGTTCCCACAAAGTGTGCTCCACTGGTCCCAGGCGAGGCCTGGCGAGGGGGCTGCTGCAGCCAAGGACATTTCCCAGAACTCAGAATCACAGCTCACTTTAGCTCCAAGAACCTAAAGGCTTCTTTGAAGCGCCAAGAAGTCCTGCGATGAGAAAGCTTTCGGGAGCCGGGGCAGGTGGGAGGAGGAGGAGAAGGGGTGGCTGACATGGGGGAGCGACTTAGGGCCCCCACCCCCCGCCGCCGCGCAGCGACTCCAATCTAGGTGAAGTCCGAGTTTGCTACGCAAGGGTGGCTTCCCCATCATCCAAACTGCCACCCTTAGATCCTTTCCATACGGAAATTGCTGAGCCACCACCGGGAACAGGCAAGGTTTGTCTTTATTTGGGGGAGGGCGAGGAGCAAGGAAAGATCTGATATCTTCATGCTGAATTGCAAATGACCGATAAGACTAAACTACCTCACCTCTAAAGGCTTATTCTTCTCGGCTTGCTCACCCCAGATCTCTTTTCTCCCCTTCTCAGCCCCAGGTGGGCCGACCCTGGGGCCCGCATCCCCCGGGCCCACCGCCCTCTGGCTTCCGGTTGGGCTTGGCCAATAGGGGGCACTTCCGGGAGAGCTGAGGCAGGAGAAGAGCAACATGGCGGTGACGCGCGCAGGCTTCGGCCTCGCAGCCCTGGGCAGTGGCCGCATCTCCGCAGCCTCAGTCCCCCTCCAGGCGGCCTTTCCACAGCTCGGCTCTCCTTGCGCCCCCTGGACTCTCCTGCCCTAGGGTGCTAACAGCTTCTTGCTGTGGCAAGGCCCAGGGTGCTTCAGTGTTTCTGCTGGTTCCTTTAATCCTGCCCACTTCACTATAAATGGCCCTTTTACTACTTCCTTTTTTTAAATTAAAAAAATTTTTTTAGTTAATCCCATTTGAGTTTTTCAGCGTGCCTTGTGTTTCCTACTAGGACTCTGATACAGAATGTTGCATTTTTATCAGGTACAGGGTTCTGATTTGGCTTAAGCCAAAGAAATGAAGCTCTGATCCTAGATTCTGTGTCTAAAGAGAGTCCAGAGAGAAGATATTTTTGAAGGGGAGAGTGTGTGGGTGTTTCTCAGTGCCTTGAGATGCAACTACATCAAGGCCAAGGAGCTAATTTCTCATTAATTTTATTCTCTGCCACCGACATGTGTTCCAGACGGCAGTGCTCAGGATTGTGGGAGCCAAGGACGATCAAGACCAGGCTCTGCGTCCCAGAACCTCACACTCAGGGACACTCAGAGCAGGGTAGGATGAATGCCCTGGAATGGAATTGAATGTGACAGGCAGCCAAGCAGGGCAAAGCTGGCTGAGATAAGGGCCTCATCAGAGTTCAGACAGAACAGTGGGAGAACAGCAGGTGGAGGCTTTGTTCCAGCGCTGGGGACCTGGGAGGACCTCAGGGGTGGGGGAGGACATCGCACAGGCCCCTGGAGGACTCTAAAGCAGGCCCATCAGTGGCTTCAGCCCAGAAGCCAGAGCAGGCCTCTCTTTGTGGCCTCCTCAGGGAAGTCTTCTCAGATGGCCAGGCAGTTTCATCTGCTCTTTCTGGACGGTTGTTGTACAGCTCCCACTGATCAAGGGCTTACCGCGTGAGCTCATTCAGTCCTCCCAGCCACCCTTGGGGTAGGCATTGTTCATCCCATTTTATAGCTAAGTAAACTGAGGCTCATTCCAAGTGATTTGTCTAAAATTTTATAAATAGACACTGGAGGAACTGGGGTACGAATCCAGACTGCCTGGCTCCAAAATGCACTCTCAACCACTATATTATTGCCTTTATTTCTAATTTATTGGAATAGCAGCATCTACAACCAGCTAGGGGTGGTGCTGAGCACTTTGCAATCAATCCTCACAGCGCCCCCATGAGGTATGTTCTAGTATTATCTTTACAGAGAAAGAAACTGACCCACTAAGAGGTGATACCACTCCCTGAAGGGCCTACAGCCAGGCAGTGTTGGAGCCAGAGTTTGAAGCCAGAAGACCAACTCCCAGTCCATGCCCCTAGCTACAACATTGCTTGAGGGGAGGACCTTAATTATTTATTATTTTTGAGACAGAGTCTTGCTCTGTTGCCCAGGCTAGAGTGCAGTGGCATCATCATAGTTAAATACAACCTTGAACCCCTGGGCTTAAGCAATTCTCCTGTCTCAGCCTCCCTGAGTGGCTGGGACTACAGATGCATGCCACCACACCGGACTGATTTTTCTATTTTTTGTAGAGAGAAGTCTCACTATGTTTCCCAGACTCAAACTCTTGGCTTCAAGTGATCCTGCCTTCTCAGCCTCCCAAAGTGCTAGGATTACAGGCATGAGCCACTGCGCCTGGCCAAATTATTATTTTTTTAATACATCTTTTTTGGTAGAATGTTTTTAGATTTACAGAAAAATTATGACAATAACGCAGAGTTTCCATATACTCCATTTCCACTTTCTACTATTATTAACATCTTATATTAGTATCATATATTTGTTACATTTAATGCACCAATAGTGACATATCTTTATTAACTAAAGTCCGTAGTTTATTCAGATTTCCTTAGTTTACCTAATATCCTTTTTGTGTCCCAGGATCCCATCCAGGATACTATATTATTGATACTTTGAATTGTCATATTTCCTTAGGTTCCTGTTGGCAGTGGCAATTTCTCAGATTTTCCTTGTTTTTGATAACTTGACAATTTCTTAAAGTGTGGTAAAATATACATAACGTAAATTTATCATCTTAACCATTTTTAAGTGTATAGTTCAGTAGCGTTAAGTATATTCACGTTATTAAGAATTAGTTCTTCAGAACTTTTTTCTCTTGCAAAACTGAAACTCTATACCCATTAAATAGTAACTCCCCTTCTATGTCCCCCCACCCCCTCGCTGGTAACCACCATTCTACTTTATGTTTCAGTGAATTTGACTACTTTAGATAGCTCATATAAGTGGAATTTGTCTTTTTGTGACTGGCTTCTTTCACTTAGCTTAATGTCCTCAAGGTTCATCCATCTTGTACTATGTATCAGAATTTCCTTCCTTTTAAAGGCTGAATAATATTTCATTGTATGTATTTACCACATTTTGTCTATTCATTCATCTGTCCAGGGACACTTGTGTTGCTTCTACCTTTTTGTTAGTGAATAATGCTGCTATGAAGGTGGATGTACAAATATCTCTTTGAGACTCTGCTTACAATCTTTGGAGTGTATACCCACTAGTGGGATTGCTGAATCATATTGTATTATAATTGTATTTTTAATTTTTTGAGGAACCATCATACTGTTTTTCCATAGTGGCTGTTCTGTTTTACATTCCCACCAACAGTGCACAAAGGTTCCAATTTCTCCACATCCTCATCAACACTTGTAATTTTCTGGGGTTTTTTGACTGTAGCCATCCTAATGGATGTGAGGTGGTATTTCGTGGTTTTGGTTTGCATTTTCCCAGTGACTGGGGTGACAAGCATCTTTTTATGCATATGCTTCTTGGCCATTTGTATATCTTCATTGGAGAAATGTCTACTGAAGTTCTTTGCCCATTTTTTTATCAGGTTTTTTTTGTTGTTGTTGTTAAGTTGTAGGTGTTCTTTATACATTCTAGATATTCACCCCTTACCAGATACAGTCATGCATCGCTTAACAATGGGGATACTTCCTGAGAAATGTATTCTGAGAAATAGGCAATTTTGTCATTGTGTGACTATCATAGAGTGTACTTACACAAGCCTAGATCATATATATTTTTTATTTATATGTATTTTTCATATGGAAAACCATTTCTGGGACATTTCCCCTACTTGATCTGCAATGCCAATACCAAGTGCCATATGTCAACTTTCTATATATGCTTCCTTATAATCTTATGGGACCACTGTTGTATATGTGGTCTGTTGTTAACTGAAATGTCTTTATATGGTATATGACTGTATATGATTTGCAAATATTTTCTCACATTCCATAGGTTGCCTTTTCACACTATTGATTGTGTCATTTGATGCACAACCTTGACAGGTTAGAAAAGTACTGATCCTGACATTGTAGGATGCCCCCTATTTGAATTTGTCTGATGTTTTCCTCACTATTAGACTGTGGTTGAAGGTTCTGGGGAGGAAGACCACAGGGGTAAATTGCCATTTTCATCACATCATATCAGAGGCACATACTATCAACACGATCTGTGACTGTTGATGGTGACCTTGACCACCTGGCTGAGGTCATGTCAGGTTTCCCCACAGTAGAGTTACTCTTTCTACTCCCCCCAGTTGGAAGAAAGTCGTTAGGTGCAGCCTTTGTGGTTTCCCTATACCAAACACACCTTTATACACAGTCCCTTTATTAAACTCTCCTCAAATTATCTGCTGGGTCCCTGGCTACAATATAAACAAATTACATGTTTCATGCAAGTCTTTCTGTGGACGTATGTTTTCATTTCTCTTGGATAAACACCTTTTTGTGCATTTCTGTATCTACCAGTGCTTAGCACCTCATCGGTCCTCAAAAACTGTTTAAGATGAACTGAGTTGCAGAACTAATAGCTGTGAGGTGGCAATAATCATTTCATATAATAAAGTGCAGCAACCTCCAAAGTTGAGCACGAAGGCCAACAGCAAAGGCTGAATAAAAGGACACCTAAGGTAGACACTTAGTGATTCAGTTAAGAATTTTGAAAAAGGACAGGCTTTGAAGAAGAGCCAAAACATGGGGACAACCAGTAGGCTTCCTCCTGCAAGGGACAGAGACTTCTCTCCCACACGCTGGCTGGACAGGGAGTCCTGGAGGGTGTCCCTGCTGGTGTCACAGCCTGAGGCACCATGGGGGAGGGAGGCCCTGCCAGAGCAAAGATTACAATGCCCTTGGTTTGTCAGGGGGATTTTTCATGATGTTTTGTATCTTGTTGAGGGGCATTAATATCCTTTGTTTTTTCCTCCGTAAATCCATTCCTGAATTGCCACACTGAGAGAGTTTATCCTGGCCAGGGATAATCCAGAACAGGAGACAATCCAGCAGTATTTTCTCTTTGGCTCTGGGAATTGTTTGTGTGTAGTCGGAAACTCTGGGTCTCGGCCACTAGCTAGCCATGCGCCTTTGTCTCTAAAGTTCCTTACAGCTCTGAAATATTATGACCCAACAACTATACTTCTTTTTTTCAATATATGTTTTTTCTTATTACAAAGGTATGTGTGTTCACCATAGATAGCTAGATAATATAAATAAGGGGACAGAAAAAGATATAAAATCACTCAGTGTCACCAACCAGTGCTAACTCTTGTTAACATTCACTCATGTTATAAAAACATTCACTTATTTAACAAATATTTATTGAGTACCTGCTGTGGACTGAGCAGTTTGAAATATATCTTTCTAGGCTATTTATGTTTTTATTTCAGTGAAACCATCCTGCTTTGTAAACTACCTTTCACTTATTAGACAGTTGTGAACATATTCCCATGTCAGTAAATATTTCCCTACAATGTTCCAGTTTCTTGTGTTCATAAACACTCACAGAGCTAGATTTGGAGCAAATTCATAACCATTTCTTTACGATAATTCCTAGAAGTCGAATTCCTGGGTTAATTAGTAATCACACCTATAAGACTTTTGGAAGGCAGTACCAAAATGGCTTGTCTCCCCAACTTTCTTGACATTCGTCTACTCACACACACATATACACAGAATAAGGCCTAGAACTGTGTTGTTCATTTCAGCAGGCACTATCCATGCATGGCTGTGAATATTTAAGTTAAAATTAATTTTTAAAAATTGAGCTCCTCAATTTTACTTGCCATATTTCAAGTGCTCAACAGGCAAATATAGCTAATGGTTACTGTCATTGACAGCACAGAAAACAATTCCATCATCACAGAAATTTCTGTTGGACAGCATGGTCCAGAATAATGTTCAATTGATGTGAAGCATTGTTATTTTGAGGTGGAGAGATTTGGGATGACTTTCTTTTTATTGCATTTCTTGACCCCTTTACAATGAGTATTTATCAATTATTGTTTTACATATATATCATGTTTAAAAACCTCCCCAAAGAGTTGTACCTTACACCTACTAGCCATCTGTATATATGTTTAATTCTTCAGAGCCCATATGTCTGATTATTGGGTTTGAATTCTAATTTCCTTCATAGAGATTGAGTACAATAGAGATGTAGTAAGGATCTCTATGCAAATTCACTTACACATGCATAAAGAAATTCCAGAAGGATACATAAGTAATTGGGAACATTAGTTACCTATGGCATGGGAAGTGGGTAGCTTGGCAGAAGAGGACAAAAATGGAGGGAAATTTTCCATGTGAATGTATTACCTATTTAAAAACAGATTAAAAATAAATTTAAAAATATAACATATTTTTAATTACACAAGTATCATACAGTTGTTTTAAAAATATATCTGATAGTAGACAGTAAAATTCTTTTCCCTGAAGGTTATTGGCAAGTTAATGAGAATCCTTCCAGACTTGGGTCTGCTATGGACAATCACACATAATATCTTTATTATAGAAACAGAATCATAGATACCTGTGCCCTACAGTGTGCTTTTTTCCAATAACACCATCTCTTAGACATTTTGCCATGTCAGTGTGCATTTGTTCTTTCTTTAGACATCACCAGAGTCTAGACATCACCTCCCTTCCTGTTGATGGACTGAACAAAGAAGGCTTCGAAAGCCCCAGGACTTTTTTCTCTTACTTTGCAGGCCTCCCTTGAGAACACCTCCACCTCTCTTTTAAACCCCCTGTGTCGGACCGTTTCCAGATGACGGCAGAGCCGGCGTCAGTGGGTCTAGGTTGATCCACCCGTGCTGCCAGCTGAGGAGGGGTGGGGGGTGGGGCATGCCTCCCCAACCTGGCAGGAGCAATTCCTTCTGGCCCTCTCCCTTCCTCAGGTATCTTGTTTCCAAGACAGTAGAGGCGAAATGAATAAGGAACTCTTCCAAAGTCCTAGGTGGAGCCTGACTGTAGGAGGGAGGGACATGGGCATGTCACCTACAGATCCCTCTCTCCTTCTCCAGGCAGCCAGTAACAGCACTTTTATTTCCTCCTCTCATCCAGCCTCAGTTCCAAACCCGTTTCCAGCCCCCAACCTTGCTGGACGCATTACCAAATCTTCCTTAACTTCTTTGCGTTTCTGTGACGGGTTTGCCACATTGACCTTGGAGAGTCCATTCCTCACTCCTTCACTGGGTGCATCATTGCTCATGTCTGCCATGGGCAGGGGAGTTAAATGAGCAAGGAGCATTTCCAGAGGACCGGATAGGCCTGGGGTGGGTGGAGGAGGGAGGCAGGGACACGGTGTGAGTCACCTTCAGGTGTCTCTGATGCTGTAGAATTCACCACCCAGTACCTGGGCCAAAAAGAGAAACTTCAAGTTCAGGCCATTGTTTGGGCTGGTGGGTGGGCACATCCCCTCCCTGTGAGGACCAGTAACTGGTCTAGCTACAAAGTCTGTTCTTCTGGCCTCATGGGACTGGAACATAAAAGTCCATAGAGACAAAGAGATCAGTGGTTGCCAGGGGCTGGGTTGGGGCTTGAAGATTGACCATTAATGGGTTTGGCAGGAGTTTCTTCTTGAAGTGATGAAAATGTTCTGGAATTAGTGGAATTAGATGGTGTCTCTGTGAATATGCTAAAAAATCACTGAGCTGTACACCTAAAAAGGGTAGATTTTATGGAATGTGAATTGTATCTCAATGAAAAATTAGAGGGTTTTCAAATTTATTGAGATCTAATTTATATGTAACAAGATGCACCCATTTAAATGCAGAGTTTGATGATATTTGACAAACACACCAATGCCAAATGTCAAATCCTGGAGGACACAGACGATGTCTGTCAGTCAGTCTGAGTTAATTCATTCAAGCACAGCAAAAATAATAGTAAGAAGAGAGAAAAATAGTAGTGAGACACATTCCTCCCTCCAAGGAGCTTGCAGTCAGCAGTAGGTACACACACCCACCAGGTAGCTAAAAACACCAAAAAGAACACAGTGCCATTCACTCATCTTTGCAATCCTGGGTGTGATGAGCCTGTTGATTACACCTGATGGGCTGGCTTTTCCTATATGCAGTCACCGGGAATGCTGCCCCAGCCTTTCTCTGAGACAGTCCTGGGCAGCCAGGCCAGGTTGAACCAGAGAGACCTACTGCCTTCTGAGTTGCTCTGGGTGATACACACAGACCTACAGCTGCTAGAGGGATGGGCCAGGGGATTTTCTGGAAACATCAGAGCCCCCCCAGAGCAGCAAGGGCAGGAAGTACAGCATAAATTTGTGTGCATAAATTTGTCATAAGGGTCTTGGCCCCTGAGTACTCTCCCATGAGACAACTGGTAGCCGCCATCGATCAAGACAGATAGCATAGGTTCATCCTGATTGATTCATTGGCGGTTGATGAGCCTGTTTCTCTCAGGACCCAAACTCCCTCTTTCTCCATTAGGTTCTTCGGCATCATTAAATCTTGACCATTAGGGAAAATCTTGAAAAGCTGCTGTTAAACATCATTGCACTCAGCATACCCCCATGGTCTGAAAAAGTCAGTGGACCCTCAAAGGAGACCAGTTTTCATCCAAGGAGTAGCTAAATTCAAGGAGCCTTGAGATTATTAAGGTCTCCTCAATGTGCCAAACTGGTCCCACAGCCAGGGATGATGTGGAAAGAACTGGACTCAGACAGATGTGGGTTTGGATCCCAGCTCTGTCACTTGTTAGCTATGTGACCTGGGGCAATTTACCTAACCTCTCTGAACTTCAGTTTCCTCATCTCAAAAAAATAAAGACAAAACAAAAACTGAGGCTAATAACTTGAGCTTTGTAGGGTTATTGTGGGATTAGATGAGATCATGGTATGCAGTTGGTACTAAATACATATCAACCCTCCTTCCCTCCTCCTGCCTGCCAAGGAGATTAACATTCTGCAGGGACAAGATCAGCCAAGCAACTTTCTCTTAAGGAGGATTTGAATTTTTATTTTTGTTTTCCTGGAAGGGCAGGAACAGGAGACTTTGAAGAGCACCGTAGCTTTGGCCCTTCTAAAATGTATTAATGGAAAGTTTCTATGGGGTCTTAACCACTGTGCATTTGGCAGGATATTATATTACAAAGGGATTTGTCTGCACCAGGTGTGTTTACTCGGAAAGCAGTCCACCATCCCTCTACCTGTGGTGCCACCAAAGAGGTCCAAGGCACTGGGACCCCACTCACTCAGACCACTCATCAGCCTCTCACGGGTCCCCACTTCCACACTTGCCTTCCCAAAAAACACTTCTTTCCAGGGCGGCTAGTTCTAGAAAGGCACATAGTCCCTGGCTGTACATTCTCCATTGTCTTCCCATTATACTCACAATAAAATCCCAACTGCTTCCCATGGCCAGTAAAGCCCAGTGTGACCTAACCCCTGCCTACCTCTCCCATCTAATCTCCTACCCCCTTCTCCAATCTGCACCTCATTCCATGTGCTTTTCTGTTCCCCAAGCAGGCCAACTTGTTCCAGCCCCAGAACCTTTGCGGCAGCGGTTTCCTCTGCCTAGAGCTCTCCAATCCTGCCTTAGAGATGTTTCTGTGGTCATGTCCCTGCCACCATCACATTGATCGCTTCACCCTATTTTATGCTCATCCTTGCACTGGTCACGACCTAAAATTATCTGGCGCCTTGTGTATCTTATTCACCGGGTACCCCCGGGGCCTAGAACACTGCCTGGCACACAGCAGGCATGAAGTATGTGTTTGTTAAATAATTGAACCCCTTTGTCTCGCTGTTGAAGCGTAAATCAATGACCTTCAGGATCAGGTCTCTCTTCGTATTAGAGCTTCTAATATGTAAGTGTCTAGACAGTCCTTTTATTTTTGGTATTTTTGGCAAAGCGAATTACTTCTGGAATTTGACAAAACCAGACAACGCCTGTCTCCCTAGAGTCTCATCCAAAGCTGTGCCACCTCTTCTTCAATCTGCTGAGACCCCCACTGCCCGGCCCTCTATACATAATAAAAAGGCACAGATGAGACAAAGGCTTTACAAATCCTACTGGAATATTCTGCTGAAAAACTGGAGAACCACTGGACTGGAGCTTTCACTCCTGAATCCAGCCTGAATCCAGCAAGGGCCCCTGCTCCTCGGCAGGCTGGACACATGGGATTAATTCTGGCAGGAGCCGGGCAAGAAATGCTGGCCCCCGCAAAGCGCTAAAGAAAGGGAATTTTAAGATCCAGACTGAAAAGAAAGCTGGTGTGGGTGGGGGCGGTGTCAGGAGGGGTAGGAAGGATTCACCTTCCTTAACCCAAGGGATCTTAACCTGGTAGGATTGCTATTCAATATTTAATTTGGGGTATTTGCATGTGTGTATGTGTGTGTGTGTGTGTGTGTATTTTAGAGAGAGTCTATGGTTTTTATCAGGGTTGCTATAAGATCTGGGTCCCAAAAGGTTAAAAACCACAGTCCTGGAAGGGATGCAAATAGGCTAGCGAATCATCACCATCCTAAACATGACCTGAACTAAAACAATCACGAGAAAGGAAAAGTGTTTCATGCTCCAAAGAAAACAAAAGCCACTTCCAACAGGAATTGGCTGTCACATTCTCTGTACTTGGAAAAAAAAAATCAACAGAGTGTCCGCCCAGCCTGCCCAAGGCCCGTCCCTTAAGGCCAGGTCTCCAGGGAAGGCAGCGAGCCTTTGTTTTCCAGTCTGTGGGCAACTGGCTGGGCCAAGAGCCGGAGGGGAGAGACCTCTGTGTAAGAAAATGTGGTGCTATGCCAAGTTGTGCAGGCTGGAAGCACCTCGAAGGTGGGCTCTGGCTGATGCTGGAAAAGAGATGCCGCAAAGACCAACCACAGGAGGAACAATGTGTGGACTGCAGTGTTCTCTCCTGCTTTCTTGACTCGGCTCCAGCCAGGGTGTTGGGCCTGCTTCTCTCTCTCAGTGCTCCAGGGCACCGCAGTGTTAATCATGGGCCTCGGTGTTTTACTAAGCAGATTTTGGACCCTTCATGGTTGTCAAGCCCATGTTTCTCCCTGGGGCCATCCCAGCTACCAGATTGGAGCTCCTGCATATTTAAGGCTGTGTCACATTTGGTGTTCAGTGAACACTCCCTTCCCCTGGCCCTTCTTGCCTGTATAAGAGGAGGACCTGGGACATGGCAGATGTCCCAAAAAATGCTGGAAGGAGCCCCAAGAGCGGCAGGCCTGGAGCCAGAGTGCTGCGCCAGCACTTGGTGTAACCTCCAGGGAGGGTGCAGTCCACACACGTCCTGGCTTCCAGGAGGCAGGCCCTGGGTGTCAGCCCACAGCCATCCTCTCTGGCTCAACCTCGCCATGAGCCCCAGGGACTCTCATTCAGCCTTGAGTTGTTATTTTTCCATGTTTGCGTATGTCCTGTCTTTAATATGCCCCAGCAGGGACTCTTGCTGTCCTCCCCCAAATCTGTTTCTCCTCCAAGCTTCCTCATCTCAATAAACGGTGCCTCCATTACCCAGGGGCTCGTCCTTCAGGTCACAGCTTAAACAGCACCCCCTCCTTTGAAAGACCCTCCCGGGCACCAGATCTAAAGTGCCTACACCACCCACTCACACACCAAGATGCCCTTGTTCCTTATCAGCCTGTTTATTCATCACATTCTGTAATTACTTTATTTTTGTCTCCCCACTCAAAATGTAAAGTCCACGAGGAGGATCGGGACAGCTAGATGTGCTCCCTTCGCTTCTCTGGATTCACTCTCCAGCCTTCTCCCCTCCTGCCTGGGCCTGGGGCAGCAGCCTGGGGGTCTGTGCAGGCTCCGGGCTTGCGCGTGTGCAGTTTGTACGCGCACACACCTCCCCCGCTCCACGGACTCGATAGCCCAAGTTCCCAACCCCGCTGGCTGGCTTCTAGGCGTGTCCTCTAATGGGAGGCACAAGTAGGACACTGAAGAGCAGAGGACAACAAGGCCAGGGTGGCTCTGTCCCAGCCGCGGCTCCTGCCTGGCTCTGGTAGCCGCGTTTCTCCCCTTGCCCTTGCAGACCTGGGGGCGGGGGTGGTAATGGCTGCCATGTGTCGCCACCCCTGGAATGCGCCACCATGCCCTCATCCAGGGTTTCTGTCAACCCTGCCCACACTGCTGCAAACGGTCCCTTCATTGAACTCCCCTCAGTGACCCCTTTTGAAAGCGCCATCTGTTACCTGCCAGGACCCTCACAACGGTTCTGACTAACACAGGGGCCACGTCTAAGTCACTGGGCACTGCTTCCCCCACAACGTGCTGGGGAATGGCTGGCATGCCTTTGGTACTTAATACGTGTGTTTTGAATAAATGATAAGGATGTGTTTTTATTTACATTTTTAAGATATCATTCATATACCATAACGTTTGCCCTTTTAAAATATACAGTTCAGTGTTTTTTAGTGTATTCACAAACTTACAAGACTATTACCACTATCTAATTCCAGAACATTTTCATCACCTCAGAGAGGAACCCCATACCACTTAGCAGTCACTCCCTATTTTTCCCTTCCCCCAGCCCCTGGCAACCACTAATCTACTTTCTGTCTCTGAATTTTGGACATTTAAGTGGAATCGTATGTGGTTTTCTGTGTCTGGCTTCTTTTACGTAGCATCACGTTGTCAAGATTCATTCATGTTTTAGCACGGATCAGTACTTCATTCCTTTTTATAGCTGAATAATATTCCAGTGTGTGGATACAACATATTTTGCTTATCCATTCATCAGCTGATAGGCATTTGGGTTGTTTCCACCTTTCAGCTATTATGAATAATGCTGCTGTGAACATTGGTGTACAAGTTTTTGTGTGAACATGTTTTCAGTTCTCTTGAGTACACACCTAGGCATGGAATTGCTGGGCCACATGGTAACTCTACATTTAACTTTTTGAGGAAGGATACTGTGTTTTAAATCTCTGTTTCCCACAGAACTACACAGTACTTTCTTTATCCTATGGTCTCAGGTATTGGCATCTACATGGAAAAGAACCCAAACTGACAAAGATGTAGAGCAAAGGAAGTCAGAAACACTGCAGGTCCACTCCCAGGTATACATCCAGGAGATATTCTTGCATGTATGCACCAGGTGATACAAACAAGAATGCTCATAGTAGTACTGCTGGCCAAAAATTGGCAATAACCCAATGTCCATTAACAATAGACTGGATAAATATATTGTGAATAGTACATCAAAGAAAATAAATGAACTACAGTTATACATAACAACATGGATGGAACAAACATAGTGTTTAAAGAAACAAGTCACAAAAGAATACATACATTGTGATTTCATTTATATAAAGTTCCAAAACAAGTAACACTAAATCATGTGGTTTAAGGTTGCGTATGTAGGTGGAAAAACTATTAAAAAATTATTAAAACAAAAAACAGGATGTCGGTTACCTCTGGCGGGGAGAGAGGGAGACGTGTCAGGGAGGGGCACAGGAAGGTCTTCCGGGCTGTAGCCAATTTTCTAGTTCTTGTCCTGGGTGATGGATACATTGGGGTTCATTTTGGATTATTTGTAACTGTATATGGGTACTTACCTACTTATGCCCTATTCTGAAACTTTTATTTCACAATTCAAAAGAATCGACAGAACAGAACCCAGGTCTAGGCGTCAGGAGACCTGGATCCCAGATCAGGTTTACCACTAAAGAGCTGTGTGACACAAGACAAGTTATTTAAGCTCTCTGCCTCAACTTTCTTATCTCTAAAATGGGGACTGGGCTGGTCCGAGTACAGTGGTGTTTACAACTAACTGATCACAACCAGTTACAGATTCCTTTGTTCCTTCTCCACTCCTACTGCTTCACTTGACCAGCCTAAAAAAATAAAATGAAATGAGGATTAATAACTGCCACTTATTCAAGGCTTACCATTCCTTGGCACCATGCTAAGTGCTTTTACATATGCTATCGCTAGTCGCTATATGTCTCTTGGGCACAAGAAACACATAACTGAAGCCAGCTTAAGCAAAAAGTATTACAAGGATAAAGAAATGGCCTGCGGAACCTAAGAGCAGAGTGCACAGACCCTGGGGACTCCATCTCCTGTTGCTGCGTTTCGGTCTGTAACTGTGCCTTGCTATAGATGGTTGTCTTTGCATCCCAATCCACACGTGAGAAAATGACCACCCACAACCCCCAGGGTTATATATTCTTCATTCAAGACACCAGTTAGACTGAGCCTGGAATTTCTTAGTGCAAATTACAAAGTTCCTTGGGGAAAGGATTCTCACTGCTCTAGTTTGAATCAAGTGTCTACCTCTGATCCAATGAACTGTATAGCAAAGGGGCAGAGTCACACCATGCAAAATGTGTAGTAGGGACACACATCATGAAACTCAATGGGGACTATGTTGGCTGGTACTCAACCCCTGGAACTCTCATTCTGTAGAGATGTATAGTCTAAGAGGACAGTTCCTAGAACAGACGGGGAAGGGAATGGAGGGCAAAACAGACAACCCAGTATTAACTGTTATTTAATCTAATCTTTATCACAACCCAATGAGATAATGTCCATACCCCCATTTTACAGATGAAGAGACTGAGAATCAGATGAGGCCGAAGGCTTCTCAACTGTGGCACGATGGACATTTTGGGCTAACATTTTTGTCAGGCTATCATTCTTGTGTGACTAGGAGCCTGGTTCACTGTAGGACGCCAGGAATCCCTCCTTGCAACACTAAAATTCCAATCTTTGCCAATCCTAGAAAAACTCAGATCGAATACCCTTTTAGAATTAAACACTGAAACAGTAAACCAATGTCAATCCCAGTTCTACTAGTAAGTCAAAGCTCATTCGACTCCTTATGACTCTAACCTCTTCAAAGTTGTATGATTAATGTGAATACACCTTAGCTACTCAAAGGTTTATGAGTTTAATGTAAAGCACCGTTTAGTGGAACTATGTGATTAGTTCATCCTACTTTTAAGAATTGATTTGGGCAGGACGCCAACGAATGGTCCCATTTTTAAAATTGGAATTCCATGGGCCGGACCACCAACCTACCATATTCTCCATTTAGTTTCATGATGTGACACCCCTGCAAATCTTCTCCCTCATGAGGATTGATATTCCCAGGTCCCTGCCTCTCTAAGGTATGATTTATGATAACTGTCCTTAGCTGAGTTTCCTCTAGCAAGGCCAGGTCTTTCTCCAGATAACTTGGTCCCCAAAGCCCATTATTCTTCTTCCAGCAACAGCTAGGCCTGTTATGTCTCTTGCTCCATGAACTAGAAGCCTCAATTACCTGGGCTGCATGAGGCTCATAGTTGCTTTCTTCCAAACCCAGTGGTTTCCTTGGAGTTTTCCTCCCATTACTATAATCTCTCTCTCAGAATGTTGCTGGACAAAGCCCTCCATGGACAGATTCCAATCTGTTAGTTTTTATTCTGGTTTTTAATATTAATATCAACTGTGACTAGATTCTAAAAATGATGAAGCCCTTCATTTGCAAGGTTTTGAGGCCCTGCCATCCAAACCAAAAGGAGAAATATTTTGGCTGACATAAGAATGGGTTGGCCACACACTGGTGACACAAAAGTTTTACAATGAGCTTCTGGGAGTTTATGAAACAAAACATATCCTATAGCTTTGTTTGGCTGCCTAATAAATAACCAATATGCTAACCCATATCCTTCCAGTCAGGATATAACAAGTTTGTTTGGAGGTCTGGTTACAATATGATATTTTAAAAATAAGCTTCTAAAATTGAAATGGAACTTACATGCAGAAAAGTACACAAAATCGTAAGTGTAGGGCTCATATCCTAAAGTAAACAAACTCATGTAAACACCCCCAGGTCAAGCAATTACTAGCATTCCAGAAGCCCCTCTCAGGCCCCCTCCCAGTCACCATCCCCACCCTGTCCCTAAAGGCAACCACTATGATTTTAATCTTATGACCTCCATATTTTTATATATCTGATGGCCCAGATAATTATCTCTGGAGGCCAGAGTTAATCAGAAGCTGGAAGGATTTTTTCCCCATGAGTCATTCCTCGTAAGAATAGTTTATCAGCGAGGATGCTTCCAGCTGCAAGTAATAGAAACCTCAACACAAATGGCTTAAACAATAAGAAAATTTATGACCTCCATGTAAATGGAAGTCCTACCGTAGGGCAAGCTTCAGGGTTAATCGAAGTTTGCAGCTTGAGTCAACGAAGATTCATGTTCTTTCTATCTCTTTACTTGGTGTTTGCTTCATTCTCAGGCTGGTGGCAGGATAGGCTCAGCCGTCCTTTCTGTGGCTCTCTCTTTGGAGAGGAAACTTCTCCCAGAGGTCCCTCCACAGACGTCCCCTCACATTCCACTGGTAAGAACTGGATCACGTGTACAACCAGGGGCTGGGGTTATCCCAGTTGTCTTAGATTGATCATCTGGGGTGGGGTGGACATCGACAAGTCCACTCCCAAGCTTCCTACAGAAAGCCGTGTAATCGAATGGAAAATGTCTGATTTTATTTACAAACATGCTTTATATTATGGTAACAAGGGTTATAAGCAGTGGAGATTTGTGGCTGAAGATACTGTTGGGGATTCAAGATTAGAGGGAAGTAAGTAACTCTCTGTGAGGAAAGAATAAATTGACCGTGGCAAAATAAACACAGCAGCCCTTGCTCTGTCTCTCTCTGTCCTCTGAATGTCAACGATCCTTCCTCTCTCAATTGCCTGTTTGGGCACTAAGTCATAAACATGCTTTTTAAAAGTTATTGGGATAGGGTCTTTTACCAGTTGTGTTACGCACAGGACATAATGTTTCAGTGTACACTTAGGACAAATCCCAGCTCTTTACAAATCACATGGTGGCACGCAGTGCACATGGGGCATGCCGTTTAAATGCTACCAGGTGCGTGAGCCACGGCTCCTCAAAAGACTCCAGGTTCCTTCACTTACCTCGACAATAGCCAATAGCCACTCAGTTCCCCTAGATGTTTGAATATTCTCTCATGTTAAAATCCCAATTTTTTCGAAAGAATATAATAAATGAGAGTCATGGATATGGATATATGTATTAATATTCATTTTCTTAAGGTAGTTGGGAATGTGACATGTTATATGCCTTTTGTCAATGTGCTAGTCACGTATTATTAGAACACTGGAGGAATGCTTGTTGGAGGAATCTGTCACTGAAGAAGATCCAGGTAGGTAAGCTATGATCATTAGTGAAAAGCAATCAAAATATTGATAGATACAATAGTGCTGTTTTTGCGTTAAATGGTAAAATGTATATATCCATGGATGATAGGACAAATAGTAGGTAGGTTTCAAAGGTTAGGCATCACACTATAGATGTATATAATATTTTACATATATATGTGCATGTATACCAATAATTTTATATTTTTAAAAAAATAGGTCTTTAAATAATCATTCACAGTAGAATAATACACAACTGATACTATTCTCAGCACCAAAGGACGACTACAATGACAATTCCAATTGAAGAGTAAAAAATCCAGCATATACTTGAGAAAAATATTTACCACAAAACTGACATTCCTGTGGAAATTTTTCCTTACAAATGTTGTAATATTTTAATTGTACCATATTTATAAGATAATGTATCAGCACAGATATTATAAACATGATAATATCTAATATGTACAGTTCTAATATGATAAAGTACATCGATAACACACTTGATGGGCCTAAACCTCCCCAAGTTTCAGAAAATTTATTCTTTTTTACAAAGTAAAAATATAATATCCTGTGATCATCAATCATTTTTGTTGTTCTTACGATATCCAACAGCCATTCAACATCCTATGGGTGTTTAAATTTTCCTTCTTGTTAGAATTCCAATTCTTTCTTAAGAATAATGTAGGAGTCATATACATTTTATTATTCATTCTTACATCACCTGCAAATGTCTCTTTTATTTACAACCTAATACTAGCCCACTTTGCTGTTTTGGCCTGTTTGAACGAAGTTGACTATTTCATGATGTCAAGACCCAATACAGTCAAGGATCCTCTAATGAGGATCCTAAATGTTATGAAGAAGCCTCTGGTCATTTGCCCTGCAAAGGTCACATCAAGGTAGTAGAGACTTTAAGAGGGATGCTCTTTTTCTACCCCACCAGCAGAGGGCACATTTT
Source organism: Daubentonia madagascariensis (assembly GCA_023783475.1). Classification (NCBI taxonomy): domain Eukaryota; kingdom Metazoa; phylum Chordata; class Mammalia; order Primates; family Daubentoniidae; genus Daubentonia; species Daubentonia madagascariensis. The sequence continues at coordinate 5,360,562 of JAKFHU010001224.1, forward strand.
TCACTTCTTTTTTGTTATAACTACACCAACCAAGCAGTCCAGTGTATTCTGGGCATCTACTATGTGCAGGGCGTTGCACTGGGTATGGTGACAGAACATAAAGGAAGTATAGTGCCCCATCCCTGCCCTCAAAGAGACTCCAGTCTAGTTGGGAAGACTAACACACAAACTATTCAGGTGCCAAAGAATGAAATGGCATGAGTATGGCAGGCACCCAGAGAAGGGAGAATTCAGTTGAGGTAGATGGGAGCGATGTGAGGTTTCATGGAGAGAGTGAGGCTTGCGCTGGACTTTGAAGTCTGGGTAGGACTCAGCAAGACCAACATGGCCAATGTGCTGCCTGTCTACTGCTATGCTGTTCATGCCCACTGCAGGCATTGCCAGTAAATGCCAAGGCGGCTCTACTTCCTACTGAGTTCAGACCCAACGCAGTGCTGTGGGCAACCCAGACCAATCCACTGGCATCGAACTCAAGACGAAACCCATTGGTGGTAGGGATGGAGTAGGAGTGGGTGTTGGATATTGGCTTATGGAAAAGTACTCTCCAGGGTACAAGAGGTAGGAAGGAGCAAGGTGGAAGTAGAAGACGGAAGTGGCTGGCTGAGAGTAGGTTGTCTAGGTAATAAAATCTGATAGGTAGTATCGTGTCAAATCATAGAGGATATTGAAAACTAGGCAGTTCTCAAATAAAGAATGTGTTTAATAAAGAATAGCTTGGAAGGAATATGCATAGCAAATACGGAAAATGATATGGGTGCATCGGCTTAGAAAAAAATCAAATCTCATTTAGAAATAACCCAAACCTCTCAATAGACTTAAGAGTGATAATTCTCATGAACAAGGGATTTCTTAAGTCACCAGGCTGGGTTTATTTGAAAAGGATTATGCTACCAAAATAATTTCTACTTCCCAGGTACATAAGAAGAGATACACCAGCATTGGATCTGAGAGATTATCGGCAAACAAAATATCCAATTCTGCAGTGAAACAGGCCCCCTTTAGATCCTGCTGGTGGGACTGTAAATTGTGCCTCTCTTAGAAAGTGATTTGGAAAGTGGTCTAGAGCCTTAACAACATGCATATCCTTTGACCCAATAATTCCAGAGCAAGAAATTTATCCTTAGGGAAAAAAGCGAAGAGGCATAGAAAAGGCTTTCTGACAAAGATTTCTCTGCAAGGCTGCTTATAACAAATAGATTGTTAAAAGCCAAATAAAATTGCTAAAGAATCCCTGTACACTAATCTTAGCATTGGTAGGCTTATATTTGTAATTTATAGAATTTTATTTCTCTGAGTGCTACTTTCCTAAAATAGCATAAAATTGTATTCATGGAGACAGTATCATCTCTCATCTCTCTTAAAGTTATCAGGTTGGTGTTTTTTCCCTTAAGTTTTCTTCTGCGTTGTTTCTTCCTCTGACTTTTTTCTTCCTATTTGTTTTGGTCACTATCTTTCATGGGAAGGCTTTCAAAAAATGGGTGATAGTCTTTGGCTGTCCACTCATAGTTAACTGTTACACAAGGCACTAAAAACCTTTTTAGATGCTTTGCTTCAGCAGAGCTAGGAAATTGAAGGACTTCACTGTAGGGTGACCATGTGGAAGCCTCAAGATGTCAGTATCTGTAGACCTTTTTTCTTGCACTGGTCAGTTTCTCTAGAGAGGAATCTTCTTACTATCTGCCCAGGGCAGATAGTTACTATCTAACCTTGGCTGTTGGTGTCCGAGAAGCCAAGGAGTGGAAGGTCTCAGCAATTAGTATGAAATGCCACCTAATCCCCACTTTTAGTTCCATACTCACCACTGCCCTCACATCAAGGTCCTCTCAGGGTCGAATTTTCCCAGGATGAAACCTCTGTTTTTGTCAGAGAGGGAGAGGGGGAGTTGTCCACTTGTGCAGGGTAGGGATAGTGAGGAGGTGGCTGGGGGGGAGGGAAGAAGTCTAACTGAACTGTTTTCAAAACTGCTCTAAAACATCTACTCTCAGAGGTAAATAAATGGTGCTTCCCGTTCATGAGTTTTTCAGGGCTCTGTAGTATGATTTCATTCTTGTTGGCTTTCCCACCGCAGGCATTTAAATTTGTTTCCTATACTCTTATAAATTGATTGGACTTCCATCTTCCAAAACTTCTTTGGATCTTTTATCAGCTGAGGTGTACTCTCTCATTTTTGTCTTTGTAGATTTGTCTTTTTTTTATTCCTTACTCTCATCATTCTGTGCCTTTTAGAAAGGAGCAGAGATAAGTTTGTTCAAACTACTGTGTTCAATCAGAAACCCCTTACTATTTTTTTTAGGGTGGTCAAAGAATAATCTAAATATCAATCAACTATAAAATTCTATGAAACCAGAGCTGGGCACAGTGATGCATGGCTGTAGTTGCAACTACTCAGGAGGCTGAGGTGGGAAGATCAGTTGAGGCCAGGAGTTCAAGGCTGTCCTGCACTATTATCAGACCTGTGAATAGCCACGGCACTGCAGCCTGGACACCATAGCAAGACCTGGTCTCTTAAAAAAAAAATTCTGTGAAACCAATCTCCCATGCAGAAAAATTCTTACTTATGTAGATACTCCACTGTCCAGGAGAAGGAGCATGACTCCCCACTCCTTCAGTGTGGGATGTGCAGTGACTTTCTTCCATAGTGTGGAACAGTATGGAAAGTATAGTGGATAAACCTGATAAATACTACCTCAGCCAGGTGAACAAGGTCAACATCAACAGTCATAAATCATGTTGGTGGTATGTACCCTTGATATGATATGATGAAAATGGCAATCTACCTCTGTGGTCTTCCTCTCTCCAACCCATAACCTCAGTCTAATCATGAGAAAAACATCAGACAAATCCCAGTAGAGGACAGCCTACCTGACCATCCTACCTATCTTCTCAAAACTGTCAAGGTCATCAAAAACAAGGAGAGTCTGAGACACTATCACAGCAGAGAGGAACCTGAGAGAGACATGATGACAAGATGAATGTGCTGGAGGAGATCCTGGTACAGAAAAAAGACATTAGGTAACAACTAAGGAAATATGCATAAAGTATGGACTTCAATTAATAAACAATTAATAACCATGTAGCAATGTTGGCTCACTAATTGTAGCAAATGTACCATGCCAATGCATGATGTTCATAATAGGGGAAACTGGGTGCTGAGGTTATGGGAACTCTCTTTACTATCTACATAATAGTATGGCTATAGTTGTTCGTTCAGATACAGCACGATAAACCATACTGAATCAACCCAGTTCTCCCTATAGCCCAGCATAACTCGGGGCACCCTGAGGAATGCAGAAGACCCTTCCTTCAGAGGGCTTTTAGTTAATTAATGAAGACACTTAAATACACACACAAAGCATGTGATTATAGCATCTGCCCTGGTAACTGCTTTCCCTATGATCCCCTTCCCATTCAAGCCTGAGAATTATTGGGTCCCTATCCCCTTGATAGGACCAGAAGTGGACACTCTGATACTATCTGGCCAACCACATTCTCACTTGTAGGAATTAATTTCCATTAGAAGTTTGGACTGGAACCACTTAGATTCCTATTGGTGTCTGGTTCCTAGTCCTAGTTCCTCATGAGGCCCAGTTGTGCTTTCTACCCTTGTGTTCCATCAGATACTCATTCATTACTGATGCATAACAAGTTGATTTCTCTTTTACCTATGTTAGCTTAAATAGGTTTCTGTATCTTACTCTATGACAATAGTAAATGGTGTGGTTTTCTTCTTTCTTTCTTTTTTTTTTTTAGGTGCATCTCGCTCTGTTGCCCAGGCTATAATGCAGTGGCATCATCATAGCTCACTGCAACCTCCAACTCCTGGGCTCAAGTGAGCCTCCTGCCTCAGCCTCCCCATTAGCTTGGACTACAGGAGCACACCTCCACGCCTGGTAAATTTTTAAATATTTTTTATAGAGACTAGGTCTTGCTATATTGTTCAGGCTGGTCTCAAACTCCTGGTCTCAAGCAATCCTCCCACCTCAGCCTCCCAGAGTGCTGGGATTATAGGAGTGAGCCACTGCGCCCAGCCTGTAAATGTTTTTAAGGGAGGAATATTTCTTCTTCCCAGAGATACCGAGACTTGGCAGGGAATACCAAATGAATTTCTGCCCTGTAGGAGTTTAGTTATACTGTGGAAAGGCAGAACCTTTACAAGGACATTACCAAGGCAAGTGTTTTAGGGTCATATAAGTTGTAGAGACCATAGTAGTTGTGTGCCTTTCAGAAACTGAATTTGAACTAATTTAAGACAAAAGCAAATTTATTGACTCACATGAAAGGTCCAGAGGTAGAATGTAGCCTTAAACGAAGGTTAACAGAAATGTTCAAACATAAATACACTCGTTTACTTAGATGATCCAGTTTATAAGCAAATCAAATTATTTCCCCCAAATGTTCTCTACGACAACTGTTGGGTACATTCTTGTACCACACCTAAAAATGAAGAGGTAGCTGGGCGCAATGCTGTGTGCCTGCAGTTCCGACTACCTGGGAAGCCGAGGCGGGACGATCACTTGAGCCCAGAAGTTCGAGTCCAGCCTGGGCATAATAGCGAGACCATGTCTCTTAAAAAAGAAAAAAAAGAAGAGGAGGAGGAGGGGGAGCATAGCTTAGATGCCCTCTTGTCCTTTATAGAGTAAAACATAAGGCAAAGTAAGAGGGGCAAGATGAGGTCAGATGAGAGGGGGGAAAAATCCAAAATGAAAAAAATAGGATACAAAGGAAAAAAATGGGTCAGACTGGGAGTCTTGGAAAGCTCATTTTCCTGTGCCGTTCATGGCTTAGCCTCTCCCAATTCGATCTCTATTTGTCCCTGATTAGATTTCTTAGGCAATTAAATTAGAGTGTGCAGGTTTGTGAGATGATTTGTTTTTACTGTGAACATCATTCCATTTGTTCTATAAAATAATCCCACCTCCGTTTCTGAAAAACTGGAAAAAAACTGGAAAAAAGAAGGAAACTGAAATAAAGATGTTCAAAGTGTCTTTAAAGGAAAATGAAACCACCTGGGTTTTCTTGTGTTTCTTTTTAAAAATGATACACTTACACATATTGTTCCAGGTTAAATCTTACCCAAGACCCTAGACTGGTGAAGTTATGCAGACTTCTCATCTGTGCTACTTAAGGAGTTCTTCAGCGGTCCTCAATTCTTTATCCTTTATAGGCTGCCTCTTATCAGAAGTTCTTTCCAGCAACATAGTTCAAATCTAAATTATTATTAACTGGCTTCAAGAAACTGTTTTGCAAAGGATTTGAGATTCATTTCAAACCAGTTGTCTCTACTGAGACAAGTTTAAACCCTAGCTCTCCTCTTAGTAGCTCTGTGGCATCAGGCAAGTCAGGTGGCTCTCTGAGCCACTGGTAAGATTTGGATGCCCCCATCTACCTTGTAAGGATACCGTAAGAATAAGGATCAGCAATGTTTGTAAACTACCAAAGACACTGAATGGCACACAGTAGGTGTCATATAAATGACAGTATTACAACTGCATCCTCACAGTTCATCTGAAAAGCAACTCTAATCTCTTCCTAATGCTTCATAAAGTAATTTAGTTTTTGAAGTGCTGGTATATATGTGATTAAGCTGACTGGGCATTGAAGTACATAGTATAGGTAACTATTTAGCTAATTAATGTTAGATTTATGCTATCAATCACCAGCAATTTAACAGATTGTGTGGTTATTTCTTCCCTTAAATTTACATAATTGGAATCACAATCTTCTACCTGGAATCAAACCAGGATTTGTCAAGCACCTACCGAAATACTCAGGATCAGGGAAGTGCTGTGATAATGAACTTACTAGTATCGAAGATTAAACATTAGATCTACAACGCTGGTAACAAGAATGGGGCTCTCCTTTCCTGTTAGTAATCCTCAATTCCTGTGATAGTGAAATAACCAAGCCCTAATGAACGATCTCTCAACAGTAATCTGATAGAATGTTAGAAGGCTATCAGTATGTTTTAAAGGTAATTATAAAAATGGTTTATTTCCCTTGTTTTATTAACACAGTCACTAGAACTTCAATCTCAGTGTTTAATTTTCCCCAACAGTTTAGCTATTTCCAAGAAAAACAATCATTTGAAGACTGGCGTTGCAGATAACAAAACATTATTTATTACCTTGTATCGGCTTCTCTTCACCAGACAGTTTCAGCAAAAACAGACCCCCAAACCTGTCTAGTTAGTTCCCACTTCACATTCATTAATATGGCAAAAGACTTGGTTTTTTGCACCTCACGATTATAAAATGAGCAACTCACTTCAAGCGAACAGCAGTGACAAGAATCCTGAAGAACCACAGAACTCCCCATCAAGTTATACTACACATAATATTAGCACAGATACAGGTGACTTTCACGCTTCTCAAATTCTTTTCTTCCAAAACACCTGAGGATTACAGAGCCAACGCTTCTACTTAAAAGAACACATTTTAAAAAAATAACTGTAGTCAGGGCAAGAAAAGGAAAACAGTATCTTTATTGTGTGTAGTTCTAACAAACATTCATTGTGTGCACATTCCAACAGAAAGAGACAAAGATCTTTGTTCAAAATATGCTGAAATAAAATAGGTAAACAAACTCCATTACTGAATACCAAAAGGAATGTTAATATTACTAGTTCACAGTCGAGGGTGAAGTAAAAAGAACAGAAGTTAAATACTTGAAATAATGTTTTGCCCAAATAGCAAATGTAGGATACAGGCGTGGGCAAAGAGCAGCTACTAAAACTCATGAGTAAGATGCTGGATATAGGGTAGGTAACTTGACAAATACCTCTCTGCTTCTTTGGAACCTCCCTCCTAGATCACCCCCACAAATTCCAAACTTGGCTCTTATAGAGCACAACAGCCAAATGTGACTAAACTCCCCATTACTTCTGTGATATTTGGCAACAGAATGGGATGGCAAAAAAAAAACTGATTTCTTGTTGAGACAAGACATGTCTGAATCCATTTCTCCTGGGGTAGGAGGAAATGAACATTAATGTTCTCCATTTCAATCTCCTAAAATGGAATTTAACCAGATAGATATCACTTGAGATTTTAAAGCATGAGATACCATAAGTAATGATATACCTCGCCTGCAAAGCATTTTTCATTGCACCACATCGGAACTAAATGAGTATAAACTCAACAATGTTCTTATTTCACAACACATACATTTATGACAACTGCTTAAAGAACTTTACAGGCCTAAATCGTAGGTGCCAATGGAGTTTTGGTTTTGCTTAAGTGGTCACAAGGAGATCTAAACACAATATAAACTTTGACCCTGCCAATTTCTTATCTTTACAAACGTAGAAGTCATTTGGAAACCAAAACCAATTCCTAAGAGTCAGGGGCTAGGAAATTTTGGAAAACGGGCACTAATACCCTCTATTTTAGTGGTACAAAATTTCCCTCGTCTGCTCCTTCTGTGTTCACCAGCCATTATGTGTACAATATGGTGAGCAGCAGCAGCTAGTCTTCCTCAGGAATAAACAACCCAGCACCCCAGAGACCAGCTTCAGGGGGTACTGTCAGCCAACAGGGACTGGCTCTACTTGCTCTCCAGAGGGGTTTTCACAACCTACCAATGTCAAGACTGTTTGGAGAATTCAAGCCTGCTTCTTAAACAAAACTCCTTTTTGATGGATTTGGCTAGTGTACTGTATTACTTTATTGTTTAGAAAAAACTCTGCAAACTCTTACAGAAGATCTACCTTTCACCTGGCTGTTTTTGTAGGCAGCAGAATAATAGTACATGGACCCAAAAGTGGTTTTTATAATACAAAGTGACATCACATTAGCAGTAGTTCAAAAGAAGCCCTGTGTATTAGATGGATTTCATGGATGGCAGTGACAAAGTCTGAAAATTTTTTCCTACTGGCTCTCAGTAAAAACAAGTCTACATACAAACAGGAAAAGAAAACCAATATGAAGTAGAAAAACATACCTTTTCATTGGTTTTTAGCCTAAAAATATCAAAAACACCAATTTTACTTAAGACTATAGTTCTTTCACATTTCTTATAAGCCAGATGTTTTTCATTCAATTTCGGAGACTGCCAACACACTTTTACAATGGATTCAAGTTATCTTCTGGCTTAATTTTAGCTTGAATGTTCCCTTTCCAGCTCCTCAATGCTCCTTTGTTCTTTAATTTCTACCCCAATGTACTTCACATAATCGCACAACTTAATTATTACAGCAATTCTATATGAATCCTTATCCAAGGAACCCTTTCTTGCCTTTAAATGGAGGAGCATCAACTCACACCACTTTCATTACATAATAACCAAGACTTTTGTTCAATAAATTGTCTTAAAGTGGCATCTTATAATACAAACATTTTCTAAAGATAAAAGTTTTACTAAACCCATATCCCTGATAATAAAAGTCAGCCAGAAATCCCCTAAAATTACTCCAAAATATATGCAAGTGTGCAAGTACAAGGTTAATATTATTTAGATGAATTCTGAATTCATTCAACTGCTGAATCACAGGATACAAGACCTGGGTTGAACTTGTTCTTAAATAGTTTACATGGGCAGACACTGGTTTGCTGGGCAGTTTCCTGTCTCATCCAGTCCCTGGCAAGCTGGAAGGGAAAGAGGAGATACTGAGCAGCATCTATGGTCCTTTGTGAACTAAGATGCTCCCTGCTAGAAATGACAATGGCTCAGAAGCAGACTGGTAATCCTCAAAGGATGGGGAGAAAAATCACCACAGTTGCTGGCAGAAAATAGCCAGTGTACTATCTCCTCAGGTGCTTCCATGGGGGAAAAAATAAAGCCAAATATGCCAGAGAAATACCTGAACCAATAAGAAACAGTAACATAATTCTAAATAATAGCCTACTTCTCAAGGAAACACACATCCAAGAAAAAAAATACCTTTTTTTTTTTTATTCTCAATGAACGGAAAAACAGAACAAAACCACAAGTTGGAGCCGTGGAGGTAAAATACGACGAAATAGAAAACAGTCTCTTGTCACAATCATCCACTTTCAAATACCATTTTACGTGGAAGTTATTTTACTGGGGCAAACAGAGGGTCAAATTGGAGTCTCTTACTTTTGTAAAATATGGATCAAAAATTTGCTAATCAATAAATTAAAAAGCAGCAAAAATCCCTGGTAAAGCTCTACAGACTTAATTATACATTTATATTTTACCAATAAAAGGTAGCTAGGGGACAGAAAAGAGTTGGCTAGAAATGGTGCCAAACCAAAGTGAAAGCTGTGGTGCTTTTCCTAAACTCCTATCCTAAAGTAGTGTTTTTCAGTATTTTTCAAAAGAAAGATTATTCTGAATTCATCAGGGTTCTAACATTCCAGTTCATCCCTTCCTTTCCATGTCTCTGCCCACCCCCAAGAAATAACAGGGTAACATAGTTTTGCCCAGCACCGTTTGGGAAGCAAAGGGGCTGGACTTAGGGGGTGGGAAGACCTACCTGCTACACTAGCTTGGGAGGGAGGAGATGACCACACAATTCCTTGTAGTTTTAACAAATACAAACAAGGAACAAGATCATTTGGCAGTTATATTTTAAGTAATAAGTACACACCTTTATTTCATAATTAAACCCCTCATGATAAATAATAGAATTACATCAGAATTTAAAGAAAAATTTACTTAAAAGAAAAATGGAAAAAGAAAAGTTTCAACGCTAGACTGCTGCCCTGTTAAGAATGTCTAATGTGCATTCAAAGTATTGGAAAGCAGGCATTTTTACCAAAGAGCAATGTCACTAAACATATGAATTGTAATTATGAACAGAAAGTTTTGAAATGTAAGGGTACTCGTGGAGACCAGCGAAGAGAGTAAACACTGGCAAGGACACAGAACAGTGAGCAGGTGCTTTGGGCGTAAGGCTCTGAGAGATGAAGGACACTGGTCCAGATCTGAGGTGGATGTCTAATCAACCGTCTTGACTCCAAGGGGAAAGAATACAACTGGCAGGATTCAAGGGGAGGGCATTGCTGCAGCCCCCAACCAAGTCTCTAGTTTTCATTCCCAAGTGGATGTGTTTTCCAGACTTCATCAAGGCTTCCTCAGGAGGATTTGCTTTCCGACGTGTAGTAGCGGTACAGGAAACCTAAGAGAATAGCGCCTACAATGGGGAAAATCCAATATACCCAGCAACTAGAAGTAGGGAGAAAAAGAAATAAAGTTGTGAATATTTTATACCAAATGTTCACTACTTTCAGCATTTACATGATAATATTTATATGGGCAAAGAGTTTTGATTTACTTTTGGAAATCTAACTGCTTTTATCACACAGTAGTTGGAAAACATTATTTGGATTGGAGTATTTTTCAAAGTTCAAAAACAGAATGAATAGTATGATATCAAAAAAGATATACACATATATCTCTATATGTGTTTCTACAAAGACATATAGTGGTTAATCCTGGGTTATGGGATTATGGATAGTTTCACATATTTTTATTTGTGCTTTTGTTTTCCACATATTCTACGATTAACATTATATAAGTGCCATTTCATGTATGTATAGAAGTATATATATTTATCCCATTATAAATTTGGAAGCAGTAATATCTAATATGACTATCAGCAATATTCTATCTGTTTCACATGTATTTAAAAATTTAATCCTCATAAAAGTGCTATGAAATAGTGTTATAAAATAGGTACTAATATTATCCTCATCTCATACATAGGAAATATAAACTTTGCAGCTCAAATCACAAAGCTAGTAAGGGAGTCAGGCAGTCTGATTCAAAACCCATCCTCTTAAACGCTAGTTAAGCTTGGACACTAATAAGGAGACACACACCCACACACAGAGCATATAGATGGGTCTAACAGAGTTAAGCAAATGACAGTTGGCTTAAAAAATACTGCAAGAGACTATCCTTAGGAGTTTCAGAAAAGTAATCATTCACCTTAAAATAATTCTTCTTCTTTGATAGAGCTTATTAGCACACTAGTTTTAAGGTGTAATTCTTCTATGATCCAAATGACCTGCTGCCCTTCTACTTAAAACACATGTAGTCTTGGTATTAAAAGGTTCGAAGCCAATAAAACCAACTGAGGTCTATAATAAAAATGATTCTCTTGCCTAAACATGCCTAGCGCTTAAGTATGGCAGAAAGCTACTCTGGACAAGTTTAGAATGACAGCCAGGTAGCTTTGTTTTAAAAAAACAGGCAAGATGACACATGGGAACTTTGAATTAATCTCCCCATAAGAGTAATGAATTCAGACTTCTTGAAGAGCAACCACAAAAGACTAGAGAATCCAAAAGTAGGATCCTTGAGAAAACAGTGAAGAAGAAAAATTCTTCAGTACAAAAGACTGAGAATGGTTAACCACTAATCCTCATGATCTTTCCTAATACTTAACTGAACCAGAGGAAACACATTTATACTGCACCAAAAGAGATTTAGGTTCAACAGTAACTTCATGCCATAAGACAGAATTTTCTTCTTGGAGATTCATTCATGTTACTGCATGTTTGTGACTCATTTATTTTTACTGCTTTGTAGTATTCCAATGTATGAATAAACCACAATTTATTAATTCATTTTATTAATGAATAGATAATTAGGGTTGTTTCCAATGCTTGAATATCTTGAATAACGCTACTATGAACATTCTCACACATATTTACCGGTATACTTGTGCACACATTTCTATTGCATATATCCTTAGGAATTGCTGGGTCAAAAGTTATTCATATTGTCAAATTTACTAGATAATACCAAATTGTTTTCCAAAGTGGATTATACCCATTTACATTACCTTAGGAGTGCATAAGAGGATTGGTGATCCACTTCCTAACCAACTCTTATTTGCAGAACTTAAAATTTTTGCCAATCTTGTAGGTATAAAACATACCTACGATTTTAATTCATATCTCTCTGGGGATGAATGAGATTAAACCTTTTTTCTATATGCTTATATAATATTTGTGTTTCCTCTCCTATCAAGTGCTTAAATCTTTTTCTCATATTCCACTGAGTTATTTTTAAAAAACTGATCTGTCAGAATTCTTTATGTATTCTGCATAATAATCTTAATCAGCTTTATGTTTAGCATAAGTCTATTGCAAGTTTGTGGCTTGTATTTTCAAATTCTTTATGCAGCATTTGGCTGACTATAGTCCTTAATATCAAGGAAACTGAATTTACTAATAGTGTGCACTTTTTTATGCTTTGTCCATTACTTGAAATAAAAGACCTGATATTTTATTGGAAAAAAAGATGTAATTTTCTCCCTTTCTCTGTAATACTTTGAGATGTCCAAAAGATAGAAGAGCTAGCTCTACATAATCTCTACAAAGATTTTTCACAAGCCAAAAGATTCCACAGTCATCTCAAGTAGAGGCATTTAAGGGATGGTAATTTATACTTTTCAGAGCTAATACTACTGAATTACTAATATCACTATAAAGGATATACTGTAAGTAAACCTCTGAGAAAATCCAAACTCCTAAATATGACTATAATAATTTTTTCTTCTGTTAAAATGTAATAATAGCACCTACCTTACAAAATGGTTGTGAGGAGTAAATGAGATTAAGTTTTGGTGGAATCACATAGCTGAGCTGAGCTGCAGAGACTGGGGGATTGATTTAATAGTAGTTACCTGTCCATGCATAATGGATAGCAATCTTAGTGTGGTAACAATTTATGTCACAACAAGATTTAATAATTACTCAAGGCATGAACCTTTCAGATCATTCAAAATGGCTGAAACCGTAAAAACTCATTTTGGTAAAGTCAAGGAACTACCGAATTTGCAATGATTTTGGCCAAAAAAGAATCAGCTGTCAAACTGTACTCATAAATTATATTATACATGTATATTTACAGAAGAACCTCTTGCCAGACATTATGTTGAGTATAAGGAAGTCAGTTAAGGAGATACTAACCTTTTGCACGTATTATTTTTCGAAGGGTCCTGAAGATGACACGTATTCAAAAATAACAAACAAACAAAAAGAAGATTAACATAGCACACATAAATCTTCTTTATATACTTTATAAACTCTGTAGCTGATAACAGAACTTCATCTTTCATGCGTTTTGATGTTTATAAATCTATAAGCAATGGGTGGACTGGGAATTTTATTTCTGATAACAGCAGTACTCCCTAGTGAAGAACCACTAATGAAAGCAAAGAAATGACCTAAACTTTTTCAGATGTGAAAAAATGCTTATGATATAAAGTATATTGAAATGGACTAATTTGCAGTCACAATGCTATGCCTGGTTCAGCCGGGCTTGCCACTGGCAGTAGCTAACATCACATTTTCTGAAAACATTTTAAAAAGCCGAAAAAAGTCTTCTCTTTTAACATACAGATCAACTGTGAAATGCTCTAGATCATGCAGGTGATCACTTTATGGATCATAGAAATGAACTGGTTTACTCTTTGAAATGTTTGTAATTATGACTAGAGACCTTAGGGTTTATTTCATAATGAAAAGGGAAAGAATGGAGTTAAGGGAAAGAAAGTGCCAAAATAATCTTCAAAAATAAATTCTGGCAATAAAAAGTAATGAAGCTGGGTGCGGTGGCTCATGCCCGTAATCCTAGCATTCTGGGAGGCCAAGGTGGGAGGATTGCTTGAGCTCAGAAGTTCGAGACCAGCCTGAGCAAGACTAAGACCCCATCTCTACTATAAAAAATAGAAAAATTAGCCAGGTGTCGTGGCGCATGCCTGTGGTCCCAGCTACTCCGGAGGCTGAAGCAGGAAGATCACTTGAGCCCAGGAGTTTGAGGCTGCAATGAGCTATGATGATGCCACTGCACTCTACCCGGAGCAACAGAGCAAGACTTTGCCTCAAAAAAAAGCAATCAAGTACTGATTATATGCTACAACATGGATGAACCTTCAAAACATTATGCTAAGTGAAAGATGCCAGACACAAAAGACCACATATTATATATGTCTGTTTATATGAAATCTCCAGAATAGGACAATTAATAGAGGCAGAAAGTAGATTAGTGGTTGCCTAGGGCTGGGGGCAGAGGAGGAGTGGTGGGGAAATGGAAAGTAACTGCTAATGGGTATGGGGTTTCTTTCTGGAGTGATGAAATTGTTCTAAAATTGATGTGATTATATTTGCACAGTTCTGTAAATATACTAAAAATCACTGACTCATACATTTTAAATAGGCGAATTGTATGGTATGAGACTTGTATCTCAATAAACCTATTATTAAAAATTTTAAAACTCATTTTAAGTAAATATCAAATGAAGTTACTGATTCCATGAGTTAGCTGTATAATGCAGAAGGCTTGCAAACTTACTGCCAGAGGACAATAACCCATTAGCATAGGTTGCTGCTGCCCAAAATATCATCTTTGCCAATATGTAGAAGTATAGCAGGCTATGAACACAGAATATCAACTCTGCCTAACCACAGTTTTCAATAATCTCCAAGAACTTCCAGAAACCATACATACTGGCCCAGATATACTTTAGAGCAGTCTGTGAAATGAGTTTTAATCTCATATATCCAAAACACTTTCTTGCAAATGAATACACGACCTAAACTGGAAAGAAATTAGCCTATAGGCAAGTAAAACTTCAAATAAAACTTTTGGACAAACCATATATTAATATATTACTATACTTCTTCAGGACCTTGATGATTATAATCTGGGACATTTCTGCTAGACTAGTAAGCATCCATCTAATTAAAACATGTTACAGCTCAATCTTTGAGAAATACAACAAATGTTACTATCTTACAGATGTGGAAGGTGGTAGTGGCGGCAATGGTGGCGAGTGCATCGAATTAATTTATAATGTTGCCCTTTTAAATATTCCACTATAGTAGCCAAGAAATAATTGAATTCCATCAAGAAAATGTCCATGGTCTTTTATGCTTTATCCACATATATACAATGATTTACAGAACAAAATATGTAGTTACTATTTAAAAAAAAAAAAGTAGGATAATTTGAAAGTCTTATACAAGAGCACCACTGCATAATATATGTATTACGGTTTAATCTATGACTACATTAAAAGTTATATACTGCATATAAATGGATTCTCTAGATCTCAAAGCTTTTAGCCTCTTTTACAACCAAAAGCCCTAGATGCATGCTAAGTAGATTGAGCCTTGGACAATGTGATAAGCAACAGAGAGAAGAAAGAGAAAGAACAGAGAGAACCAAGAGCATAATATGCTGAAATTGTAATGGTTTCTAATAAACAATAAATAACTAAAAGTATGTACGGTGTTTTATGAACTAAGTACTGCAAAGTGCCCATCTTTTAAGATTAATTCATCCCAGGAGGCAAAAAAGACCAATTGTCTAACACATTAGAGGAACACGAAGAGAAAGAAACATACATTCCCTTTAGGATACTGACAGCCAAGTAACTGCCAAACTACAGTGACCCCACTTTTAATCAACCACAATATAATGAAAGAGATGTTTAAGGCAAAGCTCTTAGCAGCCAAGTCCCTCAGCCAAGTTTGGAAAGAAGCCAAATAAGTTATTTTTAATTTTATAAAACTGAAAAGAAAAAAGTTCTATTAACACATAACGTTCCTTCACCTCCACCCTTCCTCTACGTTCCTGTACAGTTGCCCAATCCTCATTTCCACAGCTAAATACTGTGCTAAATCTAATGGATGCTTAAGTGAAATTCCTACAGTTTATAGCTGACTTTAATTTACCCCTCTGGGTGTTCAGGCATATGTGGCTGGTTATGTTCATGCCCAGACTTTAATGCTGTCAACTTCTGGCATGGGAAGTAGTAATTGCAATTCTGTGATTTTAGTTAAAAGAGAGCAGATCAAATCCAAAGTCCTTCCAGCATAAGCCCTACTAAGTAATTAATATGCATGTTTCTTTATTCTCCAAGGAGTTTGGAATATACTTGCAAATAACAAAATTAACTTTAACTCAAAGCTAATAGAAATTAACTGTTTAAATAAAACTAGTTCCTAAAGTTCAAGGTTCATTAAGGCTTTAATTCCCCATTAAAATAAATAAGGAAATAAATGCATTTATATACATATAAACAGTAAAGATGGGCTTTGTAGGGTAAAAGGAAATATTTTATAATACCTGAGTAAACTTTTTATAAAGCCGCTCATAACTTAATTTATGTCTAATATCTTCAAGCCCAATGCTATAAATAATTTCCTCATTTATAAAATGAAAGGCTCAGATCAGATGAACTTGAATTCTAAAGTCATATTCTATTATCTCAACACAATTTTCTGGGCCAAGGGCATTTAGCAAAACCTACAAGAACAGCCTTCGAAAGGGTAGAGAAAAGGAAACACCATTCTCTCATGTCTACGAAGATCGAAGGAGCACATGTAGATTACACTGTCTTCCACCAGCTATATAAAGGAGTGTTTTTCCAGATACCCTTCCGAGAGGTACTGCACCATAAATAAGTACTGACTCGATCTGATGTGGTTAAAAGAACAACAAAGAAATGTCACAATTGGCAACCACATGGAAAGGGACTTAGGGGTCAGTAGGAGTGGTTCACTATGAATTCTGTTTGTGAGAAAACATGAGAGAAGAGTACAGACTTAAGCAATGTGGTATACTCTGTCATCAGGACATAAATGTAGGAAAAAATGAGCCAGAATTATGATTACAATGCATTAAAACATATAGACAGGGCATTATATACCTTCATCTATGTAGTTTATATTTAGGCTTTGAAAGGCTTAAATAAAAGGCAAACATAAGGTATATGAAGACCTTCTGTTTTAATTCCTAAATTGAATGTTTATGATTCCAAGAGGATTCTAAGTATTTAAACCTGGAGAAAATAGATTTTAAGCCACAGGACACCTTCAGGAAATTTAATGGGTATTTGGATTATAACACTTTGGTATCTCTCTGGCCAGTAACTTATAAAAACATCTTGGAAACATTTGGCTTCAAATACTACTGGAAAGGATTTCCCCCCCACACCCCAATAATACCATGAATCTTACAGCATGAGCTACCTATATGAATTTTAATATTAGGTTCATCTTACCACCTAAAATCTTTGAGTACTGAAGGTACACGATTTCAACATTTCATAGTCCCAACTATGACATGACATGGTCATGTGGTGTGGATCTTTATACAAGTCACTGAAAACCATTTCTTTCTGGATGAGAACACAGTTTAAAAATTACTGCCTTGCAAAGCATATATCCCTAGAGCCAGCCCAGTTACGTAAAAAATATTTCCCTGTAGATAAGGCAAAATTCAAAGATGAAAAACACCCCCTAAAACAAATTGCTATACAACTATCTTTCAAACTTATTTATGATAACATATACAACACATCACAGAAGAAAAAAATTTAAAACACTCACAGAAATGATCTCTACTGAGATCTGAGAAGTGAAAAACTTGTTATAATAGTGGAGGACTGATTTGAAAAGGATGTTACCTTGCCCTTGTGATCCCTTGTTTTGCAAAACTACACATCATTTCTAAATAGAGCTTTACCAATAGAAGACACTAATCTTTGAGAGCCCTCAGCAGAGGGTATTTTGTCCTTCAAGAGTGATTTTGCCATTACATTCTATGCTTTAAAAGATTATGTTAAAAATACAATGTTAGACAAAAACAGGGAAAAATAAAACAACCAGACAAAATTCAACAGTCAATGCTCATCTAAAGGGCATCTGCATCCCCATTCCAAACTTTAATAAACTAGGTAGAAGGTATGATAGGGATATTAAATAATCTTTAAAAGTATATTTTAGCTTAATGTAACCAACTAACTACATTATACATAATTATACACAATGTATTCTTTTTAGTTTCTCTCCCATAAAAGAGGAGGTAAACTGTATACATACTGTGTGTATAATATACTGTGTATATAATACATTATATAACAGAAAACTGTATGTATAAATCATCTGGGAGAAAAAAATGTATCTGCCTTCAAATGCAATTTATAGATTGCTTCTAACATACATGGAATTTACTAGATTTCAAAAGTTTCTTAAGTTTAAAAAACATGCTAGTTCAGCCTCTACGGAGACAATTTTGCTTTAAAAAGCAGATCAAATTCTGTTACAACAAATGTTATCACATCAGAACTTTTTTCTAAGGAATACTAAATATCTATTTAAAATAATGAGGAAGATATTTATGAATTAACAAGAAATAACAAATAATAAAATTTTTAAGTAAAGAGAAACAAGGTGAAGAATAGGATGTATGAGGCTTTATTTAAAGGAAGGGGTGGTCTGCCTGTCTACCTGTCCATCTGTCCATCTATCCATCCATCCTTATGTATCCATGGAATCTCTTTGGAAGAGTAAACAAGAAAATGATAGCTAGTTACCTTCAGGGACAGGGAACTAAGAGACTGAGAATTAGGGATGGGAGGGAACCTTTTTTGATAGCATACTTTTTTGAACAATCTGATTTTTTCTTTTACCACGTACACTGTATGTATACTACCTATTCAAAAAAAATTAATGGGGAAATGGTTAAGTTATCGGATCTAGCTGACTACTAGATTTGACTAGTTAAGCAGTTGAACTGTCACCTAGATAATATCTGGTGAATAAACGAATGAAATGGTGCCCACTTTTTTGGTCAGGTTAGGATTCCTATGTACTTTATCTCCTGAACTGATGGCAGACTGAGTGAGAAAACAGCTAACCAAGAAGTAAATACATAACCAAAAGAGAGAATTCATGGACCACAAATGTTTGTAGCTTATTGGATAAAGAGCAGACAGGCAGGCTAACTGGCATAGATAGCACTAAGTCTGTTTCTAAGGTGAGTTTCCACAACCAAAAGCAAACCAGAAAAATGTTAAGTCAAATATGAATAGAAGACTGATGGCTCTCAGCATGAGGGTTAATCCAGCAAGGAAGAGATTCACAAAGACAAAATGGTTTTTAATTCTATTTAGTTACTTTTGATTGAAGCAGGTTAAGAAAAACATGTTACTAGTTCTTTAAGTCTCTAAGCTTTTAAGTTTTAGTATTGTAATAGTTCAGGGCCTTCAACTCAAGTGCTATCCATCTAACAATAAAACAACGGTGACCATTATTTACCAGTGTTGTAAAAGCAATATGATAGGTGGTTTCCAAAAGAACTGGGAAATGGTTCCTGACTTATACTGGAATAGCAACACTTTGGGTGTTTCGGTGCGGGGGGGCAAGAGGAGGACAGTTCAGACAAGGAGTAGATGGGGCTGTGGAAGTGGGAGGGAAGTGGAGACACAGGGGAGAAAAAGGAGAATGGAGATGAAAACTGTCCCACCACAAGGCTGAAGATACCTCTTAATTAGACTTAAAAAAAAAATTACTTCATAGAGCTTCAGAAACCCTGACCCAAGAGAAAGGAAACAATGAAATGAACTTCACTTCCATTACTTGATGGTGAATGTTTAAACCAGAGATAGAAAAATGAAGAAAAGAGACACCTACATCCTAGACACCAAGTGCCTATTTAAACCTCCATAAGAAATAAACCTGAGGGATCAAGAACTTCTTCCTGGAACTGAAATCAGATTGGAATACAGCTCTATGAAAACCTATGTAGGTGGTCTTGAAAATTTTCCAAAAGGCTTTTCTTGCCTGATGTGTCTGAAGTATAGCAGTGACTGGAAACACACAATAGCCAGGTTCTCTACTTAATGAAGACATGTTCCTTGGGAACAGTGACATGAGGAAAACAGAGGATTGAAAACACTGCCTTTAGTCACTCTTCAACCCAGGCAGGCGCTAAACTACATTTGGAGACTTCTGAATTATTACAGAACTTGGTGAGCTGAAATGGTTTCTTTTTCTATATTTCTTACAAAAAATCAAAGGTGCAACAGTTTTAATTCAAGTAAGAAATCTCTAATTAATTCTTTGGCCTATAGAAGGCAGACAATGCTTTCCACAGAAGAGAATTAAATTTTCCTAAGTTTTCAAACGAAAAGATGGGCGTATCATTTGGCAAAAAGTTTGGGCTTCGCTACGTATTTCTCATCTGGATTACTTAAAATGCAAATTCCCAAGCCCCATCTCCAGAGATTCTAAATCAGCAGTAGTGAAAGCTCAGGAAATATACATTTCATGTATTTTCAAGTACATAGCAAGGGATTCCAATTTAGCTGGTATAAGAATAGAATTTGAGGAACACTGTTCTACATTCCTGAGAATGGTCCTAATTGTACTACCAAGAAAGAAAAACAGTAACAAGAAGCAATTTGTAGACTTCTAGACATTATAATTGCAAAAATATTTTTCTATTGTTTTAATACAAAGGGTGCCCTCATGGTTGCTGTGCAGAAATCGGTTATGGCTCCTCGATACAAGGGGCATCTCTTATACAAATGGAAATATCCCTTGAATCAAATGTTGACCTCTGAGTGTGATATTTTCTGGACATGTTTGGTATACTAATCAAGGCCATGCTTATTTCAAATTTTACCTTAATAACCCAAGTGAGGATTCAAGAATGGGTAGTACGTATGTTAGGAGAGGAAGATAAACAAACCAACAGTACTTACAAAGTGTTTAAAAAACTATTTCATTCCCCTGTCATAAACAATTCAATAGTTCAGAGTAGTAGAATCTAGCAAGACGCAAGAGTTAATTTACACAAACACTCTGGATTGAAGGGTAACACATGGCAGACACTGTCAAACAAACAATCTCTTGAGTTGATAGAATTCTTGTGTCTTGGCCAACTTTAACTGCTGTGTCAAACCAGTTCAGTAATTCTGACTCAATGAGGAATGGGAGGGAAGTAAGCAGCTAGAAGGAGGAAAAGGGGAGGGAGGCAGAATTGCTTCCATATTTTCTAAGTAGCACCTGAACTGCTTTCCCTTTAAACTAGAGGGCACAGCTTGGGCAAGACAGCAAGACCCCATCTCTATAAAAATTAGCCGGGCATGGCGATGCACGCCTGTAGTACCAGTTACTTGGGAGGCTGAGGCAGGAGGATCGCTTGAGCCCAGGAGTTTGAGGTTGCAGTGAGCTATGATGACGCCACTGCACTCTAGCCTGGGCAACAGAGCAAGACCTTGTCTCAAAATAAATAAATAAATAAATAAACAAATAAATAAATTAGGGGGCAGTGTAACAGCTATCTGAAGAACAGAAGTCAAGGAAAACTTTAAGGGAATAAGGAAGATGAACCACTCAGCTTGTGGGAAGCAGAAAAGGCTTTCATATATTCTTCCTGGTACATAACGCAGTGCACATTGAGGTTTTCAAATACTCAAATACTTAATCTTTTGTTTTCCCCATATCACTGAGTAACCGGGAAGTATGTGGGCCTAACTGAGCCTCCAGGATAAAAGAATTAAATTTGGGAAATAGGGACAGAAAGGCCTTTGTATTACAGATAAATAAGATAACTAAACTTGTATAAAAAAAAAAAAAAAACCCACAACTCTCCAATTCTTTTTCCAAAACAGAATCAATTATTATCACTTGTTCTATATTACGTAAGAGTAAGACACTTTTCTATAACTGAACCCATAAACTAACTTCTTTCAAAACCATATGGGGCATGTCTTTGGAGTTTCAATTTTTTGAAAAAGCATATAGAACCATTAACAAAATATTTCCTACTGTTCAAGACTCAGCTATTCTTTTTTCCTGGGATGGCACAGAGTCCAAATTCCTGAAAAATAGGATTTTTGCTTGGGGAAAAAGTAAACATTTTTAAATTTCTCTTAAGATAATTTTTTTAAAAAGAAATTCTACTTGAGTAAACAGAAATATAAACAATTAAAACACATAAGACAAGTTGACGACTTCTTACCTTGCTACCACTTTCAGGTTTAAGGTCACTCTGCTCAAAAGAGGAAGATAAATAATATTTTAAGATATATCCAAATCAATTCTTACTTTGTGCTTGTTTCTAACCTTGGAACATGAGACTATATTCTAGTGACAGTGAATTCCCTGGGACACTTCTGGGTCTTTAGGAGGGTACTAAACCCCACTCTGAGTACATCAGGGTTCCTTGTTGGAATGGTATGTATGTATGGTTTAAAATGTCCATAGTTACTACCTTTAGCAAGGAACTTGCAAGAACTCCCAAACCACTATTTTAGATAGAGATGTTATTAATTGCATTACAAAAACACATCAGTCAATAAAAATAATAATCCCAAATCAAGTCCCTCAGCTTTTCAGAGATACACACATGCTACTTGGCCACCAAGAGGCTATATCTTAGCATAGTAAGGCTAGATGATTTTAGAGAAAATTTAGCCTGATGGCTGGGTAGAATGAATTTCCATTTTAATAATTCATTCCCTCATCCTGTTCTGTGACTGTTCAGTAGTTTTCTCTGCATAAGCTCTCCTAGCTCTGATAGTTCTTACCGGATGGATATCACCAATATAGTACTGCTTTAACATTTCTCTGGCATCAGAGGAGTGGCCTACATCTTCAAAGCTTTCACTTGCATCTGCACCAGCTTGTTCCAGCAGAACCTCTTCTCCGCCAGGATGCTATAAGGAAAAGATATTTACTGAACAGAGAGTTCTCTGAAAAGCAAGCCAATAAGTTATTTTCTCACCCCATTTTCCTTTCTCTTTTCTCCCTTTAATGGGAATAATGGAACAAACTGGCAACATGTGCCACCTGACAGTATGCAATGGGAAGAACACAGCATAACTTCTGTTATATTCTAGCCAAAAATGCATAATATGGGGATTATTGTGAGGAAACCTAGGATAACTAAAAATTGAGAAATACTCTACAAAATCTCTGTGGGCAGGACTGACCTGTGATCTCCAAAGATATCAAGGTCATGAAAGTCAAGGAAAGACTGCAGAAACGGTTCCAGATTGAAGGAGGCTGGAGAGACATGACAACTGGGAACAACATGTGATCCTGGGTTGGTTCCTTTTGCCAACATTATTGAGACAGCTGCAGAAACCCAAATGGGGACTCTGGGCAAAGGATATATGGAATTCTTTATTTTACTCTTGCAATTTTTCTGTAAGTTTGAAATTGTTTCAAAATAAAAGCTTAACTAAATAAATAAGTAGTACCAGAGGAAGCAGATTCTATAACTATAAAGCTATGTGACCCTGGACAAGTTATTAAAAAATTGAGATGTCTTTGTTTCTTTATTTATAAGATGGAGATAATAAGAATACTTATCTTGACAACTATTGTGCGTATTAAATAAGGACGTAAAACACTTTGTGCTCCAGAAGAGCCAGGTACAATAGGTATAATATGCTACCATCTATGATTTTAAAAAGCAGATATTAATAGATACACACAGGCTTACATATGCATAAAATACCCCTAGAAATGTTGAAGAGAACCTGATGGCTGGGAGACAAGGTGGGAAGGAAGACTTCACTGTATACTCTTTTGAAATTGTTTTACCAAGTAAAGCATTACCTACTTAGAAAATAAATTGTTTTTCAAAATTACATTTAGCATAGTGCTTGACTTAAATACTCAATAAACATTTACTTATAATTAGCAAATTTAGAATTTACATTATTCAACATATCCAAATTTATATTTTGGAAATACTAAGTAATGGTTTTCACTTAGTTACTTTTTCCTAACAACCATTTAAGAGGGAATAATATCATTCCTATTTTAAATATTAATTCATCTGAAGTACAAAAACTCTTAAGTGTAACTGCTCAGTCATAGTCACTTGCCTATGAGCTCCCTGAGGATAAGGAAAACTTCTATTTTTGTCTCCTAAAAGGTCTCCACCCAGCAAGTGGGTCTCACATCCCAGTATTTCAGCATGCTGTTTTAAAGCAAAAGTAAGACAGTAACCACTCGTTTTTAGATCTGAAACCTCAGATGTGTTTTTTGTCATGGAACTAAGTCATTAGTTCTGAAATTATGTCCCAATTTTCTCTATGCACCTCAGCTATGGAAGACATTTTTTTCCTTATGACATATCCCAACTATTATGTTTCCTTTCAGAGTAAAAGGACAACAAAACTTCTTAGCAGCTTGAGACATTTCAGGGAAGGACTGACTTCCTACATAGCTCTTTCTACAAAGTACTTTCACTTTCATCCACCTCTCTAAATGAATACACAAGAGAAAGCACAACACTATTCTTTTTATAACTTTCTTTACAAAAGTAATAATTTTCATTACCAAAAAAAGTAAAAATTATATTAATATATTCACTGTGATAAATTTGGAAAAAACAAGAATAAAGAATCAACTATAGGCCGGGTGCGGTGGCTCATGCCTGTAATCCTAGCACTCTGGGAGGCCGAGGCAGGAGGACTGCTTGAGCTCAAGAGTTTGAGACCAGCCCGAGCAACAGTGAGACCCCCCCCATCTCTACTAAAAATAGAAATATTAGCTGGGTGTGGTGGCACGTGCCTGTAGTCCCAGCTACTTGGGAGGCTGAGGCAGAATGATTGCTTGAGCCCAGGAGTTTGAGGTTGTAGTGAGCTACGATGATGCCACTGCCCCCTACCCAAGGGTGACAGAGCGAGACTCTGTCTCAAAAAACAACAAAAAAAAGAAACTACAGTCCTGTAACAGAAATAAGTACACATAACAATTTGGTACATAAAATTCCATTGCTTGTCCTGTGCATTCTTGCAATTATTCCAATCATTGTTCTACAATTTCTACTGTGGCTGTACTACTATTTTATGTAGTAGGCAGTGATAAATAAAAGTTTTTGTGTTCTTACGAAAGTGAATTCATACAGTACATGTTTTATAGCTTGCTTTTTTTCACTGAAGGGGGATCAGAGTGGTCCCCAAAAACCCTCGGTTTAGTTAACTCTCACTCTAAAATGTGGTCTTAATAGAGATGGCTTAGAACAAGCAAAAAGATGTCAGGGAACAACTCTTGGTTTCTGTTTTAGAACTCTATAATCTTCAGATATTGTTATTTTAAATCAAATGGATGCAGGGCTGCAGTGGGCCTCCTGCAAC
The DNA here is from genome assembly GCA_023783475.1 of Daubentonia madagascariensis. NCBI lineage: Eukaryota > Metazoa > Chordata > Mammalia > Primates > Daubentoniidae > Daubentonia > Daubentonia madagascariensis. The sequence continues at coordinate 5,385,427 of JAKFHU010001224.1, forward strand.
CCAGCTGAAAGCAATGCACTAGGCCCAAAGCCACAGCAGAGGCCCAGGCCAGTCCTAAGCCAAGAGAATGCCCAGGCTGAGGGGCATGAGAAAGCCTTGAGGGGGAACCCAAAGAAGAGCCCCAGCGCCCAGGTAGGAGCCAGGCTAGCTCTCAGTGAAGATGGTGGGTAGGGGCTGGTGGTCGGTGACTCCAAGTCAGCCTCCAGATAGTCCTGCCATATTTATCATCACCTTCTTCTCAGGCATGATCTGCCACTATGTGTTCATCCTGCTGCAGAGCGACAAGAAGCTCATCCAGGAGCAGTATTTGACAGTTAAGTCCTAATCTGAAGCAGAGTCTTCAGGGAAAATGGAAATTACCTTCCCAAAAAGGCTTTCTTGACATGAAAATATTACTTCCACAACCCAGAGGATGGGTTTTTCAAAAAACTAAAAGGAAAACAGTGCCACTTTCTCCCACTATGTTCTTAGACCTGATGAAAGGGAATGTAACAAATGTCCTCCCTGTGATTCCTACTGGTGCATTAATCAACATGACATTCTTAGGCTTTGTTACAACCAAAGTTCTATTTCCACTGACCCTCTGTTTTAAGCTGCAAAAGGAATCAAACTACCCATATTAAAAGCATCCTGGGTGAGTTCTGCAATGTATTTGGTCCTTAAAGCATTTACTTTCTGATCCTGGGACAAGATAATGGCCATGATCAATAAGGAATGAGGCAAGAGCAGATGACTGGAGCAGCCAAGGCCATGCCGCAGATAACAACAAAGCTTCTAAGACAAAATGGGAAGTTTTGAAGCTAATAAATCGCCAGTGGGCACCAGATGATGTCAAAGAAGAGCTATGGGCAAAGAAAAGACCTCCACATTGAAGGCATGTTCAAAAAGGAATTACAGAACTCATTTTTTTGAAGACCAAGCACAGATTTGTACTACCAGAACTCAGAGTAGCCCTTAACTTGCTAATGTTTGTTTGAGCTGGAGCCACTCAGAAGAAAAAGAAAGATGCATGAGCTGGTGGGCATGCAGCAAGCATCATTCTTATTGGAGCCAGATTCCCCTTTATGCCTGAAACTAGAGGAAATGAGGAGTATGTGTTGGGTGACTTGCAGGGAAAGAGCGATGTAAAAAATATTTTCAATTTTCCTTCTGGTGACTCTAGAAATGAAAAGCAGACAAGGGGGGAAAACTCAAGCTAGTCATAATATACAAAAACTTACCAAAAATTCATTCTTTGGAAAAAGCACTGTGGATTATAACTAATTATCATGTGCAGTCTTTTTTTTTTTTTTTTTTAAACAGACAGGGTCTCACTGTCACCCAGGCTGGAGTGCAGTGGCACAATCATAGCTAACTGCAGCCTCAAACTCCTGAGCTCAAGGGATCCTCTAGCCTCAGCCTCCCAAGCGGCTGGGACTACAGGCATGTGCCACCATACCTGGCTAGTCAGTCTGACTTTTAACCACAGTAACCTCCTGTTTTCTTGGGCTCCAAATACCCTGCATTTTTACATTTAATTGTGTTAGTATTTATATAACTTTCTTTACAAAAGTAATAATTTTCATTACCAAAAACTTAGAAACTATGGATAAGTAAAATGAATCTTCCTGTATTGTTCTTCTTGAGCTTACAGAATGATATGAAGAGAAAATGTGTCAAAATTTTATTCACATAAAGTCTTTAATTTAGAGTGAATACCCAGGGCTAGGACAGACTTAGCAAACTTCTGTCTTTTAATACTGTTCAGGGAAAATTGACAACCCTGACACTGCTTGATTTTCAAGTGCTTTCAGAATTATCAAAGACAGGTTAAAAAAATCAGAGGTTCTTGATCTGGAGTTGAGAATATATCAAATCCACTGAAAAAAAAATCACTGTTTCTGTACCGTATATGGCCACTCAGTTGAACTAAAGACCCAGTTATTCTGGATAAGAGAGTTTACATAACGTTGCAAGAAGGGAGAGAGAGTAATTGCTAGCAGACATATAGATAGGTGTTGCCCAGAAATTATTCTGTCTGGATTAAGCGTACCAGGATGCCATTTCTGTATCAACAGGTAGATGAAATTTGCATGATGAACACTGTAATCGAGAACAAATGACTCTTGGCTACAAATTAAACCATCCTGTTTTCTCTTTAAGAAACAAATCAAACGGAAGTAAAACTGGAGAAATCAGAACAATGTCAATATCCTGGTTGTGATACTGTACCACAGTTTTGCAAAATGTTACAAGTGGGGAAAACTAGGTGAAGGGTACAAGGGATCTCTCTATTATTTCTTACAACTATACACAAGCTACAATTACCTCAATAAAAGTTTCCGTTAAAAAAATCAAATGAGATTCCCTAAGAACATACTCAAGCGAGATGTGTAATAGATATATATACCTACACACACACACACACACACACACACTCATAGCAGCATTATTCATTATGGTCCTAAACTGGAAATAACCCAAATGTCTACAGCAGAGTGTGAATTGAAGTATAATCATACAATGTAATCCTAATCAGCAATGAAAAAGAATGAACCATTGCTACGTGCACAATACAAAAGAATACAACATGTTGAATCAAAGAAACCAGACACAAAAGTATACATACTGTGAAACTCCCATTTATAAAAAGTTAAAAACAGGAAAAGTGAATTTACACTGTTACAGTCAATAGAATGGGTACCTCTAAGGATGAGGAAGGACCAGATGGTGGTTATAAAAGTGTGTCCACTTGCTAGAGTGACATCTATGGCTAAATCTCAGAAATATATAATTAAATAGAAAAATAAATTTCAAATATCACATACAATATAATACTATTTTAAAAAGTAAAACACAACTACTCTCATGTATGTAGTCACGTGATCTTCAACAATGGTGCCACGACCACTCAATGGGAAAAAGACAGTCTCTTCAACAAATGGTAATGTGAAAACTGGATATCCACATGCAAAAGAATGAAGATGGATCCCTATCTTACAACATATACAAAAATTAATTCAAATGGATTAAAGATCTAAATGTAAGACTTAAAACTATAAAACTCCTAGAAGAAAACATAGGGAGAAAGCTTCATGACATTGGATTTGGCAATGACCTTGGATAAGACACCAAAAGGCAACAGACAAATGGGACTACACTAAACTTAAAAACTTTTAGGCATCAAAGGACACAATAAGCAGAGTGAAAAGGCAATCTACACAATGGGAGAAAATATTTCAAATCATGTATCTGATAAGAATACATAAAGAACTCCTAAAACTCAACAACAAAAAAATCAACTACCCCAATTAAAAGATGAGCAAAGAACCCAAATAGATATTTCTCCAAAGAAGATACACAAATGGTCAACAAACATATGAAAAGATGCTTAACAACACCAACCATCAGAGAAATGAAAATCAAAACCACAATGAGAAACTACCTTACACTCTTAAGGATGGCTACTATCAAAAAAAAACCACAACCAACCAAAATAACAAATGTCAGTGAGGATGTGGAGAAATCAGAACCCTTGTGGGGATTGTATATGGTGTAAACAGTATGGAAAATGGTATGGTAGTTCCTAAAAAAACGAAGAAAAGAACTACCATATGATCCAGCAACCCCACTTCTTGGTAAAAATCCAAAAGAATTGAAAACAGCATCTCAAAGAGATATCTGCACACCCATGTTCACAGCAGCATTATTCACAACAGCTAATAAGTTGCAGCTCAAATGTCCATCAAAAGATTAATGGATAAACAAAATGTGGTGTATATACATACGATGGAATATTATTCAGCCTTAACAAGAAAAAATAAAATCCTGTCACATGCTACAACATGGATGAACCTTAAGGACATTATGCTAAGTGAAATAAGCCAATCACAATTGACAAATACTGTATGATTCCACTTACATGAGGTATCTGAAGTAGTCAAATTCACAGAAACAGATAGCAGAATGGTGTCTGCCAGGTGCTGGTGGGAGGGGAAAAAGAGACTTGTTTAATGGGTATAGTTTCCTTTTTGCAAGATGCAAAAAGTCTGGAGATCTGATTCACAACAATGTGAATGTACTTAATACTACTGAACTATACACTTAAAAAATGTTTAAGATGGTAGATTTTTGTGCTTTTTTTTTACCATTATATATAAAAATTGTAAAGTAAAATACAATTAAAATAGAAATGTGTATGTACATATTTATACACACAGACTTTTAAGGAATATATCTAGATGCTATAAACTAGGAAAAGGATGAAAATAATGACTATGGAATTAGGAGTGATGGTTATTTGGGGGGACAAGAGGCAAGAGGAAATAAAGGGTAAAAGACCCATTTAATTAGATCCAGGTTATTTTTAAGGTCCCAATTTTTTTTTTCTCTTTTTTTTTTTTAATATATTTTTTACCCAGGCTCCTGTGTCACTGAAAAAGGTCCTAATTTTTGTTTTGGGTAGTGAGTTAACAGGTGCTGTTATATTTAAAACAAATGTGTTGACTTTAGTGAAAACTCACTTAATGTGCTTTTAGGTTTGGTGCATTTTTCTGTTACAGTTTTAAAAACTAGTTCTTAAAAACCATGCAATTGACAGTTGCAAAGAAGAGACACCTAGGCCGCGCATGGTGGCTCAATCCTATAATCCTAGCACTTTGGGCGGCTGAGGTATGAGGATTGCTGTAGGCCAGAAGTTTGAGACCAGCCTGAGCAAGAGCGAGACCCTATCTCTACTAAAAATAGAAAAAAAAAAAATTAGCCAGGCATAGTGGTGTGTGCCTGCAGTCCCAGCTACTCGAAAGGCTGAGGCAGGAGGACCGCTTGAGCCCAGGAGTTTGAGGTTTGCAGTGAGCTATGATGATGCCACTGCACTTTAGCCTAGGCAACAGAGAGAGACCTGTCTCAAAAAAATAAAATAAAATAAGAGACACCCGAATATATTTACTGAGTAGACACAAGGCAGAGCTTTTCAAATTTTTTTAGCTGCAAAACACTTTCTTCAAGCAATATTCTGGACAGAAGCCCAATACACACAATCAAATAGATGTGATTAAAGTACACAGCAATCTTCAAGCATCAATTTGAAAATCCGTAACACAGACAAAAGAAGAAATAAGACTAGATTTCAAATTAAGTAATACCAGTGGCAGACACAGGGCAGTAGGTTCTGGAAGATGAGTTTAATTTCAGTCATGCTGGGTCTGAGATAATAGCAGGAATTCAAAGTACAAGGGGCTCAGTCAGCCAAATCCTCAGAGAGCACACTTATAACCATCAGTACACAAAAATGTGCTGCAGCAAACTTAACATAGCTATCAAAATTTAAAATGCACCAGAAGTGGTCAGAGAAGGAAGAAAGAAACAAGAATAATGCACAGGGAGTTCCACTCCTTAAACCAATTCAAAGACTATCAGGCTAGTGATAGGTAAAAGAGTATGTTCCAACATGTTGAGATGGATGGGCCAAGTTTCAATCTTGGAGACCTCTCAACAGATTTGGTCCAACCAGCTCCTGTCTGCAAATAGTGATAAATGGGGTCTTGGCTTAGAAGAATACATAGGAGTAAATCTTCATGCCACTGGATTAAGCAATGGTTTCTTTGAGACATCAAAAACATAAGCAACAAAAGAAAAAACAGACAAACTGGACTTCATCACAATTAAAAACTTTTGTGCTTCAAAGAACACTATCAAGAAAGTGAAAACACAACCCACAGAATGGAAGAAAATAAGTGCAAATCATATATCTGATAAGGGACTTGTATCTAGAATACATAAATAACTCTTAAAACTCAACAAAAAGACAAATAACTCAATTTTTAAATGGGCATAGGATTTGAATAGACATTTTGCTAAAGAAGATATGCAAATGGCACATGAAAAGATGCTCAATATTATTAGTCATTAAGGAAAAGTAAGTCAAAACCACAATGAGATTCTACTTTACACCCACGAGAATGGCTATAACCAAAAAGATGGACAATAACATGTGTTGGCAAAGATGTAGAGAAACTGGAACCCTCATATTGCTGGTGGGAATGCAAAATGAAGCAGCTGCTATGAAAAATGGTTTGGCAGTTCCTCAAAAAGTTAAACATAGTGTTACAATATGACCCAGCAATTCCACTCCAAAGAATACACCCAAGAGAAATAAAAACATATATCCACATAAAAACTTGTATATGAATGTTCCTAACAGTATTATTCATAATAGCCAAAAAGTGGAAACAACCCAAATGTCCTTCAATTGGTGGAAAAATAAAATAAAATATGGTATATTCATACAATGGAATATATTGGGGCAGTTAAAAGTAATGAAGTACTGATACACCCTACAACATGGATTAACCTTACAAACATGCTAAGTGAAAGAAGCCAGTCACAAAAGGCTACATATTGTATGAGTCTATGTATACAAGATATCCATAACAGGCAAATCTATGGAGACAGAAGATTTGAGGTTGCCTTGAGCTGAGGGGACTAGAGGCAAATAGGGAGTGATGGCTAATGGGCATGATGTTTCCCTTTGGGGTGATAAAAATGTTCTGAAATTAGGTAGTGGTAATGGCTGCACAACCTTTCGAATGTACTGAAATCCACTGAATTGTACACTTTAAAAGATGAATCTTATGGTATATGAGCATCTCAATAAAGCTAATATCTAAAAAAATAAGCCCATGGCAAACCATTTTGGAAAGGTTGCCAAATGATGCAGAGAGGTCAAGGGGAATGAACACAAAGAAAAAGTCACTGTGTTTGTTGGTAAGCGGATCAACTCTCTTAAGATTATAGTGGCAGTAAAATTGCAGGAATGGAAGCCTTATAGGGTTCAGAGGTAGAAACAGAGGAAAAATATAGCATACTAGGAGAAATTGTGCAGGGAAACAACAGAAGAAAGAAAAGGCACTGCATTAAGAGAAGTTATTTTCAAGTCAGGGAGACCCATTCAATTTGATGACAAAGAACAATTAATGGAAGGAAATAAGAGCAAAGGAGTCATGTGGATGGAGGGGGTTCCGTCACAGCTAAAAAAGGGGTATAATCAGGGCACACGTTAGAGGGCGAAAAGAGCAACTCTTCTTCTAGGATTCAGGAAGATTAGAGGGTGGTACAGAGAGACAAGCTAAAATAAAGAAACTTCTGCCCCCACCCCTATAAACTCCGATTAAGAGCAAGCAGTATGTAAATCTGAAATAATGGCTGTAAAAAGTGTGTGAGGTTGGTCCAGCGCGTTGGCTCACGCCTGTAATCCTAACACTCTGGGAGGCCGAGGTGGGTGGATTGCTTGAGCTCAGGAGTTCAAGACCAGCCTGAGCAAGAGCGAGACTCCGTCTCTACTAAAAACAGAAAAATTAGCCGGGTTTCGTGGTGCACACCTGTAGTCCCAGCTACTCAGGAGGCTGACTGCGTGAGCCCAGGAGTTTTTTGCTTGAGCCCAGGAGTTTAAGGTTGCAGTGAGCTACGACAATGCCACTGCACTCTACCCAGGGCGACAGAGTGAGACTCTGTCTCAAAAAAAAAAAAAAAAAAAAAAAAGTGAGTGAGGGAGCCAGTGAGACAGGGGGATGTCTGTTGAGTGGCAGGACATTTGTGTTGTGGTGGATCTTCCTAGTTTCACAGCCTTTTCCAGCACCACTTCACTGCCCAGAAAGTAGAAACCAAGAGTGGAGCCAGTGAAACAGGTGATTCAAGGCTGAAAACTGAGATGTACTGAAAGGCTGTGGGGGCCAGAGAACACTGGTACCACTAGTAGTGCAGAGTGCATTAAGACCTACAGGAATTACGTTTAATTAAAAACAATATACCTGATGTACCTTGAATTATTTAAAAGGAAAGTATAACAATGCAAGAATACCAACGTCTTGCTCTGCTTGCTTCTGAAAAAGATAGTATCCCTAATCTGAGTCTAAACTGAATCAGATTTTCACACTCACCACTGACTTCAATTATTCAAGAACTTTAACCACCTCAAAAACCTTGAAAAGTAAGGTTTAGTAACAATATTAGATTCTTGCCAGTTGGACAACACTGCATCCATTCACCAGACTACAATCTTGGGAGTGTCAGGAAATGCCTACCCCCTCCGATCTGACATTATTAGCCAATAACAGGTTCTGACAGTCCAAACTTCTTGGCCATTTGGAATATATAACAAAAAAGGTACTAAAATTATATTTATATCTCATTGCTTAAACCGAGAAAAGGATATTTAAGTAAGCTGCAAAAACCAAATTACTTAAGGGATATAGATATGCTACTATTATAGTAACAATCCAGATGAAATGTCTAGCTACCTCAATCACTGGAAACACAGGTAAGTGACAAAGGGGCTGGGGTGGAAGATAGAATGGAGTAATCAAGAACTCTCTGGAAGACAGAAATAATGGTTACAGTTTCAGTCATTTGGACTTGACTTTTATTTTACATACAACTGAAACCCACCAAAGTCATATAATTGAACTACCCAAACCAAAGTCCTATGAAGAAGTATATTAGAAAAGAAAGTTAATAAAGCATAGCAACTATGGAAAAAGACAGAGTATTATATAGCTATGATAATTCAGAATAACCAGTGTTCTCAGTAATAGTCCCAAAATCATGAAGACATTTGTTTATATACCATATGGTCTGGGGTTTAGTTTTCAATTTTTTTATTGTGATAATATACACATAACATAAAATTTACCATCTACTATGGTTTGAATGTGTCTCCTCCAAAATTCAGTTGTTGAAACTTACTGGCCAATGTGATGGTATTAAGAGGTGCTTATGTTATGAGGGCTCTTCTTCTCCTGAATGGGATTAAGGCCCTTATAAAAGAGGCTTTACGCAGCATTCACTTACTTGCCCTTCTGCCTTTTGCCATGTGAAGACACAGCTTTCCACCCCTCCAGAGGATGCAGAAATAAGATACTATGTTAGAAGAAATCAGCAGATCTCCCTGGACAACCAAACCTGCTAGTGCCTTGATCTCGGACGTCCCAGCATAAATTTGTAAAGTACCCACTCTCAGGTATTTTGTTATAGCAGCACAGATGAACCAAGACATCATCTTTTTTTGTTTGTTGTTTTTGAGCTGGGGTCTCACTCTGTTACCCAGGCTGGAGTGCAGTGGCATAATCATAGCTCACTGCTGCCTCTAACTTCTGGGCTCAAGCAATCCTCCTGCCTTAGCTTTCCAAGTAGACGGGACTACAGGTGCATGCCACCATACCCGGGTAATTTAAAACAATTTTTTTTAGGGACAGAGTCTTGCTATGTTGTCCAAACTGGTCTCAAACTCCTGGCCTCAAACAATCCTCCTGCCTCAGCCTCCCGAGTAGCTGGGATCACCGGTGTAAGCCACCACATCTGGTTTAACCATCTTAACCATTTCCAAGTATACAGTTCAGTGTTATTTAAGTACATTCACATTATTGTGCAACCATCACCACCATCCATCTCCAGAACTCTTTTCATCTTACAAAACTGAAACTCTGTATCCATTTAAAAGAGTTTTTGATTTAAAGTCTATTTTGTCTGATATTAGTATAGTCACCCTGCTCTCTTTTGGTTACTATTTACATGGAATATTTTCTTCTATCCTTTCACTTTCAACCTATTAGTATCTTTGGATCTAAAGTGAATCTCCTGTAGAAAGTATATAGTTGGATCAGTTTTTTCATCCATTCTGTCAATCTCTCTTTTCACTGGAGAGTTCAATCCATTTACATTTAAAGTAATTATTGCTAAGGAGGGACTTACTTCTGTCATTTTGCTATTTGTTTTTTATATGCCTTATTAGTTTTTTGCCTGCTGCATTAGCACATTCAGCACAAGTTTTTCTGTCCCTGGCATCCTTAATTCCTATAGGAGCTGTCTCATCAGCCTTAGTCAGTGTCTTTCTGGGGCAATAATACCAAAACGGTGACATTTCATTAGCATCACAGACTTGTTCTGATGTCAAATTTTAATTTTTTTTTCTGCCCCTAAATTTTTTTTTTTCCTAGAAATTTCATAGTTTTAAATTTCACATTTATATCTGTGATCAATTTTGAATTTTTTTTTTAATGGTGAGAACCAGAGATTAAAAGTTTTTTTTTTTTTTAAACATACTGATCTCCACTTGTTCCAGCACCACCTATTAAAAAGGCTGCCCTTTCCTCCAGCTGCATTGGTACCTTTGTCAAACAGCAATTGACCATATGAGTGAGTGTCTATTTCTGGACTCTATTCTGGTCACCTGATATGTCTAACTTTATACCAGTACCACACTGTCTTGACTACTATAGTTTGATAATAAGTCTTGAAATCAGCATGTGTAAAAAAAATCCTTCAACTTTTTCTTTTTCAAAATTGTTTAGGCTATTCTAGTTCCTTTGTATTTCCATATATAGATTAGCATCAGCTTGTCAAATTCTACAAAATTTTTTTTTAAAAAGGCTGCAAGGATTTTTACTTGGAATTATTAAATCTATAGATCAATTTGGGGAGAATTCACATTTTAACAATATTGTGTCTTCCAGTCCATGAACACATTATCTCTCCTCATTTATTTAGGGAATTGTAATTATCTGCAGAGTTTTGCTTTTTCAGATACATAGCCATACCATATCCTGAGGGTGATTACATACACATACCATATCCCCAAGGTGATTTATTTTTTTAAAGTTTTGCAAATTACTCTGAGGCATGGTTAGAGTTGAGAAGCACTGCTTTAAAGGTCTGTCTTTTAGTATGGTGAAGAACAGTAGCTTTCAAAGTGTGGACCAGCAGCATCACCTGGAAACTTGTTAGAAATGCAAATTCTGGCCTGGCTCTGTGACTCATGCCTGTAATCCTTCCTAGCACTTTGGGAGGCTGAGGCGGGAGGATTGCTTGAGGCCAGGAGTTTGAGACCAGCCTGAGCAACACAGCAAGATCCCCTCTCTACAAAAAATTTTAAAAATTGGAAATAGATGGTGGTGATGGTTGTACGACAATGTGAATATAATTAATGTCACTGAATTATACAGTAAAAATGGTTACAATGGCAAATTTTGTTATATATATTTTACCACAATAAAAAAAATAAAGCTAGGTTTACATACCTATAATTAATATAAGCCAAAAATCTGCTTTTGTCTGAATCACAGCAAAACAAAACAAATAAGACAGAAGGTTGTGGGGGTTACCCTCAGTAATCTAGATTGGTTGTCTACACTATTAAAATCTATTAGACAATCAAAAATTCCTCCCTACTTTTATTAAGTAAACCTAACATAAGATAGTATGTATTTCCTATTTTTTCCTAGGACCTGCTTTGCATTTAAATCTTATATGAATTTTCAGAAAAGATTCTTTTGACCTGAATAGCCTTTGTATTTTAACACCAGTGGACCTTGTCTCTGCTTATATTAGGTAAACACCTACACAGTATTACAAATAAAATGTTTCTAATAAACTATACTGCAACCAAGATCATAAAGTGTCAAAAGAGAGGAAACAATTACTGTGATCTATTCATTTCCATCTCAATAATGTCCTCTTGCGAAAAATTTTATCCAGTTCAACTGTCCAAAGAATATATTGTGGGTCAGCGTGCAGATGGGTGAATTAAAAAAAAAAAAACCTGGTGGGGTGTAGGGGAAGCCTTTGGACTTTTCCTTAAGGTCATTTACTTTACTAAGTACTACTGGAAAGAGGACAGAAAATTTATGTTTAATAGGGAAAAGAGAACAAATTACTAATGGAAAATAATACTTCCAGATTACTAACTCTATAGAGAGAATAGGGGACTGATGGGCTGAAAAGAGGAGAATATTAAGAATGACAAACAGAATAAAAATCTTGTTGGAAAAAAATTACAAATTGTGTGTGGAAATTCCACACTGATGTAATAAAAATACAACAATAGAGAGATATTAGAGACCACCTGACTTGGAAAATACAATCTAGAAACATTAAGTAAGATTGAGGAAGCTGCAAAATTAGGGCTGGTGATGAAAAGAGGGACCTCTAGCCAAACACATTACCTCATCAAAATAAAATATGGAGGTTAAAATTTTGGAGAGGACAAAAACTACTTCCTAAAAAAGCGGCCTGCAGGGCAGAGAAAGATAACAGACCTGGGGAGTGAACAGGAGGAAATGGTGGAGGCCCAAAGGCATTTATTTGCATTTAGACTAGAATGAATCTGGTAAGACAGGGGTGTTACCTAGGAGAGGCAAACTAGCTAGCTGCCAGAAAGGGTGTAACCTTGGCAAAGTCACCACTACCCAGGGTCTGAAGGTCAGATCTGCAGATCCAAACATAACTTGACATTCTCATCCCCACCAGATTAGGTCCCACTGCTATAGATTCTCACAACTCCATAGGCACCTTCATGGTATTAATATTTATTTACCACACTGTAATTCTTTACTTAATGTGCTTCCTCCCCACCAGACTATAAACTCCATTGGGTTCTAGTCTTCCCAGGACTAACCACTTGAAACCGATCAAGGAAAGATAGCATTCTTTCTATAAATATGTTAATTCCACTAGCTAGGTAACAATCAAACTGCACTTTCTTTTGACCAACCTAGGAGAAATCTTTTCTTTTGACTGACCCAGTAGGAATTGCTAGTCAAACTCGGAAGCTTTCCAGAGATACCCGAGAGCCTGCGTTCTCAGTCTTCCTTAAGACAAGGCCATTCTCTACCTTGCCTGACAATTACTCGCGCATAGATCCTCCCTACAAATCCAAGGCATCTAATTTACCTTTAAATCCTTCAAAGCACCTGCCACTTAGCACTCAAAAGACGCTGCAGGAAACACTGTAATTCTATATTAATAACAAAAATAACCAGTAACACGGAGTTATTTAGGCCAGGTAATATACCATACTAACTCTTTATATGCATTATTTAAATTAATTGTCACAACCACAATCACCCAGTGAAGTATGTACTACTGTTTCCACTTTACAGATGGAAAAAGTCCTGTACAGAACTTATTTGCCCAAGGTTACACAACTATTAAGTGGTAAAGTAGGAAACTGAACCAGACACTTGGACCCCAAAGCCAGCACCCAACCATTAGAAAAAAATGCTTTCAAGTCAATAATAAGAAAACAAACCCAATTTAAAAATGGGCAAGACTAAACAGATGCCTCACAAAAAGACATATATAAGTGGACAATAAGCCCATGGAAAGATACTGAACATCATTAGTCATCAGGGAAATGCAAATTAAAACCACAATTATATACCACAACATACCCATTAGAATGGCTAAAAGTAAAATGATAAATACAATGTGTCAATGAAAACATGAAGAAACTAGAAAACTCACACAGTGCTGGTGGGAATGTAAAATGATGTAAACAGTTTGGGAAAGGGTCTGGCAGTTGCTTAGAAAGTTAAAGACATATGACCCAGTAATGTCACTCCTAACAATTTTACCACTAGGTATTTACCCAAGAGAAATAAAAACATATGTCCACATAAAGATTTGTACATAAAAGTTCAGAGCAGTTTTATTCATAATAGCCAAAACCTGTAAATAATCCAAATGTCAATCAACAGGTAAATGGACAAATTTTGGTATATTCATGTAAGACAATGAAATAAACAATAAAAAGGTACAAATTACTGGTACATAGAAAAAAAGAACAGATGAATCTCACAGATGTATAGAGTGAAAGAAGCTAGATAGAAGAGTACATCTGTTCTGTAGTGTTAGAAATCAAGTTAGTGGTAGTACAGGGACAAAAGTAGTTGAAATGTTCTATATAGTCAAGCACCACGTAATGACAGACCATGTATGTATACGACAGTGGTCCCATAAAATTATAATACAATATTTTTACTGTACCTTTTCTATGTTTGGATATGCTTAGATAAACAAATACTTACCATTGTGTTAAAACTGCCTACAGTATTCAGTACAGTAACACGCTGTACAGGTTTGTAGCCTAGGAGCAACAGACTATAACATATAGCCTAGGTGTACAATAGGCTATACCATCTAGGTTTGTGTAAGTACACTCCAAGACAATACAGTTCTCAGAACATAGCCCTGTTGCTAAGTAAGCTATGACAGTATATTGATTGTCATGGTGATTACACAGGTGAGACATTTGTCAAAACTCATTGAACTCTACATTCAAAATCTGTACATTTTATGGTCCATACATTAGATCTCAATAAAGTTGACTTAGGAAAAAAAAAACTAGATGGCAAAATATTGATAAACCCAAATGTTTATCAATGGGAGACTGCTTAAATAAATCATGATGCATACAATAAATCCTATGCAGCTGTAGTGAAGAAGGAAGGATTCCAGGTATTAATATGGGAAGACCTCTGGGATACACAGTTAAGTGAACAAAGCAAGGCACATATCAGTGTGTACAGTATGCTACCTTTTGTGTAAAAAAAGAGAGCGACTACATTCACTTTTGCTTGTATATGCAGAAAGAATCTGGAAGGACACACAAACAGTAGTTAACTTTAGAAGACAGTGAAGCAGGGCAGAGGGGAAGGTGGCTTTTCATTACATACTTATTTGACCTACTTCGAAAATGAAAAAATTACCTGGGTTTCAGAAAAGAGGTCTCTGTTCTAACTTCCCTATATCACATTCCCAATCTTTCCAAATTATATCTAAAATGTGAAACAAGGTATCTGTAAAACAGACCTAATTCCATACTCTGTAGCTATGAAAGAACTGAGGCCAGTCCTAAAGTACTGGTTAGTAGGGTCAGACTGCCTGAGTTAAAACCCCACTTGTGTCACTTAACTTTATGACTTCGTGAAAGTTCCTTCTCTACTCCTCAGTTTTCTCATCTCTAAAATGGGCGTTGGGAGGGTTCAAAGAAGAAATTACATGTAAAGCACTTAACACAATAAGCACCAAAAAATACTATCATTACTATTAAAGCAAATCAACTAATAGATATCATAATTCAATTAAAGAATACTATGATTCTATTTCTATATATATCTGTACATATTTATATATACAGGTATATGCATGGAAGATGTAGAAGGATTCAAACAAATTCTTGGGATTGAAAGAGTTTTACTTTCTCCCCCTCTGTACTGCTTTCCCTCTAACCTATTTCCACCTCTTCAACAAAAGTAATCTACTTGAAAAACAGATGCTCCTCAAGTAAGTTGAAAATACCTTAAGTCGAAAATACATCTAATACACCTAACCTACCAAACATCATGGCTTAGCCTAGCCTACCTTAAATGTGCTCAGAACACTTATATTAGCCTACAGTTGGGCAAAACCATCTAACACAAAGACTATATAATAAAGTATTGAATATGTCATGTAGTCTATTGAAAGTGAAAAACAGAATGGTTGCACAGGTACTCGAAGTATGGTTTTTACTGAGCGTGTACCACTTTCACACCATCATAAAGTCAAAAAATCTTAAGTCAAATCATGGTAAGTTGGGGACCATCTATAAATTGCTTTAATGTCACCCCTCATCTTAAAACACTTCAGTGGTTTTTTATTACCTTTTGGATCAAATCCAAACTATCTATCAGGGCTTGTATGTCCTGGCTCCTGCCTAGCTCTCTTCATTCACTACATTACAGCCAGAGATTCTTTTTAGTCCCACTATTGAATAACAGCCAAACTCTTGACTGCAAATGGTGTTGGAATGCTCTTTTCTTTATTCTTCCCAAAGCTAATTCATGCTCATCAGCTCAATTAAAAGTCATCTTCTCAGAGGCTTTTCCCAGATCACTCTTATTAAAGATCTTCCCCTATTTTTCTTTCTCAACTCCTTTTCTCCTTTATAGCAAGTCCTAGAATTTAAAATTATTTCATTTGTCTGTTTTTGTTTCCTTTTGTCTCCCCTAGAGTAGCAGCTTCAAGAAGGCTGGACCATATTTATTTTTATACACCACCAGGGCCTAGTCCTATAGCACTTAACAAATATTTGTTGAATGAAAAAAATGTTCCTGTCTATAAGACAGGTCCTAAAGTAATATTTCTGTTTATGCGGACAGTTACTAAAAAACACATATAAAGCTTTAAAATATTGCAATGTGTTATTTTATTAAGTTATTCTTTTGAGAAATGGCTATTTATACAAGTCAATGGCTTCTAAATTTTCACTTGTGATAACACAGCAAGAAAATAATTTTACATTGCAATCCAGTACACATTATATATAATGTTATATATAATTAGCTGAAACAAAGTTTCACAAAATCATACTTACCCTTGATAAGGGAGGTGCACTTTGATATTTTCTAGTCAATATCATGAGATATTGTGATCATTTTAATGTGATTTTTCTAAACTACTAAATGGTAGAAAGACAATGATGTATGTACTATTTTCATTCATGATTTCAATAAATTAAACCAATAGCACTGATTCCAAAAATGCAAAATTAATCTCTTAGGGGAAAGATAATTCAATTATATTACCAATTCTAAATTATCACATTCAAACTCCAGTATCATATTCTAATCACAGTCATTAATCAAAAAATGGTCATCTATAGACACAGGATATTTCAATTACAAACCCTTTGCTAAGGAGGAGCCCCAAAGTGATTTCAGATTGGAAACAGAAGGATGAAAACCAATGTAAGTCTTCCCCATCTCATCTAATAGCAACCCAATTCTCGCAGACCGGAGGCCAAAAACTTTGGTGTCATCCTTGACTCCTTTCTCTTTCATTCTCCAAATCCGGAGCACCATTAAATTCTACTGGCTCTACCATCACAACACATCCAAAATCTGACACTTGTCACTAGCTTCACTGCCACCATTCCAGTCCAAGCCACCAGCTCTTGCTTTAATTACTACAACAGCCTCCTAACTGGACTCCTCAATTCTTCCCTTGTTTTCCTTCAGTCTTTCCTCAACAGGGCAGTCAGAATGATCCTATCAAACCATTAAGTCACATCACATCACTGTTCTGCTTCACTCTTTCCCATCTCAGAACGAGAGCCAAAGTCCTTCCGAAAACCTACAAGGCCACACTTGATCTGCCGTCTGCAAACATTCTGATCTCATCTACTCCTACTCAACCACCATGGCATCCCTCACAGTTCCCTCAACCACACCAGACATACTCTGTTTCCTCTGCCAGGAAAGCTCTTACTGAAATTATCCACATGGCTTTACCTTGCTCATGACCTTTACTCTAGTCATCTTCATAAAGCCATCTCTGGTCATCACACCTAGAATTTCAACCCCTCATCCTCACTGCATACACATGCATTCCACAATCCTCTTCCCTGCATTATTTTTCTTCTTAGAATTTACCACTAACATAGTATATACTTTAGTAAATGTTTATTTGCTCTGCTTATTGTCTGCCTCCTGTAGCTTGTAATCTCCATGAGGGCATAAATGTTTATTCACTACTATATCCCCAGCACCTAGAACAGTATCTGGCACACAATAAAGGCTTAATAAATATTTGAATGAGTAAGTGAATGAATGAATAGGCTTGGAATGAACAAGAAAACAGGGATAGAGATTACTGAACAGGTTAAATGAAGATGGCTAATGGCAGGTAAAGATCTGTGGTTCAAGCTTCAGGAGCCTTAGCACACCAGTGATGTCTATGGCTATGTCAGGATGTGGTGAAACAAGTTAACCAACTACTACTTGAGACTGAATTAATGCTCTCTACAAGCACTGGGTGTTCCTTCCAAGTTCACCATCTATTCTGAATCAATCAAAAAGAAATTTGAGGGAAATGAAACCACAAATGAAAAACATGATCGCCTACCCATTATGAACTATGTATGCTTTAACATGGAACTTATTATGAAGCAAACACCAAAGGATGTACCTAAGGCTAGAATTTTAAAGTAATGCTATGCAGACAAGAGAAATCAAGGGATCTAAGCCAGATTCTGCCACTAATCAATTACATAACCAGAATCTCTCTGAATCTGTTTCTTGTACCCCTGTTAAAATAAGGGTCATTACTATACAAGTCACTCAACTAGTTGTTTTGAGGATGAAGTAATGTAAAGTAAGCACTTTTAAAAGTATAAAATGCCATACACCATAAAAATGCAAAAAGTTTCCAAATTCGGAGTTGTTAAACTATTGTCCACTATGAAAACGGATTAAAAACAATGTTCTTTTTGGGAAACTTTAAGTTTTAAAAGTTTTTATAGAATTATGAGTCCAGATGTAGCGATTTCTCCCTTAGGTCCCAGATTGATAGAAAAAATATTTTACTAGTATATTTGCTCCAGAGAAATGGAATAAAAATGAACTTTTTTCTCAGTTACCATGTTCTATTATGCAAGCATTTACAGGGAATTGACTATTACTCAAGACAGAATGATTCACACACACAAAAAAAGAAAAAAATCAAAGCTTCAAACCAATCTTTAGTGGTTGCATATCACTAGTTGTTTGGGGTTGGGGAGAATGCCTGCAAAGGAGCAAGAGGGAACTTTTTAGGTTGATGGAATACTCTACGTCTTAACATGAATGAATACATTTGTCAAAACTCAAACTGTACACTTTAAATGGGCACAATTTGTTGTATGTAAGTTATACCTCAATAAAGTTAAAGTAAATGGAAATGTTTTTCCCCTTAAATTAAAAAAATAAAATCACTCAGTTGCTCCATGGTCTCAAAGAGAATTTGTGTAATTAGATCTAACACAACAGGCTTGAAGATATAAGAAAGGGTGACAGAACCTGAGACAGTGCCAAAAAAAAAAAAAAGTCAACTTATGACCTTCTGGCCTTAAGGTCAATTCAAGTTAGGGGGAAAAAAAAAAGTAACAGAAGCATAATGGCGGGAGGGCGGAATCTCAGCTTCTCAAGAAAATGAAAACCAAAAATGGTATTACTTCAGAAGGCATACCGGGAAAAGCACAGGTTTGTGCATTTCAGACCTAGGTTTGAATGGATCTAGGCTGTTAAGTGTGTGGCCTTGAGCGTTCTCAACCTGAGCCTCAGTTTCCCTTTCTGTAAAATGGAGATAACGATGGCTTAGAGTTTAACCTAGCACACGGCAAATGCTCAATACGTAAGTAACACACGATATTCTATAAGGCAACAGAACTTGGTGCTGGCTGGAAATGCATGCAGACCTTTCCCTACTAGGGGGTGGTGGTCCCTTCTGTACGCCTTATCGCCCTCAGCCAGGCCTCACAGCCTTCTTACACACACTCCACACAGCCTTTTCACCCTTCACCCCGGCAGCTTCCAGGGGCCTCCCACCTCGTTGAGGAAGCGGGTGACATCGTAGACTCGCCCGTGGATCACCAGCCATAGTTCCTGCAAGGAGTTGCGCTTCGCCACCTCCTCCAACCGATAATAGGTGACGGAGCTCTCAACCCCCTGCTCTTTCCCGTCGCTTCCGCTAGCTTCCACAGTCGCCATTGAGCTGGAGACACCGCCGCTCCCTGGGCTTCCGCAGCTAACTTCCCGGAGGTAAGAGCCCGCGCTCAGCCCTTCTCGGCTTCCGTAACCAGGACCCATAAGGCCTTGGGAGGGTTGCTAGCAACAGCCAATCACACTTCCGAATAGTTTCTGGTTCGTTTTCTTTTCACCAATGATACGAGGGGTTCAGTTCCAAGTCCCGCCCACTCCTCGCCCGATCTTCGAAATAAAGATCTGGTTCGAGGTCCAACTAACCAATCAGGGTCGTCCAGCCTCTCCAACCTCGCCAATCAGATACCGTGATTTTGGATCGGCGCCTAATAGAGACGTGTTGACACATGTCACCTCAGGAGAGAGTGAGGTGACAGGGCCTCTTCACTCGGCTTATGTGCAGAGTCGTAGAAGAGGGGAGCGACTCTCCGGTTTCCCGCGTCCCTTCCCATCGCTGTGGATCCCTCCTGAGTCACGCAAAGCTCGTTTCCCCCGCTTCCTGCGCACCTTGTATTCCTACCTTAGGTTTTACAGCTTTGCTTTTCTACCTCCGGGCTGTGACCCGGCGAATCCAGTCTCTCTAAGGCTCAGTTTCCTCACCGGTAAAATGGGCATGATAAGCTCTACCTTACAGAGAGGTTTGCATATTTAAATGAGAGAGAGTGTCTGTAAAGAGCTTGGCGCATAGTAATCGCTACATAAATGATAGCGGCCACTAGAAAGGCAGGGTGACCGGCCGGAGGCCTCAGGACAGCGACTGGGGATAGGGCATAGAGTATCCCAAGTTTCTAACACTACTCAGAATTTTTTGGTGCTCAGGACCTACCTACACTATTTTCGTTTCTACGCCGTCTAAAATAGAATTCACCTCAACTGTCCCCCGCTAGAGGTCCCGGCACTTTGGAATTCCAAATTTGGTTAATAAGCAGTGTTGTGAGCTACTTATTTTTAACTGCCATTATAACTGACAGATTGGTCTTCCTGTAATGTCATTTTCATGTCACTCTCGCAGCCTACCATTCAGGACTCTCCACAATCCATTCGCAACCTCTTTCACTAATATTTTCCACCATTCCCTTTTATAAGCCTTGAGCACCAGCCCAGACTCCTAAACCTGCTGGTTTTAAACCCACATCCATGGATATCCCAGCTACACGCAGTTAAGATATCCTTTTCCTTGCAATGCCTACTCACCTTTCAAGCCCCTCTTCAGTTTCGTCCTTTTTCACGAACTCTCTACTGTTCTGCACTCCAGTGGTTCCATTCTCTTGTGGTACCTAAGCATATACTATTCTAGGAAACCCACTGTATCTGTAAATTTTAACTTTCCATATTTTACCTCCCTAATTAGACTGAAAGTATGAGAACAATCTCATATGATTCTTAGTATCCTCCACAAACTCTAGGTTCAAATATTACATTTATTTCAGCGACATTTACTCAGTATTTACTGTCACAGTCCTACAGGCTCTGGAAATAGAAAGATAACATAAACAAGATCTCTGAAAGAAGAAAAATATTTACCATATATGTATATAATTTAATGCTGAAATAGAGATTTCTACCAAATGCAATGAAACACAGCTCTCAACAAACATTTGTTAAATGAATAATTCACACTTGACCCTGTTGTCACCTGAAAAAGCTATGTTAAAAATGCAGATTCCTAGCCTCACCACCAGAGATTCAGGTCCAGTAGATCCAGGTATAGAACCAGAAATCAACATTTTTAGCAAATATTTTGGCTGATTCTAATGCAAGATCTGTGGACAGCCTTGGGAAACACTGAACTTTTTTTTGAAACATATTAGATACGTCTTTATTGTTCATACAATGAATTAGTAAAATTATGCAGCATTTCCTTTTTTACCTCCACCTAGGAAAGTAAGTCCAACAGTGTTTTTTAAAGACCCTGAGAGGATAGCATGGGAAACCTCTCAGCAAAGGGAGGGGTTGGAGGAATATATTTGGAGACCAGCAAACGCAGGCATACCCTTGGAGTGCAGAGAGATTTCCAAGACTGGGAAGAGGATAGTGGTTGGGGATCCCTCCAGTAGCAGGGACCCCACCAGCTTCCTCAAAGGGACCTGCAAGGTGATAGGACTTCAGAGGGAAAGGCTACATGGTGCATGCAGGAAGACTGGACCCAGCTAGCAGACATACTTGAGTCCCCGTGCGGAGACCGTTAGCTCTGCAACAGATCTCTCAGGCGGTGACCAATGTGGACTGAATGTAGAGAGCTCTTCCTATGGTTTGCACTGTGTAAAAAACCCCTGGGAAGGAGGAGAGGAATACCAGTAAATGATGAGACTGAATTTGTCACCATTGTGGTAAATGGGATGTGTATCAAATTAAAGGGTTTTTAAATTATTTAAATTGTTTTTAGAATTTCAAACAGGTAAGTTGTAAGAATGATACAATGAACTCCCATACACTTTTAATTTAGACTTACCAATTGTTAATATTTTTCAATATTTGATTTCTTCCATTTTTTTTATTGTTGTTAATATTGCTGAACCATTTCAGACATCATGACTCTTTACCTCCAAATAATTCTGCATGTATCTTCTAAGAATAAGAACATACTGTTAGATAACTGTAGTATAATTTTCAAATTCAGGGAATTTAACATTCATACAAAACTATTATCTGACACGTTCTCCTTATTATTTTCCAATTATTGCAGTAATGTCCTTTGTGGAATTTTGGTGTGTTTGTGTGATCCAGAATCCAATTTGGGATTGTGTACTGCATTTATTTATGTCTCTTTAGTCTCCTTTAATCAGGAACATTTCCTCAGCCTTTCTCTTTCCTTCATGACATTGACGTTTTTAAAGACATTGCCTCAAATTGAATTTGATACAAAAAAATCATTGTGGCCTAAATGTATTGATTATAAGTTCATATTCACAATTTATAGCATGTGTTAGACAAAAAGTCTGGCTTGGAATCCCTGTCCCTGCCACTCACAAACTCAATGACCTTAGCCAGATTTCTCAGCCTTTTTTTCCACGTGGATACCCACTCATTCCAGCACCATTTGATGGAAACACAATTCCCCCGGAACTGTTTTCATGTCTTTGTTGAAAATCGTTTCCCCATATAAGTGTGGGTCTCTTTCTGAACTTTCTATTCTGTTCCGGTGATGTATTTGTCTCTCCTTATGCCAATTCCACACTGTCTTGATTACTGTAGCTTTGTAGTAAGGCTATAAATCAGGTAATATAAATCCTACAGCTTTGCTCTTGTTTTTCAAAATTATTTTTGCTATTCTACATCCTTCGTATTCCGCATAAACTTTAAAATCAGCTTGTTGAGCCAAGTAACCAGGTTAACATCACCTGTGATAAACAATGTTGATAGCATATACCCCTGGTACGATGTGATAAGAAGGGCACCTGCCACTGTGGCATTCTTCTGCAAAACCCATAATCATAGTTTAAGCGTGAGAAAAACATCAGGCAAACCCAAACTGAGGGACATTCTACAAAATACCTAAGCAGTCCTCCTCAAAACTGCCAAGCTCATGAAAATACAAGGAAAGACTGAGAAATGGCCACAGACTCAAATAAACTAAGGAGGTATGACAATGACATGCAATGTGGTGTCCTGGATTGGATACTAGAACAGGAAAAAGACACTAGGGGAAAAACTAGTGAAATTCAAAGAGTAAGGTACTAGTGTTTTCTTAATTTTGACAAATGTACCACGGTATTGTAAGATGTTAATATTATGGGAAACTGAGTTAGGGATATACAGGAACTCATTGTACTATTTTTGCAACTTTTCTATAAATCTAAAATTGTTCCAAAATAAAGAGGTTATTATTTTTTTAATTAGCCTGTTAATTTCTACAAAAGGGCTTATAGATAAATTTACAGAGAATGGACAACCTTAAGTCTCACAATCCATAAACATGGCATACCTCCCCATTTATTTCAATCTGTTTTAAATTTGTAGTTTTCAGGCTGGGCACAATGGCTCACAACTGTAATTCCAGCACTCTGAGAGGCCAAGGTGGGAGGATCGCCTGAGGCCAGGAGTTCAAGACCAGCCTGGGCAACATAGTGAGACCGTGTCTCTACAAAAAATTTAAAAATTGGCTGGGTGTGGTGGCACAAACACCTATAGTCCTGGCTACTTGGGAGGCTGAGGTAGGAAGAGCACTTGAGACCAGGAGTTGGAGGTTGCAGTGATCATGCCCCTGCACCCCAACCTGGGTGACAGAGCAAGACCCTGTCTCTAATAAGTAAATAAATTCATAGTTTTCGATATAGAAGTCTTCCAAATTTTTTGTTAAATTAATTTCTTTCTTTCTTTCTTTCTTTCTTTTTTTTTTTTTGACAAGGTCTTGTTCCCTTGCCCGGGCTAGAGTGCAGTGGTGTCATCATAGCTCACTGCAACCTCAAATTCCTGGCCTCTAGTGACCCTCCTGCCTCAGCCTCCCAAAGTGCTGGGATTATGGGATTACGGGCATGAGCCACTGCTCCTGGCCATATTTTGTTAAATTTATTTCTAAACATTTTATGTTTTCATGCTACTATAAATGGAATTATTTCATCTTCCAATTGTTTGCTGCCAGTGTAGAGAAATAGAATTGATTTTATACATTGACTCAGTATTCTATGACCTTGCTAAATTCACTTATAGTTCTAGTAGTTTTGTGGATTTCTTAGAATTATCTATGTAACAATCATGTCATCTGCTAGTAGAGACACTTTTACTTCCTTCTACCTTTCCAATCTGTATGCCTTTTTTTTCCCTTGCCTTATTGCACTGACTAGGACTTCCAGTACAATGTTCAACAGAAATGGTGAAATGAGCATCCCTGTCTTGTTCCTAATCTTAGGAGGAAAGGATTGTCTTTCATAATTAAATATGACTTTTCAGTAGATGCCCTTTATCAGCTTGAGGAAGTTCCTCTATATTCCTAGCTTCCTGAGTTTGTTTTGTTTTATTAAGAAGGGGTGTTGAATCCTATTGAATATTTTTCTACATCTATTGGGATGATCATATGATTTTTCTCCTTTATGCTGTTAATATGGTGAATTCAATGAATGATTTTCAAAAACTTAACCATCTTTGGATTCCTAAGATAAACCCCACTTGGTTATTATGTTAGTCTTTTAAAAAATATATTGTTGGATTCGATTTCTAATATTTTAAAGGATCTTTGCATCTATATTCATGAAGAATATTGGTCTGTAACTTTCTCTTCTTGAATGTCTTTGATAGTTTTTTTCAAGTTCTTTGACAAATATTTACTGAGTATCTTCAGTTAAGTAGTGTGTTGACATGACAATTAAACAAAACTCTTAGCACACTGCCTGCCACAGACAGTCCTCAGTAAATGACGGCTATTTTGGGGTTATTATTTCTAGATGCTATAAATGACACCCAGTTCTTAAGAAAAATTAGGAGGAAGATGGCACTTCTCATATAAAAGATTTTTAACATTAACATTTTACTATAGCTGTTTTTACAAATTAGACAATCCTAACCCCAGGCTGTTGAGGCGTAGCCTCTGTAATTTATCTCAGGTAACAGTAGGATCAGTGTGTAAGACACTGTTCCAGGGGAGTTGTCATTTACCTTGCAAGCTCATTTCACTGATTTTGTATAAACAGTGGATTTAGAACAGGAAACTGTCAAGGCAAGCACTCTGCATGTTCCTTGAGAACAGGGCAAGGAGCAAGGATTCTGTCCCATTTTTTGCAGACATCAAGCATACCTCCTGTGTTCTCACACTCTTTTGCGGGGAGGAGGACGCTTCCCCTTTCCTGTTCCAGGAATGAAATACAATGAGATGGCTCTCCAATCTGTTCTTGCCCTTCTCAAAGTATTATGTTCCCTGGCAACCTATTCTCTTCCCCTGCCAGAGGGAAGACAAACTTTTAAAGTTGTCACAGTCTAACTAAGACTCTCTTTCCCTTCCTAGGGCCAAGCCTGAATCATCCAGTGTCCAGGAGGCTTCAGGAAGTTGGTGCAAAGTTAGGAACCTATATCCGCCACGGTATGGTCTCAGGGAGTGTTTGGTTGTCAGCATTCTATAGTACTTCCCACTCCCAAGTCAGCCAGACCTCCCTGGGTGGCCTCTTCTAGACTTTCCCCCAAAACCATCCTGTTGAGTATTATGCCAGGCCCAATCCCCACCGGAGCAGCCCAATTTCTAAAAGTGAAAGAAACTATAGGCTGTGCAAACAGCCATTGAGTAGGATGCTTTCTACCCTGGGTTGGTTTCCCTGGCTTCAGAACAATTATTGTTCCTCTTTCCAGAGTTTGTTAGTTTGTTTATTTTTAACAGGTAATAAATACATTCACATATTTCAAAAAGTAAATATATATGTGTATAAATATATATATGCATGTGTGTAAATATATATATATATATATACAACACACACACACACACACACAGTTCCTACCACATACTTCTGTTTTCTCATTTACCCTCTCCATACCCCTTCCCATTTTATAAAAAGCATGGCTTAGGCCAGGCGTGGTGGCTCACACCTGTAATCCTAGCACTCTGGGAGGCTGAGATGGGAAGATCGCTTGAGGTCCGCAGTTCAAGACCACCCTGAACAAGAGCAAGACCCCGTCTCTACAAAAAAAAAAATAGAAAAAATTAGCTGGGCGTTATGCTGGCGCACCCGTAGTCCCAGCTACTTGGGAGGCTGAGGAAGGAGCATCACTTGAGCCCAGGAGTTTGAGGTTGCAGGGCACTATGATGACATCAGTGCACTCTAGCCCAGGGTAACAGAGTGAGACCCTGTCTGAGAAAAAAATAAAATTAAAATAAAAATTAAAAATGGGCAAGGGATTTGAATAGACATTTCTCCAAAGAAGATATACAAATGGCTAATAAGCACATGAAAAGATGCTCAACATCATTAGTCATTAAGGAAATGCAACTCAAAACCACAATCAGATTCCACTCCACACCCACTAGAATGGCTGTAATCAAAAAAACAGTAACAAGTATTGGTGAGTATTTAGAAAAATTGATACTCATATACCACTAGTGGGAATATAAAATGGAACAGCCTCTGTGTAAAACAGTTGGGCAATTCCTCACACAGTTAAACATAGAATGGCCATATGATGCAGCAATTCCTCTCCTAGGTATACCCAAGATGACTGAAAACATGTTCACACAAAAATTTGTTCACAAATGTTCATAGCAGTATTATTCATAGTAGCCACAAAGTGGAAACAATCTAAATGCCCATCAACCAATGGATGGATAGATAAAATGTGGTGTATCCTTACAATGAATTTTATTCAGCAGTAAAAATACCACGTCAATACATGGATGTACCTTGAAAGCATCACACTAAGTGAAAGGCACCAGTCACAAAAGATCACATACTGTATGATTTCATTTATATGAAACTTCTAGGAAAGACATGTCTCTAGAGAAAGAAAGTAGATTTAGTGGTTGCCTAGGACTGAGAGAGCTGGGGGGAAGGAGGCGTGACTGCAAATGGTAAGCATTTCCTTTTTGGGGGGGTGAGAATGTTCTAAAATTAGATTGAATCCCATGATTATGTACAGTTTTTGTGTATCAAAAATAATAAAATAAAATAAAATGAGATTGTGATAATGGTTGCACAACCCTGAGACTATACTAAAAAATACTGAATTGTACATGTTAAATGGGTGA
This sequence comes from Daubentonia madagascariensis, assembly GCA_023783475.1. Lineage (NCBI taxonomy): Eukaryota > Metazoa > Chordata > Mammalia > Primates > Daubentoniidae > Daubentonia > Daubentonia madagascariensis. The sequence continues at coordinate 5,412,403 of JAKFHU010001224.1, forward strand.
ATTGTATGGTATGTGAGTTACATCTCAATAAAGCTGTTGAGCAAAACAAAGACAAAAGGTAGATATAGTGTTAGAAGTCTGGATTAGTGCTTAGGGGAAGTCATGAAGTGGGAAGGAGCGTTTAAAAAACATTAAAAGGCTGCAATACCTCTCAGGTGTGGAGCCAATGAGAAAATGGATGTGAAAAGACTTTGAAATTGTGAAGCTCTTCATAGCATAATGGATTTTTTTTTTTTTTTTGGTTAAACATAATCTAGTACATAGACTGGATGACTGTCACTGTTTTTACTACAGTCTACTGGGCAAAGGCCACTTTGAAAAGTCATAATGTCTCCATAAATACAAAGTTTCCTTTAGGTTGGTTTTGCCCTCCAAATGCTCCAATTGCCTATGGTCAATGGCCTTTATCTAGTCTGTTGAGGATGAGTAGCAAGACATAGAAAGCACCATGGGAATTAAATTAATCTCAACTGTATTTTTAAATCAGCTTTATTAAGATATCATTTATATGCACTAGTGTACTTTTTATTAACCATCATCCACATTTATTTAAATTAAAACTTTCTCAGGGGTGTAGCTGGAGGAGTAAAAGTGGTTATGGATTATGTGATAAATTACTGGAGTGATAGAGGAAACAATTTTTAAATTTTTAATTTTTTGAATCCATAATATGTTCACATGGTTCAAAACTACAAAAAATAAATAAATGCGGTAGAATAAAAAGTCTATTACCCACCTTTTTGACTCAGTTTCCATCCCGTTCTCACCCACCCCAGACAATTGCTTTTATTAATTTTTTGTGTATCCATCTGAGTTTCTTTATGCAAAAGTGAGTAAATATAAACGTTTGTACTTATTTTACCCCCTAAATATAAAAGATAGCAAACAACACACAGTTGTACATCTTGCTTTTTTTACTTAATGATGTATCTTAGAAACTTTTAGATATTTGTACATAGACAGCCTCCTTACTCATTTTTACAGTAGTATAGTTTTCCATAGTTTAGAACTCATAGCTTGGTATGAATAGACCATAATTTAACTGGTCTCTTACTGATGGAGATTTGGGTTGTTTCCAGTCTTTTTTTTTGGCCAGGCGTGGTGGCTCACTCCTGTAATCCTAATACTCTAGGAGGCCGAGGCGGGAGGATCGCTTGAGGTCAGGAGTTCGAGACCAGCCTGAGCAAGAGTGAGACACCCGTCTCTACTAAAAATAGAAAAAATTAGCCAGGTGCGGTGGCGCGAACTGTAGTCCCAGCTACTCGGGAGGCTGAGACAGGAGGATCACTTGAGCCCAGGAGTTTGAGGTTGCCGTGAACTAGACTCACGCCATGGCACTCCAGCCTTGGCAACAGAGCCCCCAAAACATGATTTTCTTGCAGTATTTTCCTCTCTGCAAATGCCAACCAGGCCTCAATGCAGGAGGACTGGACGGAATTGTCACATCGCTCCCTTATTCCATTTCTTTGAAAACTTGACGCCACTGACTCAGGAAACAAGGTCCAGGTGGTGGATAAAACAAATTCGAGCAGCTAGCAAGGGCCAGCCAGCAGGAATCACGGGAACAGTGGGGCCTTGGGGGCAGCTTCCACGGCCCATGCCCAGCACGCACGCCTGCCAAGATATCTTAATTTCTATATGCCAGGTGTGAGCCTGTCTTGGGGGATATTCCCTCTACCTGGAATGGTCTCCCCGACCCCAGCTTCACAGACAGATCTTATCATTCTAATCTCAGTTTAGATGTCATCCCGTTCTTAAGGCTTAGGCTCGCCACTTTGTCCTAACTGGCTACCCAGTCTCTCTCGAACACATTGTTCTGTTTTCTTTTCTCTCCATACAACTCATGACCACATCACATTTTCCAGTTTATGTGCTGAGTGATCTGTATGCTCATCACTGTATCCCCAGTGTCTGACGTGGTGCTTCGCACACAGTAGGTACTTGATTCAACTGCCTGTTGAATAGATAAATGCCCAACTTGTGGAATGAGGGGAAAGGGGCAAAGTTTCTAAACAGAGTTTTTTGAAATTGGAATGTGGGAAAGGAATTTGGCCTTGCCACTGGGTTGAGAATGCCTACAGGCAGCCCCAAACCTTAGTGCTTTATTCTTAAAGCATTTGAACTTCGTGCTAACTTGAGCAGTGGACGTGAGACCCACGCCTGGTTAAGTTCAGGTTAGGTTTGGGACACTGGGATATTTTCTTTCATCCATAATCACTGGATCAAGGCCTATAAATCAAATAGTTAAGACACAAAACACAAACAAGGTCATAATTTGTTTCTTCCTGCCCTCTGTTTTTCTTGGCATGGAAAACTCAAGCTTTTCCTGACTAAGGATGGGTAATGACATTGGGGGGTGATTCATTAAAAATGGCCCAAGTAACTGGCCTTTTATTTCTTCTTATTCTTTGCCCATATTGTCTCAACTCATGTAAGGAAACACATTGAATAAAATCATTCTCCTGTTGATAAAGAACTTTCCCTTGACTCTTTGCTCACTTGCAACTGTATGTTCCCAGACTCAAATTCTTGGAACTGGAGAGGCCGATGTGAGTTAGGGTGGATATGATGGATATTTCTGGTAGAAAGGGAAGGCCAAGAGTTCTGGCTCATGGAAGCCACTTCTCTTACCAACTTTTCTTAACAAAGCTGTCTATTAAGTTAGGAAATTGTTCCTGTCCTCAGCAACCCTGGCCACATAAGCAGGAGTTTTGGCTATGGCTATGGGCAAGTCTGGGAGCCTCAGTAACTCAACTCTTAAATGGGTGTCACAACACCAGTACCTCCTTCTCCAATGAGTGCCATTTATTTCAACCATTCCTAAGGCCAGGAGGGAGAAAGGGAAGTGATAACAATAAAAAAACCTCAATGTAATAGTACACATACATCATAATATTAAGGGAAATGACAGAATATACAATTTTCATCCTCTACATGATACATCTCTATATTATTTGAACTACTTTTATAAAATTTTTAAAGGAATAATGAAGAAATTTAAAAATATGTATAGAAAAAAGGCTGGACATTAATAAATCAAAATGCTAACAATAGCTGTCCCAGAGTTGATTTTAGCTTTCATCTTTATATTTTTCTGTATCTTTTTACTTCTTCTAAAGATTGTATATTACTTTTGTAATTGAAAAGAAATAACAATAAAATACTGTGTTATTTGAGTTGGTTTGTGTGCCCCAAGCTCCTGTACCACTCTGTGGGAAGTGAAACAATTTATTTTTCCAAGAGATGGGTGTAGGATACAAGTGGGACACGAGATGTTGGGGACAGATGTGACTGTGGTTCCGGTCAGGGTGAGGCTGTGGAAAAATACCAGGGATGCCACACCAGGTTCTGGTGAAGGCCACTATTAAATCACCACCATGTTTTTTTTCCCCACTCCATGTGAAATAACCCAGTTCCTCTCACCTGATGTTATAAGTAAATCTAGCTTCCTTGCCTTTCTTGTGACTTCCCTCTGAGCCTGCTCCTAGCACTCCACTCTCTCTGTGGATTGCCAAGGCGAACAGCTCCTTGCTCCTGGGTCTGGGAACCCCTCAAGGACGGGGAGAGGTGAGAGGATGAACCTGTGGGTCCCTGATGCTCTAAGTTGGTGGTTCTTGTTAACTTTTGAGAGGGAATTCAATAAATAGCAGGCCTCCTCCCTATTCAGGCTCTAAACCAACTGGGGGAGGGGAGTCAGAAGATAGAGTATCTTCTGATAAAGGCTATAGGTTGGAGAATGTGGCTGAGTGTGTGCCGAATTGACATCCTTGGAGCCTAATTAAACAGACTCTCCCCTGTGTTCCAGGCAGCAATGGACCAGAAAGCCCTCCGCAAGTGGAGGGAGAGAGAAGAGCTTGTGCTCCCTCCAGCATCTTATCCTCAGAGACCAGGAAGAGGAAAACACAGCAACTCATGCCCAGTTTCCCCTATGTTCTCCCTTTGCTCCATGCAGAGGGAGTAAGGGGTGAAGAGGAGGCTGCAGAGTTACACTAGTTGATGGCCCTCCACACTGAAGGAAGTATCTGGAGTGGGAGGAAGCGTTTTCCTCTCCAAAAGTTCTTACTATTTCTTGGATTATAGAACACTTTGAGGATGTGAAACAAGCTATAAACCACCATCCCAGAAAAATGCACATAGGCGCTGTCATAGACTTTGGTATTTATGGCTTATGTCTGCCTGCCTTTCCCTTCTGGTTACATGAGCCACTAAATTCACCTTTTTCTTTTTTGCTCAAGCTGGTATGAGGCGGGTTTCTATGCTTTGCAATGTATATACACACATGGAATTTGGCCTTCCCTTTCCAGATGTCCTCAGACTATAAGCCCACACCCCCACTGGATGTTACGATCCTATTAGTGGTGCCCGTTATGAATTTGAAAATTGATCAGTTATTCTAAAAGATTCAAATAGATCTGGCTACTGCATTTGGGGCAGCAATACTTGCTTCTTCATGTGGGCACCAGTTTCTGCTTGTCAGCAACTTGGAAACCATACTGAAAATACAGGCTGGAGGGCATGAAGCTTAAGAAAAAACAAGTTGTATGGGTGTATTAGAAGGTAGGAAATGCTAGATAAAGTGTCTACTTTACCTGAGGATAGAGAGCTTATCTTAAAGTTCAACCATACCCTTTTAAAAATATATTTTAATATGATGGGTGAGCGTTGGAGATGGGGAAGGGAGAAAGAGAATACCACCTAAGCCAAACAGGATGTTTGGGCAAGTTAATCCGCAAAAAGCTCTGGACATTTGATGCACGGTGATGTAGAAAAATCTGTGGGGTAATAGCTAACATTTTATTAAGCATTTCCTCTAGGCTGGATGTTGTACTAAGCACTTTACATGCATTATAGCAATTCTAGGTTGTGTGTACTATTAGTTTTGGGGTTTTTGTTTTTGTTTTTGTTTCTTTCTTTTGAGACAGGGTCTCACTCTGTCACTCAGGCTGAAGTGCAGTGGCACTGTCACAGCTCACTGCAACCTCAAACTCCTAGGCTCAAGTGATCCTCCTGCCTCAGCCTCCTGAGTAGCTGGGACGACAGGTGAGTGCCACCATGCTTGGCTGATTTTTCTTATTTTTTGTAGAGATGGCATCTTGTTATGCTGCCCAGGCTGGTCTTGAACTCCTGGCCTCAAGTGATCCTCCTGCCTTGGCCTCCCAAAGTGCTGGGCTTACGGGCATGAGGCACAATGCCCGGCCTGTATTATTGTTATTCCCATTTTACAGATGGTGAAACTAATACTGAGAGGAGTTAGGGACTTGCCCAAGGGTCCTACAGCTGGTGGAGCCAGGATCTGACATCAGGGCAGTCTGAACCCAGTGCTTTCCAACCATCATGCCCTTCCGCTCCAGCTAAAGATCTAAGTTTGAATCTAGCTCTGTCACTTGCTGGTTGAGTGACCTTGTGCAAGTCAGCCTCTCTGGGCTTGTTGCCTCACATGGAAAATTCAGGGATTATACTAAATAACTTTTCTCTCTTTCTCTCTCTTTCAACTCTAACATTTCAAAAATTTTAAAAATCCACAACTCTCCAAACTAGGGTTTATATTCCTGGCCTGAGCTTTTTTTCCTCAAGACCTTATAGATTGGTTTTCCCAGGGATTTAGGATCAAAGGGCTCCTTCGGGTTATGTATTCCTTTGGAATGGATTCAAAGGCAGAGGGAACTGGAAAGACTTCATCCTTGCTGAGTGAATCAGCATCCCGTGAGCACAGGTGACAAGTTCTGACCCATCCCTTCTCTGTCTGATAAGCCCATAGGTCATGCTCTGAACTTGAACCCACTTTTCCTTCTTCCTGCCCTTTTGTGGGCTTTCTGATAAGGTGCCCTAAGTCAGCTGTGACACTGTTTTCTCTCCCTGCAAACACAATCCCCAGGGCGTGCACTCTGCCTGCAAACTCCCCAGCTGCTTCCAGCTCGCCCTCTGCCCACAGCCCTTATTGCTGCATTCCAACAAATTAGCCATGTGACAGAAGATTATTTTTAACTTCAATAGAGCAGCTCCCTCTCTTTTAATATATCACGCTTGGCCCACATTCCCTCGGTGAAAAGGGCACCATCGGCTACTTCTGAGAACTTTTAATTACTCCAATTGTTTGCAAAACTCTCTCAGAAGCTTGGGAAAAAAGACATTTCTTTCTCTTTCTGCCTCCACTCCCCTTCTTTCCCAGTTTTCTTGTTTGTTATTAAATGGAAGTTAAGGCTGAATCTGACCTGCGGACTTGCCAGGTCTCCCCAGATCCCCTGTAGCCCCCTGCCACCCATTCTCCACAAAAGGGTTTTTAAAAGTGCAAATCCAACTAGGAGGATGAAGGGAGGGCAGGCTCCAGAGGGACAGAGACGCCAGCCAAATCCCACACAGAACCCCAGCGGGTAGCAGGATGGGGGTGGTGGCAGCTGCAGAAGCACTGAGCCCTAAGCACTTCCTGGGTCTTGGAACTCTCCATGGGGGTCCTCCTGGTGGTTGAGCTTGACGGTGAGGCTGAGCCTTCTACCTTGAAGTCAACCGCACAGAACAACAAGCATCTCAGTAGCCACTGCATAGACCAAAGGCCCTTCTCCAATTTTTCTGACTTTTCTAAACCCCACATACTTCTGTAATCTCAGAAGGCCAAGGGGGGAGGGTGGAGATTATATCACCACCACCACCTAGAAGGTAGAGCTAAAGTTGCATTTCAGTTTGAGTCCCCTCAAAATGAGAAATGTGCAATTTCTTATGCCTGTGTTTTACAAAGTAATTCATACAGGTTATAATAGTATGGGTATCATTCCAGCCATTTTCTATATTATATGTGTTTTGACACACAGTGAATTATAAAAAGATCGTTTGTGAGAGTGCGTGTGCATATGTGTACGAGTGAATGGCTGTGGTTGTGTGCTGGCAAAAGGGAAGAAAAGCGTGTTCCAGGCAGTGGGAGCAGCATGTGCAAAAGCTGTTGGGCGGGAAAAAGCATGGTGTATTTGGGGAACGGACAAAAGACCAGTGTGACTGAAGCCCACAGATAGTAACATGTGATGACCACACAGTCCAGTTCTTTATGTTTTTAAAATTGACGCGTATATTTTACATAAAATAAAATATCTAGGCCAGGTCCAGTGGCTCACACCTGTAATCCCAGTACTTTGGGAGGCCAAGGCAGGAGGGTCACTTGAGCCCAGGAGTTTGAGGTTGCAGTGAGCTATGATGACACCACTGCACTCTAGTCCAGGTGACAGAGTGAGATCTTGTCTCAAAAAAAAAAAATCTACACTGTAGTGTACAGATCAGTGAGTTCTGATAAGTGCAACAGAACTTTCCCATCTCCTCAGAAAGTTCCATGGTTCCCCCTTCCACTCAATGTCCCCATGCTAGGCAACCACTGTTCTGTTTCTGTCACCATAGATGCATCTTGTCTGTTCTTGACTTACCAGCATATAAATGGAATCTGCAGTATGCAGTGCACTATTTTGCGTCTGGCTTCTTTCTTTCAACATTATTCTTTTGAGATTCATCTGTGGTTGTCCCAACAGTTCCAACCTATGCGATTTTCTGCTGAGATTTGCAGGAGTAAGAGGTGATAAATTCAGGCCTAAACAGAACAATTTATGATAGATTTCCCTAGAGTTGGCTTAGTCAACCGCCATAGACCCCAGTTATGCTATTTAGACAAGGCAAGGTGCTTTTGATAAAATAAATTGCCAAAACGCACCTCGCCCTTTGACTCAGCTAGTCTGCATTGAGGAGTTAATTTTACAGATAGGTATACTTACTCACACATGTGTGGCACGGTGTTTGTACAAGGATATGAATGTCAGCATTACAGTCACAGCGAAGGATTAGAAACAAACTAATGTCCATCATAAGGGCCTGAGTAAATAAATCATAATGAATCCAGACAATGAAACTGTTGGGTCTGCCCCTGAATGCATGCGGTAGATGAAGTCAGATAAGGACTCCGGCAGGCTGCAGCCTCCAGAGGAATCTCTCGGAGGTTGTAGAGATAACTCTGAATTACAAAGGCTGGAATGGAGCCGGCAGAAACAGGCGGAACTCCCCCTCCCCAAACTTTCTATAAAACTCACCACCCTTCCCCTCCTCTGGGTGGACGCCCTTTTTGGCCTCCACCCACCTGCACCCAGGTGCTCAAAATAAACGGCATTTTACCATGCCCCCAGGCTTGCATGTCTTCCTCAGGGGCTCCGACATAACAGAAACATTGTACAGTCATGAAAAAAATGAGGAGGTTCTCTATAAACTGAAATGAGGTGATCAAAGTGGAAAAAGCAAGATGCAGAACAGTGTGTGTTCATTCACTTATTCAACAAGTATTTACTGAGCAACTAACACGTGCCAGGCATCACTGTATGTGCTGAGGAGACAACATTATACAAAATAAAATCCCCTCCCTCACGGAGCTTCCATTCTACTGGCAGGAGTGGGAAAGAAAATAAACAAAATATGTATTCATATCATGTGCTATCATTAATATGAAATAAAAGAATAAAAAGAGGGAAGAAAATACAAATGTGTTATTTTAAATATGCACAAAACATCTGTCAAGGATAAGATACACCAGAAAACTGGGAGAACTGGGGAAGGGAACTGGGAAGCTGGGCAACATGGATGGGGGAACAAATTTCAATTTATGCTCTTTGTATCTTCTGAATTTTTAAATTATATGAATGCATAACCTAATTCAGAATTAGTGGATATAATTACAATTTTTTTTAAGTTGTAAGAAGTATTTGGCAGTATTTTCAAGCACCTGGACCCTCGAGATGTGGGAAACGCCTCACTGTTTTTGAATCAGGGTAGGAGGAAAGGGCTAGCTCCCAGCTGTCACTCATTGCAGTCATGAACTGAAGCCATAGCATGCCTCTAGTAAGATAAAAGAGGTACTGAGAGGACAGAAGGAAATAAAATCAGTCTTGAGTCACATATGTATCATGGGTATTTATAAAAGGCTTAGACAGCTCCTTCCTAAATTTGAATTCATGTCAAGAGAGAATCATTTCAGGAAGTGTGAGTTCCTCTCTTCAAACCATTTGGACAATCCCATTCTGGTATGAATCACACAGGTCCAAGCTCATTTATAGGGAACATCTGTGTGGGGGAAGTGGGGGATGCAGGGCATGATAAAGAGACCACCTGAAGTTGAACTTGGACACCCCTTGTCTTTTTTCCCAGCTTCCCCTGGGTTGTTCGTTTGGTCGTGTGGGAGGAAAGGTCTATGAAACCTTTATGCTTTGAGTTTATGCGTATAACATGTAAAAGTGGTGAATGGAAGAGGAGCCTAACTGAAATTGCACTCTTTGTGAATGTTTGTGTTCTAGAAGTTTCCCAGAGTTGTTGGATGATGGCTCTGTGATTACTGTCTCTTTGTGACCTCTAGTCAACCAAAATGGAAAAAAAGTTTGGCTTTGAGGATAATAAATAAGTTTATAATTTATTCATCTTATTTCATAATAAGTTACTCTCCTTTAAAATCCTACCATTATTTTTTACATTTTTATTAACTTTTAATTACTAGTTAATAAATACATTCTTTTTTGAAAAAATTAGAGTGTTGCAGTCAAAGTTTTCATTCTATTTAATCACTTCCCACAATGCCAGTTCCTTTCTCCCTTCCCCAAAGAAAATCACTTCCAGGAGTTTTAAGGATATCCTCACGGACTTTTCATCATACTTTTACATACACATAAATGTACTCATAGAAAATATATAGTATTTTTACAAGCATGTGTTTTGTTTTGTTTTTGAGACAGGGTCTCACCCTGTTGCCCAAGCTAGAGTGCAGTGGCATCATCATAGCTTATTGCAACCCCAAACTCCTGGGCTCAAGTGATCCTCCTGCCTCGGCCTCCTGAGTAGCTGGGACTACAGGCATGTGCCACCACACCCGGCTAATATTTCCATCTTTTGTAGAGATGAGGTCTTGCTCTTGCTCAGGCTGGTCTCGAACTCCTGGCCTCAAGCAATCCTCCTGCTTTGGCCTCCCAAAGTGCTAGGATTACTGGAGTGAACCACTGCACAGGGCCATGTGTTTGAAATAAACTAATTATACTGTATGTATTATTCTGCAGTTTGATTCTTCTCACTCAATAATATAATATTGAATACTTCATGTGATTATTATAGATATTCGTTCTTTTAAACTTTTATACAATATTCCATTGTGTTTGGTTATTGATGTATCAGTAAACATTCTTGTACAGATCTCATTATGTACATGTACCAGTACCTTGTAATCAAAAACTGTGTTGTGCAAATAAAAAGCCAATATACAATCCTAGAATGGAGTTTAGGGACGATGAAACCCTAAACTTATAAAAGTTGTCATTGTCGTGAGCATGTTGCACCTCTGTAGATTATTATGATGTGGCCTGAGACTGGGGATTGAGGAAGAAATGACTGAAGATGTCTCTTGGCTAGGGAAACAGAGAGCTGTAAAAGACCCTTGTGGAAGGCAAGGCTGAGATACTGTAAGACTGTACTATCTAACACAGCAGCCACTAGCTGTATGTGGTTATTTAATTTTAAACTTAAGCTTATTAAAATTAAAAATTCAGTTCCTCAGTCACAGCAGCCACATTCCAAGTGTTCAGTAGCCACATATAATTAGTGGTTACCATATTGAGTGCAAATATAGAACATTTCCATCATTAAAGAAAGTTCTGTGTGACAGCACTACTCTAGAAATTATTTTACATGGTCTTATCTAATAGCCAGTTTAAAATTTTCTTTCCTGAGATGGATGCACTGGCACGTGCCTGTAGTCCCAGCTTCTTGGGAAGCTGAGGTAGGAGGATCCCTTGAGGCCAGGAGTTTGAGGCCAGCCTGGGCAACATAGCAAGACCCCATCTCTAAGAAAAAGTTTAAAAAAACGTTTTTCTTTCCTGAAATGTAATTACTTCCTTTATTACTAAGCCTTCAACAAAGTTTTAAAATTATAGTACCAGATAACATTTATTGAATTCACATATTGGTCAGTTTTCTTGGTTGCAGACAACAGATTTCACTCTTACTAATTTAAGCACAAAAGGATTTATTAAGGGGTATAGACAGCTTACAGAATCATTAGGACAGCTGAAGAAATAGACTCAGGCTAAACAGCCAGGAATGACTTTCAAAATTACACTGCAGAACTGGGCTGACAAGCAAGACACAGCCTCTGCTACCAGCTTCAGAATTGCTAAGCTGTCACCACCAGCTGCTGGCTCCAGAATCATATTGCCTCTGGCCTGACTAGCACCAGCAAAATGGATGCTTCACACTCTGCCTCTCCCTCCATATAACTCGTATTTACAAAGTCTCATGCAGTGGAACCTAAATCACAAGCAAAACCACAGCTGCAAGAAAGTTTCAGAAATGTAGCATTTAGCCCTCTATCCTGTGCAGTCCAGGAAGCAAGCTAGAAAGGGGCTGGAATGGGTTTTGAGTGAGCCAGTCTAAAGCATCCGCCACCACCTGCCAGGTGCCAAGTTCTAAAAACTTGCCTGATCTCATTTCATTCTTACAAGAATTCAGTGAAGAAGGCACTAGAATTACCTCCATTTGACAGATAAGGACACAACAGTAAATGGTGGGGAACACAGTATGGTCTTAGCTGGGCATTGGGGAGTTAAAAGAGGGCCCTTTGTCCACTCTTGGAGAGAAGTAACTAAAGAGAGGAAGAGAAAGCTGCCTGGAGAAGCTGGGCTGGAAGACAACAGCGCACGAGGAGAAAGCATGGGTCCCAAGGTGACAAAGGACAGCCAGGATGAATCTGAGAACTCTTGAGTAGAGCTGCTGTGTGCATTCATGCCGGACCGATTCCAGAGTCCCTGCTCTGTCCGTAAAACCGTACTGCCCACAAAGGGAAGAACCAGATCACATACGCCCATAGCAAAGACTTAAGGACACATCCCTGGTTACATTCCCACAACACCGTTTGCATCTGCGGCACAGAACATAGTGCAAAAATAAAAAATTCAGCAGAGAAGACTTCCAGAAGGAGGTGAGTTTTCAGTCGGTTTTAGAACAGAAGGGAAGTGTTAGCTTATGCATGGCTGTGAGAAGACAGAGGACTTCAGATGAGGAATTCACAAGCCCTCCTGCCAAGACTCAGAAGCTGAAAGGGGCAGCCAATGTAGCATATCAAAGCAATGTCCTTGACCAAGGATAAAGGAGGTGAGTCAGTGTTTGGGAGAAAACAATAAATAAACTGGTGGGGAAGGGAACTGGTTGCAGGATAAGATCACGTGAAATCCTTCCTATGATTATGGTTTTATGAAAATATTAGTAAAGTATATATTGAAATTCAATTTGGAACAGAATGAAAATCTCGGAGAGCAGGCCTGGAAATTTTCTAACAAATGGGTTACTTGCCGGTCCTGACATCTATGCCCTACCTCAGCTCTCTTTTCCTGGGTGCATGCCCAAGCTTCTGGTGTACAGGGGCTGGCGCCCCTTTGCAGCATCATTCTTTCCTGGACACATTCTAGTAGCATCAAAAAATGAAGAGTAAATCTCAAGGAAATGGGTCTCTTGGTGCTGGGAGATTCAGAATAATTTGAGAAAGGGGTGTCTACATCCCAGAAATGTGGCTGTATATATGATTCTTATTTTGCTGAAGCTTTATTAAACAATATTAACTAATGTTTTAACAAGTCTTTCCATCTGCTAGTTCCTATACTAAGCAATTGAATAATGTAGTATATCATTGAACTCTCACAGCAATTACCTGCATTAGAGATTATTACTATCCCCATTTGACAGATGAGGAAACTGAGGCTTAGAGGTCCTGAAGCTAAGAACTGGAGACTCCACAGCCCATGGATTTAACCATACTGCTGTGCTGCCCTGCTTTATTCCCCCTTATTGGTGTTTTCTTATTATGTTTCACACATTGTGTTTGTTTACTTGTTGGCTCCTCGCTCTCTCAAAAACTTGAAGTTTCTGGACCAGGCATGGTGGCTCATGCCTGTAATCCTGGCACTTTGGGAGGCCAAGGCGGGAGGATCACTTGAGGCCAGGAGTTTGAGACCAGCCTGGGCAATATAGCAAGACCCCATCTCTAAAAAAAAATTAGCTAGATGTGGTGGCATGAACCTGCAGTCCCAGCTACTCCAGAAGCTGAGGCAGGAGGATGGTGTGAACCCAGGAGTATGAGGCTGCAGTGAGCTATGATCACACCACTGCACTCCAGCCTGAGCAAAAGAGCGAGACCCTGTCTCTAGAGAAATTTTTTTTAAAAAACCAGAAGTTTCTTAAGTATGCAATCAAATCCAATTCATCCTTTGACACCCTTACCCCAGCACCTGACAGAGACTGGCACACAGTGAATGCTTCATATATGTGAGCAGAGCGTGCTTTGTGGCCCAATAACCATTCATTTTATGTACTTACACTCAATTACTTTTGCAGATAGTCACAGCTTCAGGAAAACACGTGGATGAAGTGAGTCCTCTCCTTTCATATGGCGCCATGATCAAGTGCGAGGGTCTTGGAGCCAGTCACAGGTTTGAATCCCACCTCAGCTGCTTATTGGCAGTGTAACCTTGGGCAAATGTTAAAAGAAAAAAAGATAAGTCTTATGATTTATAAAGGGTCATCCGTAAAAAGAGCATTCCTGTTGGGGTGTGAAGAATAGCTGGGAAAGCTTATGGTTCAGATGCTTAAATATATATATATATTTTATAAAAGTGGTAGATGAGTAGATTCTCAGAGGAGCTCAGCTTCTCGCTAGAGTAGCCAGGGCCCTCTGACCTTCTCAAGGCCCCTCCTATTGAGAAAGACTGAGCAGCAAGAACAGAGACTTGTTGTGGTTAAACGTTAACTTGGGTTTATTTCTCTACAACTGCCTGTTGTTTAATTTGGCCAGCCCAGTGAAGATTCTTTTGTAAGCCTGTGTGTAATTTCTAAGCGCCAGACCTATGACCTTTACACACATGCTAAACATTTATAGAGTGGGAGACTTCTTTTTCTCCATCAGTGAGTTAAATAAATGCCAACATCCTCCCCCCCAAAAAAAGTATTCTTTGATCTATGCTAAAGATAAACTGGTAATAATTCATCAGCTAAGGGTTGTAAAGCAGGTTCTTTGATAAGCCAGTTAGTTAGTTAATTTCAGAGGGCACTGGGGCTTGTTTCTTCCTGATGCTGATTTTGATGCGTAAGGCGTTAGCAGTTTAGAGGTGGAAGAGAGAAATTCGGAGGGTTTATTTCATCAAACCTTCTGAATTTAATGGATGAGAAAACTGTGAGCTCCAGAGAGGGAAAAGGCACTTTAGACTCCTGGATAGATGTTAATAAAGAGCCATATAAAAATGTTTTGTTGCAACAATGCCTACAGCATTTTAAGCTTTCTGTGGCGGTTGTTTTTGTTTCCTTTATGATCTGGTGATCCAAGGACAGTATTTGGGCCTGGAAATGGAAACCTGTGGACACTAATCCTCAGCTTTGTGCTGCCGTCAGAGCATTTGAGAATCACTGCTGCCCCCTGCTGGAAATTTAAAATCTCACAGGCTCTCAAGGTTATAAGGAATTTTTGCAATGGCTCAAAAAATTAGAAAATATTTCCTCAGGTTAAAAATTTTAAACAGTATGAAAGGGTATAAAGAAAAAGCAAAATCTTCCCTCCCTCGATTCTACTTTCCGGTGATAACTGTTGTTAATTTTTTAAACATTCTTTCACAATTTTTCTATTAATGTACATATGTACATTATATGTACATATAATACATATATAATATTCATAGGTATATAACTTTTATCCACAAATAGGACAATACTATACACACTGTTTTGTAACTTGTCTTTCTCTTTTTTCTTTAATTTATTTTATTTATTTGGAATAGGTAAGACATTCAAAATATTCATAAGTTTAAAACAATAATGTCTTAACATGTTTTCAAAGTGGTATATATTGACAAACCTCATTCCTTTTTATGAAGGTATAATATTCCACTGCTTGGGTGTATCATAAATTATTCATTCAGTCCTCCTTTGATGGACTAAAAAGTAAATCTCTGTAAGAGTAGGGACTTTATTATGGGCATTTTGTTGTTACTGCTGTCTCTGGTAACAAGCATAATGCTCAATAAAGTGTGTCTAATGGATGAACGGACATGTGCCTAGTTTCAAGTATTTCTCCATTCCAAAAATGCTGCCCTGAATACCCATGTGCCTATATTTTTGGCATAGGATAAAGTCTAGGAGGAAATGTAGTTTCAAAAGTCACGTGAATTTTAACTTTGATAGATACTGCCAAATTGGTACTTTTGATGGAGGAGTGGATCCAGATGTTTAGTAATTCTATCATTCCTATACCTTATGGGGCATCAAAACCAGAATCTCCCAGATAGTTTAATTTAGAATAGCTCTTTTCAGGCCTGTAATCCCAGCACTCTGGGAGGCCGAAGTGGGAGGATCACTTGAGCTCAGGAGTTCCAGACCAGCAAGAGCGAGGCCCTGTCTCTACTAAAAATAGAAAAATTAGCCGGGTGCTTGCCTGGCAGCACATATACTAAAATTGGAACGATACAGAGAAGATTAGCATGGCCCCTGTGCAAGGATGACATGCAAATTCGTGAAGCGTTCCATATTTTTACACATGGAAATAATATTCATCGGGGTCAGGCAGGTGGGAGGGGGGTGGAGGGGATGGGAAAACTCACACCTAATGGGTGCGGGGTGCACCGTTTGGGGGATGTTCACGATTGTAGCTCTGACTTGGGCAGTGCATAGGCAATATATGTAACCAAAGTGTTTGTACCCCCACAATATTCTGAAATAAAAAAATATATATGTAATAAAAAAAAAAAAGAAAAATTAGCCTGGCATCGTGTCAGCATGCCTGTAGTCCCAGCTACTCTGGAGGCTGAGGCAGGAGGATAGCTTTAGCCCAGGAGTTTAAGGTTGCAGTGAGCTATGATGACGCCGCTGCACTCTAGCCAGGGCAATAGAGCAAGACTTTGTCCCCCCCCAAAAAAAAGCTTCTTTCTGCACACCCCCTCTCCATGCTACTTCAGCGTGGGGGTGGGGCAGGATTCTGTATATTTAACAGCTCCCCCAGCAATTCTGATGCATGATTCCCACATACGCTCAGGACTGGGAAGGGCCACATAATCTATCCATTTCTTGCCACACGGCAGCAGATGAGAATGTGCTCCTATATCCTAATCTTAATATGATTACTCACTTGTTATTCACCCCATGCTTACTGAGTGAAAGACCCTATGCTCCCTCTCCCAGAGGCAACATTGTGTGGGAGGCGTGGTGTGGATTTCGCCACTCCAGTGGGTGTCAGTGCTGGGGCGAGTGGGTGAGTTTGTTGCTGTTAAGTGTTGGCTGCTGGCTGGGGTTTGGGGAGGGAGCAGCGTGTGGGTGAAACTCAGGAATCCTGCAGCACTACAGTGGCCAGAATTTTTAAAAGACCCAGCCCTGCTTTCAGTGATATGTTTCTGTGTCTAATAAACATGGAGCCAGCACCACTACTAGGTCTTCTTAGGTGACTTCTACTAGGGGTTCCCTGCAAGCTGGTGTATGGAGCAGGGCACAGACATTTTCCTCTGGGCTAGGCCCTTCAAAACCAGATAAAATATAATGCAGATGAAACCCATGTGGGAAGTGCACCATGGACAGCCAACAGATCACAGCCATAAAAAGAGATGACAGATTTGACCATCATTCATGATCCACCCAAATGTCACGTCCTCTGGGCTCTTTCCCAGGCAGCTCCTGCCCCAAGTGGGTGTTGTTTCCATGTACTCCATGGCATTTGAACTATAACAACAAAGGAAAAAAATACTACCACTGCTCCTTGAGGCTTCCTACGTCAGAATGTCTTCTAGCTGCTTTACTGTGTGATCCCATTTGGTTCTCCCAAAAGTGCAGGGAACTTAGAAAAGTTAAATAACTAGATAAAGGCCATACAATTTGTTTAGTAGACTGATCTTCTAATTTTTTTGCATGCACTCCTCATCAAATAATTTTGAAAAATTGTGTATCCCTAGAAACAGGTCCATACACATAATGACCACTTAATTTATAACAAAGGTGGCCAAGTGCCATGTGGCCCGAGCTGGTAATCGCAGCACTCTAGGAGGCCAAGGTAGGAGGATGGCTTGAGCCCAGGAGTTGGAGGTTGCAGTGAGCTATGATTGCACCACTGCACTCCAACCTGGGTGACACAGCGAGACCCTGTCTCAAAACAACAAAACAAAACAAAAGCCCACCAAAAAACAAAAACCAAAAAAACCCCAAAGGTGACACAACAGAAAGTAGGCAAAAAGAATCTTTTTTTTTTTTTAAGAGACAAGGTCTTGCTCTGCTGCCCAAGCTGGAGTGCAGTGGCCCGATCATAGCTCACTGCAGCCTCGAACTCCTAGGCTCAAGGGATCCTCCCACCTTCGCCTCCCAGAATGTTGGGATTACAGGCATGAGCCACCACACCCAGCTGGAAAAGAGATATTTTTAAATAAATTGTGCTGGAATAGCTGAATACTTATACAGGAAAAAAATGAAATTGGACCCTACCTCATACCATTCAAAATCATCAAATTCAGGTGGGTAAAAGACTTAAATGTGAAAGGCAAATATCTACAGCTTTTTAGAAGATAATATGAGAAAATATCTTCATGAATTCTGAATAGGAAAGGATTTATTAAACAAGCCACTAATGGCATTCACAATAAAAGAAAGTGGTAGATTTAATTACATGAAAGTTACACACTTTTGTTCTTAAATATACTCCATAAAGAGTATAAAAGGTTGGCCAGGCACAGTGGCTCACGCCTGTAATCCTAGCACTTTGGGAAGTCAAAGTGGGAGGACTGCTTGAGGCCAGGAGTTGGAGACCAGCCTGAGCAACATAGTGAGATTCCCCTCCCACACCCATCTCTACAAAAAATTAAAAAATAAAAATAGCTGCCGTGGTGGCGTGCACCTGCAGTCCGAGCTACTCGGGAGGCTGAGACAGAAGGATTGCTCGAGCCTAGGAGTTCCAGGTAGTAAGCTATGATAGTGCCACTGCATTCCAGCCTGGGTGGTAGAGCGAGACCTTGTCTTTAAAAAAAAAAAAAAAAAAGGTAAGCGACAGAGTGAAAGAAGATATTTTCAACAAATATTACTATATGCTCACCAGATTGTTTTAACACTTAATCGTAAAGGATAAGACAGCAGTGTTAAATGGTACAACTACTTTAGAAGAGTCTAGAGTTCTTTTGTATGTATGTTATATTTCCCAACTAAAAAAAAAGAAAAGAAACCACCACATAAAAATATGTATCCTTTTGCACATTTTAAAGTTGGCATCTAAAAATTTTCCTCTTACTTTTTAAAGAAACTTGAACAACAGTGCTCATAGCAGCCTTACTCCCAATTGCCCCAAACTGGTCAACCCAAATGTCTGTCAACAGGGGAATGGATAAATAAATTGTGGATTTTCATACAATGGAACATTACTAAACTATAGAAAGGAACAACATGGATGAATTTCAAAAACATTGTTATGCAAAAGAAGCCAGACACAAAGAGTACCTAGCGTATGATTCTGCTCATTTGAAGTTCAAGAATAGACAAAACTAATCCAACCTCTTCTGTTTCTATCTTGGTTAACATTAAACAGATCTGGATTTAAAATCTGATTCAGACACATATTTGTTATGACATCTTGAGCAAGTCATTTAACCTCCTGAAGGTTCAGCTTATTCATCTCTAAAACTGGCACAAAATACCTCTCTTGTAGAAGTTAGGTGCAGACTAAATGAAATAAAGGATGGATACCACCCAGCAAAATAAATGATAAATAATAAATGCTCAAAAATATATTTTATATGATAATTATTTCCACAAATTTGTGGTCACATTTTGTGTTTCTAGAATTTTTCTATATCTTGAGCATGAAATAATCTTTGGGTACATATTATTTATTTATTTATTATTTGTGTATTATGAGAACATAATTTTTATCACAGCATAAAATCCCTTAATCTGAACAAACTATGATTTATCTAATCATTTTATTATCAGATTTTTAAAGTTCAAATCTTTTCTACATTATAAGTAATGCTGGGATGAAAATCCTTGAACTTAAATCTTGGTGCTCATTTATGATTATTCCTACAGGATGAATTTACTTAAAAATGGGATTTTTATGACTCTTTTTTCTTTCTTTCTTTTTCTTTTTTTTTAATTTTAAAAATTTATTTTACCTGGAGCCACGCCCAAGAAGCCTTGAGCAAGTAGACTCCAAAAATGGGATTTTTATGACTCTTGCTGGTTCTTTTTCTAAGTTGTTCCCTGGAAAGTTTGTACTGATTTACACTCCTACCAGCACTGGCCGAAAGTGCCATTTCACAGAACCTTCACTGGCAACGGGGATTGTTAATTTTTAAAACCTTGCTAATTTGATTGGCATGCATCAGGCATTATTTACAGGCCTTTATCTCACTTCCTCTTCAATGCAACCCGATGAAGTGTCCATTTGGTAGTCCACCCTCTTTAGCAGATGGGGAAAACAAGGCTCCCAGAGGTTAAATTCTTACCCAACCCAGTAAACTGTACAGCCAGGATAAGCCTGTCTTAACACGCTGTGGCCTTTTCCCTACACTACACTGCCTCCTGCTGGAGCTCAGGAGGAAAGCAGGAAGCACTCAAGTTCTTCAGAGCCTTTGGTTGGATAGTGAGATATTTGTGATAAAGAACAGAATGGTGTTGGGATAACCATGTGATGATGGGATGATTAAAAAATGAGAAAATTCATCAAGCAGTACACTTAAGATCTGTGCACTTTATGTAAGTTATAACTTAATTTAAAAAAAAGAAGAGGAAAATGAGGAGACTTTTTGATAAAGAAGAGGAGACTTTTCAGGCAGGTACTGGATGAGTTAATAAAAACAGCTTACACTTACTTATCCTTTACAATAAGCTGAGCCCTGCGCTAAGGGCATTGGAAATAGGAATTCATTTAATTTTCATACAATCCCCATGAGGTACCTCTATTATTAATATTTGTGTTCGACAGATGAGGGAACAGAGGCACAGAGATGGTTAAGTAACTTGCTCAAGGTTACACATATAGCAAGTGGAAGGGTCAGGATCTGAAGGCAGGTAATTTGGCTCTTGGTTAAGGCAAGCAGGCTGGGATCGCAAAGCAGCCATGATCACCAAAGATCTGTCGGAATTAGAGGTCCAGTGGGGCGGGTAGGGCAACCTTTGAAGCTAGAACAGTTACTGGGTCCCTCAGGAGGGAGGCACACCCACCCATCATCCTGAACAAAAGTCTGAACTAGAGTTTCTCTACTTGGCCCAGGTACTTGGTGGTGAATTCCAAGAGCATCAGAGACACCTGAAGATGACTCACATGCTATTTCCCTGCCTCCTTCCTACACCCACCCTGGGCCCACCCAGTCCTCTGGTTGTTCACGTCACTCCCCTGCCTGTGGCAGACATGAGCAATGATACACCAAGTGGCGGAGTAGGGACTGGACACTACAAGGTCAGTGTGGCAAATCCATCACAGAAATACAAAGAAGTTAAGGAAGGTTTAGGAATGTGTCCAGCAAGGTGGGGGCTGGTAGTGGGTCTGGAACCTGGGGTTGGACAACAGTGAGTGCCTGGAGAAGTAGATAGGGATCATGATTTTTTGAAGTTCTCTCCAGGCCCATCTACAAGGATAGAAAAGGAGAAAAGAACTCAGGGCAGGTAACCTATGCAGTCAGTCATAAGAATATGTAGTCAGCTGTTTTGTATCTAGAAAATCATCACATAAATACATAAGAAATGGGAGGCAGCCCTAAGAATGTCCCTATATCAGTAAATACAGTTTGCTGGTGGGCATGTGACTGGTACAGTTTTTCAATGTGT
This sequence comes from Daubentonia madagascariensis, assembly GCA_023783475.1. Lineage (NCBI taxonomy): Eukaryota > Metazoa > Chordata > Mammalia > Primates > Daubentoniidae > Daubentonia > Daubentonia madagascariensis. The sequence continues at coordinate 5,433,229 of JAKFHU010001224.1, forward strand.
ATCAAAAGCCTTACTCGTGTGCCTAGTCAGTTCAATTGAAACTCAAGAAATGTGTCAGGCCCTGGGCTAGGTTCTGAGATATAGGGTGAACAAGCATATACATGCTTGCCTGCCCCTAAAGGAGCTAACTGTGGAGAACATATTTCAGGAAAGGTGAAATATGAGGTGTTAAGGACAGAGCAGCAAGGGGACTTGACCTAGCCTGGCAAGTAAGAAAGGGTGAAATGTCTTTTCGATGAGGCTGGAAAGACAAGAAGGATTCAGTTAGGCTGGAATGGACAAGCAAGGTCCCAGGCAGATTGAGTAGCATGTGAAAAGGAAATGATTGAAGCTGTGGGCACACGCACATACATGTGACCAAAAAATGGGGTTGAGAAACAGGTGACCTCTTCAGGCTTTGAAAGTCCAGTTAAGGAGTCTGCACGTGTTCAAAAGCAAAAGGATGAACGGTGGCTGTTCTAGTCTGTGTCCTGCTGGGTATCCTTTGTGTTATGTAGCTTTTTTTTTTTCTTGTGAGACAGAGTCTTGCTCTGTCACCCAGGCTAGAGTGCACTGGCATCATCATAGATCACTACAGCCTCCAACTCCTGAGCTCAAGCGATCCTCTTGCCTCAGCCTCCTGAGTAGCTGGGACTACTTAGTGCACGCCACCACTTCTGACTAAATTTTTCTATTTTTGGTAGAGACGGGTCTTGCTTTTGGTCAGACTGGTCTTGAACTTCTGACCTCAAGAGATCTTCCTGCCTTGGCCTCCCAGAGTGCTAGGATTACAGGCGTGAGCCACCGCGCCCAGCCTGTGTTATATAGCTTTGAAATGATTCCAAACACTTAGATAGTTTGCTACATGAATGATATATGTTTTGCCAGGATAAGAACTTGGAGTGTATTTCTCCTCTCCTCTCCAGATGTGATGCCCTCTCAGATCCCTTATGTGAGAACTTGGAGTGAGCTTCTCTTCCCCTCGGGAATGTGATGTCACATCTTATCAGACCCCATATGTGAGTCTGACCTCACCTACTGGACTTCAAGATACACATAAAACTCAAGAGTTTGACAGACACTTTGAGAGCTTACTCCATGGCAGGCTACAGTCTGTCTGCTGCCAAAGACCACTCCAAAGACCAAGAACTCAGGCTGTGACAAAGCCACCCTGTTAGCCTCCGAGCTAATCTCCAAAGCTTCGCCTGCCCTCTAGTGTCGAGGAACCTTACATGTCGTGCAGATCTCCCTTGTGTTGGATGCCATCTCTCCCAAGAAACCGCTGGTATAAAGATACACCTCAAACTTTAATTAGACTTTACTTTCCACAGAGGCTTGCTTCCATCCTACTTCAGCAACTAGACTAATAATTTTGGAACACTCTCATTATCTGGTTCTTGTCTCTTGTCTGGAGAGCTTATTCCCTATAAGATTTGCTCTTGTTCTTCTCACCCTCTCTTAGCATTGTGAACCTAAGGGGCAGGGGTGGGGGGATGGGGGGAATTCTCTTTGTATGGCAATAAACCGTGGGATTCGTGAAATCTTGCTTTGATCATCTCCTTATTTTAACTATACAAAACACTTTGACTCAGCAATTCCACTTTAAGGAAATTATCCTAAGGAAATAATTATGAATTTGTGCAACAATATAGCTAAAAGGACGTTCCTAATATTGAGGTTGTCTAGAATTACAAAATTTTTAAATAACCTAAACATCTCACAGTAGGGGTTTAGGTAAAGGAAACTTTGGTTCATCCATATGCTGGAATGCTATGTAGCTGTTAAAGATACTGCAGAAAAAAAAAATTTAGTGGCGTCGAAAGATGTTCATTATATGTTAAAAGGAAAACGATGCACCTGTAATCCCAGCTACTTGGGATGCTGAGGCAGGAGTATCCCTTGAGTCCAGGAGTTAGAGGCTGTGGTGAGCTATGATCCAGCCACTACACTGTAGCCTGGGTGGCAGAGTGAGAAAAAAAAAAAGGAAAACGAGGGAGGAAAATGAGGATTATAATAGATTATGTATGGTACAATGCCATGTTTGTAAGCACACACACACACTATGTGTATAAAAGACAGTGAAAGGCTATAAACATAAACGTCAAGTTATTTTTTCATGTGGGACTATGAGTGATCCTTTTGCTTATTTTTTTCTAATTGTTCTACAAAAAAATGTTATTTTTGTGATTTAAAAGAGTATATATCTAGAAGTTTCTGGGGTGCTAGGCATATTCCATTTCTTGACCTCGACTGGGATCACAATGGCCTTTGCTTCGTAATTACAGTATTTGCTAAAATGCAAATTTGTCTAATAAACTTTATGTATGCTCCTTTTCACAACTTTAAAAGTGCTTCATAAGATGCACATATTTATCTTTCAATCTCGTATACATAGTCCCGCGTCTCTAGCATATTACCTGCACTCCATAAATTAGGAGCAGAGTAGACTTGACTGCAAACCCTGGTGGGCTCACCGGCCTGGACTGCGTGGACTTCAAGCCCCAGCAGGCATTGCGGCCGGCACATCGGGAACTACGGGGTCCGAGAAGGGGGCCGGGCCCTGCGGCCCTTTCCCTCCCAGAAGCCCGCGGGCGGCTCAGAGCGCCGTTCCTATCATGGCCGCGGGAGCCGGGACGGCAGGCCCCGCTTCCGGCCCGGGCGTCGTGCGTGACCCGGCGGCGTCACAGCCGAGGAAGCGGCCCGGCCGAGAGGGCGGGGAGGGCGCGCGGCGGTCGGACGCGATGGCGGGAGGAGGCGGGAGTAGCGACGGCAGCGGGCGGGCGGCGGGCCGGCGGGCGTCCCGCAGTGGCGGGCGGGCTCGGCGGGGGCGCCACCAGCCGGGGCTGGGAGGCCCCGCGGAGCGGAGCGCGGGGGAGGCACGGCTGGAGGAGGCAGTCAACCGCTGGGTGCTCAAGTTCTACTTCCACGAGGCGCTGCGGGCCTTTCGGGGTAGCCGGTACGGGGACTTCAGGCAGATCCGGGACATCATGCAGGGTGAGGGCCGGGCCGGGGGAAGGAGGCTGGGGCACTGGGGAAGGGGGTCTATGAGGACTGGGTGTCGGGGCTAGGTCGCCAACGATGTCTTCTTTCCCAGCTTTGCTTGTCAGGCCCTTGGGGAAGGAGCATACCGTGTCCCGGTTGCTGCGGGTTATGCAGTGTCTGTCGCGCATTGAAGAAGGGGAAAATTTAGGTATGGCTATTTTTGTGTTTTACTCTGGGTTTACTTACGTAGGATTTTGTTTTCAAACTTGCATCTGAAGGATTCCAGATTAAAGCGCGCTAGTTTCCATCTCAGTGGTCTTTTTCATTGTATCGATGGGTCTGTTCTCTGGCTCTAGTTTTCTCCAATTAAGGTTCTCTTGGCACCTTTTCTATGTTTTTTATTTTCGCCCACCTGTTAATTGCTCAGCCTAACTTTGTTGCTATCTAAAGTGAATTATATTGATATGGACATCGTTTTCCCCGTGGTAGAGTGTTTTTCAGAGTATGAGCACATTTTTTTTTCCCCCTGAATTGAACTTGACAGCTGTTTAGCAAACTGTCGTCAGTTTCTGGCCACTCGAATCTGAGGATGATGTATCTTGAATAGGAGAGGCAAATGCATGTGTTTAAAAATAATTTTTTTGCCTATCTTGAAAAGTATTAAAAGATGGTCACTTTAAATTCATTGATTTGAATTTGGACTCTTGCAATGTATGTTAGTTTGTAGCATGTATGTCAACAAATTAAATGCAAATCTTACTATATTTGCATGCTCTTTTCCTATAAATATATATATATTTGGATGTAACCTTTCCACTCTTTAGAAAAGAGCTTAAAGTGAAAACTGTGCTTTGTCCTAGACTGTTCCTTTGATATGGAAGCTGAGCTCACACCACTGGAATCAGCTATCAATGTGCTGGAGATGATTAAAACGGAATTTACACTGACAGAAGCAGTGATTGAGTCCAGTAGAAAACTAGTCAAGGAGGCTGTAAGGCTCTATTTTTATTTCTTTTTTCTTTTAACAAAAATCAGGGTCTTTGAGAATATAATGCTTAATCTTTTCTGTGTGGGGTAGAGGAAAACAAGGACGGAGAGAAAGACAGCAAGCAAGCACACACACACATGTTCTCTCTTCATGTGTCTCCTTTCCCACCCAGCCTTGGAAGGTAGTGGTGGGTGCTCAGCTTTTGTGATCTTCCTTGTGGTGATCTTCCTTGTGGCCCTGGCAGGAGGGGCCACAGTATTCTGGAAGTGGGTTGGTATAGAAGGCTCTGACATTTTGGAGGTTATTGCACTGTTCGGGAGCACTGTAAAAGAGCTACAAGTAACTCTGGCCTAGGGTTTGGTCACCCTTGTTTATAATAAACCAAAGAGACTAGATGGGGCCTTGGGAAATGGTGGGACTGACTTTGAACTTGTTCATGCAATTGTCTGCAGAAAGAGAGGCTTAGGGAACATTCCCTTCGAGCAGATAGATTAGAATCAGAGGTGCCGGGATAATGAGCCAGCTAGAAAAACAGTAATGGTAGAAGAATGGTAAAAGGCCGGCAGAGGAAATTTTTTTTTTTTTTTTTGGTGACAGGTCTCACTCTGTTACGTGAGCTATAGTGCAGTGGCATCATCATGACTCACCGCAACCTCAAATTTCTGGGCTTGAGTGATCCTCCTGCCTCAGCCTCCCAAGTAGCTGGGACTACAGGCACGCACCACCATGTTTGGCTAATTTTTCTATTTTTTTGTGGAGACGGGGTCTCACTCTTGCTTAGGCTGGTCTTAAACTCCTGGCCTCAAGCAATCCTCCTGCCTCAGCCTCCCAAAGTGCTAGGATTACAGGTGTGAGCCACGGCGCCCAGCCCAGGAAGTGTTCTTGAAATTAAGAAAAAAGCTAGTGGAGTGTTTAGGAATTTGGGACTATATCACTTTGTCATGGCTCAGGTAGCTTCAAGTAGTGGAACTTTTTTTTTTTTGGATACAGAGTCTCTCTCTGTTGCCCAGGGTACAGTGCAGTGGCATCATCATAGCTCACTGCAACCTCAAACTCCTGGGCTCAGACAATCCTACCCAGGATTGCTTTGTAGTCCCAAGTAGCTGGGACTACAGGCGCACACCAACACGCCTGGCTAATTTTTTTTTTTTTTTTTGTAGAGATGGGGTCTCACTCTTGGTCAGGCTGGTCTTGAACTTCTGATCTCAAGTGATCCTCCCACCTTGGCCTTCCAGAGCGCAAGGATTACAGGCATGAGCCACCATACCTGGTCAGGAACTTATTTTTATTTAAAGCTTAGAACAGGCTGTGGGAACCAGTCAGAAAAAGATTTTTCTTCTCCAAAAACCAAGATTGGAGCTGTGGAAGCAGATGCAGAGGTGGAGATTGAAGAACAACAGCTCAACATTGCCCTGGTGGTGGAAAATAAGGAAGCTATTCAGAAAAGGATAGCACCCCTGAAAGGATGGGATCCCAGAGGTGGGGGTAGGGTGGAGAGAGAAAACCTTGCTTAACAAGGAAGACCTTCTGTCTCTTGGCTGTGTGGAAGGTATTCAGGTACCCTGTTAAAAAACAAATAGCGTGCAGGAGGTGCAGATATTTTTTCACTTAAGGACCTTGGGCAGGAACCGCTATTGGTCTTGCAAAGAATGCTTAGATAATGTTCAATTACAAGAGTACATCTTTAGTATAGGTAAGTCAGGTTTGTGTTGCAGTGGTGTGGGAAATGCCAGAAAAGACATTAGCAAAGGAGGAGAAATCTATGCCTATTTTCAAAAGCTGAGGAGCTTTTGAATGGGTACCAGTTCAGAGTGATTCATGTAACTCCTGCTAAGTACAGATGGAGTATTCCTTATCCAAAATGCTTAGGACCGGAAGAGTTTCAGATTTCTGATTTTTTTGGATTTTGGAATATTTGCATTAAACTTAGGTTGAGCATCCCAAATCCAAAAATCTAAAATTCATAATGTTCCAGTGAGCATTTTCTTTGAGTATCATATTGGTACTCAAAAAGTTTTGGATTTTAGAGCATTCTGAATTTCAGATTTTCAGATTTGGGATACTCAACCTGTGGCTGATTCAGGAATGCAGCTCCTTCAGAGCACAAGGGCTATAGATTTGTCATGTGGCCCCTTTCCTGGAAGAGTCTTTGTGGTCTTTCATCTTTCAGCCGCATATTTATTATTTTATTATTATTTAAACTCATAGATCTCTTACTTGAGGGCTTCATTAGGAAAATCTATTGGAAAAATCTAAACTCCCTTCAAATCGTCAACCATTTTCTTATGTTGACTCCCTTCTGCTTTTCCATTCTCCACCTTATTATACTTACTATATTACTGATACCACAGTGTAACAAATTACTCCAAGATTTAGCAGCTTAAAACAAATATTTTCTCTCAGTTTCCAAGGGTTGGGAATCTGGTAGTGGTTTAGCTGAGTGGTTCTAGCTTAGGGTTTCTCATGAGGTCACAGTTAAGCTGTCATCTAGGGTTGCAATCATTTCAAGACTCAACTGGGGCTAGAGGATCTGCTTCCACATTCATATGGTTGTTAGCAGGGCTCACTTTCTTTTTTTTTAATTTAAAAAAAATTTTAAATATGAAGTGGGGGGCAGTGAGGAGGAGGGTTCAATTTCCCTTTTTTTTTTTCTTTTTTTTTTGAGACAGAGTCTCACTCTGTCACCCTGGGTAGAGTACAGTGGCATCTGCCTAGCTCACAGCAACCTCAAACTCCTGGGCTCGAGCGATCTTCCTGCCTCAGCCTTCCAAGTAGCTGGGACTACAGGTGTGTGCCACGACGTCCACTTAATTTTTTTATTTTTACTAGAGACAAGGTCTCCCTCTTGCTCAGGCTGGTCTCAAACTCCTGAGCTCAAGCAATCCTCCCACCCCATCCTCCCAGAGCGCTAGGATTACAGGCATGAGCCACTGTACCCGGCCAGGGCTCACTTTCTTACTGGCTGTTGGCTGGATGCTTCAGCTCCCCACCTTTCCACAGATAGGGCTGCTTACAACGTGGCAGCTTCTTCTCCTAGGGCAAGTCATCCGAGAAAGCAGAAGCCACCTTTTTTTATAATCTAATCTTAGAAGTGACATATTATTGCTTCTGCCATATGCTATTGGTCGCACAGGCCAGATCAACTCTGGTAGAGTGTGTGAATGGGACTATGCAAGAGGTGAGGAGCACTGGGGGCTATATTTGAGGCTGGCAACTGCAATTACTTGTTCTCCTGGATATTAAATGATATTATATCATTTGTCTCTTTAATTTACTTTTTTAAGTTTCTCATTTAGAGTCATAGAATCTGTTAATGATAATTTTTAGGAAAATACCATGGGATACCTAGGTTCAATGAACTTTTTTGATACATTTAAGCTTTGTAAAGTGTCACAATTTATTTAAAAGTATATTAAATTTTTAAAAAGGTTTATCAAGTAAATTATTTGTTAAGTTAGAACTTTTCAACATACAGCTTCAGGATTACTGAGAGGGTCTATGAGGTCAAAACTGTTTGCATAACAATACCAAAACATTTGACTTTTTCAGTGCATTGACATTTGCATTGATGGTGCAAAAGCCACGATGGGTAAAATTGCTGCTGCCTTAGCATGATCAAGACAGTGGTAAATTGTACTAGTAGTCACTGTGTTCTTCACTGCCAAATGCAGTTTTTTAAAAGCTGCCAGTTTCAGGTTGGGCATAGTGGCTCACGCCTGTAATCCTAGCACTTTGGGAGGCCAAGGTGGGAGGATTGCTTGAGGCCAGGAATTTGCAACCAGCCTGAGTAACATAGCCAGACCCTGTCTCCACAAAAAATACAAAAATTAGCCAGGTGTGGTGGCGTGCCCCTGTAGTCCCAGCTACTTCGGAAGCTGTGGCAGGTATATTGCTTGAACCCTGGAGTTTGAGGTTGCAGTGAACTATTATGATGCCACTGCACTCTAGCGCTGGCAGCAGAGCGAGACCCTGTTTCAGAAAAAAAAAAAAAAAGAGAACTGTTGCTAGTTTTGATTAAAAATGTCTTTGATCAAGAGGTAAACATTTTATTAATTTTACTAAATCTAGAGCCATGAGTAAACATCTTTTCAGTATTTTGTATGTTGAAATAGGGAGTATGCCTAAAATATTTCTGCTACATGCCAAAACATGATGGTTATCTTCAGGAAAAGCACTTGTGTGATTGTTTGAGTTGCATGCTGTACTAGCTGCTTTTTTAATGGAACACTATTTTTGCGTGAAAGAACAACTGACAAACTGGACATTCAGACTTGGGTATTTGGCAGTCATTTTCTTGAGAATAAGCAAAGTGAACATGTCACTTAAAACAATTGACAGTATTTTTTGCCAATGATAAGATTCCAGCTTTCAAATGATAATTAGAATTTTGGAAAACTTGAGTTCATGTGCTTGATAGCTTCCCAATACTTAGACTTTTCTGAAGATTGATGATATTAACAACTGAGATTTAAAAAATATTTTTAATTAACATGTCAGCATTTGGAAGATCTGTATAACTCAGTGAACGAATATTTTTTGGATGATCAATGCATGATGTTACAAAATCACTCATGGATAAAAGATCCATTTAAAGTGTAAGATAGACGGATGGATTTTAATGTGATTAAGAAAAGATTAAGAAAAGTTTACTTGTTTGGTGAAGAATCAAGAATATCCGCTGTTTTCTGAAAAGGCTATTTAAACATTCCTCCATTTTCCAACTTCATATAAAGCCGGATTTTTAAATATACCTCAACCAAAACAACATATCACAACAGATTGAATGCAGAAGCAGTTATGAGAATCTAGCTGTCTTCTATATTAAACCAGATATTAATGAGATTTGCAAAATGTGAAACAATGCCACTCTTCTCATTAAACTTTTAGAAAGTATAGTAACTTTTCATAAAGATGTTTATATTAATCTGTAATGAGTTTACTGTTATTTTTTTAAATGAATTAATAAATATTTTTAAATTTTCTCAGTTTTATATTTCTAATACAGTGAATATCCAACAGATATAACCTTCATAAACAAAAGATCTTTGGGGTCTTCATTAATGTTTAAGAGTAGTCTAAAAGAATCCTAAGACCAAAAAGTTTGAGACCTGCTTCTGCAAGCTGTTAATTATGTTGAGATGCTAGTTTTCTCTGCATAACTAAAAAAAGAATCCTCAGTTAGATTTCTTTGGAGAACAATATGTATGGCATGTTCTTGGAGAAGCATTTGTTGCTTTTTGCTGTGCAGCATTCTCCCCTGCACCTTTCGTAATAGAACCTTGTTTTCTTTTGAGGCCTTACTGCATTTGAGGTGCTGGCACACCACACATACTCACTTAGAACTGTAAATTTTGAAACAAAAAAACTTTGTTGAGGCTTTTTAAACATTTCTACTTCCCAGAACAGCCTCCTTTCTTTTTACATCTGCTTCTTTAGCCTTTCTTCAGTTCTGTGAGTTTTGGTTTTCTTGTCCTTTATTAATATATGCTTTCTGATGTTTCTTCCCAACACAAACCTATCTCATCTAGTTTGAAAATCTGTGCTTGGAATTTCTTTTTTGTTTAAGTTAGCCAGAGACCATTGGTACTGCTTACACCCTAAAAGACTTAACAGATACGTAAGAGAAGAAATTATACTTATTTATTACAACTGCCAAGTGAAAAAGCAATGATTCATCTCTTTGAAATGTTTTTCCGGAGGATATTAATACACAGTTTTAAAACATAAGCACATAGTACAACCTTTGAAGCAGACTTTTTTTTTAAATTTATTTTTTAAATTTTTAAATTTTTTATTTTTATTTTTTTTATTTCAGAATATTATGGGGGTACAACACTTTGGCTATATATATTGCCCATGCACTGCCCATGTCAGAGCTACAATCGTGGACATCCCCCAAACTGTGTACCCCGCATCCATTCATTGAGATGAAGCAGACTTTTAACTTCAGTTTGAAGGCATTCATATTTCCATTCTTGTTTCACAAATTAAATATGGTAGGACCTGTGTTCCAATTCTGGGGAAGATAGAGTAAACATACTCTCTTCTGTCTGTCCCTCTTAATGCAACTCTAAGTCTTGGACAGAATGCATGGAGCAGCTACCTGAGGATTCAGTCTGGTAGTAGGAAGATGGGGAAGAAGACCAGAATTTGAAGTTCCACCAAACTAGTGATGAATAGTTTACCATTTTTTCCTCCTCTGGTATCACCCGGCTTGGACTCAAAGGCAGCCTGAAACCTGGAGGTGCACTCCAGGTGTGGACAGAAAGAGCTCCAAGAGAAGCTTTTTCTTTCTGGTCTGAGGAGAAAGGAAGGATCTCCTAAGGGTCAGAGATGGTGGGAGAAATCCTAGGGGTTTTTTTTCTTTTTTCCCTTCTTTCCTGCCCTGGCCTCCAAGCAGTACCACCCTAGTGGCAGCAGTGGCTGAGCATTGACAGTGGCAACAGAGCAGGCACCTAAAACTGAAGGAGGAGAACTCTTTCTCTCACCAGAGGAGCTGTGATCCCCACAACTTGGAATGAATTCCATTGCTTTTTTCCACTGTCTCTGTCCTGCTGCTTGGCCCTGGATGTAGATGCAGTTAGTGTGTGGCAGAGTGGGGGGACGAAAGCCCAGGAACACAAGGTTTGTTCAATATTTGAAGATCAATCAGTGCGATCCACCATATTATTCTAAAGAAGAAAAACTGTATAATCTTATCAATTGATGCAGAAAAAGCATTTGACAAAATTCAACATTAATTCATGACAAAAACACTCAGCAAACTAGGAATAGAAGGGGAACTTCCTCCACCTGATAACAGGCATCTACAAAAAGCCCACAGCTCAGCCAGGTGTGGTGGCACACGCCTGTAGTCCCAGATACTTGGGAGGCCAAGGCAAGAGGATCATTTGAGTCCAGCCTGGACAACCTAGTGAGACCCTGTCTCTTTAAAAAAAAAAAAAAAAGCCTATACAACCCTATTTTTAAATGGGCAAAAGGCTCTCCAGAAAGAATATATATGGCAAAAAAATCACATGAAAAGATGTTCAACGTCAGAAGATACAAATTAAAACCACAACGAATACCAGTACCTACCAATTAGAATGGCTAAACTTTAAAAAAATACTAGCAAAAAGTGCTAGTTATGTGTTTCAAAATATGTTGTATACAATAGATATATAGAGTTTTTATTTGTCAACTAAAAAAAAAGTGCTAGTGAGGATGTTGAGCAACATGAGTTGAGTATGGAACTCTCATACATTGCTGATGGGAATGCAGAATGGTACAGCTATTCCAGAAAACAGTTTGGCTCTTTCTTATAAAGTTAAACACACTTTCCATATGACCTAGCAATCCCAGTCCTTGGATTTTTACCCTAGAGAAATGAAAATTTATATTCACGTCAAAACCTGTACATGAATGTTCTAGCATTTCAATTTATAATGACCAAAAATTGCAAACAACCCAAAAGTCCTTCAATGGAGGAATGGACAAGCAAACTATAGTACATCCGTGCAATGGAATATACTACTCAGCAATAAGAAAAAGTGAACTATTGATAGTGCAACAACATGGATGGACCTCAGAGGCATTATACTGAGTGAAAGAAGCCAGTCTCAAGGCTACATCCTTTTAAAAAACAAATGCTACCTACTGTCTAATTCTACTTATTTGACGTTCTTGAAGAGACAAAACAGCAAAAAGATCAGTGGTTGCCAGGGGTTAGGGACAGAAGGAGGGTATGACTACAGAGGAGCACCCCAAGGGAGGTTTTTGGATCCTCATTGTGGTGGGTGATACAAGAGTGTAAAATTTCAAAATGTGTTAAAATTCAGAACTGTACGCCCCTCCAAAAATTTTACTATATGCAAGTTAAATAAAAATTTCAAACATAATAGGACCTATACGATTTATAAAAAGTAAAAACTTTTTATGTAAGAAAGTGAATATAGTCTTAGTTTAAGTTTTTCTGCTGAAAATGATGTATAAGTGGATATGGTCATCTGAGTAAAATAAAAAGACTTATTTTGTGTCTTCTCTGGGCAGCGAGTTGTGCCTGCTTATTCAAGAGCATTTGACACCAGTTTCCTTCTGTCCTGTGTGGCTGTGCTCAGCATGTTGAGCACAGAATCACCAGAGACTAGTACTTAACGGGTTCCCTTGCTGTCCCTCCTTCTCTTGGTCTGTATCTCCATACATTTGTCCCTATGAAGACTGAAAATATCTGTGGACCAGTTTTCCTTCCTTTTTTGTGTATGGTAGTCTTTTTAAAAAATCTTTGTCTCTCTCTGCAATAGGATTTAAGGTAGCTATTTTATTGTATAATATGACCAAATGCTCCCAAGTTTCATTGGTGTTTCTAATTTTTTTTTAATGTTCAGGTATATTCAAATTTCCTTTTAAATTTTCAATCACTGTTATTTTTCCTCTACGTATGTTCTCTTGGAGTTTCTTTACAGAGGGACTCTTCTTTTTTCTGTGGGTTGTGAGACCTTCTTATTCTACCTACCTGGAACTTTGTCCTTTTTCTTTGTTGCTTGAGGATGATCTGGGTTTGTTGGTCTTAGTAATTCCCTACCTACTAACTAAAGTTGCTGGCTGGGGTTTATGGCAGTAAGAGGCTTGTCTTTTCATTCTCCTATAGAACTGGCCTCAGGCCTTTACTGAATGCAACTAGCAGAACTCTATAGTCAGCAAACTGCTTGGTTTTTTCTTTTCTACAGTATATCCTCCCTCCACCATCCCCCCACCCCTTACATCAAAGCTTTTGTGTCCAAAAAGAACAGAACCAATTGTTCTGGGGACCTAAAATTACAGAGAACTAAAATGACTCCTGTCCATTTTGTCTTTCCTTAGAAGGCCCTATTCAAATTGGTTAAATGGTCTGTAATCCAGGGGATCTGATTTTGCTTTATCAGCCATTTAAAAAAATCCATTGTAATGTTGAAATGCTACTACCTTATAAGCTGAAAGAGACAGTTTACAGTTATTCACACAATTGAACAATAATTGTTAGTTTTTAAATACAGGAATTTGATATAATGTGAAAAAGTTATTTTGATTTCTGATATTCTCATTACACTTGGCATTACAAAAGTAAAAGGTTTTCCCCCCTTTTTTAGGCTGTTATTATTTGTATCAAGAACAAAGAGTTTGAAAAGGCTTCAAAGATTTTGAAAAAACATATGTCCAAGGACCCCACAACTCAGGTAAATTTTATATATTTTTGCTTCCATGACTTAAATCCATCTCATTACTTTTTGTGGGGAAATAGGGAAAGGGTTCTTTGTCAGGAATATTATCTAAATATTTGCCTTCAAACACACAACACCTGTAGTATTGTAGTCTTTTATATGGATAACTTACTGTAAGATTGTATTTACAAACTTTATTTTTCATTAGAGAAATTTATATAAATCATTTACTTGCCTCATTTCTGTCTGGTCTGTGACAGAACATTTATTTAAGCAGTCAGCACCAGGTATTAAGCTGACAAATTTTGTAACACTCCTGACTTTATTTACATAAGTGCTGATCCTGCAGACTTGAGGAGACTGCTTTGGTGAGAGCTTAACACCTCTGTTTCCTGGTGTCAAAAGCTCTGTTGGTCCCCTGCTCTTATTTTTTCTTCTTTATAAATTTAAATTTTATTATTTGAAAAGGTAATATGCATACATAATATAAAATTCAAAAGGTATGACAAAAGAGTTTAGTGAAAATTCTCTCAGACCGACCCCCAGCCATCTCGTTCCCTTCAGAGGGACAAGTGTTCTTTTTTTCTTTTATCCTTTCAGAGATACTCTGTGCATATGCAAGCAAATGTGTGTGTGTGTACAGACACACATATATCAATTTTTCCCATTCTTCCCATACATGTATGTGATAGCATATTCTGCACATTAATTTGAACATTTAAGAATTGCTTTTGTCATTTGACAGTGTATCTTGGAGGTCATTCTATGTTAGCACATAAGCAACTTCTTTATCCCTTTTTTATAGCTGCATAGTAACCCACTGTGGCTGAACAACAATTTACTAATCAGTCATTTGTGCTGGGCTTTCCTTCCCATATGTGTACAAGTGATTTTCATTAACAGTGTTGCAAAAGTTCTGATAGTGTTAGGTCTCTGAATTTTTACTGAAGTTTCCTTTTCTCATGTTGCAAATATTGGTCCTTTGTGTAGAAGCTGAGAAATGATCTCCTGAATATTATCCGAGAAAAGAACTTGGCCCACCCTGTTATCCAGAACTTTTCTTATGAGACCTTCCAGCAGAAGATGCTGCGCTTCCTGGAGAGCCACCTGGACGATGCAGAGCCCTACCTCCTCACGGTGTGCCTTGGCCTTTCTTCTCTTCCCATAACTGTGATGTGCCCTTGAGGATGTGCAGGGAATTAGAAAATTAGAAGTGAAAAGAGTTAATGTGTGAAAAGACATTGAATTATATGCACTGTCTTTCTTAATTAAATACCTTAAAAATACAGAAGCAGGGAGACCAGCAGAGGCAAATGGAACACTCCTGGTCTCCCTCACCTGCTTTTTTTTTTTTTTTTCCCCCTTGAGACAGAGTCTTGCTCTCTTGCCCCGGCTAAAGTGTAGTGGTGTTATCATAGCTCACTGCAACCTCAAACTTCTGGGCTCAAGTGATCCTCCTGCTTCAGCCTCCCGAATAGCTGGGACTACAGGTGCACGGCACCACACCCAGCTAATTTTTTCTAATTTTTAGTAGAGAGGGATCTCACTCTTGCTTAGGCTGGTCTCAAACTCCTGACCTCAAGCGATCCTCCCACCTTATCCTCCCAGAGTGCTAGGATTACAGGCATGAGCCACCAGGCCTGGCCCACCTGGCATTTTTACCTCCTTTACCTATGATTAATCTGTTGTGGCTGAAGTAGAACATTCCCTTACAATCGATGGTGGTTCCCAAAGGAGATGAAATGTGAGCTAAGTTTGGAGGAAGGAAGAGTGGTTTGGTAGATGTGGCATGATTGGGTTGTTAACAGGAAGAAGGCATGGTGTGGAGGAAGGTGTCAGTAGAAGTATGATAAGGTCAGAAGAAGCCAAGTGAAGATGTTCTATAATTGGATCAAAGACATAAGCATAAAGTATGGAAGCAGTGAGCCAAGAATTAGAACCCAGGCTGTTCCGTGACAGCCAGGAACCCAGGTGGACCATGATGAGGGAACACTGAGTGAGGGCACTTTTGTTTTTTTAAACCAGGATTTTGAGAATGTCGAAAATATCCTATCTCGTAACAGTTGATCTGCCAGGCCCATATTAGGATAGTGTCAATGATCCTAGAAGTTATTTGGCAAATCTCAAATTACTTCTAAGCAGGTAGTTTGTAATATTCAGGGAACAAGTGTCAGGACACTTGAGCCTGGCCTAGGGTCCTTTCCTTTGCATTCCAGGTAACTGGAAAATATCCTACCACTGTCTGTGTGCGTGGATGGAACTCTTGGCTCATAGTACACCTCACGTTACAAGTATATATAACTGAAACTGAGTGATACTTGACTGATTGGAAATGCTTAAAATTTAAATTGGAGGGAAACAGATGAACAGCTGGAGTTAGAGCAAGATTAGCCTACTCAGGTTATATATATGAGGTATAGGTAAGGATTTTCAAACAGTTAAGGCAAAACATTTGTGGAAATAGAGTTATAAAAAATTCTACACACTAAAAGATGTTAGTAGAAATATTTATGTTATCCTAAATTTGAAAAAAAAAAGTTTGAGTTTTATGCATGATCCAGAGGTGTACTTAGGAGTCAGAAACTGAATTAGGACTGAGATTGGAAAGATAGAATAGGAAATGTAGAGTAAAATCATGTCATTATTTGGTGTCCAAAAGATTAAAGAATTCTTGCAGTGTCAAGGTGGTTAGCACCACTTAAATTGAGTTGTCCTTTAATACAGAAAACTGTGAGCTGGCTAGGCAAGGTGGTTCACACCTGTAATCCTACCACTTTGGGAGGCTGAGGCACGATTGATTGCTTGAGGCCAGAAGTTTGAGACCAGTCTGAGCAAGAGTCAGACCCTATCTCTACAAAAAACAGAAAACTTAGTTGGATGTGGTGGCCTGCGCCTGTAGTCCTAGCTACTTGGGCAGCTGAAGCAGGAGGATCGCTTGAGCCCAGGAGTTTGAGGTTGCAGTGAGCCATGATTGAAGCCACTGCACTCTAGCCTGGGTGACAGAGGGAGACCTCGTCTCAAAAAAAAAAAAAGAAAGAAAAAACTGTGAGCCATCTTTGGAGATGTTACTGTTTTTTAAGGAAGTAAAGAAGAAATTTGAGATGATTTTTGTAAGGTCTATCTCGTTTTATGTCCTCCATTATATGCCTAGATTGGATTTGTAAGTGAATGTTTGCATACTGAGTATGTTCATGGTGAAAGAACATACAGAATTAATGAAATTCTGTGGCTTCCTTTTCCTGATGACATCCTTCCTTTCCCAGATGGCCAAAAAGGCTTTGAAATCTGAGTCAGCTGCCTCAAGTACAGTGAAGGAAGATAAACAGCCAACACCAGCGCCTGTGGAAAAGCCACTCAGAGAACCTGCAAGGTGAGAGGATGCCCTTTTGTGATCTGGGTAAAACACTGGGGTGGTCACTGGAAGCATTGTTCCTTCTTAGAGCAGGATCAGTTCCTCTGGGTGATTTGACCTGCTAACATGTTACTAAGTTACTTGTATAAGGCACTGTGGGAAGTAGAGGGTACACTCTGGGAAAATGAGTATATTGAAGATGGGGTGTCTGGGATCCTTGATAGAACTTCCTGATTGGCTGTTTCTCAAAGGTTCTTTCTCCATTTCTCTCCCCCTGCCTCGCCCGCATCTACTCAGCACTTCCTGTGGATGCATAATCTTTTAATATATTCAGATCTGTGAGTTGAACCCCAAGACCAGTTGCTGAAGCAGGGGTCACAAGTTTAGATGCCTTTGGGGGCCTGGTAGGAAATATAAAGGAGTAAAGTGGGCCTGGGATAAGACAGTCACGAGTACGGGGCTGTGAGCCAGAGAGGGCATGCTTTTCAGCTTCTTGTGATTGTTGCTCCATGGGAATTTCCAAGGATGCCCAAATTTCAGTTATTCATATTTTTGTGTGAGATAGACGTCTGAGTTTTTTTGTGAGATTTGCCAACTTTTGAATGTTGGCAATCTATTTTTGAAAAAAAATAAAACTTCACATGGGTTAGGCAACAAGACACATCTGCCAGCTGGGTTTGGCCTGCAGGCTGCCAGTTTGCCCCTCTCCTGAGTTTTTACTTAAAGCATCCTAACTGTTCCAAATGATAGATGAACTCTATTTTTAAAAGGCGGTTTGTCATTGTTCCAAGACTGTGTGGCACGCTTTTTATTCTGAGAATTCTTAAGATCCTGTTCATAAGTGTGTTGTAGGAGAAAGGGGCAAAGTTGGCTGGGCGTGGTGGTTTACACCTGTAATCCTAGCACTCTGGGAGGCCGAGGTGGGAGGATCACTTGAGGTCAGGAGTTCGAGAAAGGGGCAAAGTGGAGACCAGTCTGTTACTTCGCTCACATGAGGGTTGGACTGGGCAGCTGGAAGAAGATTCTACACTTCAAGGTGAGATTGCTGCATTATCAGTTGGTTGCCCAGGTGGACTTGTAGTTGTTAGCCACTTTTGAGAGTTCTTATATAATGGAAAGCATTGCTTCAGTCCATAAAAACTAAAAGGGTTAGAGAGCACGCAGGCTAACAACGTCTCTGGAGGGACTATCATTGGCCACGGTTCCTTTGAGGTTCTCTTACTTGGAGTTTAAACTCCATGTTGCAACTTACATTTACACTCATAGATAGAGGCTTTTATAAATAAAGCTTGTGTCAAGCCAACCTCTCTCTTTCCTTTTTTTCTTTTCTTTCTTTTTCTTTTTCTTTTCTTTCTTTTTCTTTCTTTCTTTCTTCTCTTTCTCTTTTTTTTTTTTTTTTTTTGAGGCAAACTTTTGCTATGTTGCCCAGGCTCATCTTGAACTCCTGGGCTCAAGCGATCCTCCTGTGACAGCCTCCTGAGTAGCTGGGATTACAGGCGTGTGCCACTGTGCCTGGCTTCTCCTTTTTTTTTAAATGAAGAGTCCTTAGCTTGAGGAGTCCTCTATCTAATTCAAACTTCAAAAAAATTGTGGCTATTTGGATGAGCATCAACAATAGTAAAACTGATTTGCTTTTATTTGCAGGCAGCTACGGAGTACTCCAACCACCATTGGAATTACGGCTCTGAAGGCAGCTTTCAAGACTCTGTCTGGTGCACAGGATTCTGAGGCAGCATTCGCAAAACTGGACCAGAAAGATCTGGTACTTCCTAGTCGAGCGCCTGTACCATCATCAGCCCTCAGAAACAAAAGACTGAGAAAAGACGAAAACGAAAGTTCAGCCCCTGCTGAGGGTGAGGGTGGCTCAGAACTGCAGCCCAAGAACAAGCGCATGACAATAAGCAGATTGGTTTTGGAGGAGGACAGCCCGAGTTCTGAGCTGAGCCCAGGCCTCAACTCCTCCCAGGAGGTCGTTCCAGCATCACCATCCAAGCCCACGGTTCTCAGCCAACCCCTCCCAGGGGAGAAGAATCCCAAGTATGAAGACCTTCTTTGTAGAAATTTTGGGGCTGGTTGGTGGTCCTGGTTGGGCCTGGTATTACTTCCATGAACGAAGTAACTTTCAGCTAAGTTATTCACCACCAAGGCTTGCTCAGACTGCTAGAATGTGACTCAGGAGCGGGGAGTGACAACGTAGCCATCCCTGCCAGTTCTGAAGCCCCACATGTGGGCTTCCAAGCTTTGCACTAGGGCATGAGTGAGGATGGAAAGGTTTCAGAGCCTCCTGCTCATCGCTGCTTTCATTTTTAGCAAACATCCGAGTGCCCTGACTACTAAATATTAGTCTTGCTTGTGAAAAGAAATTTGTTTGAATTGGGCCACATTATCCTTTGATCCTTAAAAGAGACTGATGAATATTTATAGTTTTGTACCTTTTATGAGCATGTGAGACTTGGCATACTTACTTACTGATCTCCCATATTCTGCTAGGTATTGTGGGACAGTCATTAGAATACTTTAATTTTGCCACCCCCATCATGACTCCCACCCTGGCCTTTGCTACCCTCTGTGCCCTGTTGTGATCCTCCCTCCAGGCAAACTGGTCTGCTTGCTCTCTCTGGAACACACTGTTTGTTTCTACTACTGTACTTTTGCTTTCTCTCATTCCCCACAGTGGACTCTCATCCCTCCATCATTGCTTGTCCAGATCCTGTTCGTCCTTCAAAGCGAAGGGAAGCTAAGCGCTTTCATGTATTATCTTACTGAAACTTGACAATCCTCAGTCTGTGAGGTGATATATTAGCCCCATTGTATGGATGAGGAAGGCTCAGAAAAGTTAATTAGCTCACCTGAAGTCACACAACTGAAAGTGACAAAGTTGGGCTCTGGGATTTTTAATCCAAGTCAGTCTTGACACAAAAGCCCATGGCCTGTTTCCTGTGTACACCACGTTGCCTCTCAAAATTCTCCCTCCATGGACTTTTCCCTGGTCACCCCTGCTGTAAGTGATCCACCGCGCCAATCTCCCAAGGCCATCTCTACCACTGCTGTATGTTGTATTATTTGGGGACCTATGCTCTGACATGCATTGTAGTTGGTGCCCCAAAGGGCTGTGGCGTCTGATAAGTGATTTATACTTAGGCACAAATTTGCCCTATGTACACCACTACTTGCATTTGGAAGTGAGTTGTTGGCTGGCAAATGGGCATAGCTAATGGGCAGCAGATGCAGCTCCACACACATTATTCTCACTTGATACATGATCTCACTGACTCCTCAAAGCAATCCTGTGAAGTGTAGGTGTTGCTCTCTTGAACAGGTGAGGAAACTGGAGAGAGTGCAGGATTACAGTGGTTTTGTAAGTGGGAGGATTTGTGAAGGTTTCAGACATATCCACCTCTCTCATATGTCAGGGGTATGAAGTATGATGAGTACTCTAAAGCAGGGGTTGGCAAACTATGGCCCTTGGGCCAAATCCACCTGCTGCCTGTTTTTGTAAATAAAGATTTATTGGAACACATCACAACCCATCATTTACCTGTAGTCTAGGGTGGCTTTTGATGCAATGACAGTGAGTTGAGTAGTTGTGACAGAGACAGTAATGCTTGCGAAGCTGAAAATACTATCTGGCCCTTTACAGAAAAAAGGGGTCCAGTGATCCCTGCTCTAAAGGAAGTATGTGTGAGGTGCCCTGGGAGCTCATGGGAAGAAGAGCTGAGCCTGCTCAGCAAAGTTTTAAGTGGAGCAAACTTGTAGAGGAGCAAACCTTGAGCTGACCTTGAAGGGTGAGTAGGAAGTCATCAAGCATATTGGAGCTTCTAGGCAGTGGGAACTCCTTACATACAGGCATGAGAAAGCCTGGTATGTTCCAGAAAGTTCCATGCTGTCTGTATGGTAGAAGAATACAGTGCACAGCAGAGAAGGAGGGGAGAAGAATCTGGATGGGTAGATGGGCCAGATCCTGAGTTTCTATTAGTCTGTCAGGCCGAAGGTCTCAAACTGGGCTTCATGACACAATTACCTCTGGAATGTTCAAAAAGTACACGCTCCCAGGCTCCTGACTACTGAATTAGAAGAGGCAGGAGAATGCTCTCTAATCTGCTTTTCTAACCATGCCCCAGATAATTCTAATACACCTAATCGGCAGGCCTGATGAGACACCACTGAGGTCTTTTGAGTAGGCACTAAGGGAGGGAGGGGCTGGAGGCTGCTGCCAGTGAAGCAGGGAGTGGGGGAGGCAGGGTTACAGGCTATCACCTGGAGGGCAGGGCTACAACCTACGTTATTACATCTCCCATGGCACCTTGCACGTAGCAAGTGCTTTCTAGGTATTAACCAAATAAGGATTCTTAGTTCTTGTGTTTTGAGGGATGACACCCAAAACTTCTGTAAAAGGCCAGCAGAGGGTTAATATTTTAGGCATTGTGGGCCATATAAGTTCTCTGTTGTATATTCTTTTTTGTTTTATTTTTTTCTTAGAATCCTTTAAAAATGTAAAAACCATCCTTAGCCCAAGCTTTCTGGTACTGAAACCAGCAGCCCCAGACTGTAGTCTGCCAACCCACACCAAACCATTGCTCTTCACAAGTTGTAACTTCACCAGTGAGGAGCACAAGGACCAGGAAGTGGCCTGACTTGCCCGGCACCACTCAGCCACCTAACAATTAGGAAGAGGACACAGACCTCAGCCCCTTCCATGTGAGAAGTCAGGAGAGGTAGTCAATGTGACACTATCATCTGAAAGATTTCATAGACCCCATAAAATAACTACCAAAACATTTGTACAGGTAATAATGCCAAGAGTTCAGAGGAGGGGAAGGTTACTAAAGTGACCTGCAAACACTGTCTGCAGGAAAAGAGGACAGCTACTCAGGGAAAATGCCAGACCAGCAGGGCACTGAGGTTCAGATCGGTTTATCTGGGCACTGGGATAAGCAGAAAAACTCCATCTGACTTTGATTTATAAATAGTAATTAACACAGTAATATCCTGAGAAGGAAAAACCTCATATAATTTTTTTACCTTGTCTCACGCAAATTATTCTCAAATAACATTTTGGGGGATATGACCCAATTTAAAAACAAGGGAAAGGAAACAGGCCACCATTTGTTTCAGCCACTTGGTTAGGTAATTTCATAGAAAACTTATGGAACCCAAGGAATTTGTTCAAGCCTATGCACTTACTAATCAAATTGCTTTCATTATTCATTTGAAAAATTCCTAGACAGCATTAAAAATGTTTCTTTTTCGTGGTGGTGGTAAGGAGACAAGTTTGTCCCTACTCTTAGTCAACTTTTGCAGGTCACTTTGATCTATATAAATTCTTCAAAACTCTTAATTCAGACACTTTTCATGTTTGTTTTATAAAAGATATAATTCTGAGGTCAGATTTGTGCTGTGCTATGTTCCCAGGGCAGTTATGTTATTAATCATGTAAACACAGTTAAAGTTGATTAGAAGAGATGGGCTATAATTTTCATTTAATAATTTGGTTTTACATTATTTTTCAACTTTGGGACTTTTTTTGGCTACACTCGAGTACTTAACATTTCATGTTCCCAGGAAAGATTCTTGTTTATTACTCTAATGTTTGACGGTATAATTCCTTTTTGACTCTTTGATACTCCCAATATTAGTTTGGCTGATATATCTCCAGTTTATGTTAGGGTATGTGTTACTGTGCTAAGTGTTTGGATAGACAAAGGAAGATGTGGCCCCTGCCTTCGAGGTCTCCAGGTTCGGGGTGCATTGTGAAATGGCTGTTAATACAGTGGAAGCACCCTACTGCAGCAGCGGAGTGGGGCTGTGTGTGTTGGGGTCGGTAGTTATAGGAGGCTTCGCTAGGAATGATGGCCTAGAAAGATGGCTGGGATTTCACTTGGCAGGGAAGGGACTTCCAAGCAGAAGGAACAGGATATGGAGAGGCAGGAAAGTGCAGATCTTCTAGGAGGAAGGAGTGGAGCAGTGTGGCTCTGCTGTTTGTATGGGTGTGGTGGGGAGTAGTGGGTAGGAAACTGACTAGGGCCAGACTGGATTGTTTAGGCAATGAGAAGCCATCTGGGAAGAGAGGGATGTGGTAATTTTAGGATGATTGTCCCGGTGGCTTTGGAAGGGCAAGAGGCTAGTGGCAGACTCCAGTTAAGAGGCTAGTGAAATACTGGTGAAAGGCACCACAGGCTTAAATGAGGCGAATGGGGCGGGAAAGGAGATGTGTCCAGACAGGAATAGGGCATGTCCCAGGAAGAGAGAGTGGAGTTTGCAGACTCTAGGTTAGAAGAGTACTGAGAACTTCAAAAACTCAAAACCAAACAAAAAAACCCAGGAAAATGAACAGATTTTTTGAGGGGGATGGTGATGTCCTCAGTGCTGAATTTGAGGGATGTTATATAGAGATGCCTAGCCAGCCCAGGAGAAAGGACAGTGGATGTGGGAGTTATGTGTAGGTGAACCTGGAGTGTGGTCATAGCAGAACAGGGAAGAGCACAGGGCCACAGGTGAGCCAAGGACGGAGTATGGGATGATGCAGGATGACTGTTTCACACCGTGTCCTCTCGTTGATCTCCCCTCAGAGTACCCAAAGGAAAGTGGAACAACTCAAATGGGGTTGAAGAAAAAGAGACTTGGGTGGAAGAGGACGAACTGTTTCCAGTTCAGGGTAAGCAGTATCCTCCTTGGCCTCTCCTTGATGCTTGCTGAAGAATAGATGCATGTTACTGTCATATTAACATTCCAGAAACTGCTTGTCTCCAAAATAGAAAAAGTTTAGTAAGTTCCTGATCTCGTCTTGATTTATGAGGAGTCAGTTTTATGTCCTTTCCCATTAAACAATGGAGACTGTAAAAGCAAGACTTTTACTTTAAGGAAAATTCCTGATTTTGTTTTAATAACTCCTATGATATTTAATTGATATTATTCCTAAAATCCTTTAATTATATGGTAGTAGAGTTCATTCCCTGCATTACCTGTTTCAGTAAAAAATCTATTACCAGTTTCTATATATAAATGTTTTTTTCTAAGATAAGAAACTTTACTTTTCCATAATTAATAACTTAGTAATCCTTTGCCAATCTCAGGTTTTGTCCTTGAAAATTACCTTCATTGGCTGAAATGTAGTTGGCAAGATGAAGATCACATGGAAAATGGAGGAAGTAACAGAACAACAATAAAAATGACATTAAATATTTTAAAACAACATGATATAAAAGTTCTAGAAAACACCCCCTTCCAGTGCAATCCAGATGTGTTTGCTTTAGAAATTTGCTTCCACCATAGTATGAAATACTTCATAATTTAAATATAAATAATGGCCAGGTGCTGTAGTTCATGCCTGTAATCCCAGCACTTTGGGAGGCCAAGATAGGAGGATCACTTGAGGCCAGGAGTTTGAGACCAGCTTGGGCAACATAGCAAGACCCCATCTCTAAAAAAAAATTTTTTTAAATTTTTAATTAGCTGGATGTAGTGGTATGCGCTGTAGTCTCAGCTATTCAGGAGGCTGAGGCAGGAGGATCACTTGAGCCCAGGAGTTCAAGGTTACAGTGAGCCCAGCCTGAGCAAGAGTGAGACCCCAGTCTCTAAAAAATAGAAAAATTAGCCAGGAGTGGTGGGGCACACTTGTAGTTCCAGTTACTCGGGAGGCAGAGGATGCTTACAGTAAAATCTGTTCCTGTAAGCTTCCCTTTTCCAGAGCCATGTTCCTCCATTGTTTAGGAGACAGTGCTTAGGACAGTGGCATCTACTGAGGCAGAAACACTCTAGCAAGGTTCATGTTTATGTAACATTGCCTTTTCTTACAGCTTTTTAACTGGCTCCTGTTGGCTTGAAATGGCATGTCTTTTATACATGTATATTCTCCTGTAGCCCTCTGGCCTTTTAAAAAATCATCTTGGTGCATGTTTTTTGAGGCCTGATCTCTTACCTACAGGGTAAGAAGGGAAGCTTGAACAGATCTCACATGGTCCATGGAAGTGGAAAGCAATATTTATTACCCTATTCTTTTTTTAAAAATTTTTTAGTGTTTATTTTTTTTAGAGACAGGGTCTCACTCTGTCACACAGGCTGAAGTGAAGTGGTGCAATCATAGCTCATTGCAGTCTTGAACTCCTGGCCTCAAGCAATCCTCCTGCCTTAGCCTCCAAGTAGATGGGACTACAGGCATACAAAACCACTCCTGGCTAATTGTTTTATTTTTTGCAGAGACAGGGTCTTGTAATGTTGCCCAGGCTGGTCTCAAATTCCTGGGCTCAAGTGATCCTCCTGCCTCGGCCTCCCAAAGTGCTGGGATTACAGGTGTGAGCCACTGCACCCAGCCTATTCTTTTGTTTAAGGAACTGAACCAAATTGTACTTATAGAAAATGATCAAGGATTTGAAAATTCAGGCATAAAACAGTAAAACTGTGCTATTTTAAAGCAAGGGGTTATAAAGCAGAAATTATGCACACACATACACAGTGTCATGTGCCGTATAACATTCTGGTCAACAACAGACCACATATGTCAGTGGTCCCATAAAATTATAATGGAGCTGAGTGACATTGTTGGTGTCATAGATGTTGTAAACATCATAGCACAGTACATTACTTTAAGTTTAGAAACACAAATACCATTGTGTTATAATTGCCTACAGTATTCAGTACAATAACACACTGTACAGGTAGCCTAGAGCAATTGGCTAGGTGTGTGGTAGGTTACACTATCTAGGTTTATGTAAGTACAGTCTTACACAAATGATGTTTGCATGAGGAAATCACCTAATGATGCATTTCTCAGAATATATCCCTATCATTAAGCAACACATAACTGTATATATACATAGACATATATATATATACACACACACACACACACACACACTTATATATAAGGGTTTTAAATATGACATTCACTTAGTAATTTTAGAAAGTGATGTTGGGGCTGGGTGTGGTGGCTCACACCTGTAATCCTAGCACTTTGGGAGGCCAAGGCAGGAGGATCACTTGAGGCCAGGAGTTCAAGACCCGCCTGAGCAACATATAGCGAGACCTTGTCTCTACAAAAGTTTTTAAAAATTAGTTGGGCATGGTGGCACACACCTGTAGTCCCAGCTACTCAGGAGGCTGAAGCAGGAGGATCACTTGAGCCCAGCAGTTCAGGGTTGCAGTGAGCTGTGATGCTACCATTGCACTCTAGCTCAGGCAGCAGAGTGAAACTCTGCTCAGGAAAAAAAAAAAAGTTGGTTTTACTAAAAAGCCTAAAATCCATCATTAACCAGCATTTATTGAATGCCTATTGTGAAGTACTTGCATTGTACAGATTCTCATGGGCTGAATGACTAGTGTTTGCAAACAAAGGACAAAAACAAATTATCCTTTAGGGATGTCCTTTTTCTTCTCAATGTTTGTGAAATTTGAATCAAGTTTTCCCTTTGGGGACATCCTTTGTCTTTTTCTCATGGTTTGTACAGAGAAAGGTGATCTCTGAAATGAGTCTACTTTTAATGTTTTCCAGCAGCACCAGATGAAGATCATGCAACCAGTATAACAAAAAAGCAGGTAATTTAAAATTCTCTTTCCCAATACTGGCTATGTGGGTAGAGCAGAGGTAAAATAAGCCCCCCATCTCATAGGCATAGACTACCCATGCACCTGGTAAAAATCTTTTTTGAGATTTTCAGATAGTTCAAACTAAGTTGAAGTAATAGTTATTTTCTGGAAGAAAAACCTAGGAGGACAGAAACTTGACACACTCTCCAGACAGCAAACGATGTACACATGTTTGAAGTTTGGAACACAATAGTGATTCTTAGTTGAGGATGAAATAGCAGGATATTGAGAATTATTAAACATCCAGATCCACAGTGTTCACTATGCCATGTTTTAAAAACATAAACCCTGCTTTGGGGTTCAGGCAATTCTCCTAGGATTCTTGAGTTTACCTCTTCACTGTACTGGAGAGAAGGTACATAAGTGGAGAGAAAGGTTGTGATAAAACTTTTGGTTTTCTTTTGCAGAAGTGGACTGTAGAAGAAAGCGAGTGGGTCAAGGATGGAGTGCAAAAATATGGGGAAGGAAACTGGGCTGCCATTTCTAAAAATTACCCATTTGTTAACCGAACAGCTGTGATGATTAAGGATCGCTGGCGGACCATGAAAAGACTTGGCATGAACTGAAACAGGCTTTCATTTCCACAGAATTCACAGGAGCATGGTTCCTAATAATAGTCCCTGATAGTCTGCTGTTTCTTTCAGAAGCTGGGCTGGGATGAGAATTTTGGGCAACCTCCTTCTACGTGGGGGAGGTCCCAGTTCCACTTCATCACTGTCGGAGATCATGGAGCTAAGAAGCAAAGCCAAGTCCACCCATGTCCTTGGCAGAGATGACAGGCACGCAGCTTGTACAGTGCCAGAATATCATTAGTGTTTCCCTTCCTTAGTGGTTTGCTTAAATTTAAATCCCTGGTAATCTGTAGAACCTTCTCCTAGAAAATGGTGGCATCTATTAGGAGCCATTTACGACTCTATGACCTGTTAAAACCAGCAACGTGAGCATTGTTTGGAGTGAACTTGTTCCATGTAAAGTTTTGGCCTTGTGATGCAAATGCAAAGGAACTTTGTCTGTTACAGCCCAGGTTGATGGGAGACCAGACCTTGTGGAGTAAGATTCCCTTTAAAAATGGTTTAGCCAGTTAAGACAACCCTAGACCTGACTGCCTTGGCATTTGCTCTTATTACCTGCTGGGCTATGTAGGCAGGTTTATCCTCCACTTCTCGTATGGTTGAACCAGTGTGTTTTTTGGTAAAATGGTGATTGTAGATAAGCTTAACCCTCCCCCACCCCCTGCCTCTTTTCCTAATTCCCTTCCTTATGCTGGACTTTTAAAGCTAAAAAAAAAATCCTGATTGAATATAAATGCCTAATTCCATTCTTTATGAAATTGTTGCTTCCACCCGATTCCGTAATTGTGCTGTGTTAGTGTCTTGCACTGGAATTCAACATTCCCTTCTCCTTTTGTACTGTGTTGTGCTTGCTGTCTCTCTTGGACATCCTTAAAGACTGTCTTTTTAGCCAAAAATTTCAGTAAGGTGTTTTCTGTAATCTTTTTTTAAAATATGAGAACTAATTATTGTCCATACTTGTAGCATTCTTCATTAAAGTCTTGCTTCTCTCAAATTTAAGTAGCTGTTTAATTGCAGCACAACATGTATTCACAGATGGAGGTAGCAAAGGTTGAACAAACTTTGCGGAACTATTTGATCAAGAAGCTAATGTCAGACTGTATTAGATGCTGTAATCCTTGGAAGCTGTGTCAAACATGATGTGGAAGTTTCTTCTTAATTTGTCCCTTTCCTCATATAACATATTTTTTTCTGGAGACAAAAGAATTCCCCCTTTTCCTTGAGTAAAAGGCAAGGTTTAAAAAAATGCTAAAGTTTTAAAATTCATCTTTTAGTTACAAGTTGAAAACATTGTACAGCTTTATTACCTATTAATGATGCATTTGGGGGGTTGATACTACTGTTTTTCTATCAACCAATCCCAAATGAAACCACAGGGGGAAGTTGAGAACTTGAGCTCCTCTTGGTCCAGCTACCTTCTAGTTGCAGGTAGGTGTGGTCTCCCTCCAAACCCGATTAGAATCCAGAGGCTTTTCTCCCCTCAACTCACATCATTAGATGGTGTTCTCTAGGTAGAAAGGTGAAACTGTGTTGCATTTAGAGAAGCAAAATATCCCAATCAGTGTTTCTCAAACTTGAGAAATGCGTAAGTCCATTAATATTTTTTCATGTAACCTCAGTGTTGTTACAGCATTACTGAAATGTGTACAAACATAAAACTATGCTTACAGCTTCTGTAGAACTATAAAACTTACCACGAACTGATGATTGTTTTGCTGAATCCAAGTTGCTGCTCATGTTAGGACTGTGGCAGTGGTGGGACTCGGTGAGGGACGCCTGTGCCACATTGCACTGAGAGATGGTCCCAGCCTCTCCTACTTTCCCTTGAGCGAGACTGCTGCAGAGCGACTGTGCCTCCAGAGTGCTGTGATGTCATTTGGCCTTTGCTAGAACTGAACCACATTCATGAAATCTGCTTTCTGCTTTATTAGTTTGTGACACTTGGAGCCAACATGCTGAATTCTGAAGCAATTCTTGGCTAGAAGTTGCTAATGCTGTTTTGTTTTTTTAAGATTATGACTAAAATGAAAATGTTTAGACACTGTCAGAACTCAGAGACTGCCAGCTTGAGAAACATGGTCTTGGTGGTTAAGGGCATGAGCCCACCTTAGGGCCCCAGCTCTGCCAGGTGTGCTAATGGGACCGTGAGCCAGTCACTTGACTCTCTTGAATGTCAGTGTCCTTGTCTCTGAGATGGGAGCTCACAGCACCTTCCTCGGGGCTGTTGTGAGAGTAAAATAAGATGCAGGTAAGTCTCTCAGCTCAGCGCCTGCCAGGAAGTCAGTGGGTGTTGAAGTCATGAATAAAAGAAGATTGAGGGTTTGAACAATATAATAGTCTTTGAGTGGGTTTTGGATAGCTTTTTTTTTCTGCCTGTGGGTGCTGAAGAAGTCATGAATAAAAGAAGAAAGGTTGAGTATTACTGAATATAATAGTCTTTAAGTGGGTTTGGATAGCTTTAGATGGATGTGTCAGTCTGGAGGAAGGTAGCAGAATGAGGACTGTCAGTGGGGGGGTTGACCACCGTCTTGTCAGTCAGTCTTCATCCATTCCAACTTGTGCATACACATGCTGTGCTTTGCTCTGAGCTGTAGCACTGGGCAGAAAGAAGTCTGCTGAAACAGGTCTTGCCTAATTTGTTTTATAGGAGCAATAGGTATCACCTAGCAATTTGACATGAATAAGGGAAACATCTCCCCAGCCAACTTTTGTCAGTATATTTAGATGGTTGTAAATAAAGTTATCCAATTTTTTATTCCGAAGACGCAATAACTGAAAAATGGAAGCCCAGAGGATGGATGGAAATATCTCTTCTGAGGTAGTAGATTCTATCTAGCAGCCATGAAGAAGGTTTGGAGAGCCATTAAGCTTTAGAGGTGAAGGCAAAACCTTTTCCTGTGAGCCAAACATGGGAGTATCATGGCAGTTCTATTATTGAATATCTATGCACAGCTCTGAAGTTGGCCTAAATGTGACTCATGGTGTTAATGATTACCCCAGCGGTTGTCTGAACTACTTGTTCCACTGGGCTGCAAGCAGTTCACCTGCAGAGTCACCTCCAGAAAGCAGCATGTTCCCCTTGCTCTTTGGGGCTGGGCTGGTGGTTCTGAATCTAGTGTCCTCTGCTAGGAGCCAGAAGACAGAACCCCTAAGTGGCTCTGGAGACCAGCTGCTCTTCCGTGGAGCTGATCGACATGACTTTGCCATCATGATCCCTCCAGGAGGCACGGAATGCTTTTGGCAATTTGCCCACCAGACTGGATACTTCTATTTCGGTTATGAGGTACGTGGGCTCCTCTGGCCATACTTCGGGCTTTTTTTGGTTTTTTTTCCTCCTTTTGTAAAGTGGGTCAGGTTTTAGACCAAAACAAGGTCTGGTTGTCTTTATTATGCTGTGATTCCCCATGTGTAATGGAATGGAAACTAGGGCTAGAGGGAAACGCTGGGATGAATCACCACCAACGGGAACTAAAACATATGGTTTGGCTTCTCAAATTGGGGGCTATAGAAGTGTGTTCAGAGCCATGGGACAAACAGGGTGACTCTCCCTGGAAAGGTAATCATCACATTTACTTGGATTTGGGGATGAGAGGGGAGAGAATACATTCTTAAAATATTATAATAAAACAACATGCATATGGTACTTTGGAGACTGATCCAGAGATTTCAGAGAAAGCTGCTTCAGTTTATGGATGTGGGGGAGCAACATCTCTCCTGCCTTTAATGGTAATTCCAGCAAATTGGAGAATCACTAGCTCAAATTTTCTCTATTCAGCCAGCCAATCCTATTTTTTTTTCTTTTTTAGGAAGGTCACCTGTTCATAGGTCAAATACTTTTATCCACACTGTGGTCTTATACTACACTGCTCAAGGATGGTGAGCTCAATATTAAAATTAGAGGCTGTTCATTTCCTTTGTTCTTTATCTTAGAAACCTGTTAACTTTCTAATTTTTGTTTACATAGTAACAGACTATGTTGATTTTACTCCACTAAACTGTAACTTAAAATTTATTTCAAATTAATTTACCAGAGCTTTTTCTTATCTCTGCATTTATATTAGAACAGTAGCTTCTATCCTGGCTTTCTCTAATAAAAAGCCACTTAGCCTAGTCCCCCCCACCCCCAGCAGAAAAAAGATAGAACAGTAGTTTCTAGTCGGCTCACTGTAGCCTGGGCTTATCAAGGTCCCGCTTGGGAACAAGTGTCAACAGAGTGCCTGCTGCTGTAGGCGTGGGCTGCCAGGCAGCAAATGCCCAAATCTGGGACATCACCAGGGAGCTCAACAACCAACCAAGTTCATTCAAGAACTCTACAGCCAGAATCACACATTTTAACCGATCCATACCAGCTGTGGGGTCTGAGCAAGACATGTCTTTATCTGCAGTGGTGCTATTAGCATTTTGGACAATTCTTTGTTCTACTGTACTGCTATTGACATTGCAGATGTTTAACATTGCTGTGCCCCCTCCCCAATACCATCACTGTGACAATTAAGAATCTTCTACTCAATTCCAAACCCCAGGGTAAGGTTAGGCAGTACCAACCCAGATTGGGACCCTGTGCTGATGACCGTGGGATGTCAGTCTTACCACTCAGCTGGAGTCTTAGTGATGTAGCAGGGTCTTTGCTCCCTCTTTGATGTGTCTTGACAGGTTCAGCGGACAGTGGGGATGTCACATGACCGGCATGTTGCTGCCACTGCACATACCCCACAGGGTTTCCTCATAGGCACCTCCCAGGATGTTCGGGGCCAGATTAACTTCTCTACCCAAGAGACAGGTCTGTTTTCATTACCCCAGCTATTATAATCATAGATTTCTATGAAATTGGGAAAATAATGAGGAAGTACATAGAGATGGTGATACAGTAGGAAAAAAAATTCGGCCTTTAAAACCAAAAACCACAGTGTTCCTGGAGATTGCTGATGTCCAAGGAGGTCAAGTGTCAGTTCCCTGGCAGTTTGGGGTCAGGTCTCCAGGTGACCATTTTAACTCTAGGGTTCAGCAACTCAGTTTTATCTCATCATCTCCAACTGATCAGATTCTGGAAAAATGACCAAAACAGAGACCCGTTTATAGTACAGAATTCCAATTAATTCTGTACTATATTTATTCTAATTTATTACAAGGAAGCCTTTCTTTTCATTCATCAGAATACTTAAGCCGGTTACTAAAAGCAGATTCAGAACAAAAGCAAATGCATGGCCATGTGAAATTTCAGCAGCCAGTAAATTCCTATAGCCAAAGCAAGCCTGTCCCACTTTGGCCAGCACCAATCTTAACTGCCCTCTTTACCAGCCAGGTATACTAAAAAAAAAAGATGTTCTCAACAGGCACATCAGATAAACCTGTGCCTTTCAATCATTTGGACTTTCAAAAACTGCCACACCTGTCTTAATCCCACCACCTCCTGCTCTTCCACTTCTCCCCACCCCCTCACACACAAAGGGAGGCAACCCCAATTTGAGAATCTGCTTGAGTCAGCAGATGCCCCCAAACCATCAGCCACTGTACAGACCACCTTGCAAGCAATTACTCCAGCAGGACAGTTTCTTTCATTCACAATGAATGCATCCATTTATTCCCTAGTTTCAAGTTCAAGATGGTATCCCCAGCTCTAAAGGTGTACAAGGAGCAGGCAAACACCATGCTCTTAATTTCAACTCAATCTGTTGAGCAGGAGTTTCTTAATATGAGATGTGGGAATTACAGGGTGGAAAAGAGGGAAAAAAGTTTTCTATCCAGTATGGAAAGAACTGAAGTTACTGAAATTTGGCAAAATATAATCATTTTAAGTAATATTTAATAAAGTAAGTTTCACATAACATCAGTGTCTTCCATGTCAAAAATGGGATCTTTGTACTTCCTAAAAAGAAGCTGCTGTAGTAGCAATTCTAAAACTGGAGAGCAGGTATGTCTAGGGGAAACTTAACAAAGGGTGGGAGACCAAAGACTTCCTAATGACCTAGGAATTCCTATAGGTTTTTATCAGCTTTGTCTGAAAAATCAGCAAAATCATTTTGGTTCTGTGCAAGTGTACCTCAACTTTGGAGTCTTCTATGAGGAACCTGACATGGACCACAAACAGAATGAAAGAAAACAACTGAATGATACTCTGGATGCAATTGAGGTAATGGAGTGTTTCGTGGGAGAGAAACACATCTGTAAAAACTAATTTTAAATTGGGAAGGAAGATTAAAATGATGAGAGTAATTCCATTTGCGTGAGGGTTCATTTGGGTACAAAACCAAACAGGCAAGGGGATTTGAATCTTATAATAAATTTTTATGGCTTGGAGCTCTTGATATTTCACACTTGTTTTATTCCAAGGGTTGGCAAACTATGGCTCACGGGCCAAATCTGGCCCATTGCCTTTTATTTCTTAATTGACATATTTCTTACACCATTTTAAAGTGGACAATTCAGTGGTTTTTAGTACATTCACAAAGTCATGCAACCATCACCAGCATATAATTCCAGAACACTTTCATCACATCCCCCAAAATCCCTGTACCTATTAGTCACCATTCCCCTATGACGCCTCCCCACCCCAGGCCTGGTAATTACTATTCTAGTTTGTCTCTATAGATTTGCCTATTCTATACATTTCACATAAATGGAATCATACAACATGATTTTGTGTCTAGCTTCTTTCACTTAGCATATGTTCAAAGTTCATCCACATTGTTGTGTATGTCAATACTTTATACTGTACACTTTAAAGCATACATTCTGTACACTTTAAAATGGTGTATGGGCCAGGCATGGTGGCTCACACCTGTAATCCCAGTATTTTGGGAGGCTGAGGCAGGAGGATCACTTGAGTCCAGGAGTTCAAGACAAGCCTGGGCAACACAGCAAGACCCTTATCTCTACAAATAATACAATACAATACAATAAAATAAAATAAAATGTTATATGGTATATGAATTGTTTATTGGTTAAGAAAAAAGTATAAAATTCCTTTTATGTACTTTATTCCTTTTTATGGCTGAATAATATTCTATCATATGGATATACATTTTATTTATCCATTCATTGGTTGATGGACATTTGGGTTGTTTCCACCTTTTGGCTATCATAATGCTGCTATGAACATTTACATACAAGTTTTTGTGTTAACATGTTTTCATTTCTGTATACCTGGGAGTGGAATTGCTGGGTCACATGGTAACTGTTTAACTTTGTGAAGAGCTGTCACTGTTCTCCACAGTGGCTAAACCATTTTAAACTCTCACTAGCAACGTATAAGGGTTCTAATTTCTCCACATCCTCGCCAACACTTGTTATTGTCTTTTTTATTATAGCTAGCCTAGTGGTTGTGAAGGAGTATCTTGTGGTTTTGAGTTGCATTTTCCTACTAATTAATGATGTTGAGGATCTGTTCATGTGCTTATTGGCCAACTGTGTATCTTCTTTAGAAAAACGTCTATTCAAATCCTTTGCCTATTTTAAAATTGGGTTGTCTTTTTATTATTGAATTGTAGGAGTATTTACATATTCTGGATACAAGTCCCTTGTCAGACATATAATTTGAAGATATTTTCTCCCATCTGTGGGATGTCTTTTCACTTTCTTGATAGTCTCCTTGATGCACAAAAGTTCACCACCTGTTTTTCTAAATGGAAGTTTTATTGGAACACAGTCATGCTCATCTGACAATTATATATTGTTTTTGGCTGCTTCTGTGCTGCAATGGCAGAGTTCAGTAGTAGAGACAGGATGGCCTGCAAAGCTTAAAAGTCTGCAGGCCCTTGTCTTCTACCATATACAGAGAAGAGCCTAAGAAATCATGTGCTGAGTACATGTTTACACCTAGAGATCTTTAAGAAAAGCTCTCTAGTTTGAGCACTTAAGTTTTTCATTATAAAATTAAAAAAAAAAACAAAAAACTAAAGTCCATCCCAGCACCAATGAGAGGGTTTAAAAACAAAACACTAAAACACTAAAGTCTAGACCATTTTTCAAATACAGCAAAACCAGCATTCATCAACTATAATAGTATTATATATCTTAAAAACTTTATGAGTAAATTACTCAACTTCCAGATAACTAAGGTTAGTGTTGGTGAGCATCCAGGTGAGGCTGGATGGCAGAAAGGGGGAAAAATTTCTTTATTTTCTCTCCCACAGCAAAGTACACGAAAGGTGCAGAACAATATCTTTCACATGTGGCGATACTATAACTTTGCCCGGATGAGGAAAATGGCTGACTTTTTCCTTCTCCAATCAAACTATAACTATGTGAACTGGTGGTCAACAACCCAGAGCCTTGTAATTATTCTTTCTGGGATCCTGCAGCTGTATTTCTTGAAGCGTCTCTTCAATGTTCCAATAACTACAGACACAAAGAAGCCAAGGTGCTAAGCTAGCATGACAACAGCTCTTTTCTTCTGGGCAGAAACTTAGTCAAAGCTTCAGTCAGCTTTGTAAAGTTATGGGAAAAAAATCAATTTCTCTTGTTAATATTTTAGTCTATTGCACTCATCTACAAAGAGAAAACGGCAATAAAATAACAATGTAAAAGTTCTGAGGTTGACTATTTATAAAGTACATATTAAATGCTACCATCAAAACACTGTTCATCATATAGCAGTCCCTTAACCTTCACTGAGTCTACTTAGGGGTTGAAAGAAAACCTTAGAAGAGAGAAGAGTTTAAAAAAAAAAAAAACGGGGGGCCAAAATCAAGTTTGCTTGTATATAAAAGTAGGAGTTGCTAGAGTGCCTTTTTGTAGTTGAAAATGTTTTATTTTTAGAGATGTCACCTTTGGAATTAAAAATAAGCAGTATATTCATTAAAGAAATTGTTTTGTTTTACAATCCAGATAGTCTTTAAAATTTTTGTCTATAAAATGTTACTAATTTAAAAAATATTTTAACAATTCTAAAATAATTTTGGGAAGCATGGGAAAAGACAAGCTGAATTTTTATTTTAGAGTTTCTTTTTCTTTTTTTTTTTTTTTGGAGACAGAGTGTTGCTCTGTCACCCTGTGCTCTGTCACCCTGGCTACAGTGCAGTGGCATCATCATAGCTCACTGCAACCTCAAACTCCTGGGCTCAAGTGATCCTCCTGCCTCAACCTCCTGAGAAGCTGGACTACACGTGGGCCACCAGGCCTGGCTAATTTTTTCTTTTTTTTCTAGTAGAGACAGGGTCTCGCTCTTGCTCAGGCTGGTCTCAAACTCCTGACCTCCAGCGATCCTCCCGCCTCGGCCTCCCAGAGTGCTAGGATTACAGGTGTGAGCTACCACACCCAGCCTTTATTTCAGGGTCTCTGATTAGTGCTTTTAGTCCAGTCCAGTCAAGTAAGTAAAGGTTCATACAAGAAATTATGTTTTATGAAATCAAAATGAAGAAAAAAACATTTCAGCCTGGGATCATCCCATCCCAGAAAAAGAAAGACCAAGAAAACAGCTTGTAAAAAAAAGGTCATATAATCAAATTACACTCATAAGACCCAACACTTAGTAATAGAAATACATGATATATGCAATATAAAAATAACCCTTACCATTCATTCAATACCTATCATTTCCCAGGCACTGTGCTAGATGCTTTACAGTCATGATTTCCAATTCTAAAAACCATTCTTAAGTAGACAGCTAAAGCTGTCTTTTTAGTTTTGTGTTTTTTAAAACAGAAGAAGAAAATGAAGCTTATTAAAGCTGAACTACTCATCCAAGGCCATACAGCTGGTAGGAGGCAGAACTGGGGTTTGAACCCATTTTTTTCCCACACCACACAGCACTTGCTGTGTAGAAAAATAACTGAATGAATTGCTCTTACTATTTTAGACAAATTTTCATTTGTAAAATCCCAGACATGGCCTACTAGTCTGATATGGCAATATCTATCTTTCATGACATTAATAAATAAGAGAAAATCCATTGTGTTCTTATCATGAGTCTGGAAAACAAAGTGTTATCACAGATAACAATTACAAGCTATTCTTCTCAGTTCCAAAGATTCAGAATCTGTTACTCAGAACGGGAAGCCCTCTGATTCAAATATAAAACAGAGTATACTAGTCACAAACACAAAGATCTGAAACCCCATTT
This sequence comes from Daubentonia madagascariensis, assembly GCA_023783475.1. Classification (NCBI taxonomy): domain Eukaryota; kingdom Metazoa; phylum Chordata; class Mammalia; order Primates; family Daubentoniidae; genus Daubentonia; species Daubentonia madagascariensis. Next base: position 5,469,920 of record JAKFHU010001224.1, read on the forward strand.
TGGAGCCATTTCTGTATAATAAGAATCCAGCCTGCATTTGTAAGTGATAGAATATTAAACTAAGAAGTCCCTGAAGATGTCACAGTGTTGACAAAATTCAACATGATGGTGAAGTCTACACAAACACAGGAAAAAAAGCTTGGCCCTTCCACACAGCCCAGCTGTAAAGTCCTTGCAATGACTTCTTTTTAAGTCAATGTCTCTTCATGCCGCACATATTCCCCAATGTCTGCTTGATGAAATACCACAATCGCCATGGGGTCTACTTTCCTGCAGTCTTGTGTAGATTTTGCTGCCACCCCAAAACCCTGGGATTCAAAAGAAGAGACACTAATTCACTCAAGTCATTCAATATGTCCATACCGAGGGCTGGAAATAACAAAGATAAAAAAAAAAACACAGTTCTTGTCTTTGAGGAATTCAAAAGGTGCTGACAATTTAGTCTCTCAAGCACACTGACAGAAAACACATCCTTCTTGAATCAAAAAGTACTTGCTTTTTGTAACAGCTACCATCTCTACTCACCAAAGGGATGTCTGCCATGGAGTACACCACCACTCCCTGGTACTGTGAAGTATTTTCAGTGATTCGACCCAGACCAGATTTCAACACATGGTTCCCATACAGGAAGGACTGTTCTGCTCCAGGCTTTATCCACACTTTATACTGTAAAAAAGAGAATTAAAATCCAAGAGACACAAAAACGCTAATAATTATATCTCTACAGATAAGCTAACTGCTGGATCTCTGATTCATTTCTTGAAAGAATTTTAAGGAAAAGACAGAGAGAGATGTACGTTTCCTTCAAACTTTTCATTCCCTAAACAGGTCTGCCAGGAAGTTCTTTCCTTAACTCTACCAACAACTTCTCCCATAGACAGTTTAACAGCTCTTATTCTGGACCCCAGTATCCTCCTCATCACAGCCACTTGCTTTTTGCTCGAGCTGGGTCTGCACAGGCTTTTCTACTTTGCTGACGATAACTAGGCCTACGCAGCCGCACGGCACTTCTATCCCAAGCCCAAGTAGGCCCAAGGCCTCTGAAAATCTCCAGGTGCTGAAACTAACCCAAGCAGTGTCAGGGGCTCCGCGGAAGGAAAGCCGCCCAATAATGTGCGTTCTGATGGGGCCCTCATCCTTGACTTCATTCCCAGTGGCAGAATGGAAACCACCCTACAAACCTTAGCATAGGGTGCAAGGTAATCCAGAGCTGTGATATGCAACCGACTTGTGGGTCTTAGTGAATTTTCCGAAGCAGGTCCCCAGCGACACCAGCTTGTCCCCGGAGATATTGGCGGCCAGCTTCAGGATCTTCTCACTAAAGGGTTACGGGGAAGGAAGACTGCAAATGAGGGAGGCTGGTGGGACCCAGGCCCACCCGGGTGCATGCTGCCTTCCCGGCCCCGCCTCACCTCACGTAGTACACCCGGTCGTTGTGCAGTCTGAAACAGTAGGTGCCGTCGGGCCTGTCGACCAGCAAGTCGAAGTCTGCCACCGATGCCTGAAGGGCACAGGCAGGCGGGCCGCCTGAACTGACTCCGCTCCCCACGCGACCCCACTCTACCCCCTACTCCACCACCCAACTCCGTCATCCCCCCGCGCGCCCTATATTTCCGCGATCTTTCAACTTACACGGGTTCCTCTTCAGTCAAAGGAGCCGAAATTTCCCGCGGTGGAGCACCGCTCTGCCCGTAGCCGTAACAAGTCGCCGCCAGCTACACCTTGACAACCCGAAAGCCTGCCTTCTAGCCCCATTCCCGTCGTTCCTCACGCTAGCGCCCCACAGCCTGGAGGCCCGCCGGAGAAAGAAAACCGGACGGATGAGAACTCACAGAGACCGGAAGTGGGGCCCGTTCCTTCCGGTCCTAGGTTCTAAGCTAGCGCGCCCTCGCCGGTTCGGAGGGGAAATGACGTTGCTGCTGGCAAGATGGCTGCGGCAGTCACTGCTCCAACCCCAGCCACGGCCTCGGTCACTGCGACGGCCACGGCAGCGGCTCTCGGGGAAGTGGAGGATGAAGGGCTCCTGGCGTCGCTGTTCCGGGACCGCTTCCCCGAGGCTCAGTGGCGGGAGCGGCCCGATGTGGGCCGCTACCTCCGGGAGTTGAGCGGCTCGGGGCTGGAGCGGCTGCGGCGCGAGCCCGAGCGCCTGGCGGAGGAGCGGGCGCAGCTGTTGCAACAGACGCGCGATTTGGCCTTCGCCAACTACAAGACCTTCATCCGCGGCGCCGAGTGCACCGAGCGCATCCACCGCCTCTTTGGCGACGTGGAGGCGTCGCTCGGCCGTCTGCTTGACCGCTTGCCCAGTTTCCAACAGAGCTGCAGGTGCGGCGGGCCTGGCGTTAAAGGGGCTTTTAACTGTAATAGCTGACATTTACGATAATAGAAATGGCTAACACTTCTATAGCGCTTGCCGTGTGCCAGGCTCTCCGCTCAGCGCTTTATTAATCCATTTAAACCTCAACACCTTTTCGAGGTCGGTACTGTTATTCCCATTTGACATATGAGGAAGTTGAGACACAGAAAGGCTAGTGACGTGTCCAAGGACGCAGCTAGTAAGTTTCGAAGTCAGAATTGGAACCCAGGAGCACGTCCCTCGCTGGTAGGGTTGTTGTGAGCACTACATAAAGAGGATCTATGCAAAGTACTTATCCTCGGGTTTGAGATAGTTAACACTCTGTGAATGTCAGCTTAATATATGTGCACATTCATGTGCTTATATATGTATAACAGCTCGGACTGGAGGTCATCTGCTCCAAAACTATTTGATGGGAAGCTAACAAGGAAATCCTCCCATTTGGGGGCATCAAAGGTTATAAAAATCTTCTTTTTGAGCTGTGGTTTGCCTCCCTAGGTCCTCAGCCCATTATCTCTAGTTGTGCCTTCCAGCCTTTCTTGATTAAAGTTAAAAAAAAATTTTTTTTGAGCCTTTGGGTATTTGACAACAGCTTTTGTACCCTTCCATGCCCCAGACAGGGGACTTCATAAAGCGGGCTTCTGCAATTATAGAGAAGAAACAGAGAAAGTCAATTGTGGCAGGAACTAAGAATGAACAATAGCATAGGAGAAGACTAAGACCTGAGAGGGAACTTGGGATAAGCTTGGGGCTTCTAGGCTACTTAGTGCTTTATTATGAAAATAATAATAGCTTTTATTAAAGGAACATTTTATTCTGTGTCTCTTTTACTCTTTTTGCTCTGACACATTTACTCTGTGTCAGGTTCTATGTTTAGTGCTTCACACACGTCATCTCATTTAATTCTCACACCCTTATGGGGTGGGTCCTATTACTGTTTTACCAATGAGGAAACAGGTTCAGAGAGGCTAAATACCACAGCTAGTAAGTGGCAGATCTGGATTCAGATCTATCAGTGATTTATTCGTTGTGTGATTTTTTTTTTGTCCTCCCCCCCCCCCCGTTGTGTGTTTTTAGACAAGTTGCTTAACCTCTCTGAGATTAAAAGTTTCCTCAAGTGTTTAGTACTTACCTTATAAATATGGTGTGAGGATTAAATCAGATCATCCAGCCCAGTGCCCAGCTCACAGTAAGTGTGCTTGGTAACTAGCTAAGGTTTGGGCACAGAGCAGTGAGGGACCAACGTTCTCCTGATTGTTACTAGGAACTTTGTGAAGGAAGCTGAGGAGATCAGCTCCAACCGACGGATGAACACCCTGACACTAAATCGGCACACAGAAATTCTGGAAATATTGGAGATTCCTCAACTAATGGACACTTGTGTCCGGAACAGCTATTATGAAGAGGCCCTGGAGCTTGCAGCTTATGTACGCCGACTGGAAAGGAAATACTCTTCCATCCCTGTCATCCAGGTAGCTAACTTACCCAGACAGGACTCAAACTGATGTTCTTATAGTCATTTATTCTGTGGTCAGGACTGAACGGTTAGGTAGAAACTCTTGCATGTTTCACATCAATTTCTGCCAGCCAGGCAGGTTTGAACATAAAACATTCATTCATTCATTCATTTCAAAGATATATATTAATCATGTGCCAAGTACTGTTCTAGGCGCTGGGGATACAGTGTGAACAAAGCAGACGAGGCTGTGGCTTTCGTGAGGCTTACATGCTAGTGGGAAGCCTGATAATTGACAAATAAATAAATAATATGATCATTTCAGATGGTGGTGAGTGAGTGAAGAAAATAAACCAGGGATTGCAGTAGAGGAAGACAAGGGTAGGTTTCTTTAGGTAGAGGGGTCAGGAAAGGCCTTTCTGGAGAGGAAACTTTTAGGCTGAAACCTAAATAATGAGAAGGAGCCAGCCATAGAAAGATCTGGGGAAAGAGCAAACCAGAAAGTAGGAAGAACAAGTACAGAGGGCTGAGGTGGGAAGAAGTTGGACGGTTTAAGGGATACAAAGACAGCCAGTGTGACTGGATTGTAGTGAGTGTTGGGAGAGCATTAGAAAGCAGCTGAAGCTGGAGACCCAGGCAGGGCCTGTTGGCCATTGTGAGTAGTTGGAATTTTATTGATTGCAGTGTGGTTTTAAGCAAGAGAATTACCCAACTGGCCAGGTGTGGTAGCGCGTGCCTATAGTCCCAGCTACTTGGGGGGCTGACGTGGGAGGATCGATTGAGCCCAGGGGTTCAAGTCCAGCCTGGGCAACATATCGAGACCCTGTCTCTTAAAAAATAAATAAACAAAAATAATTTAAAAAAAAAGAGTTAGCCAACCAGATCTTTGTTGGTGAACCTGCAAGCATCAGCTTTAGGAAATCTACTTCGTATTTCAGAAAAGCCATGGGAATGTTGGTTTGCAATATTCAGGGATAGTGGAATGGGTTCCAGAGTGTCTTTCCCAGCACGGTGTGACGCATTCTCTGTGTTTCAGGGCATCGTGAATGAAGTGCGCCAGTCCATGCAGCTGATGCTGAGCCAGCTGATCCAGCAACTGAGGACCAATGTCCAGCTCCCCGCCTGCCTCCGTGTCATTGGTTACCTGCGGCGCATGGATGTCTTCACCGAGGCTGAGCTGAGAGTGAAGTTTCTTCAGGCCCGAGATGCTTGGCTCCGTTCCATCCTGACTGCCATCCCTAACGATGATCCCTATTTCCATATCACAAAAACCATTGAGGCCTGCCGCGTCCATCTCTTTGATATCATCACCCAGTACCGTGCCATCTTCTCAGATGAGGACCCGCTGCTGCCCCCTGCCATGGGGGAGCACACTGTGAATGAGAGCGCCATCTTCCACGGCTGGGTGCTGCAGAAAGTCTCACAGTTCCTGCAGGTACTGGAGACCGACCTGTACTGGGGGGTAGGCAGCCGCCTGGACTCTCTGCTGGGCCAGTGCATGTACTTCGGGCTGTCCTTCAGCCGGGTAGGGGCTGATTTCCGGGGCCAGTTAGCTCCCGTTTTCCAGCGGGTGGCCATCAGCACTTTCCAGAAGTCAACTCAGGAAGCAGTGGAGAAATTCCAGGATGAAATGAACTCCTACACCCTCATCTCAGCTCCAGCCATCCTGGGCAGCAGTACCATGCCTGCTGCTGTGCCAGCCACCCAGCCGGGGACGCTGCAGCCGCCAATGGTGCTCTTAGACTTCCCACCCCTTGCCTGCTTCCTCAACAATATTCTGGTTGCCTTTAATGATCTGCGCCTCTGCTGCCCTGTGGCCCTGGCGCAGGACGTGACTGGGACCTTAGAAGATGCCCTTGCCAACGTGAGTGCACTCTGTTGTCTCTCTACTACCCTGGTCCTTCTTTGGTAACAGGCAGCCAGACTTTTATAATAAACCAGTCCATATGACAGTGGTGCCTGCTGACTTGGAGAGGTTTAGTGTGGTTTTAGAGGTTTCTCTGGTTGCAAAGCTCTGGTTAGTCCTCCCTTTCATGGGACCAAAGACAGTTGATGAAGTGGCTCACCTGTAATAATGATTCAGTAATGTATTAGCTTTCTATTGCTGCATAACAAATTCCCACAAACTTAGTGGCTTACAACAACACATTTATTATCTCCCAGATTCTGTGGGTCAGGAGTCCAGGCACAGACAGCTGGGTCCTCTGCCCAGGGTCTTACAGGACTGCAGTCAAAGTGCTGGCCAAGCTGGTCTCATCTAGAGCCTGGGGCTCCCTTTCAGACTCATTCAGGTTGGCAGGTTTCAGTTCTTTGCAGCTGCAGGACTGAGGCCCTCAGCTCCTAGAGGCTGTCCCCTCAATAGGCAGTTCACAGCAAAGCTGTTTGCTTCCTCAGGGCTCCAAGATGTGTTCAGGATTGCTTAACTCTGTATGGAAGCAAAATACACAGTTTTTTTTCCTCAGGGATCCATAAGTAAAAGAAGGGTCATAGTGATGCTTGTTTTAGGATGTGTACTGCTTTTCTGTTGTAGAACCAGATTCTCTGGTAATACTTCTAAGCACGCCATTTCTCCTGCACCAGTCTTTGAAGTACCCTCTTTTAAAAGATTCATCTGATTAAGTCAGACTCACCCAGCATAATCTCCCTTTGATTAATTCAGTCAACTGATTAGGACTTTAATTACATCTGCAAAATCCTTCATGTTTGCCATATTCTATTAGTTAGAAGCAAGTCTCAGGCCGGGTGTGGTGGCTCACACCTGTAATCCTAGCACTCTGGGAGGCCGAGGTGGGAGGATTGATTGAGTTCAGGAGTTCGAGACCAGCCTGGGCAAGAGTGAGAACCCCACCCCCCTTTCTACTAAAAATAGAAAAAATTAGCCAAGCATGGTGGTATGCACCCATAGTCCCAGCTATTTGGGAGGCTGAGGCAGGAGGATCCCTTGAACCCAGGAGTTGGAGGTTGCTGTGAGTTAGGCTGATGCCACAGCACTCTAGCCTGGGTGACAGAGTGAGACTCTGTCTCAAAAAAAAAAAAAAAAAAAAAGATAGAAGCAAGTCTCAGATTCTGCCCACACTCAAGGAAAGAGTATTAAACAAAGGAGTGGATACTGGGAGTGGGAATTATGAGAGCCATGTTAGAATTCTTCCTGACACAAGTAATAATAATAATATCCTGGTATGGTGCACAGTTTTTACACATTTCAATCTTTAGATACTGGAATGGTGCTTCTTACAATTAATGGCACCTTATAACTGCTGTCAGCCAGGTAGCAGTTGTGACTTGTATAAAATCTTTCTTGTTGGTGTCCTCCTGTTACAGCAAGAAAGCGTGACATTGAAGCTTTTTAGAGTCAATGAAATTCAGATAACAGTAATCAGCATACATTTATATAGTGCTTACTCCACGCTAGGTAGCATTCATCATACTTCACATATGTTAAGACTTGATCCTCACAACTCTATGAGTTAGGTCCTATTTCTGGCCCTACTTTATAGATGAGGAAACTGAGGCACAGAGGGCACACAGTGCTTAACTAATCACTTGGAAGTCACAGAACCAAGTGTACAGCTGGGACTTGAACCCAGGAAGTCTGTTTTCTTAACCCTGAGTCTTTGTTCTTAACCCTGTCACTGTGCCACCCATTTGTAATATCCTCTAGGCTGCTCTGCTATTTGTTTATCGAACCTCTCTTTTATAGCTGTTTTCTTCTTATACAAATTTCTAGTGGTTCTAGCTCTCTGGAGCTTCAAAGGCCTTACTTAGTAGAAACCTTTTATAGTTTTACTTCATTTTCCTGAGTCCAACACAGTTCTGGTTGATCCCCCATGGGAGTCAAGAACTATGTATTTCTGTAGAATTTCATGATGTGCCTCCACCAGAACTGGAAACAACACCAGTAGTGAAACAAGTTGGGTCAGAAATATATCAGTGAAGTGGAGACTGACTGCAATTCTGAGTTTAAATAAGATAGTAATATAATGTACTGTTTGAAATTACTTTCTTCATGAAAACTTGACGGCTGCATGGTTTTGCTTAGTTTCATCCACTGCCATTGGTGATAGATTGCCCCAGTGATTGACGGTGGTGCCCTTGTCTTTTAGGTAACCAAAATAATCCTGGCCTTCCATCGCGCTGAAGAGGCTGCCTTCACCAGTGGGGAGCAAGAGCTCTTCGTCCTGTTCTGCACTGTCTTTCTGGAAGACCTTGTTCCTTATTTAAATCGCTGTCTCCAAGTCCTTTTTCCACCAGCTCAGATAGCACAGACTTTAGGTAAGAGAAAGGAGAAAGGATTTTAAAAATTGCTTTACTGATACGTGATTCACATTATAAATAATTCACTCATTTGTAAAAATCAATGTTTTTAGTAAATGTACAGAGGTGTGCAACCATCACCACCATCCAATTTTAAAACATTTCCATCACTTCAAAAAGATCCATGACCATTTGTAGTCATTCCTCAAGAGCATCCTTAGCCCCTGGTAACCTACTTTCTGTTACTATATATTTGCCTTTTCTGGACATATCATATAAATGGAATCATACAGTAAGTGGCTATATCTGGCTAAGTGGAAGAAGCCAGTCAGAAAAGAACCACATATTGTATGATTCCATTTATATGAAACATCCAGAGAAGGTGTTTTTAAAATATTTTTTCCAATTTGCTTTCACTTCCCTGTGTCCCTAGTGATGGGAGTGGGGATGGGGGAAACAATTTCCCAAAGGGCAGTGGGTCAGTGACCCCACCTGCCAAGAGCAGCTGCCCTGGGCTTGGCCCCAGCTTTTCCCTTAGGTCTGCCACAAGGAAGTTGGTGCTTACTTAGGTTCTCTTGGCTCTTGCTCCATCCACCCTACGCTGTGCTGCTCCAGACTGCGTTCCTAGTGTCGCTTTACAATATAGCTTCCTGTTCCATATCACAAAGATGGTTTTTGCTGTATTGAATATGGTCAGTGTTCATTCTTGTGTTTTTTAATGTGACCTTTACACTGAATTTTATTAATAATTTTTTTCCCATTTTGCTTTCTCTGTCATCTGTGCAGGCATTCCACCCACTCAGCTCTCCAAATACGGAGACCTTGGGCACGTGAACATCAGCGTGGTTCAGGAGCCTCTCGCCTTTATCCTGCCAAAGAGAGAGACGGTCTTCCCTCTAGATGAAAAGGAGCTAGTGCCAGAGCTCACACCGCCAGCACCGGAGCTTCCAGGCGAGGAGCCCAGCCTCGAGCCACTACCCGCAGCCTGCCCTGAGGGTGGGCACCAGGAGGGGGAATCAGCGGAGCCGCCGCAGGGGGAGCCCCCTGCCGTGGGGACTTAGCCGGACGGTGCACGGGGCGGGAGCAGCTCGCAGGCAGGTCCGTGGGGGAAAAAGGGCCGGGGCCGCCGCGCCCGGCTGTGCACAGGGCAGGCTCCGGGAGGCTGCGAAGGAGGTGGTGTGGGAGATGATGGGGTACTCAGGGCGACTCTTGTACGTGGTGGAGCTAAACAATAAAGCTGCTCGACTGTCACCACCCGGTCCCGTGCCCTCGCCGCGGCTCCCGGAAGGCGCGGGCCGCACTTCTCGGCGTCCCCCGCGGCCGGGGGCGGGGCCGGGCCGGGTTCCGCTCGCGCGCGCCATGGGCCGGCTGTGGGGCGGGCTGCTGCCGGGGCTGCTGCGGCCGCGTCGCTGCGCCGGGCCGGGAGAGCAGGCGGGGGCCGGCGGCGCCCGGGCCTGCAGCTCCACGGCCGCCCCGGACGGCTTCGAGGGCCCGGCGCGCCGGCGCTCCTACTGGCACTACGTGAGGCGCCTGGTGCTGGGGGCGCCGCGGCCGCCGTACCCACACGTGTGCCAGGTCGGGGACCCGGTGCTGCGCACCGTTGCCGCCCCGGTGGAGCGGGCGCAGCTGGCGGGGCCCGAGCTGCAGCGGCTGGTGCAGCGGTTGGTGCAGGTGATGCGGCGCCAGCACTGCGTGGGGCTGAGCGCGCCGCAGCTCGGAGTGCCGCTGCAGGTGCTGGCCCTGGAGCTCCCCGAGGCGCTCTGCCGCGCCTGCGCGCCGCGCCTGCGCGAGCTGCGCCAGATGGAGCCCTTCCCCCTGCGCGTGTTTGTGAACCCCAGCCTGCGGGTGCTGGACAGTCGCCTGGTCACCTTCCCCGAGGGCTGCGAGAGCGTCGCCGGCTTCGTGGCCTGCGTGCCCCGCTTCCAGGCCGTGCAGATCTCAGGTGCGAGGGCCTGGGCAGCTGGGTAACTGCGTGCGTCTCTCCTCGCCTGTGGGGCGGCCACCCCCGTGCTGAGAGCTCAGTGAGAGTGCAGATTTGTTGACCAGCGAGCTTTCCGCAGGAGCAAAGCAGGTCCCCGGAGTGGACGGGATTCAGGACTGGCAGAGGCGCCTGTGAGAGCAGAGCCTGCCCGGATGGGGCAGGAGTGCGGGCTGGAAGGGTTCCCTAATTCTCTGTTACTTCACACCCCGGCCTCCATTTCTGCTCTCTTGCTCGCTTGCTGTCCCTCTGACTCACTCTGTCTCAGACACACGCGCGTGCACGCACACTTTTCTGCCCCAGTTAGATCTGTCACAGTGGGGTTGGAGAAGTGGGATCCAGCTTTGCCCACCCCCGTGGATAAGCCATTCTCCATCTGTCATACAGAATGTTTTACAGAACGTGGTTCTCTGCTGGGGTTGGGATGATTGTTCCTCAAGAGCAAGCCAGATGGCCCAAGAGGGTCAAAAAGTCAGTGATGTCCCAAGATGAAAAATACCTTAGTTAGGAATTGAAAGCCAACAGCAACCCCTCAGAAGTAGTAGGAGTGTTCAGAAGGGAAGCCCCTTAGGAACATAATTTCTCATCTCTTAGCCCCATAGTGAGCCCAATAATCTAATTATTCAGGTTGAGAACCAGGTTGAATACTTGGTAATGAGCAGAGTTAAGGCATCTTTCCTAGGAAGGAGAGGGGCTGCTGTCTACATTCGCTTTCTGCTGTTGCCTCTTATAAATGGGCACAGCCGGGGTGGGGGCGGGAAGAGAGGAAGGAAGTTGAGCATGATGCAGTTGGGCTGTCCCCACTCACCCAGGCTGTACCTTCCTTTGTAGGGCTGGACCCCAGAGGAGAGCAGGTGGTGTGGCAGGCAAGTGGCTGGGCAGCCCGCATCATCCAGCATGAGATGGACCACTTGCAGGGCTGCCTGTTCATTGACAAAATGGACAGCAGGACATTCACAAACATCCACTGGATGGAGGTGAATGACTGAAGCTTTCCTGTTGGGGCTGAGGAGTCTGAAGACCAAGAAGCAAACACTTAGGCTTTGAGTTGGGCATGTCTTTTTTTTTTTTTTTGAGAAGGAAAGAGTTTAATTTGCCAGCAGATGAGGAGGTTGGCAGGCTCTTGTCTCGAATTGCCAGTGTCCTGAGCTGGGCATGTCTTACTTGGCATCAACATCAACTTGGTATTGGCTTGGATCTGACAGGAAGTGGTGGTCTGCCAAAGCATGCCAAACTGAGCTGGAGGAAAATGTTAGAAATGTTTGCCTGAAATTAGCTGTGGACAAAATATGGCCTACAAGTTGAGAAGAAAAAGAAGAAAAATACACCCCCTCTCTCCCTGCCTCCAAAGGAATGGACATTTCCTGGCAGTTTTGTGTGGAGATAAATGGGGCAAGTTCATTCTCAGCAGACATGAGTTCATAAGACCTGTATAATCTACTCCCAAAGCCAAGATTTGATAATAATGTAGTTCCCAAATCTCTGAAAGCTGTGTTTTAAAATGCAGGTAAGGCTGTGGTTGATTGTCTTTGCAGAGTTATTTTTACAAAGGGCTTGTGTGTATGTGCCCTTGGTTTGCCTTGGATGCCAGTTTGCTCGTGGAGGTGAAACACAACCGAATGGTCCCAGCTCTAGGAAGCATTTAATGACAGCATTACCTTAAGTAAGTACCCACACATCTTAACAGGTTCAGATATAGTTTAGGTCTGTACCTTTTTTGCCTTTCATCTTTAACAAACTTGCGGAGGATTTTGCTGCTGAGATCTCTTGGGCAGCTAGTACTTAGTTCATTCTTTGGGTGGAGGCCATGGAGCAGGGTTGGGGGAAGGGGTGATAATTGAGAGGGAGCAATGAGCCCCTTCCTGTCACAATTAGCACAGAAACGGAAAGCAGAACTGGTGCTTCCTGGTCACCACACTTATTTTGGAAAAATAAGTTAGCATCACGATGACCAGTGTTTAGCTTTAAGAAACTGTCAGAGCTTTGTCAAGAAGCAAAGGAACTCCAATTTTAGATAAATTGTCTTACATCATTTTTGAGTTTTGTGAAGTAGGTACTCTTGCCAAACAAAGTGCTCAAAATCAAAGTATGCAAGTAGTAGGAAGTCCAGTAAGTTGTTTAGAGAAAAAGTGCTTTAAGTGGCAGTTAGTGAAACAAAGCCAGGAAAGACCCATCCTCCCCTATAGCTTTTCTTGGGGGGGAGGGGGGGGCATGTGAGGCCAGGAGGTAAATTGGCTCTAGGTGCAGTCAGACTTTGAGAAGGAATCACCACCACGGTCAGAGACTCAGCCATTGGGGAATTTTGTAGAAAGCTCTTATTTATACTGAAAACATGGTTCTTTATGAAAATTAGAATCCAGTGAGCCTCCTTTCAGTTGGACAATGTTCAGAAGCTCCTGCAGGGCAACACCCTGATGCCTCCTTATTGTCTTCTGAGGTTAACACCTTTGTGATGTACATCATTAGTAACAAATCCTTGCATCTCCCATGAAGAAAATCTCTTCCACTTCAGGCAGGTATCAGGCACAAAAACCACACATACACACAAATCAGCATCTTGAGCTAATGAAAGTTTAGAAATCCATTTTCACAGTGGAAGCCAATGTAGGCAGAGGGTTTAGAACAGAATCCCCAGATAGGGAAGTGAATTTCAGAATAAGTATTTCAGGGAAGAAATTCTTCTGCACATAAAATGTTTAATGTAGACGATGTCAGGTCACGTGCTGGCAGCCCAAGTCCGAGACTACTGCGTCAGTCTGAGGTTAGTTCAGCATCAGTAGTAGATCATGGAGAGAGATGTGGAAAGGCAGCATGTCTGAACACTAACTAGAGCTATAGGGATGACCATAGCACTCCTAACATTTCTCTTAACCCCTGTGACTTGTCAGGGTGTTTAAGCAGTAGGAATGAGGAAGCAGGTTAAAAAAGGAACAAGGATTTTCTGATTCAAGTAAAGGTAACTGGAAGTAAAATTTTAAAAACACTTATAAGTAGCCAAAGTGAATCTGTACAGACAGGCCAGTCCATATCCTTTTATTCCAGCATTTACAAACCAACTGGTGGCTGAGGGCACACAACCAACCAAGAACTATGTGAGAGCTCCCAAGTGACAAAGATCCCAGCCACAGTTGCTGCATAAATGTCATCTGAAAGTCAGGCCTGCTGATGCTCCAGGTAATGTGGGGTTGCAATGGAAGGCAGCACTGGCATCAAGCCGTCGAGCTACTGATCAAAAGCTCAGCAGAGGCCCCTAACTAGAGCAAAGAAACGCAGTGCAAAGGCCAATGTGATGTAAGAGTTGGCCACCTAATCAATTCTGGCCCACTCAGGTTTTAAAGGTAGAGGAATCATACTGGGTTTTGGGGGAGAAGGCAGGCTAGAACCATCCCCTTCACAGGCTACAGCATCAGTTCCTAGGCCAGGCCTTCTCTGTGTGAACCTGGTTTGACTTCGGTGTATTTGTTTGCATGAGATGAACACCGGATAGCCTCTACTGCTCTGCTCCCTGCCAGGCGCATTTCTAGGGCTGCCGCTTTGGCGTCTCACTATCAGGGGCACAGATGAGTGGGGAAGGGTGACCCCTTCTGAACAGGGCAGCCCTACTCAGTGGCAGCTGACGGGCTGCTGCGTGGGGACGCAGGCCCAGCATTATCTAACTTACTCTTCCCCCTGCCTTTTTTTTTTTTTTGGCCTGCTACATCTTCTGAGGCATAACTTAATCTTCCAGAAGCCAGAAATCTGAATTTTTATGTCAACTCGCTTGATTTTTAAATGTTGGCAGACCAGACCAAACCCACATAGCTGCAGGCCAGGTCTGGCCCACAAGCCTCCCAGTTTGCAGTCTCTGATCTCCACCCAGGCCTCTTAAGCCACCCCCAGCTACACCTCTGAGGCCTTGGGGGAGGGGCCTTGCACACCTGATGGGGAACAGGCCTGAGAACAGCAGTTGGCACACACTTCTTACTTTCTTCTACTCTGCTGAAGAGAAGAGAGGAGAGGGCAGAGAGAGAAAACCAGAGAGTCTTTATTGGAAGCAAGACTGGCCTTCAGAGAGCCCAGACAAGAGTCAAAAGATGCAATCACTCAGGTGGCTCAAAAAGGGAAAAGGATTTATTAGACTATTTCCAGGACAGGGACCCAAGGGCAGTGACTGGGTTCAGTGTTCACACTCAGAGGTGGAAAAGGCAGCAGTGAAACCCACCTGACTGCCTTCTCTCATTCTGATCGAAACGGCTTTGTGCTCACAGAAACCATCTCCTCGTGCAAGAAGACACAGGGCCCTGGATGCCAGCCTAGGTGGGTGGGAATGGCTTATCTTACTCTCGGTCTTTGAGGCAGAGCTTGGGCTGGGGAGGACATAGGGGCATCAGCCAATCTGTTCTCAAGGAACAAAACTTGGGCATTAAAGGAATGGGGTGGTGGGGCCTGGCCAGCCATCCAAGGTCTGTGCCACCCACATCGCAGCTGCTCTCACCCCTTGATGCTTCCAGGTGATTTTATCTTTATTTATAAACAAGATGAAAATCCAAGCAGCATTAATTTAGGGGAACAAAAAGAGATTAAAAAAAAAAGATGACACACAGGGACACGGAAAGGAGTTGGTGAGCATCCAGGAGAGGAGAGGAGGAAGTAGGAAGAGCCAGGATCCACTGTGTGCCCAGTAGGCGGCGGAGTGTCTCTGCGGCTATGGAGGCCCTTCCTTCCTGCTCCCTGGCTAGTGGCCAGGTGGTAGAGGGGTCGCTGTAGTGACTTTAGGACGAGCCCTGCAGCCCTGTCGGGCCACCGATGTGGGGAGTACCATGGATTTGCCCCAGTCAACCTCCCACCTTCACCATCACCCAAGTGAAGAAGCTCTTAACTCTCCTGTCCAAAGTCCTCTGAGAATTTCTTCACTTTCAGGAGGTCGTCTGCATTCACTGTGGGCCGGGTAGTGGCCAAAGACCGGAGCATGTCCGACTGCAAAGATAAGAGCATGCAGCTGAGAATGAGCCCCAGATGCTCAGCCTCATTTCACTGCACAATTGTGCAGTCTAGGGTGGGAAGAGGCCTGCCCTCGAGGTCACCCCCAGATGCAGAACTCCCTACAGCTGCCCTGTTTGAATCCACCTATGGCAGGGACCTTCTTCCTTCCCAAGGCAGCTCATACCATTTCCAGGCAGGCCTGCTTCTTGTCTGAGAGAATCTAAGCTCCATCATGTCATAACTCCCATTAGTAGCTTTCTTAACTATACACCCACATACCAGCCACAGGGCAGACGCCTGCCAGGATGGCACAGGCAAGACTAAGATTGTGAGAGAGCCAGACTATTTGGGTGAGCGGCTGCCTTTGCAACTGAATCAGATCAAACCATGCTGACATACATTTACTGGTTCCTTCTGTGTACCAAATCAGCCAAACCATGGGATGATGTAGTCACATTATCTGGACTTTACTTTGCTTGCTGAAGAATATAAAATGCTAATGCTGCTGCCTTCATCCTGGCCCCCTGCCAGGTCTCATGGCAGGAGCCCCCGGCTACCCAGAGCTACAAGGGCCAGTCTCGGTTTAGGAGGAGCCACAGCAGCCCAGAACACAAAAGGAGGGGACCTTATTTTTAAACTTGGACCCAAGCTCCCAATTTTCTGGGTTTTGTGCAGTCCTCTCTCCCAAGTGGCCACCTACCATGCAAACCACAGGCTCTAAGAGTTTGTCACCAGGGACATCCATCCAAGTCATCTCCATGGCCCCTGGGTCCCCTGGTGAGCATGGGGTCAGGAGGTCATCGATCATAATGCTGGGGTTGGTGCGGGAAGGGCCACAAACCTGAAACCAAACAGGAATTTGGCTGGAGTGGCTGCTCCTCAGTGTTTGGGGAAGGATCAGGACAGTTGGGGTTTCTAAGGACATCCTGAAGAGAAGGTAATTGAGGGTTTCTAGGTCATCAGGGTCAGAGGAGGGATGGGCTCCCACGAGCTAATCAGAGGCTGGTTATTAGCACATATTCTGGCTACTGTCCTCCAGAATCTCCATTTGTGGCTTCACATGCCTTATCTTCCTCATTAATACCATCCAATCACACCATGAACGCAGTGACATCAAAAATGTTTTTCCAACTGAAGTCTGCTGCATTGGCAGCACATTCCCCAAATGTCCCCAAGGCTCATTTCCTCACCTGCTTCAACTCTTGACACACATGTCCCACCCCCCACAGTGTCCTTTAACAGTGCAACCTGCCCAGCCCTCCACCCTGAGACTCCTGCTCTCTCTCCTTGCTCTCCCCCCAGCACCTCTGGGAAACCAGCGTTTACTTTATTGTCTGTCTCCTCCCACCACAAAGGAGCCTCCTGGGGGGCAGAGATTCTTGTCTCATGGTCACTAATGTCTCCCCAGCACCTAGGACTTTGCCAGGCACACAGTAGGTCCCACAGCAAACTCTCAACAAAGATTTGCTGAACAAATGGCTGAGCCTTCCTTATAATCAGTAATTCTATATCCAGCACTTTCCAAACATTTATTTGGTGCACAAGAGCACAGTGCTGATGGAGGCAGCTGTCATGGTGTTAGGATGGTGCACTGTCCTCTGGTTTCACATATTCTGAGATGGTCACACTCAAGCAAGAATTGCCAGGAGGGCAGAGTGGGTATAGCCCTGCCCCCGCAGCAAGCAGCCCACCTGGCACTTGTCCTTGGCTCCCTGGGAGACCAAGACTGTGTCACCTGAGCAGCCAGGCAGCAGGACCAGGGAGCTGGCAAAGAAAACTGATAATCCCCCACTTTCTGTGACATTTGCTAAGCAATTGCTTGCTGGTCACTCACCTTTTTGAAGTGTGTTGCCGACTGTACTTTTCTAACGGGCTGCATGAGAGAGTCCCGCACAATGATGCTAATGTCTGCGCCCGAATAGCCTTCCGTCTTGCGGGCCAGCTCATGGATGTTGGCATCCGTGAGGTTGTGGGGCGTGCTCCCCAGATGCAACCGGAACATCTGGGCGCGGGCAGCTTCCTCTGGCAAGGGGATGTAAATTCGCTTTTCAAACCTAGAGAGCCAAGCACACAGAAGGAATTGAGAGCTGATGGCAGAATGGTGATAATGGAAGGGGCAGCACGGAGACTCGTGAGACAAGAAAGGACTCTGCTCGACACACAGACACGGGAAGACTCCAGAGAAATTGAGTCAGGCTACACCCACGGGCTGCCAACTGCAGGCTGACCATGGCTGGAGAAAGATTTCAGTCCCTGGCTCCTACTGGGAAGACTTACCTCCTTCTAATGGCTGAATCCAACACCCACGGGATGTTTGTGGCACCGAGAACCAGAGTCCCGTCGTTGTTATTCCCCACCCCTGAGGAGAAAGGGAGACAAAGGCGTTGACTCTGGACACCTGCAAGGGTCAGTCAGAATTTGTGGGGACAGACCTCAGGGGCTTTGTGTGATCAACTGAAGCCATCCCTGTGCCACCGCTGGCAAGGTCCCAACAAATTAAACCATGTCCTGGTCTGGCTTTGCCAGGGGTGAAGAGACCACAGCACCACCTGCCCTAAGAGCAGTCGGCATGGCAAAGACCTCAGGAGCCTCTCCGTGAGGACAGGCCATCCATGGCCTGAGGACACGGGGCTGACGAGAGCTTCTCCACCCTGAGGACGACAACTCCAGCCACAGCTAAATAATGAAGCCAAAGGTCGGCTTTAGGTAGAAAGAAGGCCAAGGGAGGGACCTGGGACTTGCACGCACCCTGCATCTGGACCAAGAACTCCGTTTTGATCCTTCGGGCAGCCTCACTCTCATTTTCGTTTCGGGAGCCGCAGAGGGAGTCCACCTCATCGATGAAGATGATGGAGGGCTTGTGCTGCCGGGCCAGTTCAAACAGGTTCTTGACTAGCCTGTGGGGGTAAGAAGTGGGGTCAGGATCTGGACACTCTGGCACGCGCCCACCAGGTCCCAGCTGCCACTTCTCTCCTCCTGCCCTTCCCACAGAGCGGCTGACACAACAGCCACGCTTGGGTTGCAGAAAAAATGGTGGTAACCCATGCTCCGGCAACACTGCACCAAGAGCAAGCCTTAGCATGTGCTTCAGGTTCTGGGAGCCCCGTTCATTGGCTCTGGACTTAGCACAAGTCAGTTCCCTTCCTCTCAGCCTCAGTTTCATCATCTGCAAAATAGGAGTCAGTGTGGAGGATGAGTTAACTATACACAGTGCCCCATCAGGGGACAATCAACTGCTAGCTCCTCTCCCTGCCCTTCTTGGGTACCTCATCTCTCCCAAGTTCAGGACAGCATCCCATCCAATAAGCTAGCGAGATACCACTCTCCTGGCTACTCCCCCTGAATGTCAAACAGCAGCTCCTCCGGGAGGTGACCCCTCAGGCAGGGAAGCTGGTCCACCAGCAGCGGCCGGGGCTGACTTACTTCTCACTCTCCCCTAACCACTTGGACATCAAATCTGAGGAGGACACAGAGAAGAACGTGGAGTTGTTGGCCTCTGTTGCCACGGCTTTGGCCAGGTAGGATTTCCCTGTGCCAGGGGGTCCAAAGAGCAATATCCCTCGCCAAGGGGTACGCTTGCCTACGATAAAGAATAAACGGAAGTGAGCTTCCTGCTGATTGGGGAAAGGGAACAAAAAAAGGCAGAAGATCTTTAGTCACTGTAAATACAGTAAGAAAGCAAAAGTTCTGTAAAACAAATTCTAGGAGCAAAGGAGTGAAGAGAACTAAATTACCTGCTGAGAGTCTGGCCCTAGCCCTTGCTAATAACCCCCTGACCTCACAAAGTGACACTGGCTGGCCCGGCCCACCCACTGGGATGGCTAACTCATAAGTCTAGTCACAGAAGTGTTTTTGGCCATGGTGAGCAGGCTGGGGCCTCTCCTGACTGTGAGCTGGGCTGGACTGGGCATGGCCCTCTGTGGGATAGGGGGGCTAAGCCACTTGTTCCCAGAAACTGCAGACTTGGAGCCCTAGGCTGGCTCCTTCAGAAGCCTGGGGTCTTTTTTTTTTTTGTCTGGGCCTAAAGTGGCTCAACTCTTACCTGTGAACAAGTGTGGGAATTTAATTGGCAAAATGACAGCTTCTTTGAGGGCCTCCTTGGCCCCCTCCAGACCGGCCACATCATTCCACCGTATGTTGGGCTTCTCCATCACGACGGCACCTGCAAGAGGAGGCCAACCCGGAGCCCAGCGCATGAGCACGAGCCGACCCAATGGGGGCCCACGCCATGTCCCCTCCCACTGCCACAGGGCCTCGAGCCTCTTACCCATCAGTTGTTCTTGTAATTTCTTTTTCTCTGGATTATCCCCTTCACTGTCACTATCACTGCTGGGAAAGGAGACAGATGATCACAAGCTGGCCTTTCAGCGGGGAGCAGGGAGGCTCTGCCACCGGCACAGTGGTCAAGGAACACTTCCCCTGCTCACATCAGTGAGTGACCAGCAAGCAGGTACCTTCAGGATGTCTGGGCCCACACTCTCAGCAACTCACCTCTGATCCTCCAACAAACACTCTCATAACCCAGCCTTGTTTCTTCTTTAAGGGAATGAGGAAAGAGACATCAGCCTTCTCCTGAAGGCAGGTGAGGGAAATGTGCTTTGGTTGCACTTAAAGAGCAGCCAGGGAAGCAACGCAGCTGTCAGGAGCCTTTCATACAGACTCAGGGACAGAGAACATGTGGCTGTGACTCCAAAGTAGTCACATGCCAAAGGACAGAGAAGAGGGAATATGTAAATCTAAAGGGGAACACCTGGGGAGAACAGCACAGTAACTACCCTCATCCAGCAGCGCTTCCTACCCTGACATAATTTATTTGTCATCCTCAAAACTCTTTAATCCCCCCTGGAGATCCTCGGCCTCCTGCCCCTTCCTAGGTTTGTCTCTTACTCTGGGGAACCGAACGTGGGCACGGACTCTCCATCCCAGAGGGAAGGGCGTCTCAATTCTGGTGAGGCAGCTGACACCCCCCCCACCTCTCTCCTGCTCTGTGACCCTCCTGCCCGGAGGACCCTCCCCTCGTCCTGCCTCCAGGAAAGCACTGGTGTGTGTGCTCAGCGGACTAGAATCACTGTGGTGGGCGAAGCCCAGAGGTGAGAGGCTGTGGAGAGAGAACACTAGCTCAGGACTGAGAGACAGACCCCATTTTACATGGGTCCAGGCTCCATTAGGTCTTGGCTCTGTGACCTTGGCAAATCTCTTAACCTCTGAGTCTGCTGCCTCACCTGTCAGATGAAGATGATAATTCTTTGATTATAACAGCAGCTGACCTTTTCTGGCTGCTTACTGTGTGCCAAGCTCTCTTCTGAGGGCTTCACCCACATCATCTCTTTACAGCAACACTATAGGGGGGTTCCATTATCTTCCCCACTCCAAGATGTGGAGAATGGAGGCACAGGGGGTCATAGCACTTGTCCAGGGCCACATGGCTTGGAAGTGACAGAGCCAGGTTATACCCTGAGAATCAGGCTGCAGAGTCTAAGGCTCATAGCCTCCACACTGGGCACCCCCGGCCACAGCTTTTTTGTACAGATCCAAAGAGATAATGTACACAGAAGTATTCTGTGAAGTGCTTAATGAAAGCAGCTGTTGGCACTGCCATTACTGTATTATGAGAATTCCCCATAAGGAAGGTTCTGTGACGGTCCAAGGCAGCATTATCACCGAGAATGACAGAGACATGTGAAGAGGGTACACACACCCTGGAGGCCACAGGCCCGCCGGGGCCAGCTGTACCCTCCTGCACACTCACCCCTTGCCCTCACTCTGACTCTCTTTGACTGGCTTCTTGCCGTGCTTCTCTTTGTTTCGTAAATAATCCTTCAGCTTCTCAGCCCGGTCTAGGTACTGCATGCATTTGGCTCGAATGCTCTCCTTAGCCTTGTCGCTGTGTGCCTCATCTGCAAAGGGAAACCAGACAGGGGCCCCTGTGAGCCCTGTGTGCCCACCCTTCTTCTCCTAGCCACGCTGCAGCCAGGGAGGACCCCGAGCGTGACTCACACTTGATAGCGTGGAGGAAATACTCCACAGCATGCTGGTAAAGCCGGAGCGCCTCCTCGTAATTCTTGGCTTTATCCTCTTCTGTGGCTTTTGTCACCAGATCAATGGCTTTCTGGAAAGGCAAAGCAAACAGCTCAGTGCTTCCTAGGAGATCTGGAAAGCCCTGGGGTCACAGGCAGCAGGATGAGATACGAGGAGAGATGTTGCCAGGCCTGTGGGTTTATCACTCACTGACCATTATATTGGGCGACTTCTCCAGCACCACCTAGAAAGGCCCTAGGAGGAGCCTTTAGAAGCTAGCTGTCCCTTCACAATAAGCTCATCCAGTTAAAAGCAACCTCCTTCTTAGTCCTCACTCTGGATTTCGGCAAGTGGACACCTGACCTAGTATCTCCGGCTGGGGCTCAAAGGGTGACTCCGCAGGACTTTCTATTCCACTGCCTCAAGGGAAAGAGAAACAGGACCTGAGAGCCTGGAAGAGGGGACACCCGGAAGCAACTGATTGATGATCTGCTCAGCAGGGAGGCCAGAAACTGCACTTGGTCTCAGGGCCAGAGAAGAGCCAGCCAGGCAGCCAGGAAAGTCCTTCATTGACCTGAGAGTTTCTATGAGAGACTTAAAGGCATCTCTACCCCTTCTGCTGGCCGAACTCAACTTGTTTCTCTAGAATGAAAAGAGAAGACAGTTTTCCTAAACTATCTAAAGTCGACACCTAGGGAGGGGATGCTTAGACAAATGGCTCAATATACCACTAGCTCCTCTTAGTCCAGAGGCAGTGACATATTGCCAATTGAGGGGAACTGTCCTCTGGAACCTTCTAAGAACTCTGTGAGACTGAATGTCTTTGGGTATCTAATAAATCCCATAGGCCCGTGCCCTAGGCTGAACTGAGAGCACCTACATAACCAATTTTTAAAACCGCAGTTTCAGCAACCCAGGAGACACGACCAGCTTTCTCCTCCTCAATCAGACCCAGCGCTAGTTGCTGGGCAGGCAGATCCCACCACAGACCCACCGTTCCAGGCACAGCAAACAGTAAACCTCCTGACCGGCTCTCGGCAAGGCCAGGGCATTCGTTCAGCCCTTCCTCATCTGCAAGGAAGAAAGCTCTGAAAGAAAGACACGGATAGTTCCACAAAGGGAACAGGCTGGGGTAAGTCAGGCCAGGTTGGTGTTAAGTGAACTCACCAGACTGAAGAGGTAGGAAGGGCGAGAGCGAGAGTTGGCTGCTGTTTTCAAGCCTCAGCTCCCTCTGCTACCCACAAACTGCGAATGGCTGCGAGCCCCAAACCTTCTTGGACGATTAGCTCAAGGACAAGCTTCACTTGTCTACTCTTTTCCCTATGATGTTCCTTCAGATGAGACCTGAAGGCAGTGCTCCTGCCCCTGCTGGCTTCCCTTCTCCAGAACAAACACCCCCAGTTCCTTGGACTTTTTTACTCTATACAGCTTCTTTCTTGGGTCTGTCCTCAGAACAACAACACTTGAGGTATGCTCTGTTCCCCATGGAGCAGAGCAGACCCCTTCCCTCCCTCCTAGATCCTCTGTTGATGCACCTAAGCGTGCATTAGATTTTTCTGGCAACCACTTAGTTTTTCACATGCAGGAGGCCTTGGTTTCAATGGAGAGAAACAGTTTTGCCTAAAAAGAGGGTAAGGTGACAAATAAAACTGCCAGCCCTGCTGCACCTGTAGTAACACGTATGGCAAAGGATGAGGAGGAAACAAAAAGGGTAACAGGGGGGTGCAAAGGGGCTGGCAAACCTTTTGTAAAAGACCAGACAATAAATATTGTAGGTTTTGCCAGCCGGCCAACTCTGTAGCAACTACCCAACTCTACCTTTGTAGCACAAAAGCAGCCATAAACAATACGTAAATAAATGAGCAGGGATATGTTCCAGTAAAACTTTATTTATAGACACTGAAATTTGAATTTCATATGATTTTCAAGTGTCATGCAACATCTTTTCCAGCCATTTAAAAAACGTAAAAACCTATGACATTCCAGTCACAAAGGACCACATATCGTATGACACTGTTTATATAAAATGCCCAGAATAGGCAAATCCATAGAGACAGAAAGTAGATTAGTGATTGCGTGGAGTTGGGGAAGATAGAAGGATTGGGGGGTGACAGCTTAAGGGTGCAGGGTTTCTTTTGGGGATGAAGAAGCTTTTTCTTGTTTTTATAACAGGGTCTCACTATGTTCTCAGGCTGGCCTCGAACTCCTGGCCTCAAGTGATCCTCCCACCTTGTCCTCCCAAAGCTCTGGGATTACAGTCTGGAGCCACCGTGCCCAAAAGAAAGATGTTCTAAAACGTGATTGTGGTGATGGCTGCACAATTCTGTGAATATACTGAAAGCATTGAACTGTACCCTTTAAATGGGTGAGTTGCATGGTATGTGAGTTATATCTTCAGCTATTTTTAAAAAACCATAAAAAAATTCTAGCTCACAGGCCATACAAAAACTGGCTGGGCAGATGGGATCCACAGGTTCTGCTGGCTGATGGTGGCGTCTGGCATTGGACTCCAGCTAATTCCTAGCCTAGTACCCCAGGTTATTCCATGCCTGTCTCCACATCTTCCTTCACCTGGAGTAACCATCCGCCCCGACCTCCAGGCGTCTGAACCCTGCCCTTCCTCCGATGCCCCTGCTTCCATGAAGTCCTACCTCCCTCAAGCACTTTACCTGCCGTCCTTACTGTGCATTTACTATGTACCAGACACTATGATAAGAATGCTTAACCTGAATTATTCAATCTAGAGCCATCGTCACAACGCTACAGGGTATTACCCCATTTTACAGACAAGGAAACCTGAGATTCCGCGATCAAAAAACTAGCCCAAGGTCACATGCTAGCGAGTGGCAGACCTGAGATTCAAACCCGGGTTGACGCTTGAGCATGTTTACGTTTTCTGGCCCTGCAAGACTGACAGCACCCGGAGGGTGGGTCCGTCATTTATCCAGGTGGCGCCACCCCAGCACCACCCTGCATTATGTAGGGAATGAATGAAGGGTCGCAGGCCGAGAAGAGGAAGTCGAGACTGGGGAAGGAGCCGGGGCTTGTGCCAAGAGGGCCCGCGGGGCTTCCAGGACCCGGGGCAGGAGGAGGGAGTGAGCATCACTCTCTGGGCGACCAGCCGGACCCCGGGCCAAGCTCCCCGAGGCGGCGCCCGTGAGGCCCGGGTGAGGCCGATCAACACGGCGGTCCCGGGCGCCGGCTGCACGTAGCGGCCCCGGGGCTCGGCCAGCTGGGCGAGGGCCGGGGGTGGAGACGCCGCCCGGCTCCGAGCGCGTGAAGCCGAAACGGGTGGAGGCGGGAGTGGGGCGGCGGCGGCGGGGGCCGCGAGGCCGGGGCTCCGAGGAGGCCGCCCGCCCGCCCCGCTCCGCGGCCCGTAGGCCCCGCCGCGCCGCCTTGGCCGTGCCAGGTACCTGGAGGGTTGACGTTGTCATTTCATCTCCTGGGTCCGCCCCACACCCCGCGGCGCTGCTTGCGACCTCGGTCCGGCCCCGGGAAGCCGAGGTACTGGGTCCGGCGCGGGGACCCGGCGGTCGGCGCTGGGCGCGGGCAGGGCAGCCGCTGGCAGCCGGAGCCGAGTCCCGGGGCGAGCGAGGAGCGCGGCCCAGAGCGGTAGGGTCCGAGCGCCGCGGCTGCCCCCCGGCGGCCACGGCCCGCACTGCAGGCGCCGCTCCCCGCCGAGGCCGGGCGAGGGCAGGGGGCGGGACGAGAGGCGGGACGGAAGGGGCGGGGCCCAGAGGGACCTGCGGTGGAGGGGCGGGGCCAGGGGGCGGGACACGGTAAAATCCGGAAGTCCGGGACCTCACTTGGAATAAAACAGCGTCTATAGGGCAGTTTTATTCGCATAATAAGACTAACTTCCCAGAGCTTTGGTTTCCTGATGTTCAACAGGGTATGATAACAATTACTACCTGCCTTGTGTGGCTTTTAGGGGGAATGAATGAGCTAGCTAATGCGAACACAACTGTCCCACCCTGGGGGTTCAGTCACTGGCAGCTGTTATGATGCAGGTGGCTCTAAAGCCAGTTTTGTTTTGCTTTTTAAAATTAAGCCTTCTACTTTTCTCCTTAGGAAAGTGGCTAAGCCTCCGAATCTGGGGGCTTTACCCAGGTGAACTTCAGCAGAGCAGATTGGTTGTTCACATTTGTTCAGTATTTAGTAGGGCCCTACTGTGCGCGGGGCTCTGTGCTAGTTTCTGGGAATACAAGGATGATGAAAACAGTTCTAGAGGGGCCTACTCGGTTCTAGAGGAGTCTGAGAAGAAGGATGAAGTTCATCAGGAGGTAGTATATGTGTTAAGACCCATGTGCTGTGTGAGCTTCTCACAGGTAATCTCCCGAAGATAGGGGCTCAGGAAGACCCGAAGTGGAGCTTTGAGGGATTGGGGTGGGGGGGGAGGCGCATTCTAGGTTGATGAACCAGCCTGTGCACAAGCTCGGAGGAGGCCAGTGGTGGAGAAACGGGAAGAAGGCTCAGACAGAAGGAAGTGAGTGGAAGTCTAACTTGAACTGATGTTGGGAAGGTGGGCAGGGGCCAGGACGTCTGGCTATGGTAAAGATTTTAGGTTTTATCCCAAAAGCAATGGGAAACTTTTTTTTTTTTTTTTTGAGACAGAGTCTCACTCTGCCGCCCCAGGTAGAGTGCAGTGGCGTCATCACAGCTCACTGCAACCTCACACTCCTGGGCTCAAGCAACTCTCCTGTCTCAACCTCCTAGTAGCTGGGACCACAGGCGCGGGCCACGATGCCCGGCTAATTTTTTTTTTCTATTTTTAGTAGAGACGGGGGTCTCACTCTTGCTCAGGCTGGTCTCGAACTCCTGAGGTCAAGCGATCCTCCTGCGTCGGTCTCCCAGAGTGCTAGGATTACAGGTGGGGAAACTATTTCTTTAAAGATTTTTTGTGGGGTGTTTTTTGGCTTTGGTTTATGCTTTTTGCATTTTATATGGACGATTCCTGCCCTAGTATAAAAAACAGGTTGCAGGAATGGGGTGGCTATAGCAGTATGAAGATATTGCCGTAGTCCAGAAGAGATGAGGGAAGTTGGAGGGCCATGGAGAGACATACACCGGGTGGAGAGGTTTTAGAAAACAAATCGTAAGCACTTGGAAGGGGACTGGAAATGGGGAATGGTGAGGGGCAGGAGGGGACAGACATGACTCCTGGCTTCAGCTCCTGGACTGCTGGTGCTACTGAGATGGGGAGACTGGACAAATACAGCTTTAGGGGGTAGGGGCTGAGCAAGATCATGAGTTTGAGGTGCCTTTGAAATGTCCCTGTGAAAACACCAAATGTCAGTTGGATATATACATTTGGGACTCCGAGGAAATGTCTGTGAGACACCTGGGCACAGGTGGGGATAGAAGCTCTGCAAGTGGGATCTCCTGGGGAGTAGGGAGCAGGGAGCAGGCTGATGTGAGGGGAGCTGTGAGATCCGTTAGCCAGAGGAGGATGAGGCTGCAAAAGCAGCCCAAGAGAGGCAGTGGGGGAGTAGGACAGCCAGAGGAGTGTCCTGGAAGTGTCTCAAGGGGCGGGGGAAGACTGTTGATAAGGAGCGAGGGGACAACAGTGCCTAACGGGGCTGCGAAGGCAGACAGTGAGAGGGAAGACACCCGCGGGCTCAGCCAGAGGTGTTCAGGCCAGGGACGGAGCCAGGAGCCACACTGCAGCAGGCGGCAGCGAGTGGATCTCGAGGGCGTGGCGCCGGTGAGGACAGAGCTCTTGCAAGAAGTGTGTCTGGGAAGAGAAGAGAGGGCCTAAAGCAACACCTGTAAGAGTTGTGGGGTCCAGCAGGGATTTTTTTTTTGAAATGGTTGTTAGTGGGAGAAGAGTTGAGCGTGTTTAAAAACCAATAGGAAAAACAACAGGAATGATCTGGTTAAGACAGCTAATCAGTGGGGACGGGGTGACAGCGTAGGTAGGAGGCCTGGCTTTAGACATTATGGTAGAAGAGCAGGAGACGGTTGCCTGCCTAGGTCAACCGGAAGGTAGCAAGAAGTTGAGAGCATACCTTTGGGTGATGTCTGTATTCTCGGTGCATCGGGAGATAAGGGCATGTGCTGAAAGAGGAAGGGAGGGGAGCTCTGGGGTTCGAGGAGAGTAAAGGTGGTTTGAAAATCATTCCAAGTGAACCAAAAGTGAGCAGCGTTGAGGGAAAACCTGGCAGAGGTTGGCGATCTCTAAACAATGTGTAGATGTCGCAGTTTGCCTTGGCTTCTGCTCCCCAGCACTCAGCTACAGGGACAGAGAAGGGAGACAGCTGGGTTCACCCAGGACCCAGGTGGCTGCTGTGGGAAGGGAGGCGCGAGGGAAAGGCCGTGTTTGGCGAGTGTGCCACTGAAACGGGAGGCCACAGGATCCAGGCTGGATAAGACAGGCCGTGGAGAGACAGAGGGCAGAAGAGTCAGTGGACTGACGGGGACCCACGGGTTGGAGGGCGAGCTGGACGGGGATGCTTTGGTTAGTTACTCTTTTTGGAAATAGTGGTTTCTGGCAATAATAACCGCCAGAGCGCTGGAGCATCTCCGTGGACACGGGTCGGACAAGGCAGGAGTGGCGGAGCCGCGCATCCTGCATCCTGGGCGCGATGGGAGAGCACACCGCCGTCACGCGGCTCTCGGTGAGCGCTGCCCTCAGACACGATGGAGCTCAGCAGGGGGGCCGTTATTTGCTGTCTTGGTACATGGCAGTTACTCTCCTTTTGCATCATTGAGGGGGCAGGGCTGGGTCTTCTCCGGGAGCCTAGCACCAGATAGATACTCAATATATGCTGGAAGAATTATAATAGTTTTAATGACAAATACCCATTGCACAAAGTGAGGGACTCCGACGGTAGATGCGAGAGCAGAAGATGAAACATATACCCTGAAGTTAGATGGCTGCCCATTAAGAGTGGAACAAAAACACAAAGTCCCGAAAATACGAGGCGTGTATTAGCTTGTAGAGGCGCGTAAGAAAATAACACTATGCTTTAACACAGAATTTATTTGCTCAGAGTATGAAAGGCTGCAAATCCAGCAAGTGCGCCTGGCTGAGTGTCTTTTGAGCTTTCTCTGTGACTTGCAACATGTGAACCTCACTGTGTCCTCACATGTCTGTCATCTTTGCATGCCGGGGTTATCTCCGTGTCCAAATTTCCTCTTCCGTATGAGGCCAGCAGGCAGATTGGATTAGGGCCCACCCTAAAGACCTCCTTACTTAATCACCTTTAGAGACCCTACCTCCAAATACAGTCATATGTTGAGGTTAGAGCCTCAACGTATGAATTTTGGGAAGATATAATTCAGCCCGTGACAAGGATGAGTTTGACAGCCACTGGCCGTGTTCATCTTCTCTGTGTTCTGCCGACACAGCCTGCCTTGACCGCTCGCTTAGCTTCTTTCGCTGAGCCTGCCCTCCACACCCTGACCCTTGAGGCAGAGCTTCCAGGAAGGGCTGCTGTGCCCCTCGCCCCAGGAAGCTCTGCCTTGAGCAGCTGCTTCTGAGGGCAGGAGACAGGGGTCTCCCTGTCTCACTGGACACCCATTGTAGACTTTCTCCGTAGAAACCAGATGATGATAGCTTGAAAACAGCCTCTCAAGCTGTTGAAAACAAAACCCTCAGTCCTGCAGTGGTGGTGCCATTGCTGGGGGTGGGGAAATCGGTGGAGGAGGGAAACAGGGAGTACAGGCACTAAACTTCAAGTCATTTTGGGGCTGGCACATGTGCTATATTTAGGCTTGATGATTCTGAATCAGGTCAGTAACTTCATGTTCTGGCTTTCTCACTAGAGCAGAAATCGGATTCTCAACTCCCACACTTGAGGTAGAAAGTCAGTGACATTTGCTCTCTCTCACACGGCTCTCTCCTAGATTATATTCTGCTGGTGCTGACGTGGCACGTGTTGTAAACCCAATCTTGGACCAGTGAGTCGACTCTGGTTAGCCAGTACAAGCTGGTAAGATCAGACTGTACAAACTCCAGCATTCTGGGGCTCGTGCCAAGGAATGGGTCTGTAACAACTCGTTGAAGAACCTCTTGAATGGGGGCCAAGAACAACGTGGAGGGAGGACGAACAAAACCAGGTTCAGGTGAATAAAGTTTATTTTCTTTTTTCTTTTTGCTCTGAGCCAATTATCTTGAAAGTTGTTTTTTTTTTTTTTTGAGACAGGATTTTGCTATGTTGCCCAGGCTAGAGTGCAGTGGCATCATCATAGCTCACGGCAACCTCGAACTCCTGGGCTCAAGCGATCCTCCTGCCTCAGCCTCCGGAGTAGCTGGTGCACGCTACCACGCCCGGCTAATTTTTGTAGTTTTTGTAGAGACGGGGTCTCACTATGTTGCTCAGGCTGGTCTCTAACTCCTGGGCTCAAGCAGTCCTTACACCTCAGCCTCCCACCTTGATAGGATTATAGGTGTGAGCCATCACACCGGCCAGGTGAATAAAATTTTGAAGAGGTGGGGCTAGGGCAAAATTTTGCTGATAATGTTAGGTAGATAGTTAGGATCTCCAGCTCTTCTCGGGACAAGGGTTCCCTGCTTTGGTGCTGTTTCTCGAGTAGTTGCTCCATCTGGGAAGAAGGATAAGGGCGGGCACTCCATTTTGGTGTTGCCCCACCTTAATCCTATCCCGAGCATTGCTACACCTGGGGAAGGAGGGCATGCTTTCTCAACCTGGGATTCCCCAGCCCAGGCATAAGATTTAGAAAGTGACCTAGAGTAACCTAAGGGCAATTATTACGCCATTAGCTTGAATCTGCATTGCAGTTCACTACTCCCCCCCCCCCTTGGGCTTTCCTAGAGGGAGCTCTTATAGGCAGATGGAATTTTGAGGACACCTGTTGATCATTTGATAACATCCTACACCCCCCAAGAGCCTGCCTCCAGACTGGGCTAATAAAAGGAAACAATCTGAGAAGTCAGTAGTGAGTGAGTTGGTCTGTCTCCACTCGCAGAGACAGACCTGTTTTATTCTACAGTAGAGAGCTGCTCTTGTGAAGCTGCTCCCTGCCTGAGGTTACTCTGTCGTATTGGCCTTGCTGGTCATTTTTCCAAGAAAGGAGTCAGAGGACCAGGATAATAGTCTGGACTTGACACTTTGGTGTGTCTGGTCATTCTCCAGCCAAGAGCACACCAAGAACCGAGGGCAGACTCCCACCCTGACATCTTTGGTGCTGAAACCCAGGATTTTGACAATACCACGAAAAGTAAGTGACTAACACCCAAATGTTTAATTTTTGGAGCACTGATGATCCTAATTTGATTCCTAAAAAACTCCTCTCTCACTCTTCCCTGATAAAGCCCAGACTGGTCCAGTGAGTAAGCTTACGTCACACACAAAGTCGGTAGAACTAGAACCAAAGCTAAGTTTTTAAGAGTGGGGTTGTTGTGAATCTGCTTCAAAATGGCCCCAGAGACAGGTGATCCATTTGTTCACAAGTCTCTCCTGTAAGAGAAAAAATTGAGGGCCAAAAACATGCAAGTTGCTTGTGTTCCCATCTTTCCTTCCTTTCCCTGCCCTCCCCCTCCTCACCCACTGAGGTGAGAGGGACAGGATGCCAGGCAGAGGTGCAGGGGCAGTGTGTCCAGAGGTGGGGGGGAGCAGTGACGTGAGTGGTTGGGGTGCTAGTGACATTGCACAAATAACTAATTGAACAAGTAAGTACGTGTATTGAGAATAATTGGAGTAAAAAATTACTCACTGTCTGAGAAGGGATCTACAAACATGGATGGGGGAGGTTAGAATCCTCATGTGTTAGTATTTGGTCTTTAAATATATGATCTAGAAATGTAGATATGTGTGTGTGTACACAACACATACACATGTGTACACACCTATGCACATTTTCTTTGCTGTGCAGTAATAAACAAACCAAGCACCCAGATCTTGGTTTCTAAATATCGTCCTACATTAAAAAGCCTCAGGGCTTCATGGAAAAATGGCTGATTCCAGGAATTTTGAAGGGGCTCCCACTGGCCAAATCTAGGATAATTTGGACATTAAAATTAGCAGTGAATTAAAACCCATTTAAAACCAGGAATCCATGAATCTTTAATATCAATCAATACATGGGGGAGAAGGGGAAGTTCTGGCTTCTGGCAAAATGCCAACTGATAAACGCAGAAGGAGTGATGATGGATAATCACCTTTGGCAACCATCACAGTGGCAGATGGTACAGGAGTTATCAATGGATGTTAAGCTGGTGGGGGTGGTTTGATGAAGCACAGGATATTGGCATGTCTGAGTATCTCCCCACCAAATGCTAATCAAATACAAAGGGGAAAAGGATGGAGACGCTAACTTGACTAGGTGATTGAGTTAGCACCGCCAGTGGTGGGACAGGTTGACGTATGCCTCCTGAGAGGACACTCTGAGTGTGGCGTCATTTCTGTGGTATTCCTGCCAGGAGCACGTGACCTGATCTGGTCCTGAGGCAGTCCTGGACAGGGCCAAGTACAGGGCCATCCTGTGCTTTCTGAGACTCTCAGGCACGTGAGAATTAGGGTGAGACTGAGGAACTGTTCCTGACCGAAGGGACTGCTGAGACATGACAACGGAAAGCGACAAGTGGTCCTGGGTAGGATCCTGAGCCAGAAAGGAAAAGGAAACACCTGGGATGCATGTGAACGGGGTCTCTGGAGCGGTGGTAGTTGCACCAATGCTGACCTCCTAATTGGGAGGGCTGTATGGTGGCAATGCAGGGAATGTCCTTGTGTTTTGGAGGTACACACCAGAGAATTTAAGGGGGATATAGAGTATCATGTCAGAAAAAGACAAGACAAGGTAATGGAACAAATTTGGTAAAATGTTACCAATTGGGAAATCTGGGTGAAGGGCATATAGGAGTTTTTGTATTGTTTTTGAAACTTTCCTGTAGGTTTGAAACTATTTAAACATTTAAAAAAATGAAAAAATACAAGTCTAAAAGCAATTTTTTATTTACAGTATAAAGGTTACAAAGGTATATATGTATTTATGTATATAATATCCTTAAGTTACAAATTTTCATTGTAATGTACAATGCTATATGTTATGCAACTCAAGGGGAAGTGTTGTCTATGCATCTATATTTATAGAGTATACATAGAGCTTTTTTAAAAATTAAGAACACAAATACTGCCCTGTTTTATGTCTTGGGTTTTTGATTTGGTATCCAGAAGATTTGAGACTTAAATTTTAAATAAGACTTAAAAAGAAGTCATGTTTAAATACACAGTTCTAAAAAGAAGAAAAAAACAGAATATCACATACTCCTATTTGTAGAAGTATTATTTAAGCTAAGTCTTTATAATTAACAGAAATGAAAGCAGTATGGGAAAGAATACATATAAGTATGTATAATCAGAATCCGCAAAGATTAGCCAAAATAGGCTTTCAATAGGTAGTGGTTTTCCATATTATCTTCTAAAAGACCTCAGGTCTCGTATCAAAAAGGAAACAGATTCTTTGGGTACCAAGGTCTCATAACACTGAACTCATCCAACACATTGAAAACATAACACTTGAGTCCTATAGTGGAGGAAAAAATCCAAAACCGGTTCTTATGATAAGGGCAGATTTGCTATGAGCTGAGAAGAGTATCATTGAGAATGACGACTGTCCCAAACCTGAAACTTAGTTTAAATAATTTCCTCTCCCAAATTCTATTTATTCACAAAACAGAGGTGAAAAGACATAAGTAACACCCACCTTAACAGGACCAAGATAGAAGGAAAGTACTTCTTCCAACCTAGGAGGAACAGACACTTACAAGACAATACTTATGTGTGCTGGTTTCGATAATACACAATCATTAGCACCTGATTGTCAAAGGGTAGGTTTAAAGTAAAGACCAAGACACTGAAGCCATGCCCTAATTTTTGTGCACAATTCTAGGACACTGGAAAACAAAGGGGAGGGAGCCCATGTGATTATGCCCACTATTTCATTCCAATCACAAATAGTTTAGGTACTTTGTGAGCATGTCTAGGGATGTTGCCTGAAAAGGTGACCCTGGCAATAAATGGAAGGCAAGCTGGATAGAAAGGGACTGTTACTGTATGAAACGTACAGAAAAACTTAATCAACCTCTTATTTTCTTCAGGTGCCCTTTTCACTGAGTTTTAATGCCAGAGTGTTCCAGAAAAAGTAAAGTTTTAAACATCTTCATTGTGATGTATCATTAGGGGAGAATTACTCCACCTACCACGTGTATAAAGATGTCCAGCAAATGAGATGCTAAAATGGTGTAAGTGTGGAAATGAATGGGTTAGCAAAATTTAGAAAGAGGGTTGATGGAATACACATTTAGCTTTGTTATTCATAGGTAAAAGAAGCATCTTTTTAAAAAGACTTTCCCCTTGATCCACTTTGGGCAGTAGAGCTTAATTCTTGTTTGTTGTGATTTATCTTACTAAGGATATTGTATTCTGTTTTCTTTCCCAAACTAAAGTTTAATTTTGCATTTAAAAAAATGCATGATGAAAAGACCAACCTACTTAAATGTGCTTGGAGTCCTTTCACGTTGGCATGGATCAAAGCCTGACTGTTCCTTTAAGCATTTTCCAGTTGGCCAGATCCAGTAAGCAGAATTGTAAATTTTATACTTCGGTAAAAATATGAAGTAGTGCTTAACTGCCAATTGATAAACAGATGGCATGGTGTGATTAAGTTGAGAAATAATGGGTTATGTGCTACTTGAGGGCAGTAACTTTCTTTTGGACCCTTTGGAATGCCTGGTGCAGAACTACACGTTAATAAATGTTAATTAGGTGAAAGAATACATGAACTAATGTCATTAATTAGCCTTGCCGTTTCAAAGTTCCTCCAAGTGCCCAAAGAACCTTTTGTGTATTCGTAAGAGACTTCTATTGTTTTGGAAGAGGTGACAACTAAAAAGCATCTGTGTCAATGGCATGGAGGTAAGATTACTGAGTCTGGGAACTGAAACCCTATCTCTAAAAAAATGAAAAAAATTAGATGGGTGTGGTGGCGCACGACTATCGTCCCAGCTACTCGAGGGGCTGGGGCAGGAGGATTGCTTGAACCCAGGAGTTTGAGGCTGCAGTGAGCTATGATGATGCCACTGTACTCTAGCCCAAAACTGAGAAAAGGTACTTATAGGACTCAGAAATCAGAAATATAACCAGGATTCCTAATCTTACAATATAATGAAGTATCATTTCTCTGTTACACGTCTTCAGTTTTAACCAATCTATTTTAAAAAGGGCAATTCAAGGATTATGGTTTATATGGTAGATTTTTGTTGGATATAATCAAATGTTCATTGGAGAGCAAACAATTTGCAAAAGGCATATTCCTGCATTACATTAAATGTGGATTCACTTCCAAAACTAGAATATGCTTCAGTTCTGTCACCCAAAGTGGGAAGGAAGAGTAAAGGTGGCAAGAGATTCAGCTCAGGTTTATGTTGTGAAACAACAGAAGAAATCTTGTTACAATATTCTTTTGAGTTAATACATAACAACCACTCTAGTTGGCAGTTGAGCTGGTGTCAGAGAGACAAGAAAACAGATGTGCTGTATGTGCCTGTTATACCTTACCCTTAACTTGAAATATCTATCCTTTAACAGAACAAACTTGTCTCACTAATCTGCCAGACTTTTTTTTTTTTTTTAAGAGAAAGGGTTTCAAATCAGCCACTTAAGCAATCTATTACTGGTGTAAAATAAATTCCACTTAACATGATTACAGCATAGGAATAACTATATTGCTCAAAAATACATAATCCTGACATACAACATAATTATTTTAGAACTGTCATCACACATTTATTATGTATGTGTCCAGCACAGTGAAAGACACAGCTTAAGTGGGGGGAGGCAGACTGCTACTATTGGCTTTTAACGACAGGATGTAGAAAGTCAAAATAATTCTAGATTACCAAGCAATTAAAATAAGGGCACAGAAAAAGAATGGAAGGTGATGGCAGATTCCTATACTTTCATTTTCAGTGGGAAAAAGAAAAGCCACAATAACAACTGAAATTTAACTGAAAGTGATTTACAAACTCAAAGTAGAATATAATATCATATTATATGATAATATATTGTATGATAATATCATACCTGATAGAGATATATAAAAAGAATGAATATGACTATAGTCAAATTCAACTTGCAAGTTTAAGCAGAATCCCAAATTTAAATGTCTCATATCACATAGGTATTTGATATAATCGGAGCAATTTGCTTTGTGCCCAAAGAGATCTGGCATTTTACTTCTTTATTAGGGATTGAAAAAAAAAAAGACCTTTGGCTTCCTAACCAGCCATTTCATTCATGGTGTCAATAGCCAATGCCAGCCACATGGAAATGTATGCTGGATATTTGGATAGTTTAAATATTATGTACAATCAAAAGCTTATAACCAGTGAAAATAATAACATAATTCAGCATAAGTGTCCAAGATAAGATACAAAAAAGCAAAGAAAGTGCTTGAGTCTACAGGTCTTCCCTGAAGGCTTCAAAAATGTTTAACTCTAAGCAGGTAGGGCTTTTAATAGAATTTGCATAGCAGCATACAAGGAAGTTTGCATTAAAAATATGAATATATTCTTCCATGGCTTTGAAAACAAATATATCCACATGCATATAAATTAAGCAAGAAGACCTGGAGTTTCTCACAAAATTTAAAAAAAAAAATCTATCATAACCTTTACTCACACTTTGGTCTATCAAAACCATTTACACCAAAACCTGTTACTGAGAGAAAAATAACCTTGTCCAGATTCCACACAGCTTAATTTTTTTTTCCCCAGAATAATTCTGGTTTATCAGTTAAGTGCATTTTTCAGCTGGAAAAATCTTTGTTACCATTCTGCTTAGGATAAATTAAGAAAACAAATAATCAGTAACAACATTAGCCATTTGTTTATATTTTTCTACTTATAAAATATAAGAAATAAATAATTCAGTGTCTCCTGCCATGCAATAATTTTCAGTAACAAAGATTGTGAGAGTACAGATGGTAACAACAGGCACTATTAGACTTTCTCTAGCCTAAAAAGTGTAAAAACATGGCTTTAAAATGGGTGAATGAAATTTAAAGTAATATTTTTGATTGCCTATACATGTTTCAGTATTTAACATGAAACTCTTATCTACTAGGTAGGTGAGTTTACAGTTACAACTAATAAATACTGTATAAACATTCATTTAAGTATTTCTTCATATAAAATATTAGATACTAATTTCCAGGGAAGGTTCATTTGATGACTTCAGGAAAGGACTTACCTTTTTCAGAAAAAGAAAAACCTAGCCTTTTCTTTCTTTTGTTCCTTTCTATTTCTTTGTATGGAGATAAGATTTAGGGAAAGAGGAGGAGGAATTTTCACACACCAATTGGCTGCTTACAGGTGTCTGTGTGGAATGTGGAGAAGATGTCTAAGCCCCAGGTCTCGGGGCACAGGAAGTGGTCCATGTGAGCTGGGCACTAATCTGCAGTTTCCTTTCTGTTCTACACACAGAAGCCCACAAGATTCTCAACAATTTTCCTAATGCAAAATGAAAATGAAAAGTTAGCTGGTTCTGTAAAAGAGGTGAAATATTAAAAATGCCCATTTTTAGCTATTTAAAAATGATTTGCCATATTTTGGCATCTAAATACAAAATATTTAATACATATTTATCAAGGCGTCCCATTCATTAGAAAGCCCTTCATCTGTGGTTTGAAAATCCCACAAACACACTTAATTGTCACCCATGGTTGGAAAGCTGTTAATGTAAAACAAGTAGCTTAAGGGCTCTTGCTCTTGGGCCAGCTAGTGGACAAAGGAAACCTCCCATATACTTTCAGTTCACATCATGACTCAAAAGATATTATTAAAAACCCTATGGACCTTAGTGCTCTACATGACAGTTTAAGCTTGAGCAAAGTGAGCTGAAATGCACACATGCCCTGCCTCTCCTGCTCACATCATAGTCATGCCTACTTTACAGAACTTCATATAACTAATAAGCAGAGTGGCTCAGAAGTTCCTTGCAAATCTCAGTGACTTAACCTTTCACATTAACAGAGACAACCTCAACCAAATGGCTTTGCTGCTGAAGTTCATGAACACATGGTTCAACATCTCATGTTAATAATGCTTTCACTGCAGAGTGTCCAAGCTGTCTTATCTGAGGGTACTTTGTGTTAAAATTCTGCTTCTAGAAATCACAGCTGGACCTTCAAGACATTTTTTTCTTCCCTGAAAAATTTATTTCAGATGGAACCAATCTTAGGTTTATGAATTTTCAAAACATAAAAAGCTCTTGAAAGACATATTCTTGTCTAGATTTCAATTTCCAGTTTTAAGTGGATCAGATAATTCATTTTTGGAACTTCAATTAGATGAAGCTGGGGGGAAGAACAGGCATCTCTCCCCAACCTCTGCCTATTGCTGGTCTCACTGTACATGTGGAAGGAAGACTGACTCATGGGCAGGGGAAGACAACGAGGTTACAGTGTCTAATCAGAACTCTCCCTGCTCACGAGTCTGTTCTTTCACATCCCCCAGCCCACTGGCCAGTCTGCACTGAAACCATATAGCTTCTGTTTTGCATATACAGGTGTGTCATCTTCTCCGAACCTCCCTGCCCCCGCTTTGTGGAGTGCCACCCTCTTCCACCCTCCAGAGTGCTCACATCCTCCTTTGGCAGTCTTGACAAGTCTAGTAAATGAGAACTATTCCTAGACTCTTCTTCAGAGAGCATAAAGAATAAAGAACATCCAAATCAATATTACCTTTTCTTTCAGATCCAGGAACTGTGCTAATCTTGACATTTTATGTAGATATTATACTATTTTAAATGTTTTCAGATATATACCTCCTTCAAAATTAGTAAAAACAGAGTGTGATTCTCCAATACCACAAAATCAGCAATCTTACTGCTACTGTGTCCTCATGATGGCATCTGGCAACGCTTAAGAAAATGCAGGTTCCATGGTCTCCTCACCTTGCCCACTGTAGGATATGTTATGAAGCCAACACTGAGTCTTGAATTAGCTGCTTGTCTGTGCCACTCTGCTGCCACAAAGAGAGAGGGCCAGGGCCAGGATGCTGCATGGCTCACACAGCCCAAAGCAATTTGACATGATGTTTGTGCTGAAGAGATGGCTTCACCCACAAAGTCTACTCTTCAAGCAAGCTGGCTCTTCAGGATTTATCTTCCTCAAAGAGATCTGCCCACTAGAAAAGATGCCATTAAGGAAACCCACCTCAAAGACTGTTCCTCAAAACTCGGGTAGATGATCTCCCTGGAATGGCAGTGATATCCAGTTACTCAAATAGTGACTACTAAAGCTCCACTAACCCTAACCAAAGGCACATTTGGTAAGCAATAAAAAATGGCTTAGCCTAAAATGAGGATTTTCTTTTAAAATAAATCTTATAACATCCCCTGGCTCTTACCAAAGACAAAATCAGAAAAACCTAAACCAAGCAAAACATTTCTTTCAAAGCAGTGGTTTCCAACTTGCTTTTCAACTTGGTCACCACCAGAAAGGGAGTGGAAGGCAAGGCAAATCAAATTTTGCAAGTTCTAAGTCCTAAAGATAGCACTTAAGAGTGGCAAAGCTTGTGATAAGGTGGGAATGGCCAGAGTGGGATGTAGTGACAGCCAGGACAGATAGAAGAACCCTTTGATGCAACTCACAGACTTCCTAGGGTGGAAGGAGCTAGTGAGGACAGTAAACTCCACCAAGACCTACAGCCTATCTGGAATGACCAGGAAGCAACGGGCTGCTGCAAACTAGCACCTGGGAAGGGATAGTTGTCCTAAACCAGAGATCAAGGCTGAGCCCAAAACGAATCCTACAGGAAGAAGAAAAAGAAAACAACTCTAGGCTATTTGATTATGTCTAAAAAGGAAAACAATGAGCCATCCTCTTTAGCAGGGGAAATAAACCTAATTACTTATAAACCACATTATGAAACAAGACAATAAATCAACAGCTTCATTTGGGAGCTTATTAGAGTCCTGGAATTTCTGGCCAAGGTGGATTGTGAAAGGTAGGCTCTTCCTTAGACACAGCTATGGTTCAGCAGTGACTTGCAGGTCCTTGGGAAGGCACTGTGCTGGAGGAGAGTGCAGAGAGCAAAGAGCTTTCTTTTTGTGCTTTTTTTTTTTTTTTTTTTGGTGCGGGGAGGTGGAAATACTTCTTGTGACAGTCAAGGCTCTTCTCTGATCTCTTGCTGCTCACACAAGCAGTCCCATACGAGTGACTTTGGCTGACAAGAACGTGTGCAACACAAATACAATCGGCTTCGGACAAGAGTGCAGGTCCATGGTCTGTGGAGAAAGGCCGTTATCACTGCCATATAATACAGACAATTTAATAAACAAAGATGCCAAATAAGCAAATTTAAATGTGATGTTCTATTTTTTTAGAAAGAATTTGGATAAAGAATGTGCCAGAGCTATGGAAACTCTTGGGAACTTACAGCCACAAACAAAAGTATACTATGAAGTAAGGTTATTCTGTGTCATAACTTTAATAGTGTTGTGAGGTTTCACATCCACAATTAGGTGGTGTACTGGGTTCCACCATGCCTGATAGGAAGAACTAAAAAGTAGAGGATTTAAAGAAGAATATCCCATATGGAGACCATTAATTGTAATTATATTCCTAGGGGGAACCACAGTGAACTCAGCTGAAGCACGACCATCTAAGGGTGTGATTTTTGACATTCTTTATTAGGTTTGTGGTGGGAACGACAAGCTTGAGGCTAGTTAGGAGGGCTAGTTAAATCCTCCTAAGCATAGGCCTCCAATTTGAACAGCTGCCACCTGATGAACCAGGAGACTTGGGATGAAGCTACAGGCATCAAGTGTTTGGCCGGTCTTTGGCACTGATAACAGAGACCAGGAAGAGGACATAGTTTAGTTAACTATGCCTTTTAAAGAAAAATACAATTTATTCGCAACATAAATTATAAAGCACTAGTTTCATTATTAAACTTTGTATAAATTAAATATAAAGCAGGGGTTAAAAATATATAAATAGCCAGGAATAATCTCATAGCTTGCTTGCTAAATGGCAACTAATATTAATAACTGGCTAATTTAATAGAAGGATTTAATGCTCACTAATGCCCCAGGCTTTTGTTAAGCCCTGGACCATGGTTTATTCATAGTTTCCTATGTATGTACATCATTTAAAATAAGATTTCTGCCAGATATGGTGGCTCACACCTATAATCCCAGCACTTTGGGAGGTGAGGCAGGAGGATTGCTTGAGGCCAGGAGTTTGAGACCAGCCTGGGCAACACAGACCCCCATCTCTACTAAAAATAAAAAAACTAGCTGGGCATGGTGGCATGTGCCTGTTGAGAAGCTAAGGTGGGAGGATCCCTTGAGCCCAGGAGTTCAAGGTTGCAGTGAGCTGTGATCACACCACTGCACTCAAGCTTGGGTGACAGAGCGAGACCCTGTCTCTAAAAAAAATAAAATAAAATAAATAAAATAAGATTTCCAGAGCTGGGTGTGGTGGCACACACCGATAGTCCCAGCTACTCGGAAGGCTGAGGTGGGAAGATTGCTTGAACCCAGGAGTTCAAGGCCAGCCTGGGGAAGACAGTGAGATCCCCATCTCTTAAAATAATAAAAACAATATAAATTAATTAATCAAAGTAAGATTTTTTTAGCTACAGTTTTCTCATTTGGAGGTTGAACTATAACATCTCTAAGATCTCTTTCAGTTCTAAAATTTCAAGATTGAATGTTTCCAAATTTATATCCATTGTGACTGTGTCAGTAGACATAACATTTCATGTGTGACAAAACTTGAAATACTGGCTAAATATTGATAAGACAGAAAAGGTACACTATACTCCTTTATCATAATTTATGATTTTTGATGTATACATGACACATTTCTCTGGTCTCTCTAACAGGAATCATGACTTCCTTTTGATATGCCCTTTAAAGAACAAGGAGACCAAAAGATGATGGCTATGTGGATATAGCTGTTTCTTTTTTCCTGATCAGGAGAGTCTCTGTAGCAACCAAGTTGCTCTTTTACTCAACTCATATTCCAACAAACTGCTGGTAATAGCAATGGATAGAACTTATTAAAGTTTGTCAGGTTTAGTATTTTATATCTTATTTTTGAAAAAAGCCTGTTTCTTATAAGGGCTATTTATTTTTTTCTTTTTAACATTCAAACAAAACTTTAAAAAAGAATGGTTTCCTAATGTGGGGAAAGAAAAACAATAAAAACCTAAACCCAATGTCATCTTGAAAACTGAAGAACAGTGTCACTCCAAATGGAATGTCAGTCCATAATCTTCTATACCAGATGTAAGTGATGAGAAGGAAAGAGAACACCTATTGGAATATGTTTTTTAGAAACGCTCTTACCAGTTCTCCCTCGGGACCACCAAAATCCAGATACAGATTTCTAATGCCATCATCAGCAGACATTTTCAGCTTTTCAAAGGGGTAGCGGTACAATATGCTGCTGGAGCCTCCATTTTCCCTGGAGATAGTGAACCCATTTTCATAGTGGATAGTGAGTCTTACCTCTTGGCCATTTAACATGCAGCCTGTTGAAGACAAGCAAAACACCTCATTAGTAAAGTTACCAAGTATTATAGAAAAGGATTCTTCTGATTTCAAAAAAGGAAAAAGAATCTCTTGAGTATGTGTGATGCCTAACCTACATGGAACCTATCAAAGTGAGTTTTGTTTTGGTCACTGTTTTGGTTAACATCTTGATTGAAATGAGGCAGAAATGACCATAACTCTCCTTGACATCTGATTTAGTTCAATTCACTGAGTTTCTGTTGAACACTGGTGCTGGAAAGTGTGTGAAAGCTGTGCGTGGCACTGGAGAAGTAAGAGGCATGGTCCCTGCTCTCAAGGACTTCATAAGCGCATCAGCATAAACATGAGATCCCTGTGTAAGGTAGGATGTACAGAACACGACAAAATACCAAATTGAATAAAGCCAAAGTCAAGGAAAGGTCTGCAGGAGATGGGGAATTCAGATAGGCCCTAAAGCAGCGGTCCACAACGTTTTTGGCACCAGGGACCGTTTTCATGGAAGACAGTTTTTCCACAGAGCAGGGAGGTGGGAGATGGTTTTGGATGACTCAAGGACATTATATTTATTGTGCGCTCTATTTCTATTATTATTACTTTGTAATATATAATGAAATAATTATACAACTCACCATAGGCTGGGGACCCCTGCCCTAAAGAATAAGTGAAACTGGATAGGCAGGGACGAATAGTGGACAAGAAGAAGAAACCACCGAAGGAGCAAAGGCAGTGATGCCTTTCAGGGGCAGTGACATGGTTTGGTTGGTATTTGGGAAGAAGATAAAGATAATGTTTATCAAAGTTAAAGGCTATACTCAGTAAAAGTCATACAGTCAGTCTTATCAAAGACACAATTCAAAGGACACATCTAAACTGAAAGGACACAAATTTTGATCGAGATTGGCAAATGCCTTCTATCAAGACGAAGTCCCTGTTTCACTCA
The DNA here is from genome assembly GCA_023783475.1 of Daubentonia madagascariensis. Taxonomy (NCBI): domain Eukaryota; kingdom Metazoa; phylum Chordata; class Mammalia; order Primates; family Daubentoniidae; genus Daubentonia; species Daubentonia madagascariensis. Next base: position 5,512,388 of record JAKFHU010001224.1, read on the forward strand.
CATTTTGGTACAGTTTTGTTGTCAATACAGGGCTACAAGTGAGAGACCCTCTGAGTCTTGGGAATTAACACAGCCTTCTGAGAGCTGAACTTAAAATCACCTAAGGATTATAGCTGAGCTATGCCTGATTACTTTAAACAGAATGAATGGTTTCTGAACAAGCAAATCACATACCCATACCAATGTGTTCTTTCACTGGATATGCAAAAAAAATTCAATTAGTTAAGGCAGCTGGTGTGTTTAGGAAATAGCAAAAAAGAGTAATAAATATAAGCAGTGTCCCTCTTAACACTGCTCAAAGAAGAGAGTTTTGGACAACGGACTTTGAATATTATTTAATAGTTACCCTAAGAAAAGGAATATTGGGGGATAAACATGGACAAAATTAACTACCTGTGGAAGTGACCCAATGCCATAATCTGTAAATGAATGGCTGAGGGGTTTGGAAGAATAGCCAGATCCCAATCAAAGCAACCAGGATACAGTTTTCAAGAGAAATTAATTCTATTAACATCCCTGAAGCTATACCATAGCCCAAGGGTATTGAGATCTGAAGAGAAGAGAGGGATCGGTTCTGGTCTAGAAAAGCCCAAAGAGCAAGGATCCACCCAAGTTCTTGCAGCACAGGCTGGAGAAGGCACAGTACAGGTGGGTGAGCATCTCTGCCATGGGTGTGTCACTAGTGTAGTGAGACCAGGCGATCACAGCTAGCTAAGGCAAGCCGGTAACCCCACAACAAGGCCATTGTATCATAGATTTCTTAAATGTTCTGTTTCAGATTGTTTCCCCTTAGGAGGTAAGGAAAGCAAATCAAATGTCAGTGTGTATATGTGTGTCTGTATATTTTACTTTAAAAAACAGAAATCTTATTTATGATTACCTCAACCTTGAAAAGAAGTAATGATCATACTGAATGTGTTTAGGTCTAGATATTGAGTTTGTTTAGTTTAAAATTTGTAATTAATACCAGATGCTTTTGAATGAGAGCATGGCCTGGTCAGAAAAATGCTGTGCCAAATAGAACTAGTTAAATGGTTTCTCTCTAAACATTCAGTAGAGCAGACAGTTGAGGCAATGGTGATTAAGTGCCTGACACCTCCCACCCGCACCCTCAGAGGGTCTTAGGAGTAATGAACCAAAGGGAAATAAGCCTTTGACTCTAACAACTCGTGTGTGTGTGGGTGTGTGTGGTGTGTGTGTGGTGTGTAGGGCAGGCACCTGTGAGAAATGGACCTTTTCTGATGGGCCAGAATCTGGGGCTTATTAGCAAAGGTCTGAGCTGTTGCGGGTGGCTTGTTATGTCTTGATTCAACTAGAACACTTTCAGATGGCTATAAATCCACTATCTACCCAAATTTATAGATAAGTTAATAAAGAGCTTAATATATTGATTTTGCTTAACAGGGTTGTTACTAGAAATATACAAAGACACACATTAGCAGCACAGTAGCAGATATTGAAGTTTAAAAGAGGAAACAGCTACTGTTTTTGAGATAATCAAGGGAGGGAGATAAATAAAACACTCATCACTGGGCCCCGCCGTGGGTGCTTTGTGTTCTTTTTGTAGAGTGCAATGTGGGTTGATGGTGGTGGGCAGAGCTGAAGAGGGAAGAAACTTCATTATTAGCCTGGACCCAGAATAATCAGAAAATACATATGAAGACTGTCTAATGGAATCGTGAATTATGTCTTAGTTCTTCAGTTTGTTTGTTCATTAAGAATAAATGAATTATTTCTTGAACTCTCTGCTCCCACAGGGCAGCAGGGAAGACAGGTAATCACAACCAATGAACACTAAAAAAAAAAAAAATGGTTTGGAGCACTTGTTATTGCCAGACAGTGTAAGGTGCTGGGAGATACAGAGCTAAATAAAAAATTGTTTCTGGCCTCTTGTGATGACACAAGGCCCGTTCATCATCTGTGGCGAACGCATCTTGCTCTTGCTCTGCAAACCTGTCTTCTCCTTCCTCAAGAAACTTCATTTCATGCTTAGGAAAAAAAAATCATTTCTGTTCAGACAAGTGAGAGAGAATAGAAAACGGCACAGTGGGATGGAGAGCTGTAACAGTTGGACAGGATGGTGCGGGGAGAGAGGAAGGGGGAACAGAGTAACTCTGGGGAAGTAGAAAAGGCTCAATAGAGGTCCTGTTTCAGTTGGGTCTTAAATAAAAATGAAAATTATCACAATAGCCACTTTGAGTGTGTACAGTATGTCAGGATTAGTTATATATACATGACATTTTAACTCATCCAAAAATGAAAATAATAAACTTTCAGGGCTTTTGGGAAAATGATTACTAAGTAATATGCAAAACAGACATCCTCATCTCTTCTGAGTCATCTCATCCTTAAGACCTACTCTGCTACCCACCTGCAACCTGGGGCAGGAGTCGAGGACAGGCAGTGATTGGGGATGGAGTAGGAGGCGTGGGGGAGTGAGGCCTGCGTGCGATAGACCACCAAAGACCAGGAATTGCTCGTCTAAGACCAATCATTCCAAACAAAGTACTCTGATGAGAATTTCCCTGTATCTTGAATAATCTACACTTCCAAATTCTCTGACTTCACCTTTAAAGTTTCAATTATTATATTCATTTTTTGGTTCTTTTTTAAATTTTTAAAATTATACTCATTTTAAAAATAATTGTTTCATTGAGACAGAATTCACATACCATCGATCAGTTCACCCATTTCAAGTGTATAGCTCAATGGTTTTTAGTATACTCAGAGTTGTATGTATTCATTTATTTTTAATTAACATTTGTTAGTTAAAACTTTTCATGCCCTAGCCAACTGAATTAGAATCTGTGGAGGTAGAGCTTGCCCATGGATATTATTCAAAAGCTCTCCAGGTGTTTCCACTGTGCAATAGGCACACTGCTATTAATTAATAGGAACCGCTGATATTAATACTTGATTTGGGATAAAATTCCTGATGATTACAATAACTTAATTGGATAAATATGGGACATTGGACTTGAGACAAGAGGGCCAATATTTGGGCCCCAGCACAGTCCATTATTTTTAGCCCTAGACATCACAGGAAACCCTTAGGCTAAAATTCTAATACTTCTCCCAGCTTCTCAATCATATTATATTGTAAATTCTTTATAGTGATGGTTTTGGTGTATGGACTAACTGATGGCTCCTTAGGCAAAATATAAAAATTGTTTTTCCTGATTACATAAGCATAATACAACATTAAAAATCCAAACATAAAAGTGGCCTATAATTGCACTAGGAGTTATGGCTGGAGAAAAAGCCAGGGATGTTTATGGAACAAATTACTCAGGGAAAAATGGCAATGGCCACTTCGGCAGCTACGATGGGGCTGTCCATCTCCCCCCATCCCCTCCTGTCTCCCATCTGTCCCTCTGCCAGGCTAAGGCTGACCCCTCCACCTGTGCTTTGGATCGCATCCACCCACACCTTCCTAGAAACCGGACAAGACTGACTACTCTTCCTTCCTCTTGCATTTTCAACACCTCCCTCTAAATCAGATCCCTCCCACTAACTTTTTAAAATGTTCAAGTCTCTCGCATTATTAAAAGAAATGCCACTATTCAGCTCCTTACCTTCCTCCAACTACCACTCCCCTCGCCTTCTCTTCATAGCAAAACTTACTGAAAGAGCTCTCTGCACTCAGTTTGCTCATGTTTCACCTCTGTTCACTCCTCAGCCCTCTGCAATCTGCCGTCACCACCACACCATTAAGCATCTCTCCCCAGGGGCACCAATTATCTCCATGTTGCTACATCCCACCTGCTGCTTCAGCCTCATTTGTAGTACTTGTCATTGGCTGAGCACCCAGCTTCTATTTCTCCATTCTTCCTGTATCGTTGAACCCCAATTTTATTCAAGTTTCTATTTCATCTTTATGTGTTTCAATTTAAGCGTAGATAGCTTCTGGGCCAGTCAGAACATGGCTTTCCCCTGGTGATTGTTATGGTCCAGAGTGAGCATATGAACCAAACTGGCTCAATCAAATTGAAAAGAATTATGATTGGGAAGAGAAGACCCCCCGCCTCTTTCACTCTTGCTCTTTCTCTTTTATGTAAGATATTTCTTTAATAGTTATTCTAGTTTTAGTGGGTACATTCTATTAATTTCAGCCTAAATCATCCCAGCTGATATATTGAACCTACTGACCACTCCTCTCCTTGAAATACTCTTCCTTTGGCTTCCATGGCTCTTCCTGTCCCCCCACCAATCCTGGTTTTCCTTCTACTGCTCTACTACTTCTCAAACTCTTAAGTGTGGGTATGCTGGCTTTTTCAGACCATGGGGATGTTGTTGAGTGTAATGACATACATTAAAAAGAACTTTCTAAGAGGCTCACTAATAGTTTTTTTTTTTTTTTGAGCACCCGAGCTAGAGTGCCGTGGTGTCAGTCTAGCTCACAGCAACCTCAAACTCCTGGGCTCAAGCGATCCTCCTGCCTCAGCCTCCTGAGTAGCTGGGACTACAGGTGTGTGCCACTATGCCTGGCTAATTTTTTCCTATTTTTAGTACAGACAGGGTCCTGTTTCTGCTGCTCTGGGTCTAGTTACTTGGTAAGAGGACTCGGGTGGGATCCAGTGTTTCCAGCAAGTTCCCTGGCCCGTCCCTTTAGCAGCCATAGGACCATGTGTCAACCAGAGCAACCCAGAATGGAGTAGGTGTCTCTGGTTCGACCTGGCCTGCCTGTCCAAGATTGTCTCAGAGAAGGGCTGGGGCAGCATTCCTGGTGACTGTGTGTAGGATAACCCAGCCCATCACACCCAGGGTTACAAAGAAGAACATGAAACTCTGTTCCTCTCTTACAGCTGTTCGGTCAAAAGCATGAAGTAGGTCTTATTTTTATTTCTCTCATTACAAAGTACAACACTTGGTAAATATTAAAAAACTCAGTAAATTTGTTGATTTAATGAATTAAGAGAGACTGATACTGTATGTCCTTCAGGAGTTTAATCTGGTCATGACAATGGGTCATCTAGAGAGGGAAATGCAGGGGCTCTGGTTTTGAAGTCAGAAAAGACCCCAATTCAAGTCCCAACACACTAATGCCAGTGCCCATATCTTGAAAATGGAGGTGATAACATTTGCCTCAGAGGGTTGGGTGTGAGGCTTAGATGATACTTAGCTTATTTATGCCTTAAAACAACCCTGATACAAGACCTATTATTCTTTGTTTCTGTCCTTCCTACTTTAAAGGCAGAGGCTATGCCTACCTTATTATAGCTAGTAAAAGCACAGAGTAAATGCTAAAAAATATTTGCCAAATAGATGAGTAAAAAGGGACTCAAGAGAATTTCTAAGAAATTGAGAACAGTATGGTCAGAGCAAACTCTTTCCTCACATATTCTAACAATATACTTTAAAATACCCATTTTTCTTCTCTCAGATTTTCTGCATATTTCTTAATGCAGTTTCTACCTACATTTATTACTTCTTCATCTCGTATCACCAAAGTTACAGAAATACAAAGTACCTTCATGAAGTTCTCGTATAATTTTAAAACTTTAATGGCTTGAATAATTGGTATGATGAAAATAAGCCTTTGAAAGCATACTTATTAAAATACAAGCAACTATAAACATATGTATTTTCAAATCCTGTGACAAATGGAAAATGCTTTTATATACCTGAGGAGGCTGTTTTCTGCCTACTCATCTTGAAGTTCATATTTGCAATAAGGAAAAAGTCCTTCTATACCAGAAGGACTGCCAATCAGTTCTACTATAACTATAACCTTATAAAGGTTTAAAACTAAATGAACTTATGAAGATCACCTATTGCAGTCACTAGTCAAATTTTGTAGGTATTCACTGAAATTTTCCTAGATGGGTAAACTGTAACCAAAACATGTAAGAGATGAGAAACAGAGCTTATCTTTTGGTCAACTTCCTGACTTTCTTTAGGCCACGAATATCTGAATATGTGGTACAACAAGCAACAATTATGGTTTTAATAAGCCTTTCTGAATCTCCCAACAATTATTAGAGGGTAGTAACATGCATCTGAATGACATGCTGGCTTATGTATGTATGTGTGTGGATGTGTACACTAAGCATACACACACTAACACATACTAGACTAAATGTACATGTGGATACACACATACACATTTTAAAGGAATTCTGGCTCTCAAAGTGGTTTACCTTCAGCCAGTTTAATATATCTGGCAAAGCTCTAAATACAAAGTGATTAATAAGTATATCAGTTGACTTGAATTGCGGAAAGTATTACCAAGGTAATATTAAAATACAGCTGTGAATGAGAACAAAAAAGTTTAAAACTACCAATAAATATGTTTCTTTTGTCTATTTAAAAATATAAGGAACCAGCTGGGCCTCACTTTCCCTTTCCTCAAGCCAGCATATTTAAACAACTATGAGGCTAGGACTGGGTAGCTTTTTATTTCTTGCAATATGAAGTTTAGCTGTTAGACACCAAAGAAACAACATGAAACAAAAAAATGTTGAAGATCCAAGTCGTACTCTTCATTTTGGGAAGCATATCCCTCTGGATTCTTGAAGAAGATTGCACCCCAGATGCTAGTAAAGGGCCCGATGAGGGTGCTGGCCTGAGCCCTCAGCTGCCCACGGGAGCAAAGAGCATTGTAGACCTTAATGTGGAGGATTTGTCCATCCCAGAAAGCACAGTCTGTGGCCAAGACAAAAATCAGAGTCCCACAGCCCTTAATGTGGTGACCAAATTCTGTCTCTCCTCATTCTACAGAGAACATGCAGAAAGACAGTGAGGAAGACGATGTGGGTGTCTTGTGTGGAAATTCAAGGTAGGGTCTTGTTAGTCATTGGCATCATTGCTTGAATCATCATTGTGGTTGTGAGGAAAATATCAGGAAGGTCCTAAATAGTTGAAGGATTGTGTCATTTTGACAACATTTAAAAAAAAAAAATACCCAATAACTGTGTCTTTGTTAGATGACCCATGGAAGTGCTGCCTTGCAGTTCTAAAGCCATGGAGATCCCTTACTTTACAAAAGCAACATAATTCACAAGACATGCTGCTCTTGAAACATTTTCTGTTTTTGTATAAACTTGATAAAACTAGGTTTATAAAACAAAATATATGAAACAGGGGATCAAAATTAAGTAAACCAAGATAGTCAAGGTAAATGAAACCATGTTAGAAACTGTAATTGTGCCTTTATTTTGAATAGTCTCTGTTCCTGTTGAAATGAAAAGCAATTTGGAAATATCTATATGTATACGTACATATAAATACACATATATGAAATGATACCCCAAATTTATAAAGACTAGCCACAAGAGGGCGCTTCCACAATGGAAAGAGACGACCAAGCTTATTTCCCCCTTAGATGCTTATTTGAGTAAGTGTTGGGCACACATTTTCAAACTTTTGAAGGGAAATTCCTATTCCAAATCCTTTATTTTTCTATAGCCATAAGCTTGCTAGATGCTTGTATTTTAAGGGTGTCCATCCATAACTTAGATTCCAAAACTTCTTAACTACAGAGTCAATGTATTTAATACTTGGTAAATGAGTCCTTCATTAAATGCAGATTAAAATGATGAACTGTAAAAATGCCATGTTGCACATAGGGTGTTATAAATGTGCTTAGAGCCACGTATCAGGCTTAAGAAAACCTTGCTAGTGAAATAGAGAAACCAGGTTTCTTTCCATCATCATCACTTCTAGCTGCCATATTTTAGCACATTTTTAAGTCTGGTACATATGATAAATGGTTTTACTTTAAAATAGATTAAAGTACAGTCATGGGTCATTTAACAACGGGAATACATTCTGAGAAGTGTATCATTAGGCAATTTTGTCATTGTGTGAACGTCACAGTGTACTTACACAAACCTAGGTATAGCCTACTCTACACCCAGGCTGTATGGTGTAGCCTATTGCTCCTAGGCTACAAACCTGTACAGCATGTTACTGTATTGAATACTGTAGGCAACTGTAACACAATGGTAAGTATTTGGGTATCTAAACATAGAAAAGGTATGGTAAAAATACAGTATTATAGTCTTATGGGACGAGCAATGTATATGTGGTCTGTCATTGACCAAAAATTTGTTACATGGCACACGACTGTATAACAGTTCCATTTAATTACTGTTAGAAATGTCAACATCTCTACCTAGAGAGACTTCCTTGATCAGCTCAGCAGCAGCATGGCAACCCTGAACAAGTATCCTGGTCCAGGTTGACAGATCCCGATGTGTCTCCACCCTGAAGAGATGCATCTCAATGCCCTGCCGAGAGCCTGTCCTGGTAGCAAACGTAAGGTCAGATCCAAGTGAGGGGGATCGACATCCGGAACCAGAATGAACCAACCTAGGATCACAAACAGAGCAGAGATCAAAAGTAATTACTGCATTATCAGAGGAAAATGTAGGAATTTATGCTCACTGATGAGCAGAAACTTATAAAAGCCATCAGCAGTTTTTGGAGAAGTATATTTCAAAGCAAGATTATAATCTGTAAAGTAGATACCATTCTGTGTTCTCATAAAATGACCCCTGATGTCACAGTCAGACAAGATACTAGGCTGGATAGACCACGCTCCAGTGTCCCATGGGCTCTTTTATGCTCCCAAGAGGTTGTGCATATAAAAAAGATACAATTTGATCAGGAAATCATAAGCAAATTATCAATAACTTCAGAGGAAAAATATGCTCTTGTAAGGAAAAATGGATAGATAGGTAACTGCATTACAAACTTTTCAACCAAAGAACTTCTAATGGAAGAAGTCAGTGAACACCTATTCTGGGGTGAAAGAGAGAGGGGTTGTAGCTGGTAAAGAGGCACAGCAAACACAAACTTGAGTTTTATCTTAAAAATTCATGCTGCTTTTGCATTTGACTGTAGAATTCTTTGACCTATGAAGAAACATCATGTGACTAAAATGATTCCAGAATAAATAAAACTGTCTTTGTTTGCAGATTACATGACTGACTGTATAGAAAATCCCAACAAATAGACAAAAGAAATAACCCAACAACAACTCCTGGAACTAATAAGCAATTATGGTAAGGTTGCAGCACGTAAGGTTAATATACAAAAGCCAGTTGCTTTGAACTATTGAAATCTGAAATTAAAAATAAAATGCCATTTATATCAGTACCATAAAAATTAAATATGTATACATAAATCTAATAAAATATGTGCAGGATCTCTATGAGGAAAATTATAAAACTTTGAAGAAAGAAATCAAAAGATGTAAATAAATGGAGAGGCCAGGTATGGTGGCTCATGCCTGTAATCCCAGGACTTTGGGAGGCCAAGATGGGAGGATTACTTGAAGCCCAGAGTTCGAGACCAGCCTGGGCAACATAGCAAGACACTGTCTCACAAAAAATTCTTTTAAAAAATTAACTGGGAGTTGTGGTACACGCCTGTAGTTCTAGCTACGTGGGAGGCAGAGGATCACCTGAGGCTAGGAGTTTGAGGCCTGCCTGGGCAACAACAGCAAGACCCTGTCTCTACAAAAAATAAAAAATAAAAAAATTAGCTGGGTGTGGTAGCACACGCCTGTAGTCCAAGCTACTCAGGAGGCTGAGGTGGGAGGATCGCCTGATCCCAGGAGGTCGAGCGTTGTCTTGCAAGAGGATTGACCTGTCTGTATCAACCCATCTCAGCTGCTTAATCGTAAGCATCCTCATTTCATCCAGTTGGTTGCAGCTGACATCTGCTGTCATCAATTGACCAGGTTTCATTAAGCTATAGTGGATAATACCAGTGCTGGGCCACCAAACAGACACCATTAGCTTTTTTTGATGAATATTTGGTTTTGGACTGTGTTTTGGCACTTCATCTTTATCCAACCATTGTGCTGAACACTTCCAATTGTCAAAAAGAATCTATTTTTAATCACATATAACAATCCGGTGTAGAAATGGTTTGCCTTTATGTCATGACAGCAGAGAAAGGCAAGCTTTGAGACGATTTCTGACGCTCATTTAATTCATGCAGAACCCATCTATCCAGCTTCTTTACCTTAACCATTTCTTTCAAATGGTCCAACATTGTTGGAATAGTAACATCAAACCTTGCTGCTAATTCATGAGTACGTTGAGATGGATTTGCTTCCACTACAGCTTTCAGCTCATCATTATCCACCCTGGTCTCAGGTCACCCTCGTGGCTCATTTTCAAGATTAAAATCACCAGAACAGAACTTCTCAAACCGTCAACGTACTGTGCATTCATTAGCCACAATCTTTCCGAACACTTTGTTGATATTTCAAGCTGTCTGAGCTGCATTGGTTCCTCGATGGAACTCATATTTGAAAATAACATGAATTTTTGACTTATCCATGGTTTCACAAAAATCGCTCTAAAAAAAAAAATCTGGAAGATAATCACAAGCCAAGCCATGTGCTTGAAAGAATGAGATGTACCTTCACAATAAAAAACAAGAAATGTCAAAGTGAAATGTCAGACCTATCAACTGTGAAACTTAGTACTTAAGGAAATTGGACATTTCATACTTAATAACCCAAGAGTTGTCTACTCAATATCTATTCTCCTATTCTTCCTTAGAACAGAAGGCTTTTATCCTGAATGACAGTATGCACAGGTAAAAGACTATCTCCCACACCTTTGCAGAGAGAGATGTCCATTGAGTTGTAGGCTGATGTTATTGGGAAGGATTTCCAGAAAAGCTCCATAAGAGGGAAACAAGGCAGCACGTGTGTGTCCCTTTTGTCCTTCTCCTTCTGCCTGTAATTCAGATATGATGGCTGGAGCTTCTGATAGCCATTTTGAGCCATGAGGGTAGGAGGCCACTTCCTAAGGATGCCAGAGTTCTGTTACATGAAACAAACTTCTACTTTGCTTTATTATTTCTAGTTACTTTTACTAGCAGGTAAATGTGGTTCCTGATGGTTATAAATATGCAAATGATGTGTTAAATAAGTCTGTGATTCAAAGAGCAATATCTGGGCTAGAGGTATAAATTTGAGAGTTGCCAGGGTACAGGAGGTATTTGAAGCTCTGGTACTAGAAGCAGTCACCAGGGGGCAGGATAGTTGATAGAGAAGAGTTCTGAGCCCTGGAACACTCCAATGTGTAGAGGTCAGGAACGTAAGGAAGAATCAACCAAGTGGTATGAGAGTGACCAAAGAGGTTAGAACAAAACTGACAAAGGCTGGGCGTGGTGGCTCAGGCCTGTAATCCCAGCACTTTGGGAGGCCAAGGGGGGAGGATCACTTGAGGCCAGGAGTGAGACCAGCCTGGGCAACAGAGTCAGACCCTATCTCTACAAATAACAACAACAAAAAATTAGCGGGGCATGGTGGTGCAGGCCTGTGGTCCCAGCTATTTGGGAGGCTGAGGCAGGAGGATCACTGGAGTCCAGGAGTTTGAGGCTGCAGTGAGCTAAGATGACACCACTGCACTCTAGCCTGGGCGACAGAGCAAGACCCTGTCTCAATGGGGAGGGGGGACTGACAGAGTAAAAAACCAGATGGAAGAGGCTACATAAAAATATTGTCTCCAATTTGAATTGGAAGTAACTATGTGAACTCACAATATATTTTGTCTTAAAATACATACCACACCCCTGTCCATCAATAACCAACCCAACAGCAGTAAGTGTCCTTAGTGCCCAGCTTGAACTCCTCCCCGACCCCCCCAAAGAGGGTGGGGCCTTTTGGAAATGGATGATCTAGAGCAGAAAATATGAGATAAGACAGGAATATTCTATTGAATACTTTTGTGTAAAACTTCCTCAAAAGGGCTCAGGACTCCACCTTACTGGCCAAAGATCAGACAATTTAAGCATCAATAAGGATAAACTACAATGGATATTAAATTTACAAGTTCACAATGATATTTTAAAAAATTAACTGATTCCTCAAAAAATTAAATGTAGAGTTACCATATGACCCAACAATTCTACTCTAGCTATATACCCAGGAGAACTAAACACATATGTTAGCATGACAGCTTGTATACAAATATTCATGTTAGTATTATTATTTGTAATAGCCAAAAAGTGGGAACCCAAATGTCCATCAACTGATGAGTGGATAAACAAAATGTGGTGTATCCATACAATGGAATATTAAGCTATAAAAAGTAATGAAGTACTGATAAATGCTACAATATAGATGAACCTTGAAATCAATATGCTAAGTGAAAGCAGCCAGAAGCATAAGACCACATAATGTATAATTCCATTTATATGAAATGTCCAGAATAGTCAAATTTGTACAGACAGAAAGATTAGTGGTTGCCAGTGGCTGGGGGAAAGGGGCCATAGGGAATGACTGCTCATGGGTATGGGGTTACTTTTTGGGGTAATAAAAATGTTCTGGAATTAGATAGTGGTGATCAATGCACAACCCTGTGAACTTTATGGTATGTAAATTATATCTCAAAGCTGTTATAAAAATAACTGAGCACAATTGGAAGATATTAGTAGACCAACTCAGTATGATGAAGGTAATGACAAGATGATATGACCAATATCATGTGAAGGACCACATTATTGGAGGAGAGGAAGTCAGGGAACTGACAGGGTTCAGAGTATTGGAAGGATCATCTACCTGGACATTAAAATCACTAAAATTCAAAGATTACTTGGGGAGGGGAGAAGAGGAGAGAGGGAGGGAGACAGAGAGAAGAGAAACACACACCAGAGACAGAAAGAATGAACAGGAACCAGGTGCTAAAATCTTTAAGGAATAAGGCAGAATGACCTGGTGGTCTGCAACTGATGCCAACAAGGAGCACATGCAGGTGGTATAATTTGAAGGCATGAACTTCAAAGAAGCTGGGGGACTTCAGGAAGGAGGGAGAAACAATGGACTAAAAAAGCACCAAGGAGCAAGGAGGACACCTACCCTAATTCCAAGGTAAGTGGGATGTAGGAGACAAAATAGCCAACTTTTGAAAGAACAGAAGAGAAGCAGTGTTTCTTAGGGGAGAGCCAGATTTAAAGGAAGAAGGTGGAGGGAATCATCAGAGAAAAGGTGGAGGATATTAAAGATTTTACTAATGACAGAGCTTCAGAGGGCAAACTGGAAGAGTTTGGGGAAGGAGGTTAAGATTGGGTCACATTAGGGTACAGCCCAGAGATCTGACTGGTTTCATCTTCATTCAGGGAAACCATAAGAGAAAAGGCCGGCAAGAAGGCTGATCCCTAAGCATAAATGTAAAAAAGGGTCAAAATGTTGGCCTCACATCTCTCTAGTGATGTCCTATGTCCCAGAATTCTCAAAGTGTTCTTAGCAAGGAAGGAAAAGAAAAAGCAAGAACGGTTATCCTTTTGGATTAACTGTTAAAATAAATGAAATATAAAAATACTTTGAGTAATTCCTGAGACAAGTAACTCAACTTCTATGGAAAACCTTAATCCTAAGGAGCAGATCCTGTGTTTGAGAAAACATTGGGTTGCGTGACTTGAAATGAGCTGCTCTCAGTGTTAGTGAATATTTTATATTTTTAAGGAAGAAAAGATGAGACCTCTTTTCTCTAACAAGGTTTCAATATTCACTGGGAAACATCACATTTATCACTTGGACTGAATGCTAAAAGTCCGATAAATGAGAGATGCTACCATACAAACTTCTTCCTTACCTGAGGAGTTGAAGCCAGAAAGTCATATCAGCTGCTGTTTATCTCGGTGTTTCAGTGAGATGCTTACAATGAACATTTCTTCATTTGTCTGACTCCTGGTTGACTGGAACAGGGACCATTACTTATGATAAATGTTGTACCTGAAGACTTTGCTAGTCCAATCCACTATAAAAGCTTACATTTTGAAGTGGAAAACCCCTCTTAGGCTGTGCAAATTGTGATGAGAACAGGATATAATTTTTCTGTTCCTAAAGTAAATAGCCATAGAAAACTGATTTCCTAAACTTTGGACTCTACCTCCTACTCTGCTACTACTCATAACTCCATAAACTTGAAATATGATACTATCATTGTTTAATTCTACATTTGAAAAAAAAGGCTCGCCCCACTAGCTCATGCCTATAATCCCAGCAGTTTGGGAGGCTGAGGCAGGATTGTTGCTTTTTACTTCAAAAAGTGGGTTCCAAATTCATTTTTGGGGGGTAGCTAGTGATGCCCCTTGAAATATTTTTGGGTGTAACAAAATGAGAGCTCGAACTAATCATTTTGGGGAGAAGGTTAAAATCAAATTATGTGACAGCATGAAAGTATACAGAAGAGAAAAAACACTGAGAAACAATAAGAAATGGCCATAGAGTTTTCCTCATACTCCTTATGTATTCCATGAAATGTCCACAAGAACAAGGTTTCAAGCACAAAGATAAGAAACATAATATTCATGAACTAAAACTATTTTTAGGCTGGGTGTGGTGGCTCATACCTGTAATCCCAGCACTTTGGGAGACCAAGGCAGGAGAATTGTTTGAGGCCAGGAGTTTTAGACCAGCCTGGGCAACATAGCGAGACTCCATCTCTAGAAAAAAATTTAAAAAATTAGCTGAGTGTGGTGGCACTCCCCAGTAGTCCTAGTCACTTGGGAGGCTGAGGCGGGACGATCGCTTGAGCCCAGGAGTTTGAGGTTGCAGTGAGCTATGATGACATCACTGTACTCTAGCCCAGGAGAGAGAGTGAGACTCTGTCTCCAAAAAAAAAAAAAATACTCTTAAGGAAATATATTTAAAAAACCCCTTCAAATAATTAACTGAAAAACTTTCCATAAAGAAATCCCAAGCCCAGGTGGCTTTGCTGGTGAATTCTACCAAATATTTAAAGAAGAATTAATGCCAAATCTTCATATTTTTTTAATTTTTAATTTTTTTTGTATTTTATATTAAAGGGGGGGATTTTGTGAGGAGGGTTGTCTAGTTGCCTTGTTTTCTGGGGAGACAAAGTCCTCACTCTGTCACCCTGGGTAGAGTGCAGTAGCGTCATCTCAGCTCACTGCAACCTACAACTTCTGGGCGCAAGTGATCCTCCTACCTCAGCCTCCCGAGTAGCTGGGACTACAGGCACGTACCACGACGACCAGCTGATTTTTTTTTTTCCCTAGAGATGGGCTCTCGCTCTTGCTCGGGCTGGTCTCGAACCCCTGAGCTCAAGTAATCCACCCGCTGCTGCCTCCCAGAGAGCTAGGATTATAGGCGTGAGCCACCGCACCCAGCCCCAAATCTTTTCAGACTCTTCCAAAATATAGAAAAGAAGGGAATACTTCCTAACTCATTCCATGAGGCTACTAATACTCTAACACCAAAACATCACAAGAAAACTATAGACCAGTATCTCTTATGAATATAGATATACAAATCTTCAACAAAATGCTAGCAAATTGAATCCGGTATTACCAAGCAGGATTTATCCCCGAAGTGCTAGGTTGGTTTAATATCCAAAAATCAATTAAGGTAAAACACCATATAAATAGAATAAAGGACAAAAACCACATGATCATTGTCAGAGACATTGAAAAAGCATTTGACAAATCCTCAACCTGGTAAAAGGCATCTATGAAAAACAAAACATCCTACTTAACTGTAAAAGATTGAATGCTTTTCCCTTCGGATCATGAACAAACATGTCCACTTTTGCCGCTTCTATTCAACATTGTACTGGAGATTCTAGCCAGGGCAATTAGACAGGAAAATGAAATAAAAGCCACCCAGAAAGGAAAGGAGGTAAAACTACCTCTGTTTAAAAAAAAAAAAAAAAGTATATATTAACATATTGGCGGTCCTAAGGAATCCACTAAAAACCTATTAGGACCAATAAATGAATTCAACAAAGTCACAGGAGACAAGATCAAGATACAAAATGAGGCTGCGCAAGGTGGGTCATTCCTGTAATCCCAGCACTTTGGGAGGCTGAGGCAGGATGATAGCTTAAGGCCAGGGGGGGCTTTTGTGAGGAGGGTTGTCTAGTTGCCTTGTTTTCTGGGGAGACAAAGTCCTCACTCTGTCACCCTGGGTAGAGTGCAGTAGCGTCATCTCAGCTCACTGCAACCTACAACTCCTGGGCTCAAGTGATCCTCCTGCCTCAGCCTCCCGAGTAGCTGGGACTACAGGCACGTACCACGACGCCCGGCTGATTTTTTTTTTTTCCCTAGAGATGGGCTCTCGCTCAAGACCAGCCTGGGCACCATAGCAAGACCCATCTCTACAAAAAATTAAAAATTTAGCTGGGCATGGTGGTACATGCCTATGGGCCCAGCTACTTGGGAGGCTGAGGCAAGAGGATCACTTGAGCCCAGGAGTTTGTGCTACTGCACTCCAGCCTGGGCAACAGAGTGAGACCCTGTCTCAAAAAAAAAAAAAAATACAAAAATGAACGTATTGATTACATATGCTAGAGATGAACAATCCAAAAAGAAAATTAAGGAGACACTTTAATTTACAATAGCATCAAATAAAAAAAAAGGAATACATTTAACAAAGAAGTATAAAACTTGTATTCTGAAAACTATAACACTGCTGAAAGAAATTAAAGACCTAAATAAATCAAAAGACATCCTGTGTTATAAATTGGAAGATTTAATATTGTTAAGATGGTGCCATCTTAACAATGGATACCCAAATTGATCCACAGATTCAACACAATCCCTTTCAAAATTTCAGCTACCTTTTTTTTTCCCCAGAAACTGACACGCTGATCCTGAAATTCACATGGAAATGCAAGAGACTCAGAATCACCAAAACAATCTTGAAAAAGAAGAACAAAGCAGAAGATTCACACTTTCTGATTGCAAAACTTACTAGAAGGCTATAGAATTGAGAGTCCAGAAATAAACCCTGACATTCATGATTAACTGATTTTTTGACAAGGGTGCCAAGAGTTCAATGGGAAAAAGAATAGTCTTTTCAACGAATGGTTCTGTGGTAACTGGGTATTCACATGCAAAAGACTGAAGTTTTACTTCACACCATATACAAAAATTAACTCCAAATGGATAAGAGACCGAAATGTATTAATAAGAGCTAAAACTATAAGATTTGTAGAAGAAAACATAGGAGTAAATCTTTGTCAATTAGGAAAAACCTTCTTAGATATAACACCAAGAGTACAAGCCATAGAAGAGAAGACTGATAAATTGGACTTCATCAAAATTAAAAACTTTTAGGCTTCAAATGGCACCATCAAGAAAGCAAAAGGACAACCCACAGAATGAGAGAAAATATTTGCAAATCGTATATTTGATAGTGTACTTGCCTAAAGACAACCCATTTATAGGGCAAAGGACTTGAATAGATCTTTTACCAAAGAAGATACACAAATGGCCAATAAGCACATGAAAAGGTGCTCAAAATCGCTAATTATTAGGGCATTCCACTCAAAACCACAAGAGATACCACTTCAAACCCATTAGGATGGCTATAATCAAAAGTACATAATAGCAAGTGCAGACAAGGATATGGAGAAAATGGAATCCTCATACACTGCTAGTGAGAATGTAAAATACAAAAGGGTTAAACACAGAGTTCCATATGCTGCAGCAATTCTCTTCCTAGGTATATATCCAAAAGAAACAAAAATATATGCTCACAAAAAACTTGTACATAAATGTTATAGCAGCATTATTCCTAACAGTCAAAAAGCAGAAATAACCCAAATGTCTATCAACTGATGAATGTGATATATCTACACAAATGGAAATTATTCAGCCATAAAAAGGAATAAAGTTGTGATACATGCTACAACATGGATGAACCTTGATAACATTATGCTAAATGAAAGAAGCTGGACATAAAAGGCAACATAATGTATGATTCCATTTATATAAAATGTCCAGAATAGAGACAAAAAAGTTAGTGGTTGCCAGGGGATTGGGGAGGAGATAATAGGGGTTTCTTTTCAAGGTGATTAAAGTGTCAATATTGATTGTGGTGATGGTTGCACAACTCTGAGAACATACTAAAATCCATTAAACCTTATATTTAAATGGTTGAATTGTATGGTATGTGAGTTATATCTCAGTAAAACTACCCCCCCCAAACAGTGATGTATACGTGTGGAAAAACCATAAGAAAAGTTATTTTCCTAAGGTCATTAAACAATTCAATATTTTATTTCATGACAACCATTTAATATAGTTTAATCTATTCACTTCTTATATTTTCCCTATTTTTAAGAACTGTTAAGTAGATCAGTATAACAGGACAAACATACTACACTTCATTTATAAGAAATCACTCGGCAGACAATGTTTTCTATACAGAATTTTAAATAACTTGGTAAGGAATGTACACCAAATAGAAATAAATAAAATGGATTGTTCTTAGCTTCATTATAGGCTGTATACCTATAATATTTTTCTACAAATTTGCTGGTTCCTTCCTTCATTCCTCAAATAGTAACCTGGGCAAGAAAATACCGAAGAGTAAATGGATGTTCCTCTACATTTCCTTTAGTTGTCAGGGAGTCGCTATTGGTTCAGAAAATAAAGGCAAGAGTGACTCTCTCAAGAAGGCAGTTTCTTCTAATCTACCAACTTGGTTCAGCAAAGTTAATTACTGTACTCCTCAACTCTGGTTGTATATTAGAACCACCTAGTGCTTGGCATTTTTTTAAAATTCACTGGTGTCTGCTCCACATCCTTAAAAAAAAAAAAATCAGATTTAATTGGTAGGGTAGGTCTCAGGCAACCTTATTTGACTCAAATGTGTAGCCCTATTCGAGAACCACTAACCTAGTGGTTTGCCAACTTTTTGATCTGAGGACCCAAACTCTTAAACACTACTGAGTACTCCAAAATGCTTTGGTTTACATTGGTTATATCTATTGATATTTACTATATTAGAAATTGAGAAATTTTAAACTGTTTTAAAATTCATTTAAAAATAAAAATAAACCTGTTACAAGTATTTTATTTTTATTATATTTAAAAAAATTTAATGAGTAGCATGGTTTTATATTTTTTACAAATCTTTTTAATGTCTAGCTTAATAAAAAAATCTGAGTTTTTAGATTTGCTTCAGCATTCTGTTGCATTATGTAATTATAGCGTATGAAGAAACCCAGCCTCACATAGATATGTAGTTGGAAAGAGAGGAGTATTTTAATAGCCTTTTCAGATAATTGTGGATAGCCTTCTGTCAATGGAACCAGAACTCAGTAAGTGGTTTCATAAAGGTTAATTGCAATGTGGAATCTAAAACCTTATCAATAAAATTTCTGTGTCATGTTACATTAAAAATCAACTGGTCTCTGTTGCACTTTGAATGGATCTTTTTAACCCATGCATGATTTTATAACACATCATGTATCATTTGGAAAATATTTGTTCACTGACTTATGCAGATTTTCCAAATGTTAAAAACATTTCATTATAAAGATTTTAAAAAATCACATTTGCTAATATCACCACTTATCAGAAAAGTAAGTAAAGTACTGGAAAGCTATCAAGCTCACGGTAGTAGATACAAGTTTTCCAGAATTCTAATTTTTGCTTAAAAGCTAGAATCTTATCATAGGCAACAAATACTACTGGTATTCTCCTTAAGTGAGACTCATTTTGGAGAAAATGTCTGACAAATACCCAAGTGTGACTAACCATAGTTCATTAGTCAGTCATTCTTTCAAGTAAAAAATGGCATTTCCATAAAGAAAACACTGAGTTCAGCTCATAACTCAATCACACATGTGCTTTTCCTTGAAACAACAATCATACTTTGGTATGCAGAAGAAATGCTCTATGAGCATTTCCCATTTCATCACACAGAATATTAAAAAGAGAATACTCAAAGTCAAGATTCAATAAAATTAATCATTTTTACTACTTCAACAAAGACACTTTAAACTTAAAATGGCATTTTTCCCCCTGCAAGTCTGAGTAGGGAAGAATACAATGATTATTAATACAGTTTGATGCCAAATGCCTTGACTCATGCTAAGGCACCTGCAATTTTACCCACCCTCAGTGCAAATGTCAACAAAGTGGAAAAAAAAGCAAATAATATCTTAAGTATCACTATGAAAATAGCTTTGAACTCACAGATCCCCTGAAAAGGGGATCCCCAGAGGTCCGTGAAGTATACTTTAAGAACTGCTTTACTGAGCTGATTCCTGTAGAACCAACATGCCAATTAAACATTAGCTATCTCAGAAAGAGTTAAATAAGTTTCAAAGTTACTCCACATATGATCCAAGAAAGACAAAGTGTTGGGAACAGTGACAGGGGTAATTCAACCATATTCAGTTATATTACTAATCCCAAAACAACCATTAAAAAATATAAAGTATAGGAGTATTTTTTCCTACAGATTTGATTATGAAATATTTGGCAAGGGGAATCTAATTCAAACCAGCTGTTGGACTCTTGCTGAGCAGCGGTTGCTTAGGACACACTGCCAAAAGGCCCCCCTTTTGTGGGGAGGCCACATGAGCTCATGCAAAGGCATTTTCACAGCTTTCGCCCTGTAAGTCCCATAAGCACAACACTACTCAATATTCCACACTCTAAAGTAGCCACACTTTAAGATCTTTTTCTCTTCCAGTCAAAGAAAACTTATAGTAAGACTACAAAATCCACAGCACCTATAAAACCCATGTGTCTTTCTACCTGTATCATGTATCTGGCTTTAATCTCCAGAAGTGCATAAAATAAAAATCTTCATTTATCACTTTCATGTTTTACTTAATTTCTCACCAGCCTGAAATATCAGCTATTAAGAAAACACATGCACACACACAGCTTTGGTTTCCAAGAATCTGTAAATGTGCAATCCAATATAAATGGTAACTCATGTTACTTTGTATCACTCTAACAATGTTATTTGATTTTGAATTATAATTCTTAATTTATCAGGGATTATCTACTTTTGTAGATAAATCAAGGTCCTTAATTTCTTTTCTTACCTATGTGTTTATGCTACCTTTTTTAGGGAAATTCAACATTCAGCCCTTTCTCATTAATCATATAAATCTCAAACCCTTTCTTTCCCCCTACACTAAAGAGACATAAGCACACCACTTTCTGGCCTTGCATCCTTCTGCGGGACACCTCCTTGTCTGGTTCTCTCAGTGGCTACCCAACCCAGCCAGTTGGGAGAGGATGATTAAGCCCTACTTAATTCTATTGTGCACTTCCACCAATTCCACCCGGAGAACATGGCCACATGGAAAAACTAAACCTCTCATCTGCCTGTCATCTTTGATCCTAATCCACCAGTATTTCCTGAACAAGGAGTAAAGAACTCTTGCTGTTATGTTAATTAAACTTAATTAAGAAACAACATGTTTAAGGGCCTGGCATGGTGGCTTATGCCTGTAATCCCAGCACTCTGGGAGGCCAAGGTGGGAGGTTCCCTTGAGGACAGAGTTTGAGACCCGCCCAGCCTAGGCAACACAGACTGGTCCCTACAAAAAAAACAATCAGCCAGGCATGGTGGCATTTGGCTGTAGTCCCAGCTACTCAGGAGGCTAAGGTGGGAGGATTGCTTAAGCCCAGGAGTTCAAGGTTGTAGTGAGCTATGATGGAGCCACTGCTCTCCAGCCTGGGTGACAGAGTGAGACCCTATCTCTAAAGAAAAAAAATGATAATAATAATTCCTTTGGGACAGAAGAGTCCTGAAGACTCAGTCACTGGGATTTCACTAGCCACTGTACCCAGCATGACTTGGAGGAATTAATGAGGGCACATCTCATTCTGAGGCTCAACAAATCCTTTATCTCTATTTCTGTGATCTAGGAGCTCCAGTTCTAAATTACAGAGGTACTCCTGGAAGGCTATGTGAAAATTATATTTTTTATAAAAAGAATAATACACATAAGGGAACTTCGCAAGTTGAAGAAATCCTATATAAAGTAAAAGTCTTCCTGTCATGCAAAAAATACTCTTCCTTACAAGAATCTGTCCACTCAAAGCAGGAAACCCCCCACAATATTCCCTGTGGGATATACCAGATGGTTCCATCATTTAGCTCTTTTGACTACCAAATACTTTTACTGGGGGCTCCTTTTTAACGTGTAGTTTTTGCATTATGTCAATACCCGATTCTTTTTCAAGTCTAAATAAAACTGAATTTGAATATATTTTCTATTTCATAGATATTATCCCTTAAGATATTATCCCTGGCCCCCAAATCTAAATTTCTCTATTCCTTTCCTTTTCAACCCCTCATACATCTGGCATGCTAGAAACATCCTGTAGCTTCAGGTCAAATCAATGTTTATTTCATATAATCAAAACTATGTGCTCTTACATTAGAAAGAGAAGTTGAAGAATACTTTGGCTGAGTTGTGTGGTTTATCCACAGGACCACATTCTGGTTTAAATGATTTCATCACTCAGTCAAAAGGCTGCAGTGGTTTTCTAGTCACAGTCAATAAAATAAAGGAAAAAAACCTATTATCTTCATGACAAAGCAAGCCTTGAAAAGGAGCAGTTAGAAAGTTGCTTTAACACCTTAAAAAGTGCTCACAAAAATACTAGTGACAGAAACAATTTACTATGAGCCAGAAGCTGCAAAATGATCAATAAGGTTGTTAAAGAAAAGTTTTTGTCTACATCAACTATATCAGCTATTTAAATGCTATTTTAGGCACCTGAGATAATAGAAGTCACTTTAAAACTCTTTAGTAGATTTAGAATAGGATAGATATTTTACTTTTTTGTTTTTAGTCTTACTTACCTTGTAGCAACAAGAGGGTAGCTATGACATGGTGATGCCCAGGCATCTCTTGTCCATGGCATACAATCATAGAGCAGCAAGTCCTTCTCAGTCACAGCCATGAGGACAGGTCTCCATTGCTGTCTTCCACCATCTAGTTTTGCCTGTTACAATGGTAAAATCCAGAAATCAGAGCTAACTATAATGATATGTCGTTACAAAAGTTCCTTCAGTGATGGCCTAACACAGTGGGTCTCCATTTGGCCTACAGGAGACATCCTACCAGGTTCCTTCCCACTGGTAAGGATTCTCCACTGGGAGGTGTGAGGTAGTGTGTGTATTTGAAAAAGCTCTTCCCCAGTGAGTCAAAGTAAAATATTTATCCAATATTTATTTAGCAATACAATATAGTTTTTTCCTTATTCGATAATAACTGAATATAACCAATTCTTTTTTTTTTTTGGAGACAGAGTCTCGCTCCATTGCCCCAGCTAGAGCGCAGTGGTGTCATCATAGCTCACTGTACCCTCAAACTCCTGGGCTCAAGTGATCCTCCTGCCTCAGCCTCCCGAGTAGCTGGGACTACAGGCATGCACCACCATGCCGGCTAATTTTTCTGTGTTTTGTAGAGACAAGGTCTCGCTCTTGCTCAGGCTGGTCTCAAACTCCTGAGTTCAAGTGATGCTCCCCCCAATCCCAGACTGTTAGGATTACAGGCATAAGCCACCGTGCCGGCCTGAATATCACCAATTCTAATTAAACATATAGTAATGTGTTCAAAATAATAGTTTCAGTATTCTAATGTGTGAGTAACATCTTCTAAGTACAAGATAGAAACTCCTACTACCTACTCCTATTAGTAGGATAGAAAATCCGGTATGATCTAAACATAAGTGTTTTTCAAATGTTTTTGATCAAGACCTACAATAAGAGATATGTTTTACATTGCAACCCAATACACACATAGATAACTGAATAATATATTTTCCAAAACAATACAACTCCCTACACTTTGTGCAATGTACTCTGATAATTTCTATTCTGTTTTTTTAAAATGCCAATCGTGGCCGGGCATGGTGGCTCACGTCTGTAATCCCAGCACTTTGGAAGGCTGAGGCGGGAGGATCGCTTGAGGCCAGGAGTTTGAGGCTGCAGTGAGCTATGGTCACACCACTGCACTCCAGCCTAGGTGACAGAGCAAGACCCTCTTTATGTTTCTAAATAAATAAATAAACAAAAATAAAATGTCAATCATGATTCACTATGTTGTGTTTTAGAAAACACTGATATATTGTCAAAGAGTTCCTCATTATATCTTAGAAAGTTTACATTTCCACTTCAAACATACCGTTGCATTTACTTGTATAAAGTTCAGTTATCTCTGAAAAGGTTTAATAATGCAGGAAAACAACCACTATTTATCCATGCTGTCAAGGATCCAAGGCCAAAAAGTAAAAGACTATATTCAAGAAAAGGCCTATCATCATCAAAACTTTTGCCCTCCTCAGATGAGACCTTTCAGCAAGGACTGTTTCATAACACTGTATTTTAACGGTGATCCTTCAGCAATCACTGACAGCTTCAAGGAGAATTCAAGTTGATGAATCATTTGCCTCTTAAAGAGCCACTTTTCATTGTCTTTTCCTTAATGACTTCTGAAGGTAATTTGAACATGGCGGAACATCTTACATCTGTAATCTGAAAGTGGCCTGAGTGGTTCGGTTCTGTGTTATAACATCTATCACAGGGGCTCTTTTCTCCTAGCCAGAGCCACCAGGTAGGTTCCAAGAGTGGTAAACAAATTCTAGCCAGTAAAGGGACCCGTGTTCTACCGTGTGCTGAAGGCAACAAAAAATATAACCTAACTCTGAGAATTCAAGTATTGTGGAAATAATTATACATTTCTTATCAGTGAATTCTAGTTTTCTAAGACTCTATATTAGTCTATGGGTAACTCTGCAATATCAGCTCTAAAGAGGTTCTTTTTGTTCTTATATTTTTGGATCCTAGATATCCCAAAGGGAATTCTAGTTTATGTTCACTACTAAGTCTTTGTCCCCAGGATTGTTATGGATAATATTTTAATAGGGAAAATAATATAAAATCTATCTGCCCAAAGGATTAAAATGATAATCTGATTTAGAAAAATTAATTTTTTTCCCCTAAGTTACAGGACAGATTTTGAAGGATAGACCAAAGTATATGCATTTGGAAAACCTAAATTAAATGTATTTCTTCCCAAAGAAGGTATTTTGGGCCCTAAAGGGAAAATACTAACACTAATAGAAGCAATGTCCAATGTCAAGAAAGAGAACTTTTTTTTTTTTTAATTTATTTTTTAAATTTCAGAATATCATGGGGGTACAACACTTTGGCCATACACATTGCCCCTGTTCTGCCTGTGTCAGAGCCACAATCGTGGTCATCCCCCAAACTGTGCTCCCCACATCCATTCAGTGAGAGTTTTTCCCATCCCTTCCACCCCCCTCCCACCCGCCCGCCTTCAGATGAATGTTATTGCCCTGTGTGATGTAAGTGTTCATCAGTTAGTGCCAGTTTGATGGTGAGTACCAGTGGTGCTTGTTTTTCCAATCCTGTGACACTTCGCTTTGAAGAATGGGTTCTAGCTCCAACCAGGATAATACCAGATGAGTTAATTCACTGTTGTTCCTTATTGCTGAGTAATACTCCATGGTATACATATACCACATTTTATTGATCCACTCGTGTATTGATGGGCACCTGGGTTGTTTCCACAACTTTGCAATTGTGAATTGTGCTGCTATGAACATTCGAGAGCAGATGTCTTTATTATAAAATGTCTTTTTTTCTTTTGGATAAATACCCAGTAGTGGGATTGCTGGGTCAAATGGTAATTCTACTTTTAATTCTTTGAGGTATCTCCATATTCTTTCCATAGAGGTTGTACTAATTTGCAGTCCCACCAGCAGTGTATGAGTGTTCCTATCTGTCCACATCCCCGCCAACATTTGTTATTTGGGGATTTTTTGATATGAGCCAATCTCACTGGAGTTAAGTGATATCTCATTGTGGTTTTGATTTGCATTTCCCTGATGATTAGAGAAGTTGAGCACTTTTTTATATGTTTGCTGGACATTATTCTGTCTTCTTTGGAAAAGTTTCTGTTCATGTCCTTTGCCCATTTTTTAATAGGGTTGTTTGATTTTTTCTTGTTGATTTTCCTAAGTTCTGTATAGATTCTGGTTATCAGCCCTTTATCAGAGGTGTAGCATGCAAATATTTTCTCCCATTCTGTAGGTTGTCTGTTCACTCTAGTGATAGTTTCCTTGGCTGTGCAGAAGCTTTTCAATTTGATCAGGGCCCATGTATTTATTTTTGTTGAGAGAGAACTTTTTGTTTAATTAACAATTTTTTTTTTTTTTTTGTGAGACACAGTTTCGCTGTGTCGCCCTGGGTAGAGTGTAGTGGCGTCATCATAGCTCACTGCAGCCTCAAACTCCTGGGCTCAAGTGATCCTCCTGCCTCAGCCTCTCGAGTAGCTGGGACTACCGGTACACGCCACCACGCCCGGCTAATTTTTTATATTTTTGGTAGAGACAGGGTCTTGCTCTTGCTCAGGCTGGTCTCCTACTCCTGACCTCAAGCAATCCTCCCACCTTGGCCTCCCAGAATGCTAGGATTATAGGCATGAGCCACCACGCCTGGCCATATTTAACAATTTTTTAAGGTGTTTATTCGTTAGCTCTTTTAAATCCTTAGTTTTTAGACAACATCTTTTCCCTCTTCTAGTTACTATTGGAGAAAAATGGACCCTCAATTTTAGTCATTCTGTTTGCCTATCTGCCTTAATTTTTAAGGATATTGTTTGTTTTCACTAGAGTCAAAATGCTGCCTGCTATATATAGTATGTGTTTTCAGTTGTGGTATCAGCACAAGCAGCCTTGGGACTCCACTACTGAGTTTTTGGCTTGAGAAAAAAGGAATACTAATTTTAGGGTTTTAGTTTGCTTGTGTTTCAACATCCACACATATATACACCTGGCCAAACAACAGCCTTCTCCAAATTTTATCTCTTAATAAATAGAGTTGGATAGCACTAAAGATGAAAAAACACTAATAGTTATTATTCATTCTCTAAATCCCTTAATCCTATAAATCCCTCTTTTTGACAGGTGATATACTTTTCTTTATTCATTTTATGATTACAATAGAAAACGGAAGGCAAAAACTAAATAAATCTTTGTCTTTGATGCATGGGTGGAAAGAAAAAAAAAGAGAAAAAAAAAACTAAATAAATCATTCCACTAATCCTGAGTTAGAGTATATGTTCCTCATTTGAGTCTTTATACAATTTGGGAGTTATCAGGGACAAAGTAGGAACTGTTAAAACAAAGTTTTTCTTTGGCTGTCTTGACTTTTCTCATCAATACCCAAATGTATTTAAAAACTGGTTACATAGGTAATACATGTCCTCCATTTGGTTGACTCAAAGAAAACTTCCTTTTAAGAATATAACCAGGCCTGGTGCAGTGGTTCATGCCTGTAATCCCACCACTTTGGGAGGCCTGAGGCAGGCAAATCACATGAGGCCAGGAGTTTGAGACTAGTCTCAGCACCATAGCAAGACTCTGTCTCTACAAAAAATTTTTAAAAAATTAGCCAGGCATGTAGTCCTAGTTACTTGGGAGGCTGAGGTAGGAAAGTCACTTGAGCCCCAGAGTTCGAGGTTACAGTGAGCTATGAATGGGCCACTGCACTCCAGGCTGGGTGACAGAGTGAGACCCCATCTCTTTAAAAAAAAAAAAAATTAAAAATAAAAAGGACAAAGTACCTGAATAGGTAATTCTCAAAAGACATCAGATGTATTAAAAAATGCCCAATATCTCTAATCATCAGAGAATGCAAATAAAAACGACAATGAGATATCACCTCACACCTGTTAGACTGGCTATTATCAAAAAGATGAAAGATAGTAAGTGCTGGTAAGGATGTGGAGAAAAGGGAATCTTTGCACACTGTTGGTAGAAATGTAAATTAGTACAGCCATTTGGAAAAACAGTATGGAGGTCTTCAAAAAAACTAAAAAAAAAAATTACCATACAATCCAGCAACCCCACTTCTGGGTATATATCCAAAGCAATTGAAATCAGTATGTCAAAGAGATGTCTACACTGCCATGTTCATTGTAGCATTATTCACAATAGCCAAGATATGGAAACAAGAATGTCCCCATCAATGGACAAATGGATTTTTAAAAATGTGGTATACACACACACACACACACACACACACACAATGGAATACTATTCAGCCTTTAAAAAGCAGGAAATTCTGTCATTTGTGACAACATGGATGGACCTAGAGGATATTACGATAAGTAAAATAAACCAGGCACAGAGAACAAATACTACATGATCTCACTCATATGTGGAATCTAAAAAAGTTGAACTTACAGAAGTAGAGAATAGAAATGGTGGTTCCCAAAGGCTGCGGGTTGGGGGCAGACAGGGAAAGGGGAGATATTGGTCAAAGGATACAGGCCCCAGGTGCAGGGGGATCACGCCTGTAATCCCAGCACTTTGGGAAGCTGAGGCAGGAGGATCACATGAGCCCAGGAGTTGGAGATTGCAGTGAGCTATGATGATGCCACTGCACTCTAGCTCAGGCAACAAGGTGAAACTCTGTCTCAAAAAAAAAAAGGGGGGGGTATAAAGTTTCAGTTCTGGTGATCTATTGCATAGCAATAGCATGGGGACTATAGTTAATAAAATGTACTGTATATTTCAAAATAGCTAAAAGAAAGGATTTTAAATGTTCTCATCACAAAGAAATGATAATTATTTGAGGTGATGGATATGTTAATTAGCCCAATTTGATCATTCCACAATGTATACACGTATCAAAACATCACAGGAGAGGGGACAGAGTAAAGTGGTCAAACAGAAACCTCCAGTGATCATCCTTCCGCACGAACACCAAATTCAACAATTATTCATGCAAGCAAGCACCTTCAGAAGAACCAAAATTCAAGTGAGCAATCATACTACCTCATTTTAACATTATATCAAGGAAAGAGGCACTGAAGAGGGCAGAAAAGACAATCTTGCATTGCCTATGCCACCCTTCCCCCATCCCCTGGCATACAAATGGCCAACAGGTATATGAAAAAATGCTCAACATCATTAGTCATCAGAGAAATGCAAATCAAAACTACAATGAGACATCATCTCACCCCAGTTAAAATGGCTTTTATCAAAAAGACAGGCCATAACGAATGCTGGCGAGGATGTGGAGAAAAGGGAACCCTCGCACACTGTTGGTGGGAATGTAAATTAGTGCAACCACTATGGAGAACAGTATGTAAGTTCCTCCAAAAACTAAAAATAGAACTACCATATGACCCAGCAATCCCACTGCTGGGTATATATTCCAAAGAAGGGGATTTCAGTATATTAAAAGATATCTGCACTCCCATGTTTATTACAGTACTATTCACAATAGCCAAGATTTGGAATCAACCTAAGTGTCCATCAATGGATGAATGGACAAAGAAATTGTGGTACACATACACAATGGAGTATTATATAGCCACAAAAAGAATGAAATCCTGCCACTTGCAACAACATGGATGGAACTGGAGAATGTTACGTTAAGTGAAATAAGCCAAGCACAGAAAGACAGATCTCACATGTTCTTACTCATATGTGGGAGCTAAATATTAAAAACAACTGATCTCATGGAGACAGAGAGTAGAATGATGGTTACAAGAGGATGGGAAGGGTAGCAGGGAGGGGGTGATAAAGTGGGGATGGTTAATGGGTACAAAAATATAGTTAGATAGATAGAGTGAACAATATTTGATAGCACAACAAGGTAACTATAATCAGCAGTAAGTTAGGGTACACTTTAAAATAACTAAAAGAGTAGAATTGGAATGTTCCTAACACAAAGAAATAATAAATGCCTGAGGTGATGGATACCACAGTTACTCTGGTTTGATTAATTCACATTGTATGCCTGTATCAAACATCACATGTCCCCTAGAAAGATATACAGCTATTATGTACACATAATAATTAAAAATTAAAAAAATTTTTTAAAAAACAAAAAAACCAAAAACATCACAAATATCACATTGTACCCCAAAAATATATACAATTATTTGTCAATTTAAAAAAACCACTGTAAACATAGAAAATTTAAAAAAAGAATATAACCAATTAAAGGGCAAAATATTAGTTACATAAAAAAGTCAGTATCGATAAAGAGGTAAAAGTCCCTGTGTATAGAACAGATTATCTATCAGTTACCAATCTATCTAAACTGATACATTACCTATCAGTTTGCCAAATATCTGTAGTACAGGTATTTCCTGCTTTAAACAAACTCAATTTATGAAAATTTGAGGTAATAAAAAAGATAAAATAAGGAAAGATCATTTAAAGTTAAATGAAAGATCCTTCCTTAATTCATCTGCCCCAAATGACTATCTTTTCTAAGTGCAATTGAAACGGTTTCATTTATATGCAAGCTTTTCAAGAATTACACCTCTTGCCAAAAGGAATGTTTACTTATATTAAACAGATTACATGATCCAAATTTTTCTTGATCATTTTCATACTCCATTTCATACTCACAGAATTAACCAATCTCATAGGTAGAAAGGGCTTTGGCATTTACCTAGTTCAAAATTTATTAGATACATAAACTCATTATAACACCTCTGAGAAATGGTATCCAGTCTTATTTGAACACCTTATTCTGAGAGTGATATTTGATTTGGGTAACCCAAGCAACCACTTTAGAAAGTAAAAATCAAGAATATTTTAGAAACAGTACTTTAAATTAGTTCAGTGGTACTATTTTTAAGGTGGTTGAAACATCTCTACTTAATATTATTTGCCAACCCTGAGCTTGTGTTCTTGGACAATATTTTATAATTAGTGACTTGTTTGTTTGCTTTTTGTATGTGGACAAAAAAAAATTACTGAGCATCTCTATACACAAAACACTAGGCTAAGTTCTCTGGAGGCAATAAGGATTTGGAAAAAATGTGCTCCTGTCTTCCAAGAGCTCCCAATTGAGTGGTGGAAACACACACAAACATGGTATAAAAGGCAGATTGTGATGAATTGGTGGCTTTATTTTTCTCGATGCTAGCATAAACCAAATAAAGTTCACTTAAAAAGGCTAGCAACTGCCTGGGCACAGGGGATCATGCCTGTAATCCCAGCACTTAGGGAGGCCATGGTGGGTGGATCACTTGAGGCCAGGAGTTTGAGACCAGCCTGGGCAACACAGCGGGACCCTGTCTCTACAAAAAAATTTTTTTTTAATTAGCTAGCTGTGGTGGTGCACACTGGTAGTCCCAGGTACTCAGGAGGCTGAGGTGGGAGGATAGCTTGAGCCCAGGAGTTCAAGGCTGCAGTGAACTGTGATGATGCCACTGTACTCTAGCCTGGGCAACAGAGTGAGACCCTGTCTCTTAAAAAAAAGCAACAAAAAAAGTCTGGCAACTTTCAAACATTGCTAGTGGGAATCTAAATGAGTACAACTCCAATGGAAGGCAAATTGGCAATATTTATCAAAATTACAAAAGCATATACCCTTTGTGGTAGTTTTAAAATATGCCCAAGAATTCTTTACTACTTTTCCCTTCAAGAGGTAGAGCCTGAATTTCCTCCCCCTGGGTGTAGGATGGACTTAGTGACTCACTTCTAATGAAAAGAATAAAGCAGCAGTAACAGTGTGTGACTTCTGAGACTAGGTCATAAAAGGCACTGTGGCTTCCATCTTGTTCTCTCTCTCAGATCACATACTTCAGGGAAAACCAGTAGCCATGTCACGAGGACACTCAGGCCCACATGGCAAGGAACTGAGGACTTCTGCCAACGGCCAGGAAGAAACTGAGGCTTCCTCTAACAGCCTCATTCATGAATGATCTTGGAAGTAGACCCGCCAACCACAGTCAAGCCCTCGGATGACAGCCACCCTGGTTGATCACTTGATTCCAACTTCACAAGAGATCCTGGGCTAGAACCACCCAGTGAGGCTGCTATCAGATTCCTGATTCTTAGAAACTGTGTGAGGTGAATGTTATTTTAAACCACTAAGTCTTGGGGGCAATTTGTCATGTAGTGATAGACAACTAATAACCCTTTAATCCAGCACTTCTATGGATTTGTCCTACAGGTATAGAAATATCCCCCACTCTCTGAACTCTCACTATCCAAACTTGGGAACTGATATAAACTTTTGGATAAATCCCTTACTAACCAAAGTTTTACTACTCACTATCAGAAACTTAAGAACCAAATATATTCAGATAATGTGGTTCCCTTGTCTGATCTATCTGAAGAGTTTAGATAGTATGGCATCATTTTTAATGGCAAAATATTATAACAACAAAACTGGGGGAAGTGCTTATTTAACCACAGTCACACAATGGAATACTCTACAGTTGTTACAAAAAAAAAGAATGATGTAGCTCTCTGTGCATCGATATGGAAAGCTCTCCAGGATTCACTGTTTAATGAAAATAAAAAAAAGAGCAAGGTATAAAGTAATATGCATGATATGCTATCTTCTTTTTTTAAGAGAGGAAAAGAAGAAACAAAATAAAACAAAAATAAAAAATGAAAGAAGAGAAACCTTTCTGGGCTGATTCTGATGTATTTGGGAGCCAAAGATCGAGTCCACTCTCTGCGCCTTTGCACACACATGAGGGAATTAGGACTCAAAGAAATGAAAGAAATTTTACAAAGATCTAAAACCAGAGCTAGCACTTGAACACTCATCTCTGAACCTCTTAGTCCAGTCTTCTTTTTTCAAACCCCTCTGGCCCAGCTGACATTACAGGACCAGAAATCTCAGAGAAATTTTACTCTCCCTTTGTCAAACCTGGGATCTAAAATAAGTTGGATTTTTGAGTTCTTCCTTTTCCTTCATTCAACATCCACTTAGGCTTTCTTGTTTTTCTTCTTTTCATTTTTCAGTTATGGAAGATAATTGTACCTTTATCTAATGGCCTGTAAAATATTTTGTATATTTTATACTTTTCCCAGAGCAGGGGAATAAACTATAGCCTGCAACCCCTGGAAACTCTGCCAATAGACTAGAACAAGGGTTGGGAAACTATGACTCCTGGGCCAAATCTAACCCACCACCTGTTTACTTATTTTTGTAAATAAAGTTCTGCTGAAACACAGTCACACCCATTCATTTTCATATTGTCTATGACTGTTTTCTTGCTACAACAGCACAGTCAAGTAGCTGTAATGCTATCTGTCCCTTTACAGAAAAACTTTACTGACCCTGGTCTAAAATCATGAAAACTACCCTCTGTCATTAAGGGTAGAGATAGTAGTAAGAATCTCTTTTTAGTTATATTGTGATAGTGATTGTCATGACAGTCCATTCTTCTGGTGGAGATGGATAATTAGCAACAAAGAGCTAAAAGGTAGAAAGGGAAAAGGGGAAGAGAACAAAAAACTGACAGACAAAAGCTCTGCAAGCTAGACATCCAGGCCCTAACTGTATGATAAATATTATAGACATATGAAATGGGGGAACCATCCTGGCTCTGAATGGGGACCAGGTGAGACCTTGCCATGCCTCCCAGCCTACCTGTTCTGCCAGCCAGGCAATATGCTTGACCTCTTTGCTGCCTCCTGCTGTACTGGTTGCACCAAGCATGGCATTGAGTTCAGCCAACACCTGTGGGAGGAGAGCCATTATGTTGGTGTGGATAGCTACGAACCAGGAGTGTGCTGTGGCTGTATCCTTGCAGCGTAGGATCAACGTGTTCCTGCTATCAGGAGAATGTAGCTCTATCAATCTGTGTGGAAAAAGAAAAAAAAAAAGTGAGCTAGGTCAGAAGTCATCAAACCTGACCGGGTTTAATATACATAACTGCAAATCTATTTTAGTTTTGCATTCCTCAAATAAAGATACTTTCTCTTAATTCCCTAGAGTCTAATTCCAGAGAAAACCACATATGGAAAGATAATCATCAGAAAGACTAACTGCTGGATCTGTCGCTTCAGTATGTTAATATAATGAGCTAAAATGAGGGAATATATCGTATAGTCTAAGTGAAACACTTTACTTTGCTTTCATTTCCATGTCAAAAGAAATGAAAAGCATGCTTGCTAAACCTCATAGGCATGCTGTAAAGAAGGAACTGATATTCTTTTAAATACTTAGAAAATTCTGGTATAAGGTAGTGCCAGGTTTAAAAAAACCTACTGCCAAATAATGAATGAAATTTACATTATGTAAAATAAAGAAAAAGGAAATTAGCAGAAGAATGTCACTCTTTATGAAAATTTGGAACTGTGTTTTAGTCTCTGGGTAACATCATATGATTAAATCATCTACTGAGTCATGGTGAAAATATAGTTAAGAGATCTTCAACGTCATGACTGTTCTGCATTAATGCTCAACTGAGAATAATCTATATTTCAAAAGTAACCTTTAGAAATTAGCTGAACATTTTTTTAATGTACACTGAACAAATTCCTTACAAAGCAGTTTATTGGGTACTCTTTTGTGTTTTGGTCAAAGTTCTTGCAAAGACGAATGTAAAACGTCAAATAAATAAATGACTAACATATATGCACCGCTGTGTTCTAAGAGTGAACACATACATCTTTCAAAATAGGGGGAAAAATGCTATCAGGAGTGTTTCTCATGGTAGGCTACAAATTGACAAACTGCCAATGACCAAGGAGAGATCTTTCTTTATTTTCTGCAGACAGTTTTTGCTGCCTTAAAGCACTGTCATCAGATTCTGCACCACTTGTCAGAGATAAGCAATTTACACGTACACTAGCTTTTCTACCTTGAAGCTTGAGTCCTTTTCTTTTGCCACATTTCTAAACCCTTTAAAATTCCAAGTATTTTAAGTTGTCATATTTTGTATGGCAATTATTCATTTTCATTTAAACTCTGGTTGGTGTCCTTTCTTAAATAAACATTTATTGAGCACCTACCATATGTCAGATACTGTGCTAGACACTGGTATTGGAGATACAGGAATGAAACAAATAAAAATAAAGCTAGTTTCTACCCTCACAGAGCCTATAGTCTAATGGGGAAAGCGGAAAATGAACAATTAATGAAACACAATTACAGGTTATAAAAAGTGTTATAAAGGACTGTGATGACTACTATGAAGTTCTTGCCTTAAAAAGGCACTCCTCCCAAGGTGGTAGTAGCAAAGCATGACTGCAATGGAAACCTCTAGACTTCTGGAGCATACTTACCAGGCTGGTGTCATGCTACAAGACAATCTGTAAACACATCTACCTGGTACCTACCTACTCACCCACCCACCTGCCCTCCTACTGGAGATACCCACCTGACTACCTCCTCCAGGCCTAGATACCAGTCTATCCATCTTTTATATGCCTTCAAAGTTCTAGGGCAATAGCCAAATAGGACAAAAGTTCTAGAAAATAGCCAAAACATAAAATAAGAGCTGTGAATAGCCAAAATGCCTAAGAAAGTCCACACATGAAAGCTCATATTACTCAGAGGAAAATCTTTAGATAGTAAATCATAAGCAATTTGCTGTTGTTTTAGATACAGTTCTGATGAGTTCATTTATTTGATTTCCTATTCTATAGAGCTAAATGTAGTGAGAGGTAGCTTGAGACCAGAGTTTAGAATAGCATGTTAAGTCTGCATATTAATTGGTAACTAACGTGGAATCACTGAGGATTATCAATAGGGGAACAACGTGATCAAAACAATAAAATTAAAAAATAATTTTATGAGACATTTGTATACCCATGTTTATAGCAGCATCATTCACAATAGCCAAAAGGTGGAAGCAACCCAAATGTCCATCAGTAGATGAATGGATAAACAAAATGTGGTATATACATATAACGGAACATTATTAAGCCTGAAAAAGGAAAGAAATCCCGTCACATGCTACAACACAGATGAACACTAAGGATGCTATACTAAGCAAAATAAGCCAGTCACAAAAGGACAAATAGTATATGACTCCATTTATATGAGGTATCTAGAGCAGTCAAATTCATAGAAACAGAAAGTAGAATGGTAGTTGCCAGGGACTGGAGGAAGCAAGGAATGGGGAGTTGTTGTTTAACGAGCACAGAGTTTTAGTTTTGCTAGATGAAAACGTTCTAGAGGTTGTTCTTGATCAAAAATTACCTATCAGGTTCAATGTACACTATTTGGGTGACAGTTACACTAAAAGCCCTGACTTTACCACTATACAATTCATTCATGTAACAAAAAACCTCCTGTACCCCCTAAATCTATTGAAATGAAAACAAAAAACAAACCAAAACAAAGAGTTCTAGAGATTGGCTGCCTAAGAATATGAATATATAATACTTAACACTACTGACCTATATACTTAAAAATGATTAAGATGATAAATTTTATGTTATAGATATTTCACTACAATTAAAAAATAAAAAATAAATTAATTTAAAAGTAATTTTATGGTGGGATGTGAGATGGATTACAATAGAGAGAAATGGCCTGATGAGATTTAATTGGACCCTAAAAAGATGACACTACACAGAGCTCACCAGTAGAACACAGACTCCTGGACAGGAGTTCTTCCATCCTAAGAGCACAGATGAAGCTAGAAAGTGGCTGTACCATTTTGCATTATCACCAGCAAGAATGAGAGTTCCTTTTGCTCCACATCTTTACCTGCATTTGGTGCTGTCAGTGTTTTAGATTTTGACCACTCTAATAGGTTTGTAGTGGTATCTCATCGTTTTATATAATTTGTAATTCCTAATGACATACAGTGTTGAGCATCTTTCTGTGTGCTTATGTGCCATCCATATTTCTTCTTTGGTGAGGTATCTATTCAGATCTGTTACTCATTTCTAATTGGGTTGCTTTCTTATTGTTAAGTTTTAAGAATTCTTTGTATATTTTGGATACAAATCCTTTACTGGATAAGTATTTTACAAAGATTTTTTTCCCCAGTCTGTGGCTTATCTTTTCATTCTCTTAACTGTCTTTTGCAGATCAGAAGTTTTTAATTTTGAAGAAGTTCAACTTGACAATTTTTTCTTTAAGGATTGTGATTTTGGTGCTGTATGCAAAAGTCATCACCATTTTTTAAAAGCATAATACTACAAGCTCAAGAATAGGAGAGGAGCAACTACAACAAAGACTACAACAAATTTTGGAAGCTGGCAAGCAGACAGAGGCGTTAAATGACTTAGCAGACTTAAGAAAAGTAGGGAGAGCTAATTCCCAGCCAATCCATGTTGCAGAATCCCCAAGAGGCTGGAGAATCAGCAGCACCAGTTACTTCTGGAAGTGGGAGTAAAGCACGTAGCTAAAATAAAGAGGCTGGATAAAGTCTGTTTCAGCATTCCCCACACCCAGCGGCCTGTGACTGCCCCACCCTCATTCTAGTGAAAGATTCAGATCTACCCTCGTCCCACCTTAGTTCAGACTGATTATTTTCTAGAGGGACTATTTATTTCCATCTGATTGCTCTGGCACTGTAACCAGCATAACATCCTTTAAACACATGCTAAAAGTTCAGTCACAAAACCATGACGAGAAATTTCCTTCACTCCTCCTACTGACCTACTTAGCACTAAAGACAGGAATCAGTTCATCCTTCTCTAGGCATAAAGCATTCACCTTCTAAAATCTTTTACATCTCATACAGTTCCTAGGACAATCTCTCAAACATGTCTCCTTTGATAGTCTAAATTCTGGAAATCCTGATGTCAGAGATCCTAGTTATTGATAACTGAAATAACTGAAAATAAATGTTATAAAATAAAACTAAGCCTGATTAAACACAACTAGATGCTGGGACCATTGGCTGAAAAAAGATGAAAATAGGCAGTAAGTTATTCCCAGTGACAGATCACCAATTTTTTAAGAAAAGAAAAATTTTGCAGTGTTTCTTAAAAAGGGATTGTGAAATACGAAATTAAATTAGAAGAAACAGAAAACAAACCCCAAAATAGGATCAATGAGTCTAGGATTGAGAAGAGTCGGCCTTTGAAGTAGCAGCCCCTAAAACTAATAAAGGGGACAAAGTAATTCCGAAAATTTATTGCTATTTTAAAATAAAAATTCAAATGAAAACTCTGATAATAAAAATATAGAGGCAGTCTGCCACTAATTGTTTGGGCCTACAGGAGACAGGAGACAGCTATAATGTGTAAAGTTTTGGCCTCTATTCAAACCACTGAGGATTTCCTGAGAAATGCAATTATCAATGTTTAGGTACACAGAAGCATAAGATAAGTCTAGCCTACTTTATTTCTTCTGTTTGATACAATTTATATGTCCAATTTAGTAATAATCATACAATTTTATATGTCATAAAGCCAAAATTTACCTTTTACATAGAAAATAGCCAATGTAAAGATGACTGAGACATTGTGAACCAGAGCAAAGAACACAGATTTATATTTCCAAAAAGCAGCATTTAAGAACACCTTGTTCTTGCTAAACTTCACACTGCCCATGATGCTGTTTGCTTAGGAAAGGGCTCATGTTCTCTCCCTGGACTTCATCATTATTTATTTAGCTTTCACTTTCCAGAATGATATGCTTATAATTATCAGACACATCTATTGAGGTCTTGAAAACGCAAAGTGGGGGAAGGGAGTAAACATCCTCTTCTCCCTTACTTACTCATTCTGATAGTTAGCACTTTTTTTCAGCTCTATATAGTGGAACCAAATCAAAGTGGTAAGCAGAAAAAGGGATGTTTCCCTCTAATATCAAATAAGTCTTTTGGTTTAGATAGTGAAGCCTTCACATAAAAATGAAGGATGAACCACAAAGAGATTCCACACCCACCAGAAAGGTTAATATTAAAAAGACTGATACCACCAATTCTGGTGAGGATGTGGAGCAATGGAAACCCTCATACGTTGTTCGTGGGAACGTAAAATGGCACAACCACTTTGGAAGAAAGTCTGGCAATTTCTTTTAGAACTAAAGCTACACCTACCCTTTGACCAAGCAATTCCACTCCTATGAATTATCCAAGAGAAATGAAAATGTATGCTCACAAAAAGACTTATACAAAAATATTCACAGTAACTTTATTAATACTAACTCCAAACTGGAAATTGTTCAGGTGATCACTAGGAAAATGGATAAACAAATTGACATTTCCTTTGACAGAGCTGAGATAAATTTAAGGACCAATAAGCTCCAAGTGATTTTGTAGATATTATTTATCCTCAAAGTAGATCTGAAGTGTATAGTTGAGCAGGAATTATTATGTCTATTTTACAGACAAAGAAAACAAGAGGACAGAGAAGTTAAGGAACTTACTTAAGGTCACAAGAATACTAACTTATAATAATATCTTGAGAACTTACTATGCCAGTTTTACAATCATTTTCTCATTTAATCCTCCTATAATCTTCATTTAATACAGGGGAAACATGAAGTTTATGAAAAACAAATAGCTTGGCCAAAATTACAAAGCCCATCTTCCTAACTTCTATCTTCTCTCATAACTGAGGTCCAATTAGTCAATGGTTCTGTAAATTTTTTCTGCCAAGACACATAGGATAGATGTTCACATTCCCATGGGTATAACCTAAGTTATGCATAATTTCTGCCAACTATTTGTAATTCTACCACTTTTTGTTTTCTCTGAAAAGCATACTGGAATGCAAGTAAAAGTGATACCATCATAGGAATAACCTTGATTCTCTTCCAATTTATATTTTACCAAAAGCAAATCATTTGCAAATTTTAGTATTTCAGGTAAAATGAGAAACAAATTACTTCATAGCATTAAGACTGAGAATCTCAGCACTAGCCTGTTTCTTTTCTAAGACCTTTCCTCGTATAGCATGCCATGGTCAACAAGACTCATCATCTCACTTCAAAGGAAGGGGTAATACTACAACTCTTGCAGCCCCAAACTGCCCTCTCCATGTGATTCTGAAGACCTATTTCAAATCTGATCATCGCCAAATGTCTTTAGCATATAAATATGCCAAAGAGAATGAAACCTCCAAGATTTAATGAAAAACCAAGGTTGCTAGGCTCTAAAAGATGCCTTAGTGGATGATAAAGTAGCATAACTTTTAGCAAGACAAGCCAAGTCATATCACTTCCTCTTTCCTTCTTTCCCTACTTCACCACTCCAGAGTTCTATAGAAACTTTATAATGCTTTGCCTTTTTCCCCAATACCTAGCTACATCAGCAGCACTACAGGTATCTATTCTCAGAAATGATTATAATGAAATCTACTTTCTACTTTCCTCAGCCTGACGGCTAGTTGACAAATTTAGTCGCAAAATTTGTTCTTCTTTATCACATTGTTTTTCTATTCTGTTTACTTCTCTGTGATTCCTACTACCTTTTTTTTTTAAGCCCATGATTAACAGACCACAGGGTCTAACTATATAAATGTATCCCATTTGAAGAAAAAGAAAATTTAAATATGTATTCAAGAGGCAGACGTGATTATTTGCCCTACAAATTAAATGCTTACTTTATGAAGAAAATATAAAATTTCTTTTAAAGATCAAGCTGTGTTGCACTTAGATGATTTAACTTACACACAATCCACTTAGATGATTCACCTTACACACAATCTTTCAGGAACAAACCTATACGTAACACGAAGTAATTTCTATAATGTCTTGAACTTTTATAAGAAAAACAACAAAAACAATACAAATATATCAGAATATAATTTTCAAAATGTGTATACATAGTAGTTAAGACTTTTCTAAGCTACTATTTCTTGAGAACCTACTGCATGTGCTTGGCTCTGTGAAAGAGCCTTCATATGTATTATCTTACTTAATTTGCAGGGTAAGCTAAGTACTGTTATCCTCTCCCCACGCCCTTTTTATTTTAAAGACAGGATCTCACTCTGTCGCCCAGGCTGGAATACAGTGACATCATCATAGCTCACTGCAGCCTCAAACTCCGGGGTTCATGAGATCTCCCACCTCAGCCTCCCAAGTAGCTGGGGCTATAGGCCCGCACCACCACGACTGGCTAATTTTTAAATTTTTTGTAGAGACAGGGTCTTGCTATGTTGCCCGGGCTGGTCTTGAACTCCTGGGCTCAAGTGATCCTCCCTCCTAGGTCTCTCACAGTGGTTGGGATTACAGGTGTGAGCCACTGCGCCCAGCCTCTATTATCCCTTTTTTATAGATGAGGATGTGGCAGTTTATGGAGGTAAAGGGACTTGCTCAGAACTTTACTTTGAGGAGGTGACCTAGTTGGTATTCAAACCAAAGTCTACCTGATCGCAGAGCTCAGCTCTTTCCAGCACACCAGAAGCTTTAATGACCCCATGGCCCTAAATGCCCAAGAAGGTCATTCAGTTTCTTGCTATCTTCTGTGCTCCATCCCATTTTGATTAGGCAATTGGCTGTTCATTCAGATCAGAGGAGACCATAATAGTGAAAGCACACTATTAAAAGTCTGTCCTTAACTATGTCTTTGGACAAGTTTTTTTCATCTCCTCCCCCCCATCTCTAACTTAATACTAGGTTTTTAACTTTCTGATTTTGCAAAAAAGGAAACTGAGTTCAAGAGAAGCTAACTTGCCAGGGTCACATTGCTAATTGATGCAGCTAGATCTATAATGCAGCTCTCTGTTTCTTTACACTACCCATAGTATAAGCAATTTGCATCTAATGTCACATTTTAAAATTTTTCATTAAGATTTTTTTTCAATTATAAAGAAATAAATACTCATAGTGAGAAAAGTAGTAATAGCATTACAGCAAGGTATAAAAGGAGGAGTAGAAGTC
The DNA here is from genome assembly GCA_023783475.1 of Daubentonia madagascariensis. NCBI lineage: Eukaryota > Metazoa > Chordata > Mammalia > Primates > Daubentoniidae > Daubentonia > Daubentonia madagascariensis. The sequence goes on from JAKFHU010001224.1 coordinate 5,553,681, forward strand.
CCCTCTTTCCTTGTACCCTCTAATCCTATTTCACTCCCTAGGGGCAATCCCATTAACAGTTTCTTATGTGTCTGTTGAAAGTTTTTCCATGTGCATATACGTTCATATATGTAAAATAATTTAAGGCTGGGCACGGTGGCTCACAACTGTAATCCCAGCACATTGGGAGGCTGAGGCAGGAGCATTGCTTGAGCTCAGGAGTTGGAGACCAGCCTGAGCAACATAGCAAGAACCTATCATTAAAAAAATTTAAAAATTACCAGGGCATGGTGGCACACGCCTGTAGTCCCAGCTACTCAGGAGGCTGAGGCAGGAGGATCGCTTGAGCCCAGGAGTTTGAGATTGAAGTGAGCTATGATGACACCACTGCACTCTAGCCTGGGCAACAGAGCGAGACCCTGTCTCAAAATAAATAAATAAATAAAATTAAATAATTTAAATATGGAACTCCAAAAATGAATCTCTCATCTCAGATTAATATTTAATATTTTCCTCTGTATAATTTACTCAGCAGAGCCACATAATATTGCAACACGTCCTTAAGTTGGTAAAGCTGAAGGTATGATGTTCTTGCTGGGTACAGCTCACCTGTTTTCCAGATCCGGCATGCTTAGGTTTCTAGCAGCAAAGCACATTTTGAGAGGGATGACCTTCCTGTCCTTGGTGCTGTTCTGGTGTTTTGGAGAACCAGAGTCCTCACTCCCACTAAAGCTTGGTGACTGGGGAGCTGCACCTTCCCATGGCAGATCCGATACTAACGATGGCTTCTTGATATATGGTGTTACTTCTCGGATGAACTTGACTATGAACAAAAATTGATGAAGAAGAGGTTAGTATTTTTGCTTCCTATGATGAATGACAACAAATATTCATACATGACTTTCTTTTTCCTTTTCTAAATTAGAACATTAGAGAAGACTTAAAAATTTTCAACAGTAATCAGTATTAATTTTATTATGTTATTAAACAAGTTATTCTTATAAGAATTAATTTTCTTATAAGTTATTAAACAAGATCTGCTGAAATTAAGCATAATACTAGAAAATACAATAATTCCAATGCCAGCATTTAGATATAGTTTATGTATGTTTATATATACACGTATGTTCTTTCTATACATAGTTATAATTTGTGTATTTCTGGGTGGAGAGAGTAAAAGCTAGCTGCCTCAAGTCACCAAGGAGATTTTTCACCCTAGAAAAATCAGCAGGGGTGCAGCCAGTATATCTCTTGAATAGCTGACTCAGGTATTTCAATACATACTTGAGCTTTGTGCTTTCAAGAGAAGATTAGATCACAAGAACTTTGGCAGAAATTCCTAAGGTTTCCAGTCACTGCCAATGGCAAAGACATGCTTTTTGGACATTTAAGGCAGTATACCAACTACTGGACTACGAACAGGGGAAATTAAAGACATTCTAAATGACTACTCTTGACTATTATAGTAGTTGGAAAAGAACCCTTAATTATCTACTCAGAAGTTCATTCAATCACACAGTAGCATCACTGAGCTGATCACACATCCTAAAACAAAAACAGACATACATGTACAATTTATGGATTGCCTTATTAAAAGAGCAACGAGTTTCACCTGAGTTGACAGCAATGTAGCCCATACCCCCATCTAATTAGCTATCCATAATGGCTGAAGAACTATGAATAGACATCTGTTTCTAATCTACCTGAGATTTGAGAAGGGTGGAAAGTTAACAGTCTTCTGTTTAGTCCTATATTAAGACCTCCTAGTTGTCACAGGGCCTTAACCTGGACACCTGGCTGGATAAGCAGAGCCTTTGCATGCCCACATGGCTTTTAGTTCAACTCAGAATCCATGATATATTTCAGAATTATTTTATTTTTTCTGATAGTGGAAGATAATCCTCAAAATATTTAATTAAACGCTGATGTTTATAAACTGTTTTGGGTGTTTAGATGCTGAAGCTGATTTTCTACCTTCTATTTACTTATCACTCTTACTGAACATTAAGGGGGTTTTCTCCCACCCCTTCTCCTTTTTAGAGTGACAAAAACATATATATGCACTATATACACACTGCAAAGACGTCTGGAAGGAGCTTCATCAGGTTACCAACTGTGCTCATACACAGGTGTAGGGCTGCATTTGATTTTTTCTTTACCTAGTTCTGTATAATTTGAAAATTTTATAAGTCCATAGCATTTATTTAAAAAAACTTATTTAAGAAAACTTATTCTGAAACCTTGCTCAAACTTTAAGTATGGAACCAACGTAAACTGAAATCTTTCTGAGCTTTCAAAAACTATAATGCACTGGATGGGATCGAAGATTCAACTGATTCTTACTTGAATTCCAAGCTCTAATGAATAAGGTTACTAGGAGATCCATTTTGGGGGCATTAGGCAGCATCTGATTTTAAGCTGAATGCTATTTATGTGGCTTTTTAAAACTTATCCCAAAGCTACTTCATAGTGCAGACATAGCATACGGCTGTAAACACACATTATTTGGATAAACTGATCGCCTTCCCTTGTATCAACCCCTCATGTAATCATTATTTTCCTTTTTATCTCTGTTGTCTTTTTCTTACCCTAGCTGGTGATCTTTACTATGAGTTTAAGTGAAACTAAGTTGGTCACACAATGTGAGGAAAATGGTGCCATTATTTCCCATTTTGCAAGCAAGTTTGTTTTTGGATTATCCTCAGGGTGGAAGATCTGGCTTTGCATTTTGCACAGGAATGAGTTATGCTGACATCGCTGTTAAAGTATTCTCTCAAGAGGTTTCTCCTTAACGTCTTCCCAAGTCCCTCCCCTAAATCAGGAACCTCATAGATGGCCACCAGAAACATTGGGGAGGAATTGCTTTACTTTCAGTAAAAAGCCTTTTACATTCTCAACTTGCAGGTGTCCTGGCCATTTGGGGTTTGAGTAGACTGCAGTCTAGGGTTTGATGATGTGAACCTTGAATGTGTTCATAGTGACTCTGATTTCACTTTCTCTTTTCATTCTAAAGTAACATAGTACATTAACTAATTTATTGAGCTCCTACTATGTGCCAGGAACTGTTTCAGGCACTTAGAATAATATACCAGTGAACAAAATATGTAAAAAACAATAATGTAATTAATAAGTTAATGATATTCTAGAGAAATGAAACTTACATTCACACAAAAGCCTATACATGAATGTTTTTAGCAGCTCTACTCATAAGTGCCAAAACTAGAAACAACCAAAATTTCCTTCAAGGGTAAATGGATAAATTGTAGTACACCTATAGAATAGAATACTATTCAGCAACACAAAGGAATGAACTATTGATACACTCAGCAACTTGGATGAATCTCAAAGCCATTATGCTGAGTGAGAGAAGGCAGTCTCAAAAGGTTACATACTGCATGATCCCATTATTGAAAAGACAAAACTATATGATGAAGAACAGATCAGTAGTTTCCAAAGGTTAGGGGTGAGGAAGGGTATGATTATAAAGGGATAGAATGACAGAGTTTTTTGAAGCTGTCCTATATCCTGATTGTGATGAGAGTTATTAAGAATTTATACATGTGGTAAAATTCACAGAACTATATATCTTAAGGAGAAAAAAGTCAATTTTACTGTATGATAATTACAAAATTTAAAAAAATAAGTATATAGTGTGTTAGAAGATGTTAAGTGTTATGGAAAAAGGAAACATAGTAAGGGAAGGAAGATCAGAATTGCTGTGAGGGGAGGTCAGTTTGCAATTTTAAATACGGTGGTTAGGGTAAGCCTAAATAAGAAGATGTTTGACCTAAGAGTTTAGGAGATGGGGGAGTTGGTCATACAAATACCTGGAAGAAGCATTCCAGCCAGAGAGATACGGTGTTAAAGTAGTAAGGAAAGCCAGAGTAACTAGAGCAGGGTAAGTGAGGGGGACAGAACAGAAAATGGGGTCACAGAGGTAATGGGGGTGGGAGGCAGACCAGGTAGGGCCTTTTAGGTTATTGAAAAAACTTTGGCTTGTATTTTGAAACAGGGAGCCATTGGGAGGTTTTCAGCAGCAGAGTGACTATGTTGGAAACAGAGTGAAGGAGGGTCAGGGCAAAGCAGGAAGACCAGTTGGCAGGTTATCAGGTGAGAGGTGATGGGAGCTGGACCAGGTGATAAAAGTGGAGGTAGCGAGAAGTGGTCATATGCTATGTCTCTGTTGACGGTAGGCCTGCAGATTGATAAAGGGAGTGAACAAAAGAGAAGAGTCAAGGATGATTTCAAGATTTTGCTCTGAACAACTGGAAAGATACTGACAGGTTTAGGAAGAAAGATCAGGAGCTTGAGACATACGTTAGATAATCAAGTCTAGTGGGCAGCAGGATACATGAGGCTGCAGTTCAGGAAATGGGTCTGGGCTAGAAACATAAATTTGGGAACTAATAGCATATGGTTGATATTTAAAGCCATGAAATTGGATAAGTCAGGGTCCAAGCATGAAATGATGGCATGGGATTTAACAAAGGGACAATTTATGAAGGAATGGGCAGAGAGCAGGGAAACCACATGGAAAAATAGAGTGTCCTAAGATTATTAACCAAGTGGCTGTTTCCACACCTAGGCCTAAGTGACTAGGAGGGAGAGTGGTTACCAGACCCAGAAGAAGAGTCTTGCAGAGACTGACTTGAGAGTCAGTTCAGGTAGACTGAGGTGATCCTGAAGATTGGGAATCAAGGGGATAAATGCTCTAACCTCACTCTCCCCCTCTCTTTCCTCCAATGTCCTATTGGGGCTCCACACTGGCCAAACCCAACAAAAACCAAAGGCCAAGGAAGCTTGTTGATGTAGTCCATGCTGGTCAGCCTCCAGGGGCAGAGAGCAGGTAGAGAAGTGGATCTAGAAGGGCAAATGGAAGACTTCCAGCACAATCAAGGAAGTGAGCGTAGATGAAGAAGACACTCCACTCCTAAAGGGCTGGGGAGAAGAGAAGGTAGGTAGGCAGGAGATCCATCAGATATAAGTACTCCATAGAAATACTGGCCTAAAGTAGTACCAAGTTTACCCAAACCGAAAAAGCCCTGCCTTGACCTGACAAATCCTGACTTGGCTCCTCCCTCCCTTCACCATTCCTTGAAGGAAAGAAAAAAGTTTCTTTTTTCTGCTTGCTGTTTCTATTTTCTCCTTTCTCTCCTTAATCTCTTCTGAATAAAATTGCATTCTAAAGAGTCATCAACGCTTTCTTACCTGATCCCAAGCCCTTTCTCAATTCTTATTCTTCACCATTCCAATATCTATGACAATGCACTCTATCAACTGTTTTTTATTCCTCCTTTCTGGCCATTTACTTTTTAGTGCCTTTTTTCTCCTCCTATACCTATAATGTAGGTGTGTTCCCCAAGGCTCTGATTTGAGCACTTTCTTCCCACTTTATTTGCATGTCCCTGGCAACTTTCAATGCCGGATCTCTAGATCTAGCACAGATCTCTAGAACAAATATCTGTTGTTGGCCCCAATTTCTTCCACCTAGGTGCTGTCCCATCCTTCAAATTCAACATATCCAAAAGTGTACTAATCTTCATTATCCTCAATCCCCTTCTCTTATACTCACTGTTTTAGTTATTAGGATTAGCATCAGCATCTTTCTAGCCACCCAGTATCTAAACCAGCATTAAAGGTTGCCTGGGTATTTATTTTCATGCTCAGTCAAGGTTTGGGAACCACTTCTCTAAATCTTTGCAGACTACTAACTGTCCCCAGTCCCCACATCCAATCAGATGCCAAACCATTGCATCCCACCTCTGAAACTGTTCTCTCATCTACCCACTCCCCTCAATCCCACTGCCAACATGCCTCTGGATACCCAGACCATTGTAATGGCCTCTTTTCTTTTTGTAATTGTGGTAAAATATACACAATTTATATAAAGCTTACCATTTTAATCATTTTTTACATGTACAGTTCAGTGGCATTAAGAACATTAACACTGTTGTGCAAGCATCACCACCAACTCTAGAACTTTTTCACTTCCCAAACTGAAACTCTGCACCTATTAAACAATTACTACCCATTCCCCGCTCCCCACTCAGCCCCTGGCAACCACCATTCTGCTTCCTGTCTCTATGGCTTTGACTACTCTAGGTACCTCACACAGGTGGACTCATACAATAGTTGTCCCCTTTTGTCTGTACTGGACTCTTAGCTGATCAGACTCTCCCCTTCTCTCAATCCTTTACACAAGGTTGCCAGATTGATTGTCTTAGACCCCAACTCAGAAAAGGCCACTCCCTATTTCAAAGAGCCTCAGTGGTTTCCTACTGCCTAAGGAATGCAGTCCAAAGTCTTGTGTGTAAATTCATCTTTCCAACCAATTCCTCCTTTTGTCCCCCCATATATCTTCCTTACTATTTAACTTGCTTGCACAGCAAAAACCCCAAAGGATTTCAAGCATAAGCACAGGCCACCACATCCCAGTGAACTACTTGCAGAAAGGTATATTCTGACCTTTCCTAGCTGTGTTTTTACTTAAATTCATTCCCTCATTTCTTCATTTCCATGTGTCCAAATCTTACCCACTTGCCAAAGCACAACTCAAATTCCACTTTCATTAATCCCAATGCAGAAGTAATGGAATTTACTAAGATCTAGCACAAGTAAACCAATAATTCTATTAAATAGATATCCAATGGGACTGCATCCACACAACTCCAAGGACAGTTGTAGAAATGGTAGCTAGTGGGTTCCAACTCACCACAATTCCAGGATATTTGAAGAAACTTAGTATAGCAGCTGATGTGCCCCCTGATATTGGTCAGAGAAATTTCCTCATTATAGGCCTGAAAGCAGAGAAGAAAATTCCTGGTACTATTTCATATGTTGTTAGCCCTGGGGAAACAGCAGTTTGAAGCTGTCAGATTGGTGCCAGGGTTTCCTGTTTTATTTTCTTTCTTTCTTTCTCCCCACTCCTTTTTCCTTCCTTCCTTTCCCCTTTCCTCTTAGTTTTTTTCCTTGGTCCCACTTCTAGGACTCTCACAGATATCCTGAGGGGCATTTATAGTGATTAAAGTCTCTAACAAACTCTACCTTTCTCTGTCTATGTAGAGAAGAGGCTATAGAGAAAAGCCCATTGATCTGAAAGACAGTCACCCAGTGACCTGAAAGAGTCACATAGGCTAATTCTTAGGAAAGATGTCCCTCGATGCTGTTTCTATGATATGGGTAGGTATATACTACATGGGTTTTGAGATAACGCTTAAGATTTATTGCTTAGGATGGTTCTAGACCCAGGAAGTGAAAAGAAGGGAAGACACCCATTCTGCTTCTTAAAGTTGAAACTGGCTAAGACATTCCAAACCACTCATCAGAACGAAGTTGTACAACACACAATATCCTCTGCATCTCAATACTCTGGTATTGTTCCTTTCCCTTATCAGCTGTTTGAGAACAGCCGTTAAAGCTAATATTTATCAGTTGGCCTCATCCTTTCCTCTCAGGTAATTAAACTGGAAATAGTGAAAAGAAAAAGAAGATAAATACAAATATTCCTAATTCTGCCATATTTCCTTCCAGACTTTTTAGTCCTGTACTTAACACACAAACAAACATTTCCCCATGACTCTTCACAAGCATCACTTAAAACTAACTATACAGCATCCCATTGTGTGTTTACCATAATTTACCTCGTCATCCCCTAATCATTGGGCACTTAGTTTAAACAATGCTATAATAAACATCTTTTTCAGAGAAATTACTGGGTCAAAGTAATATTTAAGGCTCCTGATAAATATTGCCAAAGTGCTTCTCCCCCCAAATTCTATCATTTTATACTCCCGCCAGCAGTGTATGAGCATGTCCCGGTCAGTACACTTGCCAACATGAAGAAATCTCATTTAAAACAATCTTTGCTATTTTAATAGGTGAAAAATGGTATATATGCCCACCCAATCTCCTGTCTCAACAAATGCAGGATGTTATTATTTTCTTCTCTTTCAAAGCAGGAAATCCATGTCTCTTTTTTTTTTTTTTGGTCTGAAGAACTGGGAAGAGTGATTTGTAGTATCTTAACAGTGAGGAGTCACAGGACAGTTACCAGAACCTTATATCTAACACAAATGTGAATTATAGTTCTTGATGTACTAGCATTTCCGATCATACTTAATTTCCCATTATTGCCCTATCATTTAACTCCGTGAAGTTAGCTCCTTTCTTCTTGTTAGGCTTGGGGATGGGGGTAGTCCTCAACCAGGAAACCAAGCCTGTCCTCAGAAGCAGCATGTGTGCTTGTAAGATATGATTTCAACATTTTCTGGTCTAAAAAAATAACTGTGGTTTATATTGGTCCTGGGATTTTCAATTCCGTTCATTACCCATCTTTCCTTTTCCATTTTAATCCAAGCCCTGTCCCAGTCAATAAAAGCAGGAGAAACGTTCTTTGAAGATTTCAAATTACTACCGGGATGACAAGGAGAACTCAAGTATTCTTTTAAGCCTCTTAGTTATAGTGAAATAAGTCCAAATAAACCAGAAATAAGGTAGCTCTGAAATTTGTTCCTAGCAATTAAAATTTCATGATTTTTAAATTATGGCCTTTTATAATGAATTTAGGCAAACTGGCCCCCAAAATATATTTTTTAAGGCCTCAATCAAATTCTAACATGGATATCTATTACTTTTATACAAAAGCATTAGCTTTCTTGCTTTTATATATACAAACACAGAACAAACTAGATTGGAATAATTTGGGGTTTTGGACTGTTTACTGTATAATTTCTCCTGGTAGACTTCTTTAACTACTAATCTTATATGGTAAACTAGTTGTGGATCATTTATAAAGTAAATATTTCTTAAATGAATTTAAAAAGTGTTTTTCTTTGGAATGTTTCCTCAAACTGCAATAGAATATGTGAACTTTTCAACTTTTTATGAAAAACGTTTTAAACATCTTGGGTTTACATTTTTAAATGTTTTTGTTAAGGAAGACAGCTACCAGCAAATTTCCCTGTGGAAACCACCATACAGTAAGTATGTTTGTTTAAAATCCTTTATATAATTAATTCAAAATCTGGGAGACACTTGCATCTAAACAATCACTTCAAATTACATACTTTTCTTTTGCTTTTGGTATTGAGATTTATATTTATTTTCTATGCCCCAACTGTTTTAAAAGTCAGTTTTATTTTTTGTACTTCTCTCTCCCCTAAAAAGAAGCATTGCTTTATGTGAAACAATGTTCCAATTTGTTTCATGTCCTTCTGCTTATTTCAAAACACAAACTAAACGAGGAGACTGTTGACAACAACAGTAGAAAAGTTGTGACCCTGTATAGGATTAGAAAAAAGAGAGACTTTATTTAATTTCACTTTCACTAAAGCAGAGGCAATGAAAAAGGCATAAAAAACAGGTTGGTCAGGAACAATTTATAACGCTTCTTAGACGTCTACTGAAATATTAAAGTAGAGGCTAATTTTTTGGAAAAAAAAAAGAACCCTACCAGATTTCTAAAAACATCATAAAATGACTCATACACTATAAAACTAAGGGTATCAGTGTTATTGCTAAGTGATAAAAACAAGCTCTAAATTTTATGTACAAACAAATTATATATAGATCAGAATGTTCATGAAGTGCTCAAGAAAATATGCCAATTTGCCAATAGTGGTTATATTTGCAAGCGCAATTACAGGAAATTCTATTTTAGAAGTTAAACATTTCTATAATTTTTGACTTTTCTATAATAAACATGTGTTCTATAACAAATTACAATAAAGTTGACTTTTAAATTCATGCTATCAAATAATGAAAAAATAGATCAGAAAAGTAATTTCAGAAATAGATTCAACAGCAGAAACAATACACTAATGTGGGGAGAGTCATTCAATAAATATTGAAGCAATAATGGGGTATTAGTATGGAATTGCCTATATCTTACACCCTACAATGAATCTGCATTAACCTACAGTTGATGCTGTCTGCATACTTTTTGTGAAATCATTAAAGTATAAATGCCTAGCAACAAACTTTAAAGGCAAATGAACCTCAGTTCAAGTCTTGATATTACCATTTACCTGTTGGTAGGTTGGAAGGCTACCTCTGAGCCTCGGTTTCCTAATTTGTAAAATGTAACATACCACCCTCAAACTATCCTAACACCCTCACCGATGTGATTAAATGAGATACTGTGTGAAAGGTACACAGGCCTGTGCTTGAGTGTCATAGGCACTGAATATTAGTGTGTATGTGTGTAATTAATATAACATACTTTGAAAGGAACATAGTGGACAGAGTCTAAGATTTGAAATTGAACAGACTGAGATTTGAATTCCAGTTCTGCCAATTATAAACTTTGTGATTTTGGACAAACAATTTCGCTTTTAAATCTCAATCTATAATCTACAAAATACTTTTTTTTCCCTTCTTCAGAGATAGGGTCTCGCTCTGTCACCCTATGCAGTGCCCCTGATCATACCTCACTGTAACCTCGACCTTCTGGGCTCAAGCAGTCCTCCCACCTCAGCCTCCCAAGTAGCTGGGACTACAGGTGCACAACACCATGCCCAGCTAATTTTTAAATTTTTTGTAGAGACGGGGGTCTCGCTGTGTTCCCTAGGCTGGTCTCAAACTCCTGGCCTCAAGCAATTCTCCTGCCATGGCCTCCCAAAGTCCTGGGATTATAGGCTTGAGCCACCATGTCCAGCCTAAAATTCTAATACTAACCCTAATTCCAACTTCACTGAGTAACTGAGGGGATTAAAGAAGCTTAACTAACAAAATAATAGTAAACTGTTTAACAGTGCTTGGAAGATAGTAGACACTGAACATAAATGACCTACAGAGTGGGATTATTATGCACCATTGAAGAGTATCTGGAGATAGTAATTAAGATATCTCCATAATGACAGCAAACTAATTGTTTTCTTTCCTTTCACAAATGACCAATTTTGGCAGCTCTCAGTCTTCCTCATTTATATTCCCCTAACACTCTACATATCACTGTCATGGCTCTTGTCATATGTCACAGTCTCTGTTTTGACCATCTTTTCCACTTTACCAATGGTATATTGAAAGGATTAAAACTCAAGACACTGTAAAATGTCAACAGTAATTACAACACAACACTTCTACAGTGCTTATCTTCATGGTTCTTCCACTTTTTTCTTAGTTACCCTTCAGAGAACTCTGTAGCGGTTTGTGTAGGGCTATTTTAAGGCCCTGAATACATTCTTTTGCGCATTCATGAGACAAAATTCATGTCTTTTTCTAGTCTACACATAATCTATGACTCTGGCTTGACATTATGCTTGCTTCTAACCTCTTAGAGCAAGGTGTACCCCACTCCACATGACATCACTATAACAATATGCACACTTAATTGTAGCACAAATAAATTTTATACATTTGTCAAAATTTGGCAGTGTATTGATAAAGGGTTCATAGCAAGGATCACTAACGCACAGAAGATGCACAGTAAATATTGATTAGATGAATTATGAAAGATTCTGTTACAAATACAGATATATTTTCGCAGTCCTAATTTCCCTGCTGTAGATTAAGGATTTTTGCAAATATTTGGGTAAAGGGCCCTTGCTCAATACCATTATGTGCTTATGAATATGTGGGACATGGTCACTCTCTCTGAATACTGAAGGTTGTTTAACTCTGTATGTATGATCTTCTTTGTTGAGGTTAATTCAACTAAATTTGCTATTAAAACAAATCTGCTATTCTGAAATTTAAAAAATAAATTTAAAAAAAAAATAAAAAAAAAAGAAAATAGAAGTTGAAAATACTTGGTTTTTTAGGGAGAAAGGAGTAATATAAATTTAAGGTGTTGGGACAATTAGCATTTGCAGTAATAAAAGCCAAGTAGAACACTAAGGAAATGAATATTATGTTTATTATTTAGCATTTACATAGCATTGTGTATTTATAAAATGCCTGATAATTGTTTTTGGTTGTTTCTTTTGGTATAACCTGGATAAAGAACATTTGCTATTCTTGTGGGTAGTGTGGGGGGGGCTTAGTGGAAGCTATTAAGTAGTGTTAAGTTACAACACCAGTCATCGTCCCATCCTCTTCTCTGAACTCAGATTTAAGTAGAGAAAGAAAATATCTAGAAATCCTGCTACAATATAACTCATTTCATCCCCTTCCTTTGTTTAAACCCCTCCAGTGACTCCCCCATTTCTGTCAAAGTAAAAGCCAAAATCCTGCAAATGCAACTTGATATCCAAGATTGGATTCCATAACAGGAAAAGGATATTAGTTGAAAAGCTGCGGAAATTTGAATAAAATCTGTAGTTTAGTTAACAGTAATATACCAGCATTAACTTCCTAAAGTTTGAAAAATGCACGTGGTTGGGTAAGATGTCAGCGTAAGAGGAAGCTGGGTGAAGGATGAGAACTCTCCATACTATCTTTGCAACTTTTCCATAGATCTAAAATTATTCCAAAAAAGTTCCTACAGCAGCCTACAAAGACCTGCGTGGCCTGTATCCTGCCCCCTCACTGTGTCTCTGACGTCACCTCCTATTCTCTTCCCCCTGAACACTCTGCACCAGCTCTCACACATCATTCGTTTCCCACCCCAGGACCTTTGCGCCGGCTGTAAAAAAAAAAAAAAAAAAAAAAACAAAAAAAAACAAATCTGCCATTAGAGCAAAATTCTCCTTAATAAACTATTATCATCTCACTGAATGGATGCGGGGAGCACAGTTTGGGAGATGTCCACGATTGTAGCTCTGACACAGGCAGTGCATGGGCAATATATATATAGCCAAAGTGTTGTACCCCCATAAAATTCTGAAATAAAAAATAAATAAATAAATAAATAAACTATTATCAGCTTAAACACATGGCTTATGGATGAGCAGTTTTCTCTTGCAGTGATATAAAAATGTAATCTTATTGTAAGGAGTCAATAATGGATTAAAACATTCTACTATCAGTAAAGAAAGTCCTTGCCTCACAAACCCAATGCACAGGCTTTTACCTATTCCAGAATAAATGACAGGAAACAAAGTTTTCACTCTGAAAAACCATAACATTCCCCCTTTTCAACAACTCTCTTTTTGTACAAAGTATGTGGGGTATTTAAAATGTCTGATATACAGATTTTGTCCTCAAGTTGTTTAGTTGAGGAAGAAAAGGAAGACATGTACACCCCTGCCCAAATAGGTCAATAAAGTAGAAATTATAATAAGGAAAACATGATAAATGCTATGGCGGTATAAATAAACTATTACACATAATTAATGTAACAGCAGCAAATAAAATGAAATAACTAGAAAATACTTATAAAATACTTTCTAATAATGTTTTTCCACTAGACAACAAAAAAAATTCCAGCAGTTTAAGTGCAAGGAAATCCTTATCCGTATTTTTGTTGCTAAGTGGATGTACCCTGGACTAGCTGGATAAACCGGATGGTTTGTTTTAGATCAGCACCCTGAGTGATAAACTATAGACGGAAACACAATATTAACCCAGCACAATAGCTGTGTTCAAGGGGTCAGCAACCACTCCATCCTGAACACCCAGTCAGAGTCACTACTGGGGAACAAGAATGCCATCCAAGTTTCCTTATCTTTAAACACTTTGTATTTTTTTTTAATTGTAGAAAAGAACTGCTATTAGTAGCTGCCAGGCTTTTGTTGTCATTAGGGATTTTCTGACCAAATTGACAGAATTAACTGAGTTCAGGAAGAGGAGAAAAGACAAAGATGTGTTCATGTACTTTCCCTCTTCCTTCTTACATAACGCATAACAAATGAATTTAGCTGTAGTAAATTGAGAACTGTCAGAGTTAATAGAGATCAACTATTGGATGTTAAACTACAGTGTAATACATTGCTCAACCCACATCACATAACTGTATTCACTGATAATGTATTAATTTTCTTAATTAAAAAGTAATGAAAACAAAAGCTGGAACAATTTGAGCATCAAAATAAATAATAGTAGCATGGGATTATAACCCACAGAATAAAATAAATATCCCTGAATCCATACTGATATAAATAAATAATTGAATAAATAAATAAATGGGGGGAAGTCAGCTCTTTCTTACAGAAGACTTCTAATTAATAAGTACAGAAAGAATGAGATAAATAGAAAATAATCATTAAAACACCATATTAATAATTGTTATAGGCAAGATCCACTGATGAATGCTAAAATTAGTGGGCAGGATATTTGCACAGTTTTAACATATTTCCCCCAATATATTTATTAATTACAAAGGAGAAAATAATTTTGGTAATGGTTATGCAAGATGTTAACATTAGGGGAAACTGTAAACTGCATTATTTCTGTAACTTTTAAGTCTAAAATTATTTCACAACAATTTTTTCTTAAAAAGTAAATAGAAAAAAACCACAATCTAGAAAAGAGAGAAAATAGTCACCTTTAATACCAATAAATCATGTGTGTGTCTTTCCAGTCTTTTTGTCTATGTATATTAACATCTATAATCATACTGAATATAGAATTTTATATCTTGCTTTTTAAAAAATCTTATAAAATCTGATAGCTTTTTAATTTATTGTTCTTTGTAAAAGCTGTATGTATTATTAAAAAGGGAAACATTACATAATTTACAGCTGATTTTTTTATATTTTATATCACGAAAAAGCAGAAAGAATAAAAAATAACCATTGCAAAGAACCTGTTACAGCAAACTGGTTTTAAGCACAGTTATTTATGGTATCCACCTTCTAACAATAATATATTATATAGTTTCTGGCTGGGCACTGTGGCTCATGCCTGTAATCCCAGCACCTTGGGAGGCTGGGCAGGCACGGTGGGAGGCTGAGGTAGGCAAATCACGTGAGGCCAGGAGTTCAAGACCAGCATGGGCAACACAGCAAGACCCCATCTCTACAAAAAATTTAAAAATTAGCCAGGGCGGCCTGAAGTCCTACCTACTCAGGAGGCTAAGGCAGGAGTATTGTCTGAACCCAGGAATTCGAGGTTATAATGAGCTAAGATTGTGCAACTGCATTCTAGCCGGGCAACAGAGTGAGACCCTGTCTCAAAAAAAAAAAAAAAAAATTTATCAAGCATTCGTATCATAGAAGCAATGTGTTAGGTGCTAGAAAAATAAAGATAAATCATGTAATATCCCTGACTTTCAGGAGCTCAGGTTTAGAGGGAAGTGAGACACAGAATGTGTAAGTGTAAACTATAAGTATGCATTAATATAAAGTTTACTTTTATTTTTGAATATTTTAAACTTTTATGTTAATTTTTAAAAACATGACATGCCCACAAAAATTGTTATTGTATAGTATTTGTAAATGTTCTTCAAATCTGACTTTCTTACCAGAATCAATACTGTGTGAGTCCAAATATATGACAGACTGGACAAGGAAAAACTATAAAGACAGAGAACAGTAGTGGCTGCTAGAGATGGGAGGTGGAAGAAAGGGACTGACTACAAGGGGGCATGGGAAAACGTTTGGGGGTGATGGAAATATTATGTATCTTAATTGTGGTGACAGTTAAAGACTATATATACCCATCAAAACCCACACAGCTATACACCTAAAAAGAGTAGATGTTACTGTATGTAAATTATACCTCAATAAATCTGACATAAAAATATCTGACTTTCTTGCAGTGGAAGAAACATCTTCTAAATATTTATATAAAACCATCAAGAAGCTTAAATAAATTATGGGTACCTTTGGCTTAGAAATACAAAACCTAGTTTCTGTGACTATTGGAATACAAACAATTAAATAACTGAAAAAATTTACAACCAAATGAGAGGGCCCTTTCAAATATAACTGGAATCATATTATTCACTGTCTCAGAGATCTGAGTTCATTTCTTTTACCTCCTTCTTTATTACTGACTCACTACATGACCTTAAGCAAATTACTTAATCTCTAAGCTTGTATTATAATCATCTGTGTAGTAATGACTGTTATATTGCCATTACATGCTCTTAAGATTCTTAGTTAAATATAAATCATCACATACTGCAATACTATCTGTTCTGCCTTTGGAGGGACTGCCTCATAATTCCAGAGGTATATCAGAATACTCTTTGAGGTGACATCTCCAGTGACGCAGCCATTAAACTAACATCTTTCTTTTCCCCAGCTCCTCCATCATGGCCCTTGATGATCCCAATTTAATTTTCCTTAGGTCATTTAACCTTTCCTAATATCAACCAACTGTAGTTCCATGATTCATAATACAGTAATCAGGGCTAAATAATGAAAAGTTCCTGATTTAGATCTGATGTCTTACAGGTACTGCAAAGTCAACAAGTCTGTAGTAGACACTTGGATGGCTAACCCAACACCCATTCCCAATCCTCCTCTCTCCTGCCCGTCTTCACTATAAAGCCAAATGTTTACTTCTCCAATCTCCCTTGCAGTTACCAGTAGCCATCGGACTCAGTTCTGGCCAATAAGATGTAAGCTGAAATCTGCTGGAGGCACTGGGGAAAGCCTTTCTTGAGAAAGAGAACAGACCCAAACAGCATTTTTCCCTTTCCCCTTCTTCCCGCCTTAAATTTATGTCTCAAGGCAGCTTTAGATATGATGTCTGGAGTTGCAACCATGAGATAAATGAACTTATTATGAATAATATTAATAGAAAAATATGACATCATAGAGTGCTACATCAGTCCTAAAAGAGCCCACCTTCAGACCTCTTATGATTTGAGATTTTTAAAAAACCTGTTGCTTAAGCCATTCTTGGTTGGGTTTTCTCTTGCTTGTGGCCTAACTTATACAATATCCAAAACCCAAGTCATCTCCCCCATGCCATACTCTCTCCTATTTCTAAATTATTCAACGTGGTTAATGGCATCGCCAGTTGTCCAAGTTAGAAACCTAATGTCACCTTTAGCTCTTTTCTCTACATCAACTTTACAAACATAAACATAGGTAATAGATGAGCAAGTGCCACTAAGTCTTCCTTTAAAATGTCTCTCCTTATTTTCCATTTCCAATGCCACTCATTACTTCTCAATGGGACTAACTAAAAACCTCCTTCAAATTGCTAGACTATCCTTCCTAATCTGTCTTCTACACTGCCATCAGTTAAACTTCTAAAACACAGCTCTAATTAAATACATTCCTGCTTTAAAATCTTCAGCTTTGCCTAGGGGAAAAAAAAAGTTCAAATTCCTCAACGTAACATAAAACTCTTGGTAACGTTTTCAGCCTCATTTCTTGCCACTCCCTCCATGCTCACCATGCTTCAGCAACCTGGATCTCTGCCACTGCAGTTTTATTCATGTTACTAGGCCTTAATTCACTATGTTCCCTGTACCTGGGATACCCTTCCCACTTCCCAGACTCTTCCTCCATGTTCCAGAGGACTAAATACTTGTAGGATACAGGCAATACCACATTTTGGTTACAAGTGACACTCTATTATTAGACAGGGCTGGGTTCAAATTGTAGCTCTTCTATTTACATAATAGCTCAGAGACATTAACTAAGTTGCCCAATTTTCAAAACCTCAATTTCTCCATTTGTAGAAGAGGAATTAAATAATAGTAGACTGGTTGGACAATTAAGTTAAATTTTTCATGTGAAGCATTTGGATGCTTGGGGTACATGACACTATAACTGTTTTAGCCATCTCTGTTTTCCCAATGCTAAGTCTAGTGCCTGGCATATATAATCAATGTTCAAAAAATATAGACTGAATGAAGAATTTTTCAATACAATTACTAAATATAATTAGTGGGTTCTTATGAATATTATTTAAGGCTGGTTTTAAAAAGCTGCCTTTAGTGACTATAATATATTTTAGTGACTATGACTTAAAAAGCAATTATTTTTTTCTGATATTACTTATGAGATAAATATACAATAATTCTGACTAGAGTCTATATATAATTACATGCTCCTAACCAATTGTTCCTGTACTCTATCTCAAATATACATTTCAGGAATTTTTAGTCAATGTTTAAGAGAATTCGTTCGTTCGTTTGTTTTTAAAATCAAGAGCTGTTTTCCTATTCATAGTCACTCTCATAATACAACTTTATTTTGAAAACTGAGATATACACGCATGCTACAGGTGATAAATGGGGCCAAAAAGGGTACAGATGAATCAATACAAACCAGTTACAAGTATCAGGATGTCAATTTTAAGTATAGTACATGTTTTATTACATGGTAAGTGGTACATTATTGTCATCATGGTATTTTTATTAATTGTAAAAAAATTCATGCTGGACCTAGGAAATAAATACATACATATATAACTTTTAAAATTTGATACTTGGAAGTGTCTCCTCAAAAAACCCTTAGGAGAAATGATAAGTGAAAAAATACAACTCAAATTATTTGCTAAAATGCACATTTACAAATAAGTATTAAAAATCTGTTAGCCTGATAGTTCCTGTTTCATATTACTTTAAAAAGGAAATTAGCGGGCCGGGCGCAGTGGCTCAGGCCTTTGGGAGGCTGAGGCGGGAGGATCGCTTGAGGCCAGGAGTTTAAAACCAGCCTGGGCAATAGAGAGACCCTATCTTTACAAAAAATAATTAGCTGGGCATGGTGGCATATACTACCTGTAGTCCCAGCTACTAAGGAGGCTGAGGCAGGAAGATCACTTGAGCCCAGGAGTTGGAGGCTGCAGTGAGCTACGATGATGCCACTGCACTCCAGCCCAGGTGACAGAGTAAAACCTTGTCTCAAAAAAAAAAAAAAGGAAATTAACCAATCTTTCACCTTTGACTCCATCTATTATATATACCTATTATAACCTATTATATACTACTATTTATTTAACCTACCTAAATACTTGTTAGATCTACATATTCATTACCAGTGTGCTAAAAAGTTGTTTATTAAAGAATTACAATAGAGTTGTAGGTTAAGAAATGCTAATGCCTTTTTCTAGAATTTCTAAACTCACAATTTTTCTTGCTTCTTACTAGGCATAAGATAAATTTTAATTCACAGTACCATGTACAATTAGGCACTTAAAATATATTTTCTAAAAGATGATTACAAATTCTTTTCCTTCATTTTTAATGAGCCAGAGTACATTTAAGGTGTCAGAATAATGAACCATAAAGGCTTTGACGAAACTAAAGAATACTGTCATTCTAGCAGCATCTACATTTAATTCCAAAATTCCATGACAAATATTCTTGTCAAATAATATTAAGGTAATACCACAGAGCAGCTTTGGACATGTGGAAGTTTGCCCTTGCCATCGACAGCCAATCTGTGTTAATATTAGCTTCCTGTAATCAGTAAGAGTGCTTATCCTGAGATGATATTTGTCTTTATGCATTCTAAATCCTCCTCCCTCTCCTAGCGATTATTCTAGGAAAGGAGAAAGACTCACCAGTTTAATATTAATACATACGAATTACAGAGCTATACTCAATATAGCCTAAATAAAATACCATAATTAGAGACAATAAAATAGCTATTAATTTCAAGTGTATGTGTTCACCTCTCTCTCCACACACACACACACACACACACACACACACACACAGTGTCCTGTGCACAAAGACTGATCTAAGAATAGATAACTTACAGAATTTTAGAGCTAGAGGAGACCTTAGTGACAATTCACTGCACCATGTTCATTTTTAAAGATGCGCATACTAAAACCTAAGAAAACAGGCCCAAAGAAATTAGAAAACTTCTTCCAAGTCAAAGTTAGTCTATGGCAAAGCCAGGGATAAAAACCCTTGTTAACTGCTCCTGAATATATACTCAAACTTCAGTTTGGTGGGGGGTTTTTTTGTTTTTTTTTTAAATAAACAAGACAGAGTCTCGCTCTGTAGCCCTGGGCAGAGTGCAGTAGCACCATCGTAGCTCAATGCAACCTCAAACTGCTGGGCTCAAGTGGTCCTCTTGCCCCAGTCTCCCAAATAGCTGGGTCTCGCTCTTGCTCAGGCTGGTCTCAAATTCCTGAGCTCAAACAGTGCTCCTGCCTTGGCCTCCCAGAGTGCTAGGATTACAGGCGTGAGCCACCACACCCGGCCCAGTTTGGTTTTTTAAGACAGCATAAAATCATAAAACACTATTTGTATAGATTACTCAGCAGCCAGTACAAATGAGTCAGAACTCAAACTTGCTCACTGGGACATCTTTAAAATAGTCCCAGTGCTCTAATTTACAATGATGTTTTTATTTTCTGTTGGTGGAAATCCTGAAAGTAGATGAAAGCTAAACAAATATTATCCCAGCAATAATGCAAAGAAGACAATGTCTGGAATGAGCAGGAGAACATAGACCAATGAACCACAATGGGTTCTTTACTAGGAAATGTCTCCCTTTTCTATGTGGGTGCTATGGTCTGTGTCCCCCCCAAATTCATATGTTGAAACTTAATCACTAATATGATAGTATTAAGATGTGAGGTCTTCAGAAGGTGATTAGTGACCTTATAAAAGAAGTTGAAGTAAGCAGCCTAGTCCTTTTTTGCCCCGTCTAGCTCTTCTGCCATGTGAGGACACAGTGAGAAAACACCATCTATGGAACAAGCCCTCATCAGACACTGAATCTGCTGGCACCATGATCTTGGACTTCCCAGCCTCCAGGATTGTGAGAAATAGCCTTCCATTATTTATGAATTACCCAGTCTGTGGTGTTTTGTTATAGCAGCCTGAACTAAGTGTGTTAAAAATGATGACAGAAATCTCTGAAAACACATGGGTTGGGCTCCCCAAGATTATGCAAAATTATATGCCCCTTAAATGTAGAGCCGAAATGGATAGGTTTAGGTAACAAAAATAAACAACAGAAACAAAGAAAGTTTAAGTAAAAAACAATAGTACCACCATGAAATATAAGGAAAAATATTGGGCAACTGATAGCAAAAAATAAATTAATTAATTAAATTAAATAAAAACCTAGCCAGGTGTGGTGGCTTGTACCTGTAGTCCTAGCTACTCAGTAGGCTGAGGCAGGAGGATCACTTGAGCCCAGGTTAAGTCCAGCCTGGGAAACATAGCAAGACCCTGTCTCTAAAAAAATAAAATAAAATAAAATAATTTTTTCAAAAACCTAGTTAGTCACTATTATAGTGTGGAAACCTATTTTGTCAAATAATTAGTTTTACCTCTTCAGGAATAAGCTACTTTATTGTACTAATACACTAGTTCACTTCTTAAGAATTTTTGTTAAATGTAGGTTATTCAATTTTGGAATTTAGATAAGTCATTTATTTAACTCAAAAAGAGAAAAAAATTTATTTATAGGAAGAATTGAAGATATTCTATTTTGTAGGAAAAAGATTAATTTTGTACTATATCTCTTCTTCTAAAATAGAGATAAGTTTAAGCAGCATGAAGAACTGAAGGAGCAAATTTTCTAAGTCACTCAGCAAAAATGTATTCTTGAGCAAAACATGTCCATTAAAGTAGAATAAAAACTAATAAATACAGCCACTAAAATATGAGTTGCTGTGATAACTACTAAAACTGTTGAAAGTATTTCTACCAATGGCCAAAGATTTCAAACTGGAATATATGCTGTATGAGGACAGGAGTTTGTGTTTTATTCACTGCCATATTACCAGCACCTACAATAGTGACTAACACATAAGGGATGCTCATTAAATGTTTGTTGGATTGAATATTGGTTGAATTACTATAAAGCACAATATTTCAAGATAATAAATTTAATCTGATGTCAAAGTTCTAAAGCATGGAGAGAAGTGGTTATAACGCATCTGGACAGGATTAAACACTCCAAGCTTATAGTGAAAATCACGTATATACACAAATAATAATGAAATTGGCAGAAGGAATAATACAGCAATGAGGGTTTGGGCCAATTTCAATAATATCTTCCCAAACAGCCTGGGAAAGAGAACCTAAAATTTGATTAAAAACATTCAAAAACTCACCTAGCTTCTCTATCACCTCCTTGTTCATACAATTAACAAATATTTGAGCAAGGTATTATGCTCGGTACAGAAGGAAATATATATATATTTGTAGTTTTTATGCTCCAGATATTTATTACCTAGTAGAATGGGCAAGGTTTTGTCAAAAATTATTTTTTATTCTTCACATTTTAAAGGTCTTTCTTAATTCTGCCTCTGGCAAATATACAATCTATCTCTGTACCTCTTCTACAGTACAATGGATAAACTGTGACACACTCATAATATGTAATACAACAATGAGAATGAATAAACTACAGGTATATAGAGCAATATGGTTTAAGCTCATGAAAGTATGCTGAACAAAAGAAGCCAAACACAAAAGAGCACATACTATATTTTTCCATTTTTATATTAAGTTCAAAAATAGGCAAAACTAATCTATGGTATTAGAGGTAGGATAGTAGTTACCCTTGGATAGGAAGTAAAGTGCCTGAAAAGGTACATGAGGAGGATTTCAGGTTTTGGTAATGTTTCTTGATCAGGGCACCAATTACAAAAGTTTGCTTAGTTTGTGAAAATTCATCTAGCTGTACATTTATGATTTGTGCACTTTTCTGTATGCATAATTTTAAAATGTTTAAAATAGATATTTAAACTGAATCTCAACAATAGGTCATCTTCTTATTTACTTTATAACTGGTCAACATATAACCTTACATAAAATCAAATTTTTTTTTATTCCTCCCCCCTAAAATCAAATTTTGATTTAAAAACATCTATGCTTTAAAGTCTCTAAGAATTCCTTTCACATTCTGAAAGAATAAAAACACAGCAAGGTCCTTACTAATAAATGCTTACAGAAGATATTTTCCTATATGGAAATTGAAGATTAATTACCTACATCTTGCCCAAATATTTTATTAGAGAGACAAGTAATGATTGCTAAACAAAAAGGTAAAAGGTGGGAACAAAGAGTTGCTACATTCCCATCACTTCCTAACAAACACAGTTGTATGTAGTTGAGGTCCCCAACCCCCAGGCCGAGGACCGGTAGGGGTCAGTGGCCTGTTAGGAACCATGCCGCACAGCAGAAGGTGAATGGGGAATGAGCGAGCAAAGATTCATCTGTATTTACAGTCATTGTCTCTCATCACCCCCAGATGAGAATCGTCTAGTTGCAGGAAAACAAGCTCAGGGCTCCCACTAATTCTGCATTATGGTGAGTTGTACAATTATTTCATTATATATTACAATGTAAAAATAATAGAAATAAAGTGCACAATAATGTACAAATGTGGTTTTTTTTTTGTTTTTTGTTTTTTAGAGACTGAGTCTTACTCTGTCTCCTGGACTAGAGTGCTGCGGTGTCATCACAGCTCACAGCAACCCCAAACTCCTGGGCTCAAGCGATCCTCCTGCCTCAGCTTCCCAAGTAGCTGGGACTACAGGCGTGAGCCACCCTGCACCCGGCCCAATAATGTGCAAATGTAATGCACTCGAATCATCACCAAACCATCTTCCATTCCTCACCCCCAGTCTGTGGAAAAATTGTCTTCCATAAAACTGGTCCCTGGTGCCAAAAAGGTTGGGGACCGCTGGTATATGGAAAAGAATGGAAAAGATTTCATGGACACACAGTGGGTAACTTTTAATAATACATTGGTTACATTTAAGTATTTTTGGGAAGCATTATTAGAAACTTCAGTTTTATTTGGGGAAAAGGTATCTATCCTACCTTTTCCTCTTCCAAATCGATCTAAAGTTACCAGAATCTTAAAATTCTTTGTTTGGGATCACCAAGGGGCCATATGTGTGAAAAAAGAAAGGAGTAGGTTGGAAATGCCTAATGCAGGGAAGAGGAAATGGGAAAGAAAATATTATCCAAATAAAAGAACAAGTCATTATGTCATACTCAACAAACAAGATGCCAGAACACACCCATGGATCAGTGAACAAAAGAGGAAAGAAGGTAAAACTGGCGATCTTTACTCCTGACTTACAAGGGGCCACAAGAGGTATCTGCTGCATACGAATTCCGTTAGCAACCTCTTTCCCAGGATGGAATTGAGGACAATTGTAGAGAAAGTACTTAATATTTCCTCCCTTAAACTCTAGGGAAGTAAATTGGGTCATACATATGAGGACTCCTCTTTTGCTAAGGGGTTCTACTCTGTATACATAACTTTAGGGAAACAAACCAAGATCATCAGTATAAAAATACTATACCTATGAGACGCAGTAACATCACTGAATCTTGATAATAATTTCATTTCACTTCACAAGTGCATTCATCCAACATCAACTAGCAATTTGATAGGCAGAAGGTAATTGATGCAGAACGAGTGCTAACCTAAGGAAAATACTACTTAGCCCGTTCATTGGGATGGATTATTGAAGGGGCTGATCTTGTAAATTTCCATATGTTGGCAGATCATCTGAAAATATCTTGCTTCAGTTTAGACTGAATGTTCTTAAACATCTTTTAGATTTCCCAAAGCTTAAATCTGCAGTCAGTTCATTTAGGTTGTGTGAATTAACTTGAAAGCCTTTCTTTCCACAGAGCAAAATTAATGAATCATCTGTCCCTGTGAAGAATTTGTGATTCTGAAAGAATTTTAAATCTATGCTAGGAAAAGCCTGAGGCATCACATATAAAGGGGATCGTGGCAAAGTTTGACTTCCTAGTAACTACTGTCTCAACATGTTTTTCTTTTGGGGAGCAATAAAATTCCCTACACAGAGTAAGACCTGATGGCACAACCCAATGAATCTGGTGCCCAGTGGGAGATATCTTGTGCTCCTAGTGAACCTGGGGAAGCAACTGCAGCTGAGCAGCAACGCTGTCCACTTCTGCTTCCTCATACTCCAAGCAAAGAAGGAGAGTCCTCACCAGTCTCTAGGTTATAAAACAATATTAAGGGGAAACTCTCAATAAATAACGGATTCCTACTGCAATAAAAAAAAAGGGGGGGAGTGAGGGGCTTATGGAAACTTTTAAATGGGAAAGAAAAGGCAAAAACCCAAAGATTTAACACTATGTTTAGAAATTCCAATAGTGCATAAAATTCACAACTTACATTTAGTATGATTAGTTATCTATCATACTACCTTCTGTTATAAGCTCCTAATATGTGTTTATTCAAAATAAGGCTTACTAACTAGGAAGATGTGAGAAGTTACTCCTGCTTTTTTTTTTATAAGCCTTGAGATGAAAGCTGGGAAAGACAGGAACAACGAGAAAGCCTCTCAGCCAAAGAGAACAGAAGAAACAGAGCCAGAGACTGTAGCCCCTTAATCAAACAGTAAGTGACCACAAAGAAGTTTGCCTAGGTCATAGTTAAATTTGATATGCTGCTAAGGGATAGTAGAAAAGCTGGGGACAAAAAGGTGTAGGTAAACATCATAGGTACTCAGGTAATAGCTGAAATTACAGGAGCAGATGACCTAAACATACGAGGGGGATGAATTGGGGCACTGTCAGCCTGAACTAGCTAGCACCAGTTTCTCCACACAGGCAGACTGATATCCTGAAGCAATTTTCCATCCAGGTATGAAGTATAAAAAGAAAAGAGAATTAACAATTTTTGAACATCTATCTTATGCTAGGAATTTTATATAAAACATTTTATGTAACCATCATGAGCACTTAACTGAAAAAGAAACTGAGGCTTAAAGAATATAGGTTATTTTCCTGATATCATACATCTATAAATATCAGCTATTTTCCTGACATCACACAGAACCCCTATGTCTGCTTGGTTCCAAAGACAATGCTATTTCTACAACACAACACAATCACTGGCATAGATTCACTTGGGTATATTCTGCTCAATAGTACTTTTTCTTGCCCTAGAAGATAGGCAACCACAGCCTGTTGTGATCACCTCACTTTGTTGACCTACAGGTTTTGGACCTTCTGCTCTCTCCTGGACCATAATAAGCCACTGATTCCCTATCTCTTGCCTTGATTGTGGCTCTCAGGCTGTCCCAATACCGGCCCATGACAGCTGCACACGTTACTCCTCCTACTGAGGAGAAATTGCTGGAACAGTATCATGGAAAAGGCATGCATTAATAGAGGGCAAGTTAAAAACACGTAAGAAGCAGAATTCTACCGGGGTCAGGACTATTAACTCTACCATTCTCACTAGTGGAAAGGATGAGAAAAGGGTCCACCATAGTGGATATTTCAAAAATAATTTAAATCTTCAGAATTTTTTGTCATTTTGCAGCAGCACCTTTACCTCTTCACATTTTACTCAAGCAAATATTAAAATTTATCTTCCTTCTCACAGTAAATGCAACAGATTGTGGCAATTCACCCTCCACTCAGAATAAGAGAGGCCAAGAGAAACCTACAATGAAATATTTTAGGAAAATAATCTGCAAAATTGGTCAATTTTATATGAATAATTAAGAATACTATTTAATGCTCATGTTTTAACCAAACTCAAGATTGTTATCCTCCAACTAATAAATTTAAAACAACTGCTCAAACTATTTCTGAAAATCTGAGAATTTCTCAATTGTTTTTGTTGTTTGCTTATTTGCTTTATTGAGGAGTATTGTTGACAGTAAGCAGAATCTAACAGGATTAACATTCCTTTCAGCTGTACTCTGTATCCAAACTTGGTTGATATCCAACAATTTAGCAACAGTTCCCTGCCCCCAACTTAAAAATAAATTCCTTTCATAAAGAATTTTAGATTTCTTGAAACGAGTAAAATTAATACCTTACTAAGCAGTATTAAAGGATTTTTATGTCCATGCTTCCCTAATCCTTTCTACTTTGCCATTTTTCCCCCCATTCAGCACCACATCAACATCACAAAAATAAGTTAGCCTGCTGCTTTAAGTACAGATCTACATTTAAGAGAGTTTTACAAGTTATAAGATTACAGCTTTTTAGTTCAGTGCATTTTCTCTCATTTATTAGTGTTGATGAGTAGTCCTTCTAGTTTGGTGACATTAATGCTATTACAAGGCTAATACTGTACAAGATGCTTAAATAAAAGGTAAAGAAGGCATCAAAATCCATTAAATAATTATCTGTTCATATGTAATATTTATTGTTTCAGGATGCTCTTTTCCTATGGCTTTCCCAAATGTTCTGCTTTCAAACCAGGCCCTTGGAGGCCCTGAAAGTGAGATGGAGAATAATTATTAAAAACACAGAGAAATGACTTGATTTGTCTGAGATTTCAGTGAGACATCACTGAAGAGGAAACACATAAACGAACTGGCTGCAGTGATGTTCAGTAAAGTGTTTGGTAAAAGTTACAGATCAGTCTTCTGCCATTATCCCCTCAAAGAGAAATAATGAGAATCTCTTGGGTAGAAGAACCTTATCAGTCAAGTGAGGGCAAAGTAACAGCAAACAAAAATAGAGTCAATATACAAAAATTACTTCCAGATGGATCATAGGTCTAGACTTAACAGTCAGAACCATAAAGCAGAAGAAAGCCTAGAAGATCTTCTCAACCTTGAAGTAGGCAAATATTTCTTGGACAGGACACACAATACTTAACCATGAGAGAAAAAGTTTCAGCTCATCGAAATCTACCATTAAGAAAATGAGTAGACAGGCTGAGCATGGTGGTTCATGTTTGTAATCCCAGCACTTTGGGAGGCTGAGGCAAGAGGACTGCTTGAGGCCAGGAGTGCAAGACCAGCCTGGGAAACATAGCAAGAACTCATCTCTACAAAAAAATAAATAAATAATTAATTTAAAAAAAAAGAGTAAACAGGTCAGGTGCAGTGGCTCACACCTATAATCCTAGCACTCTGGGAGGCCAAGGTGGGAGGATCTCTTGAGCTCAGGAGTTTGAGACCATCCTGAGCCCTGAGCAAGAGTGAGACCCTGTCTCTACTAAAAATAGAAAAAATTAGCCAGGTGTGATGGCGCGCGCCGGTAGTCCCAGCTACTGGGGAGGTGGAGGCAGTAGGATTGATCACTTGAGCCCAGGAGTTTGAGGTAACTGTGAGCTAAGCTGATGCCATGGCACTGTAGCCTAGGCAACAGAGTGAAATTCTGTCTCAAAAAAAAAAGAAAAAGAATAAAATAAAAAAAAATAAATACATAATATTTAATAATTTTGTGCCAGTGTGCTAATACTAATAGAGATATATATTAAATTTTTGCAAAAGAAATTGATTTCCCACCTTGTCAAGATATGCCTAACATCTAAATTCCTAAATTCACTGTGAGTAAAGGTGTTTGATGACAATGGCCAACACAAATAAGTATAAAATTTATGTAAATGTCTTCCCCCTTTCTCCTTATTTTTCACACTAAAAAATAGAAGGAATTATTTGGCATCTAAGTCCTGGACTTTGGCATTTCTTTGCAATATTCACTAAGATTGCAAATCTTCATTGTGAGAGTCTTGCCCTCAACTCACTAAAGAAGAATGTAGAAACCTCAGGGTACACAATAATCAGTGACAAAATTAATTGCAATCTAGATCGCTCAATATTTCTCTCTTCCCTACATGATTCTTCTGTGCTTAGAGAAAAAAAACACTTTAATAAATGCTGCTTGTGTTGATCTGAAGGAGATTAGTTGCTAGTTATGTTTAAAGATGGAAAAGCAAAAGCTGATTTATTTGCAAATCTATTATACAACATAAAATCTTTTATCTGGCACTTCTAGTGCATTTTTATCACAACAATAAATAAAGTTCACAATAAGGTATTGCAAATCCTGAGGCTCCATCTTAATCATCAAAGAAAGATTCAATTATATTCAGAACATTTTTAATATAAAAATCATTTGATTATATTCTAAATCTCTGCCAATTACATTGCATGGAAATGGCTAAAAAAAAAAAAAAAAAAATCTCTGCCGATCCATGCATTTGTATATAGTCAGTTTATATTAACTACAACTCTTCATTCTCTGACTATCCCATATTTCAAATTGTAAAATATAAGCTGGAAGGAATCTTATTTTTAATAGATAAGAAATGTAATGCTTGTAATGCTGAAATATTTTTTCCAAAGTTACACAAAATTAATGGCCATGTGAAATGCTTTGCTATATTTTTTTCCAAGAAAAATCAAGTAATTTCTATAACTACATCCAGAAGTTTGGAGATGCTTTAATGATCCCAAAGCTTTCTTTTCAGACTCAAGCACAGAGGAAGTAGGAGGGAATATGAAAAATTAAAAGAGAATAATGGGAGGAAATGGGTAGGTGGTAGAGGAATAAGAATGAACCAGATCTTCCTTTCAACTACAGTCGCCTTAGAGAGAAGCAAAGGAAAACCGTGCAAGAAAAACATGTTTCTTGTCAAAATATGTATGTGAAAATATACATATAAATATCACTACCTGCCAGACCTGGCTACTAAAAAACAGCTTGGCAGTATTTTAAATTATTTCATTTATTTTCCAGTATAAATGCTTTCTATCAATCTTATGAGTACTGTCATTATTCTGTATCCTAAAGTAAAATTAATAAGTACAAAAATCAACTATATTACACTGTAAATGGACAACACAGATCAATATTAAAACATCTCTGTGAGCACTGCTTTTCAGAAATTCACTTTACTCTTTTGTTATTTTTCTGCAGAATTTATATTTGTCCAGAGCAAACTTAATTGTTTCAATTACTTTTATGTTCATTGTAAAAAAAAAAAAATACATTATTATTCTAGCATGTAATTAATAATCTCTTAAGAGACTAAGGCAGAATATTCATCCTTAGAACTCTAAAATATGATATATATATATATTACTAGTGGTTTTCTAAAATGTAGACATCCTTCACTGCAATGAAAACAGAGTTAACAATTTAAATACCTTTACTGGGCAACAGTTACAGCAGAATAAGGAGGCAAATCCAAGTGTTCAGTGAAAACAGATTTCGTTTCATTTGGGCATACATTTATTTGTAAAGATGGATACAATTTGGAGAATGCTACTTTGTTAAAACTGTTGTTTTTCCAAAAGTAAAAAACCATAGTAATATATCAAAAAATGGAAGCGCTAACAAAAAACATTTGGCTAGAATAACTACAAAAGAAAAATTGATTTTTACATTTCAAAGTAGTTAGCAGATAACAAAATTGTTATAAGAATATTTGATTTTTTCTTTTTAAAAAATTTTCACTAATTAACAAGAGATAAGACGTCAACTCTATCATTATTACTAATAAAACATTAAAGTTATTTTTAAAAGTCAATGGTCCAGAGTCTTGAAAATTGGCTATTTCACCAAATGCGTTGGCTGGCATTTGAACATCACTTGCTGATTCCCATCTTTGCCCCCTGGACATGCCACTCCCCTCACATAGAATACCTCCATCTTTCCCACCTCCCACCCCCATTCCATGTTCCACCTTTCTCTCATCTGACCCAAAATACATTCCCGACACTACTTGTGCCTTTATTCCAAGCTCTCTCAGCATCTATCACTTGAAATGTATGAAATAATTTGTATTTGTTTATATGCAGTTTATTAGTCTTTATAAACCCATTTGGGGTACTTCCTAAAAGTAGGATCTATGGGGCTTATGTTTTCTATTTCTCCCAGAGTGCCTAGCAGAGCGCAGGCATTCAATATAAGTGGATTCATAACATAACAGCTTTGTGTCCATCATGAAAAACCAGAGACAAAGACTGGGAGACATTATTACATGGATAACCTCCAGACGGATGCAACAACACAGAATCCAGAGCACAATTTTCCTGAACATTAAGCCAATCATAACAATAAATCCTGTTAGTCTTTAGACTTACTAGCTTCTTTACTCAAACTGATCCACCAGAGAGGCAGTCTATTACAATGGTTAATAAATCTGAGCAACTTATCTTGCCTCTACCACCTACACATGCTGTGACCTTGGGCAAATTATTTAATCTTCCAGGACTCAATTTCTTCATATTTAAAATGAGGATGATGCCACATGACTCACAGGGCTTTTAAAAGAATAAGTGCATGTAAAGTGCTTAGCAGAGTAAGTTTTCAATAATGGTCTTTATTATCTATTTCTATTGCTTTAATTTTTAAAAATTTACAATTTAGCTACAAAAATATTTTAAGCTCTACAGCCTCAATGTCTGCATTGTTATAGTGGACATCTGTTAGCCTAGCAACCACCCCATTCCACATTTCATAGTTTGCTGAGGCTGACAATCTCAATACACCAGGGATGGGCACATGACCCAGGCCTAGATCACAGTCTCCATCATCTTGGTAATAGTGATAGGTCAAAGGGGTAGGCAAAGCAGAGCTAACTGGAGTCCTCCTGACACTGATATGTGGGTGCTAGAAGAAACCTCCCTGTTTTTTTTACAGGGGTTAAATTGGGGCAATATATTCCTTGAATTGCCCGTACCATCTTAGTTGACTACACAGAAATAGACCCTTCACAGCAGGAGTTGTTGCAGCCAAGATAATTTGAGCCTTTGGATCCCACTGAACCTAAACCTAGATCCACCCCCAGTCTCAGGAGTTACATGAGGCAATACATTCCACTTCTCCTTAAATTAGTTTGTTTTGGGTTTCTGCAACCAAAATAATTCTTACTAAAAAAATTTTGCATGTCTATTTTGATAGACAAAGATTTTTCTCCACCCCAATCTACCTCTGACTTCAAGACCTATCCCTGACCTCTATACATTTTTGTTGTCCTAGCTATAAAAATGTCATAATGCACACTTGCAAAGTTACTTGAAATTCACAGAAATGTGATGTTCAAAATACCACTAAAATAAGTGTTGAAAATAATTTATTACTTACTTGAAGTGTCAAGCATTTTTTTGGGGTTTAAATTAAAAAAAAAATTTTTTTTTAGAGACAGAGTCTTGCTGTGTCCCCTAGGCTGGAATGCAGTAGCATCATCACAGCTCACTGCAACCTCAAACTCCTGAGCTGAAGCGATCCTCCTGCCTCAGCCTCGCAAAGTGCTGAGATTACAGGCATGAATCACTGCACCCGGCCCTCAAGCATTTTTAAAAAGCTCCAACTAGCTCACCTGTGCCCAAGCAAATTTATTATTCTGGCTTTCATTTTATGGTTGTCTATAAAATGTCTAAATCTCTTAACTAATATGGTGGTTTCTCATTCAATCTCTGATATCATCTTCTGATGTTTTTAGAACAATGTAGTAGATGTCTGTTGCTTATGTTTACCTGGTAGCAACATCCATTTCCCCTTCTTCTGGTAACATCACCTTGATTATCCTTTGAGAAACCCCCACTTTCAGTCCATGTGGTTCCATGGGAGTTGCTTCATTTTCCAAGTCCAAGGTGAGTCCTGATCTAGGCCTGGCCAATCACAACTTCTGATACCCCTAGGCCATATGATTGGAACATGGATTAGTAAAGAACCAGTACTTTTGGTTGGAATGATTGGGAAAGAGATATTATATTACAAAGACATCAGTTCTCTCCAAATTAATTTATGGATTTAATATAATTTTAATCAAAATCCCAAAGAATTTAAGAATGATAAAATCACTCCAATATTTTTCTGGAGAAATAAGTAACTACATTAGCCAGCAACTGTCTATTGTTGTTTCTAAAAATTTTCTTGGCTGGTATAGTCCACTTGAATTACCAGATATTAAATGTTAAAGCTACAATATACAGTGTGGTATGTTACAAAACACTCAAATAGAATATAATAGAAAAACCAGAATCAGATCATAGAATATAAAAAATTAAGTATATTAAAAAAAGGTATATTTCAAATCAATGAGGAAAAGATAGGTCATTATTCCCAGAGTGGCAGATATGTAGCATGTGTATTGCACCCCACACTTGGGCACACTCATTGCATTGCACAGACATCACTAATTAAGCATAGTACTCGTTCCTGCTGAACCCAGATATGGCTTTGGAATCTTTCCCCACATGGCACTTCAGAAAGCCACCATCAATCAGTCAGACTAAGCATGCTAGAGGATTATTTGACAAGTCATGCTGAGGAAGGCAGTTCACTATTTGCAAAAATAAATAAAGTTAAATCTCTACTGCATACCATATGCCAAAATAAATTCTACATAGATTAAAGAGTTAAATGTAAAAAATGAAACCATAAAAGGACTAGAACAAAGCTGCTGCAAAGATAATCTCAGAAAAAAACAGAGCAGCTCTGAGATGCGGAGTAACAAGAGTGAGAGGACGGTGGTCCTCAGTGCTGTCCTGGCTCCTGACATTTCCAAGGCCCAGCTGCTCAGCTCTTCCTCCAGTCCCGAGACCCGTCTGTTTCTTTATAACACCTGCGCTCAAGGTACTGTACTAGTTTGAATAGACTTCTGTGTTTTGAAACCCAAAGAGCCTTAAGTAAGGCATGTGTATTTTCTTTTTATAAATTTTACTACAAATAAATCAATCTATACTTTTTCTGAGTCTCTTTCAATGAAAAATTAAAGCTTCCAATTTTCTACGTGTGAGTTGTAACATTTTATATATACAACAGATTAAACTGAAAAACACACTATTCAACTTTCTCATCTATCTTATTAAGTTTACTTTTCTTAAAGCATTCTAGATAATATGCAAATTTAAAAGGAAGAGGGTCAGAAGACAGCAAAAAGAAAAATGTTGCAGAAAAGCCAAAGTAAATTTAAAATTTTGCATTTCACACATTCTTAACTAGTTATATGTCAAAGCATTCTAGCAATGTCTTGGAAGCCAGAAATGAAGCCAAGTTTGAATCTTGTTAATTCTCTTTTTCTTTCCAAAAGGCGACTCTACTGACACCTTAATCACTAGCACTTTATTCATATATAAAATTATTTCATGAGTTTTGTTTTTACACTCAAACACAAATTTTATAAAGGAATTAGGGCATTTCCCTCAGAAAGTCACTTAAATAAAGTAACCAAATCAGCTGTACTTCTCCAAGCACAAAATATTAAACTCAACTGAGCACATCATTTCTCCAGAGGAATTCAAAAGCTCCTTTCTCTAATCTAGAAAAAAAAACTCTTCAAAGGAAGAATATGCTGTCATTCCGTGTGACCAGATATACAGTAATGTTTACAAACTAAAATTCTTCTTCTCAAACCCCACAGACAGCAGACAGAGTTACATTGCCTAAGTGCTTTACAACAAAGCCAAATGCTATGAGGGTAACTCTCTCCAAATTATTCCATTTTTTTCCCACTGGTAACCATTCTTCCACTGACCCTGGATAGCAATCTCAGGGCTAATTCACCATATCCAGTTTGCCACTGTATCCTGTCATTTCTTCCTTTAAAATAGTGATTCTCAATTTTCCATGCCAATATCTCTGAGGGACCAAATGCCTATGCTAGTAACAGAGACCCACTGCAAGAGATTCTTCACAAGTATCAAATCTTTGGGTACACAGGCAGTTGGAAGGAGACTGTCCAGGTAGGAAAAGGTCCCAGTGGATTCTGCTATGTCCCTGGCAAGAATCAGCTGCTTTAAAGTGTTTCTTGAATTGAATCTTCTTCTCTATTCCCACTGCCACCACCACAACCCCCTCCAAAGGTTATCACCTCTGGTTTGGATTATTTTTCACTACAAACAGCTGTAGTTTTTCCTACCTTTGGTCTTTCCTCTTTGCATTGCATCCAGTGCATCCACTGCTGCCAACCCAAAATTCTGTTCCCATAATGTCACTTCCTGGATCAGAAACGGATTGCATCAGTTCCCCATCCCTTCTTTCTCTTCAACCTCTCCCCCTCTCTGTTGGCCTTTTCTCTTGCTGTACAAATATGTCCCAATTCTTTCCCACTGAAAACAAAACAAAAAACAAGCCACCACAAAAGTAAAACCTTCCTTGGACACTTCATTCAACTCAAGTTACCACCTTTGCTTCTTTTATTTTGCTGAACAGCTTTCTAAAATAGAGCAGTCTACTCACTGCCTTCTGCTCCTGTCACTTTGCTGAAACTGCTCTTAAGAGGGATCCAATGATCTTGTTCTCTAATTATCAAATCCAATGGACTTCTTTTAGCATCTGAAAATGCTGATCACCCCTTCCTTCTCAAAACTCTTGTCTGCCACCACTGCACCATTTTCTCCAGATTTTCTCCTACCTCCTGGACCACTCCTTTCCAGATTCCTCTTCCCTTACTCTAGTTTAAATGTAGGGATTCTGCAGGATTCCATCCAGGTTCTTCTTCTCTTGTTAATTTGCACTACTCTCTCCTGATGACTTCATCCACACTGGGATGGCTTCAATTACCACCTCTGACATCTCATAAATCTTCACTCAGTTCTGACACTCCTCTTGACTACAGACCTGTACTTCCAACCAGCTACTGGACTTTTCCACCAGGATGTCACACAGGTAACTCAAATTCAGCCATGTCCCAAACCGAACTTATCTTTATCCCAAAAACTAGTTCCTCTCCTGCTTTCCATTACCTCATGTCCTGAGCTCCTACACTCCATCTGCCACTCTCAACTTTCTAAAACATCACTCCCTCATTTAAGGCACTTTAGCAGCACCCCATGGTCTAAAACTCGACAGCACACACACGTCAGTAAAAATTTGCATATATACCCTCAATCTATGAATATTTATTAATGCATACATATTATAAAACATATATAAAATACAGAAATCAAGAAAGAATGAGGTAAAGACAAAATAAATACATAAACATATCCCTGATGAAGTCATTCTATCATTAGCTACTATACGACTCAAAGTACAGTATACTTTTAGGATGAAGTTCATTATTGATGATAATGGGTGTATATCCATATTTCAAATAGTCTTCTTGACAATTTCATTTTTTAGGCTGACTTCTTGATGGATATAATTACCTTGAAATGTGACAAAGAGCTCCCACTAGGAAGAGAAATGTCAGCTCTACCTTTTTGTTATTGTTTGCAGTGTTAGAATTGTCTTCAATCTATGGTTTCTTTGTGCAAATCTTTAAGCCACTTATTCATTTTGTGAAGATTAATTCAAAGCAGATAATATAACATAAATTGCTCAACCAGTCTGAAGTAAGCTGCAATAAGTTACATTCCTCTGCTTTGTGAAGTTTCCACTCTTCCCTTGGGACATCATCTTATATATCGAGTGTATAATGGTACCATCTTATCAGACTGAGTGAGAGAACCAGTGTTATCTATACATTAAATATTAATAAAGCTCAATTTCTTCTTTTTTTCAAGTTGAAAAAGCAAATATAAACACACTTAGAGACCATTGCTTAGCACTACATACAAGGCCTTTGATGATCCGGCTTCTGCCCACCTTTCCAGCCTGCTCTCCTGGCACACACTTCCTGTGCCTTACCACACCTCACTCCTCTCCACGCAGCAGCTACGCATCACTTTCTTACCTTTGACACGCTATCTCCTTTGCACCTCTACCTCCACTGCCCTGTGTTCTCACCTCTGTTAAAGCACACCTTTGTCACAACCTGCAATAACTGTTTCCTTACTAGCCTAAAGGGCAGAGATTATTCCCAATTTGGAATTCCCAGCATCTATAACACCTTGTTTGCAGTCCGTACTTAACAAATGTTGCCTGACAAAATGAAAAAGGTCCAAATTCCTCTGGCTGGCTTTCAAGGACTTGCATAATCTGGCTCCAATCTATCTACCCAACTTTATTTTCTTCCCCCAAGTCCATACCAATTAGCCATTCTCCTCACTTCCTATCATATGTCACGTTCATGCTGGCTTTTGTTCAAGCTGTCCCCTCAACTTGATCTGACTTCCATCTGCAGAGAAGCAGCCTGCCCTTCAAGCCTCAGATCAAATTCTCTTTTCCCCATGAAGTCATACTCAATTCTTCCATCCCCCAATCGATTATTTCCTTCAGAGAACTCTTGAAGAATCCCCACATTTTAGCAATTATTCTCTATGTGGTAGTTTTCTCTCCCCAATTTCACTCTAATTCTTTGATGCCAGGACCATCTTCAACTTCTTTTGCACACTGATCTCTTACAGCGCACTGCAACATGATGAGACATAGGAAATGCTGAAAGATCTGACTGACTGGTTGTAGGCAGCATGGTACTAGGGAGGAAGCACTGGACTGGGTTTTAACCCAACTTCTACCACTAATTTATTAGGTGACCTTAATCACGTCACTGAAACTCTCTGGTCATTCATTCCTCATCTATAAGATGAGACTTCACAACTTCTAAAATTTCAGGTAAGATATTTCCTTTTGCTCAAAGGAAACATTAAATTTTTCCCCTAAAAATCAAGAGAAATTTTGAGACCTTCAGTAATTCACTAACTTTAGTGAACCTCAGTTTAAATCATCTGCACAACAAAGATAAATAGCCTACCTCAAAGGACTGTATAAAAATCAAATGAGAAAATACAGATCAAAATGCATAGGTAATTTTAAAATCCAGATAAAAATGCAAGGCATTATTATACTATTTAATGGAAAATGCAAGCAAGTGGCACTATTTGTTGTTCAGTTAGTTAGCATAGTGCACTAACCTAGCCAAGAACACTGACTGGATCCTTGAGCAGTCTGCTCATAACAGTAGAACACTGTTCCACAGCCACAGGCTGTACTGTACCTCACCCCTTATGAACAAAAGCACACATCTGCTCACAAAGTAGAGCAACCTTCATACAGGAAAGACTACACAACAAGGAACGTATTACTTGAAGTTACTGAGTTATCAGATGAGATCTAAATTAAAGCCTGGTTATGATCCCTAACAATGTTCTTAGAATTTTCATATCCACTCTGTATTAGAATCAATCAACTTCTCATGTTTTGGTAATAATTTGGAGGATGTATTTGAGCATGAAAGGGGCTCTGTAAGAAATAATCTGATTACAAAAACAGCTTCTCATATAAGCATGTCTAATCATTCAAGTGAAACATAAAGAGGCTGATTAAACAAAAAGAAACAAGCACAGAAACACAAACATCCTAACAATTTAGTTGTTCTTTAAGAGATAGATTAATGAATATACATGCAAAATCTCAAAGAAAATAGAAAATGTTTTCCCTAGGAGATTCTCAACTTATTGAATATACAATGAAGAAAGAGGCAGTGTGGGAATCCAAGCCAGCTTCTTTAACTTGGCAGCCTAATAATGTCAGCAGTATTTGTTACATGTCCCCTGACATACAAAAAGGG
Organism: Daubentonia madagascariensis; assembly: GCA_023783475.1. Taxonomy (NCBI): domain Eukaryota; kingdom Metazoa; phylum Chordata; class Mammalia; order Primates; family Daubentoniidae; genus Daubentonia; species Daubentonia madagascariensis. Next base: position 5,591,510 of record JAKFHU010001224.1, read on the forward strand.
CCATATTATATATGACACTCAAAATTTCAAACCATTTTATTTCTTTCTTTTTTTTTTTTTTTAAGTTAGTCAAGTGAAGCAGTGGGAGTGGAGAAAGAACAAAGAAATCTGTAACTGGTTGTGATCAGTTAGTTGTAAACACCACTTCAATGGGACCAGCCTCAAACCATTCTAGATACAAAAATTATTTTCAATTCTGAAGTTAAATTTCATGCCAGTCTACTTCCTCTATCCAATCAACCACTTCTTTTCAGTAGATTCGGTAACAATACTTTTAGAATCTTATTTAGGCAATAAAAGATGATTTTTCAATAATATTCTAGTGAGGAGTGCTTCAAAAATATTGATCTTTTCTCAAATATCAAACCTCAAGCTGGACATTTTATACCATCTTCCCTAACCTCCTCTGGAACACTTTTCAATGTGTAGTCTAATTCATGTTCATTTAGTCAACTTCATAGCCTTAAAAATATAAATTCTAGAAAGTTTCTGGATAGACCATATTTCTAGAACAAAGGACACAGTACATTCAACATACAATATCTGATAGGTAAGTAGAGTTACCCCTTTATGATTACAGTCTGCATTATTAATACAAAAGCTATCTAATCTGCATGCCTTAATATCAATGCTAAGTCACTAGCCAAAGCTATAAGCACACACTAAATGGTGAGTTTTAAGGTTCTGAGTAATAAGTGTGAAGGAAGAGGAAAAATCAAAGAGATAGGAAACTAAGTGCAAAATTTAAGGATAAAAAACCTGGTCTATGCAAGAGATGGCAGAAAAACAAGATTAGAAAAAGCTATTTGCACCCAAAAAATACAAACTCATTCTTTTTTTTTTTTTTTAGGGTAGTCAGTGAAGCAGCGAGAGTGGAGAAGGAACAAAGGAATCTGTAACTGGTAGTGATCAGTTAGTTGTAAACACCACTGCACTCAACTAGCCCAAACTCCTTCTTAACCTGTCCACCTAAAACAATCCTTACCATGTGTTTCTTTTCAAGTAAAATGGAGCCTTGGATTTTATTTTAACACCTTGCTATTTTGGCTATTCTGAGAGTGTCTTTGTTAACTCGTGGCAAATCTTCATGACCCAGTCCTACCTTCCTCATTCAGACTTTTGTTGTTGTTCACTGCTGTATTCCTTGTCCCTAAAAAATCCAACACATAAATTGTCAAATGAATTAACAACCCTTTGAGGAAGGTGTTGTTATCATCCTGGTTTTACAAATGAGGAAACTGAAGTTTAGCAAGATTAAGTAACTTGCCTAGGGGTTGCAAACCACTAGCCAGAAACAAATCCACATCTGCCTTGCTTGCACCCTACTCTTACTAGACAGATTAACTTCTTAATGTTTCACACTTCTGTGTCTTTAACTGGTGGCAGCTTTCCTCTTCTTAAGGGAAGGCTCAATTCAAGCTTCAACTTCTCCATCAAACTTTCCCCGGGTATCCTCAACCTCTAATTCCCTTTACCGACCTATATGGACCTCTCTCTCCAGACTTCTACTGTTAACAGCACTTTTAGCTCTCTGTTGTACTGCTGTACTTATTTGTTTCTGTCTTTCTCTCTCTCATCTCAACTCTAAACTTGCTGAGGGCAGGAATCAGGTATCTTCAAGTGCCTCTGGCATATGATAAGAGCTGAATAAATGTTTGATGAATGAATAAATGAATGATCTCTACAAATCCCTAAGATGAAAAGGAACCCTTTATCTCAGTTCCCTAACCACAGGCAACCAGAGACTATAGCTTTCCCTGGCATGGGGGTGGCAAGAGCATGCCTAAAATTCCCTGCCCACACCACAAAAGAGCATCACTGTGCCATGTTAAGGCAGTTTTTCAAGTTTTGAGACATCTCATGGAAGGACAATACAGTACAGTTTGAAAACTTTAAGGACTAAGCATAAAATCTGTCTTTTAAAAGTGGCCTACCTGGATGGAACACCAGCTCTCAACTTTAAATAGTTTGACTGGTTCAATTAAATCACTGTTTTTAGTGATTTTGTGTATTTTGAGTAATTTTATTTTTATATCCTGTGGCTTGAAAATGCAATGTCATAAGTCTACCATATTGACTTCCCACATTTATAAGGACAAAAACTGCCTGTCTTATACCAAATGGGAAAATAAAGTAGAACCTGTGTGTTAGGTAAAAAGGCATTCAAATATGTTATTATGCTGCCATCTATAAACCTCCTTTCTAAAAGCATATGTGGCCTATTTTAGACTAATAAATACTGGGAAGCATTTACTAGGGGGTTTTCATTTTACTGGTATGAATACCAGGTTCAAACTATATCGACACAAAAACTGTTTGTTTGGGTTTAATATGGTGTAAAGCTGCAGTCCCCAACCCCTGGGCCATGGACTGGTACCTGTCCGTGGCCTGTTAGGAACTGGGTCGCACAGCACAAGGTGAGCGGCCGGCTATCAGTGAAGTTTCATCTGTATTTACAGCCGCTCCTCATCATGCCATCACTCGTATCACCACCTGAGCTCTGCCTCCTGTCATATCAACATGAGTGGCGCTAGATTCTCACTGGAGCACAAACACTACTGTAAACTGCGCATGCATGCGAGGGACCTAGGTTGCGGGTTCCTTATGAGAATCTAATGCCTGAGATCTGAGGTGGAGCTGAGGCAGTGATTCTAGGTTTGACTGCACAGAGACCATAATAAATCAATTGCTTGCAGACTCATATCAAAACCCTATCAGTGAGTGGCAAGTAGCAACGTAATAATAATAGAAATAAAGTGCACAATAAATGTAATGCGCTTGAATCATCCCGAAACCATCCCCTCACCCCCCCACCCCCGCCCTGTCTGTGGAAAAATTGTCTTCCATGAAACCAGTCCCTGGTGCCAAAAAGATTGGGGACCGCTGGTGTAAAGGGTTTAATTGCCCATCATCACTGAGTACTACATAGTCAAATTCAGTGTTCTGGCTCTAAGAATTTATAACCAAATGTTTAGCTAAACCAATTTCAAGGTACATGTTTAGGGTAACAATTGTTTTACACACATGCCCAAGCCACAATCTATAGTTTTACTCCTTCTATTAATGCTAATTTCCGAGGAGTGTCTAGCCCTGCCTATAAGTGGGACATAAATAAGATTTACAAATAAAATATTACAAATGTACCACACTGGAATTTCACAACTGGAGCATATTAAATCATTTCTTGCAAGCTAATATTTTTTCCAAATATCTACAATACAGATTTATTAAAAAGTGAAAATCATTTTGCCAAGTTAGACTTCATGCCTCTTGGTTTAATGATTGGTCTCTCCTCAACCCCAGGCCCCCAGCCCCCCCAGCCCTTCTCTCCTGTTTTCTCTGCCAGCTATATCCTCCTGACTCATCTCTGTCTATGTCCATCACTTCCTTGGAGACCTGGCTCAGGATTTGGCTCCTCCCTGGCTAAGCCCATTTCCACTAACTACTTCCTAACTTTGCATTTTCTTGGCATTTATATACAGTTTGCACTCTATAACCAAGAACTTGATGTTTTTCCTCCCTATAAGTTGTTTTTTGTTTTTCTATCATTTCCCCAATTACAAACCAAGTAGGGACAGCATATTCTCTTCTACACAGCTAGCAATAAATGCTTCCTGAACGATTGGATCACCTGAGAAAGAAAGCTGATCGCTCAAAAATTTCTAAAGAAAGCAACTGACAATTGCTTCATTTACAATTTACAATTTCGTTTACAATACTCTATCACCTCCAAAATGAATGAGTCCTTAGAGGAGATTTAATGTTGCCTTGGTTTCATAAATTCATCATAAAAGATTCAATTTACAGATTACACATATATTTAAGGTAAAGAAAAATCCTGGCTATTCAAACCCATCTTGTAATTTACCACTTTAAGTTTCTTATAAAAAGCCTAATAGTCTTGAAACAGCACGCCTGTGAGTGGTAGGAAGCTGGCACCAGTCTCTTGCAAAAGGGGCAAAACTCTAGTTGGCAGTAAATGTTCAAACACGTGAACCTTCAGTGAAACAAGGCTCGTTAACCACACAAACTTGCTGCTTCAGCTTTCTGGCTTCAACGAAGTGCTATGATCTCCTTTGGTACCGTTGAGAGCCAACGATGGGTTAAATTCCCATAAATTAACCAGCGTTTTGGTGGTTTGCCCAAGCATACCGCTGGCATCTGTGTGGATGGATTTTTTTTTTTTTAACAGACCCGCCCGCCCCGGGCAGCCAGAGGTGAGGGAAGAAAGCGCCAACCCGGCACTTCTCGGCAGGCAAACGGAGACCTACGGAACTCGAGCCGTTCGGTCTCCCTCTAGTTCTTAGTGTCAGCTTATCGTGCGGAAGGGGGGACTTCATACGCGGCTGCTTTTTGCTAAATCTCAGCCGAGTCTTCCTTAGGGACTGCAAGCCACACTTCCGCGGCTGCCCAACTTTTCCTGCAAGGAACATCAGTTTTTCCATACTCAAAGCCCCAGAAAACTGAGTTTGGGGAGACAGGGGCGGGAGGGGCTCGCCCCGCAAAGGGGGCAGGGGGGCAGAAACAAAGTGAGCGCCGGCGAGCCCAGGCCACCCGCCCGCCCGGCCGGCCCCGCTCACCCTCCAGCAGCACCTCCTTGCCCGCGCGCTTCAGCGCCTGCACGGCCTGGTCGTGGGTGGCCTGGCGCAGGTCGGTGCCGTTCACCGACAGGATGGCGTCGCCCAGCCGCAGCGCCCGGCTCTGGTCGGCGGCCAGCCCCGGGAAGATCTTGGAGATGAGGATCGGCATCCGGTTCTCGCGGCCGCCCTTGATGCTGATGCCCAGGCCGCCCGCCTCCTGTTTCACCACCCGGACCCGGCGCACGGGCGGCGACGCGCCCGCCTCGCTTGCAGAGCCCCGCGGCGGCGCCGGCGGGCTCGGGGGCCCCAGGCCGCGGTTCGGGCTCCCGGGCAGCGAGTCGCCGGCGCCGCCGCCGTTCGGGAGGCCGTTGAAGGCGCCCGCCGCTGGCCCCAGAGCGGGCTCAGGCTCGGCCGCGGCGGCGTCGCCCGTCAGGCTCAGGCTCTCCCCGCTCAGCTCGGCCACCACCCGGACCCAGCGCTCCCTCAGGAGCAGCTCCACCAGCCCCGCTTTGGTGGCCCGCGTCCACACCGCCATGGCCGGCCCCGCTCCCGCCGCCGCAGTCGCCGCAGCCACCCTCATTCCAGTCAGGCAGCCTCGGCGCTTCCCCCTTCCCGCCCGAGGGGGCGGGCCCGGCCCCTCCCCCGCGGCGATTCATTATTCATGAGGGCCACGCCCACCTTCCGGAGGGGCGGGCTGAGGCGAGCCGAGCCGCTTCCGGGAGGTTAAGAAGTTGTCCGGTCCCTTGCAGCTCACCGGACGTGGGCAGCCCGAGTGTGGCGCGGCTCCAGCTCACATTCTCCTTCCACTGGTTCCCCCCCCCCCCAAAAACCTCCTGACCTCCACCGTGCAATTCAGAGGAGCTGCCCGGGCACGGAAAGCAAAATCCGCTTGGAGTAGCACTTTGCAAGCCTGCAAGACTGGGTGGCACGTTCATTCTTGCATTGATTGGTTCGTTCCGTACGTACTTACTGAGCGCTCAGCCATGTGCTCAGGCTCCTTTTGAAGTCCTGGAGATAAGCTGAGTAATACGTACCACAACTGAGCGCTTGCGGTCTAGTAGGGAAGGAAAACGCAGAACCAACCAACTAGGTGTGATACTATGTGGTTAAGTGACATGTAGAAAATGCGCCCCAGAGCAGAATAAAAAGAACCTGGTTGGACCTGAGGTCAGCTTCACAGAGGTGACAATGGAGAGTGAACAACTCAAGTTGAGGGAACAGCATAAGCAAAGGTGCACAAGCATGAATCCAAGCCGTTGCCACTCTACTTTGCAATCTCCTGTTTACTTGCCTATAGTTGAAAGGAACTGTCTTCTTAAGCTCTGCAGCCACATTTGGCAGGCCTCAAAGATATTTGCAGAATGATGGTGTATTAGTCAGGGTTCTCCAGAGAAACAAGCCAATAGGATACATGTAGGTATATAAATTTATTACAAGGGATTGGCCACAAGATTATGGAGAGTGAAAAGTCCCACCATCTGCCATCTGCAAACTGGAGCCCCAGGAAAGTTGATGGTATACTTCAAATCCAAGCCCAAAGGCCTAAGAACCCAGGGAGCCAATGGTGTAAGTCTGATACTGAAGGCCAGAAAAGGCGTGTGGGGGGGCAGTATATGGTGTAAGTCCTGGTCCCAGTGCCAAGACTTCAGAACCAGGAGCACCAAAGTCTAAGAGCATAAGATGGATGTCCCAGCTCGAGCAGAGTGAATTCACCCCTTTCTCTGCTTTTTTATTGTATTCAGGCCCTTAACTGATTAGATGATGCCTGCCCACATTGGTGAGGGGATCTTCTTTACTCAGCCAACCATTGAAATGCTAACCTTTTCTGGAAACACCCATACAGACACAATCGGAAAGAATGTTTTGCTAGTTATCTGGGCATCTCTTAGCCCAATCAAGTTGACACATAAAATTAACCATCACAGGTGGTCACTCAGGAAGATGCCAGAATTCCGTAGTGAACAGAGCATAGGGTCAGTGGAAGTGGCAGGATATAACTGTGAAAAGCCTCATATAATAAAATATCAAAAGAGTTTGGGCTTGACTTTGGAGATCTGACTCTATTTTTGTTAGAGACAGGGCCTCACTATGTTGCCCAGGCTGGAGTGGAGTGGCTATTCACATGTGTGATCCCACTACTGATCAGCACAGAAGTTTTGACCTATTCCACTTCCTACCTGGGCTGGTTCACCCCTCCTTAGGCAATCTGGTGGTCCTCCACTCCTGGGAGATCACCACATTGATGCCAAACTTAGTTCAGACACCCAATCAGCATAGTTTACTATACAGCCCATAACTCCTGGGCTCAAGCAATCCTCCTGCCTCAACCTCCCAGGGAGCTGGGACTACAGGCACACAGTACCACATCCAGCAATCTGACTTTCTTAGCCTGGAGGCCATGGCCTTTAGTTAGGGCAAATGTAGATGGACATCCCCAAAAATTGTATGGAAAATTCAGTCTCTAAGGTAATTTTTGGAGACCATGACTTTCATCCAATTCACAGAGAGGTCCCATGACCAAAGGCCATGAGCCACTGCTGTGCACACTGTAGAGCCTGCAATGGCTTTTACCCAAGGACATCAGTGATGCAATCTATCCGCTTCTTCCAGCTTCATGGGCTGGAAGAGCTGAGGAAACTGAGGGCCATCCTCGTTAATATGAGAAAAAACAAAAAGAAACGGAGGGCCACAGAGCCAAAGACTCTGGCCCAAAGCCCACAGTGAGGAAGCAGAGACAACTGAGTCAGGTCTTCCAGCCTCCCTGCCCAGTGCTTTTTTTTTCACTATACAGCATACCTCAGACGTCAAAAATGAGGGTCCAGAAACCACACTGCTGAGAAAGCAAGCTCTCAGCAAAATCATGAGGTCAAGGTGTCCTCTAACTTTCCTTCAGCAGTAAAATCAAAATCCCCATGTTTTCATTTGGGCAGAGATGGGGACAAGCAGAGGGAGTGTGCACCAATTCCTATAAAAGGGGCTGTATACTTGCTTGCTCATGAAGTACACGTTGAGGCTTGTAAACCATGGCCATGCACCACTCTATGAATGCACATTCACGTGCAGGCAGAAACTTCTGAAAAGTCTCCTGTACTAGGAATTAAAACAATAAAAATAGAGGCTGGGAAGCATCCAGGGCCCAAATGAAGAAACAATTCAAAATGAGAAATGTATCTTACCAAAAAAATCATTGCAGCAGAATCCTCTTTGCAATTAGTAGAGCAGGATTTTCTAAGCTGCAAAACGCCAGCAACAGCTCAACCCTCCAGTCCTCTCCTAAATCATCTACAGTGAGGCCAGCCCACTGTTCCGGCAGGTCCCAATGTGCCCAAATGCACCTGCAGTCACAGATATTTCTGGCTTTGCTCCAGCTGAGGCATGAGCCCCCAGAGGCCTGAGTTATGTGAAATTTCTGCTCATTAGAGAGCATTTTGCAGCTGATTCCTTAGAGTATGAGCACTATTTTTAACACTTGTGCATTTGTAATCACCCAGGGGTTAGACACTTGAGGACACCTTTATTAGCAAAAGGGAAGTACTGGAAATTCTTTCCAGGAGTATCAAGACTCTTTCCATCAAGAGAGTTGGAGGAAGTCACAGATCTTCCAACTAATAGTAAGCGAGGGCAATTACATAAGATAGCAAGTTATAGAACAAACAAAATATTTAACCCCGGGAGTAGAGAAGATAATGGAGACTGGTATGTGGATTACTTGGGAGTTTTTCCTTTAAAAATGATTTTTAAATATGTCCATAAAAAATTCCCAAATTATCAAGTTGTATTTACAAGGCTCCCCATCAGAACCCAAATGAACTTTTTAACATTCTCTTTCATCACTACTTTCAGATGGGCCAAACTCATCCAGTGTCTCCCAATGATGCCTTGCACATTCTTGCCTAAGTCCTTCCTTCCAGACACCTCCTGTCCCCTTTGGCTACTTTTCCTTCTCAGCTAGCAAGATCTCATTTCAGCTTTCTGACTAACCAGGTTGTTGGGATTTTTCCTTTGAATGACTTAATTCTATGTCTGGCTGGTTTGCCCAAGTAGATTACAAACTACAGGAGGGCAGGGACCACCCACTAACTTATTTTTATTCCCCACTATTCCAAAAATATTGCCTTGCATAGAAGGAACTCATTAAACATGTGATTGATTGAAATTCAGTGCCTCCTGCACTAGTCTTTTCAGATAATCCCTCTGAAGGTTATTAGTTTCTTGCAGAGTGAAAATTACCATCTAGGAAATCTCAAGTAGTCAGTGGAAATCTACTTACTGTGGATAATGAAATCCGAAATAAAGAGAGTACACATCTGTTTCCACGATTTCTTAAGGACAGCAAGACAAGCTTAGATAATTCTTTGAACAGGCATGTTATTTTATCTACCTCTAAAACAAGGAAATGCCTGAGATAATTCCTAATAACCCTGCATTCCTGTCACCTATCAATATCTATTCTCCTTTGCTCAAGCTGTTATCTTAACTGTTTCTCAGAATAGGCAGGGATCACTGCTACTGTAAAATGAGGGCGTTGTATTAGCTCTCTTGGTTCTATAATTTCATCCTACAATTCTGTGACTCAGGCTCTGATTCCGTGCACTCTCAAAACCCAGGGGTCTTTTTTTTTTTCCCCTTCTCCCTCATAGTAAATGTATAGTATAGCATGATAATTAAGAGCACAAAGTTCAAATTCTAGTTTGGTTGCTTTCTAGCTATATGACACTGTTCAAGGGCCTGAGGTCATGGGCCTTCATTTCTTCTTCAGAAAAATTCAGATACCTTCTACTTCTAAGGGTGGTTGTGAGGGTTGCGTGGGATGAGATATGCAAAGCATTTAGCAGCCCTGTACCTGTCACATGGCAAGCGTTCCATATAAAATACCCGTTGCTGTTATTATTACCTGTTGACTTTCAGCAGCAGCAACAATAAAACCTTTGGTAGAAACTCTCTAGCTGAGAATCTATACTTTATCTAGGAATGAGTCTGCTATAATATCACTTGTTTCCAGGCTTAAAGGGCAAATAGCCAAATTAATTTCGGTGACAAACAGATCTCGTATAAAGCTGCACTTCAGCTGAAAGGGAGTATATATTGCCAAGAGTCTGTCAAAGGAAAGAATTAGTGGGTCTGGGGCTGGTTCCAAGGTTTGAGTGTTGTGTAATTTCATAAGGAAGGAGGGCCTCAGGCAAAATTGCAGCCCTTAGCAAGCCTGAAGGTCACTGCCACAAAGGCGGCCTGATGCCAAGGAAACGAAAGCAGGAGCCACTCAATCACTACTTAAAAGAGGCCAAAGGGAGAAATAAGGTTGTAAGATAACCAATCCAACATCCAACTTTGAAAATTTATCCATGCCTAACTCTTCCCCAGTTAGCAGATGGGGAGATCAGTTACCCATTTCAATGGACAGTACGACTTTGCCTTCCAGGAGAAATAACGTACATTTTCTCCCTAGCACAAACATGCAGTTTAAGAGGGAAAGGTGCATATGTCCTTTAGCTGATGCAAGCATATTTTAAAATTCATTTCACTCAGATAAATCACTATCCATCTGAAACCCACAAAAATGGATTAACTATCTCATGCAGTATGGCTATGAAAACCCACATCTGCTAACCACATTCCTAATAGGAAGCAGCTGGTGACAGTTTTGTAGCACTGTGACTTTTTAAGGAAAATATTAGCAGAGACATACTAAGCAGAAGTTTAGTTTCATTGAATCCACTTAGTTATGGAAAAATCACCAGTGTTTTTTATTGACAATCATGGAAATTACATAATTTGCCATGAAATTCAAATAAGGTCTAAAAATTCCACTTTCCCCGATCACCAGTTCTAACAGAATTTCCAGTGCCTTACAACTTTGTGCAGTGTTCAACTCTCATTCTTCATATACCATCGAACACTAAATCATGTTTATTGACACCTATACTATTTCTAGGCTTTGGTCCTCCAGCTTTAACTCTGAGTTAGTTAATGCAACAGCTAATTGGGGGGATCAGGCACCCCTTTGGGAATCAGCCACACGATGTGGACATGACTCAGATAGGCACATACTTGTGTGTAGTTCAGCATGGAAACTTGGGGGCTCACAAAGTTCCTGAAGCCCTTCCATGGGCTCTTATGGGCTGAATTATTGTGTCCCCCCCCAAATTCATTGGTTGAAGTCCTAACCCACAGTACTTCAGAATGTGACTGCATTTGGAAATAGGATCTTTAAAGAGGTAATTAAGTTAAAATGAGGTCATTGGGGTGGGCCCTAATCCAACATGACTGTTGTCCTTACAAGAGATTAGGACACAGGCACATGCATAGAGGGAAGGCCATGTGAACACATAGGGAGAAGATGGTCATCTACGAGCCAAGGAGAAAAGCCTCAGACTCCTTGATCTCGGATTTCTAGCTTCCAGAACTGCGAGAAAATAAATTTCTGTTGAAGCCATCCAGCCTGTAGTACTTTGTTATGGCAGCCCTAACAAACTAACATAGACCCCCAAGTCAAGAACCTACACAACAGCCTGCGTTTCACCTCCCTAACTTCCAGTCCCGTGTGCCCCTTCCTTACACTGATGGGCATTTCTACTGTCATTCCTTTAAATGTGTGAGTGACTCACAACTATGTTTTCCACTAAATGAAGATTCTTAACCCACAAACTGTAAGGCCTACCCCAACTGGTGGTATTTCTCACTACACGTTGGCTTAAAGACTCTGCATCCAAATCTACTTGTCTTTTCCACACACTTTAACTGCTTAGCTTCCCTCCCTCTGTGGAAACCACTCTTATCTTTTCTATGAACCTCACCAGGTTCCTAGTTATGAACAACTAGGGAAGCTGTCACCCTCCTGATTTTGAGACATGTATGCTTCAGTACTACGGTAGGCCCTGCCTGCCCTTTCAGTCTTGTTTTTCTCCATTTCCAATATATCCCATGTTTCAACCACACAGCATTACTAGCAGCCCCTGGAGCAGACTACGCTCTCTTGCTTCAGGACTTCGCACTGGAAATGCTCCAGGAATTCCTTTTTTCTTCTCCCTTCCACCTGGCTAATTTCCACCCAACTCCAAAAGTTATTAGCTCAAGGACCACCTTCCACCTTCAACCTCATCTAAGAGAAGGGTTCGATGTCCCTTCTCTGTGCTCAATCTCTAATATAGCATCAGTTGGGTTTGGCCAATGGGAAGCAATAAAATAAAAAATAAAAAAATAATAATGTAGCATCATTGATCTACTTGTTTCTTTCTCCAACTACGCTGTGAGGTTCTTGAGGGCTGAGAGCTTATCTTCCATCTATTGTTGCTGAGTAGCATATAGTAGGCAATCAATAAATGTATGTTAAGTATTAAATTCTATAACTTCCTAAAGACAACAGATTGACACAAAGCTAAGCCTGAATATCTACATCTGTGCTGTTCAATATGAAAGCCATTAACACATGTGACTATTTAAATTAAAATTAAATTAAAAATTCTATTCCTTAGTCCTACTAGCAACATTTCAAATGCTCAATGGTCACATGTCGCTAGTAACTATCTTATTGTACAGCACAGATACAGAACATTTCCATCACAGAAAGTTTATTGGACAGTGCTGATCTATATCATAAAATATCTTGAAATATGAAAAACACAAAACTTTAGGAAAAAAGGAGAAAAGGTTATGAATATACAATTTATGCAATTAGCCAAACAGCCAAACACATAAAAGAGAGAGCCACCCCATTACTAACCAGGGAAATGAAAAATAAAATGAGATGCTATTTTTTACCCATTAGATGGGCTAAAATTAAAATCTGTAAATACACTGTTGAGGTATAAGGAAATGAATGCTTTCAAACACTGCTGATGGGAAAATAGCCAGTTTGAAGGGGAATTAGAAGTAAAAGAAAATGGGCACAGTATGAACTAGCACTGCCACACCCACAATTAGCCTGAGAAACACCCAACGTGAGCACTAGGAGACAACATCCCAGGTTGTTCACTACAATACCCTATATGATTAACACAAAAGATCTCCCACATAACTCATTATTTTTATTTTTTCAGAGACGGGGTCTTGCTATGTTGCCCAGGCTGGACTATAACTCCTGGGCCCAAGTGATCCTCCCACCTCAGCATCCTGAGTAGCTGGAACTACAGTACAAGCCAACATGCCCGGCTCCCACATAACTCAATATTATAGCTAGATCAAGTGCTCAACCAGAGCAAGAAATGCTTAAGTATTTTATAGGCTGCAGGGAAGCACCCTATGAAATGAAATTCTTTTGTGTACCATGCCTGCTAATCATCACTTTTACGATCAGGTCCCTACAACTAAGAGAGAGTGAGGGAATAACCCTAAGAATGCTGCCTTGCCCTCTAACAAGTCACTGTGTGACCATGGAAAAAGTCACCCCTTTTCCACTTGGTCTCCATTTCCACCAGTATAAAAATGAATCCAAGAGTCACATGTTTCTTTTACAACCCCCTGCTTCTTCCCCACCCCAACTAGAACAGCTTCACTTTTATCTGTAGCACATACTGCGGTTCAGAATTAAGTCCCAGGGGAAGTAAGTTTTGATACTCAAAAGAAACTTAAAAAGCCCCAAAACTAGATGGTCTCTTTCTTCCAATATTCTAAGATTTTAGTTTTTTTCAGTCTAATTAGCTATACTTTCCACAGTAAAGGTGAATTATCCATTCCAAGATCAGAGTACTATTAGGTTATTAAGCATGAAATGTCCAATTTCCTTAAGTACTAACTTTGACAGTTGATATCTCTGACATTTCACTTTGACACTTCTTATTTTTATTCTGAAGGTACATCCTCATTCTTTCAAACGCACGGCTTGGCTTGTGATTATCTTCCACATTTTTTTTAGAGCAATTTTTGTGAAACTACAGATAAATTAAAAATTCATGTTATTTTCGAATATGAGTTCTGTCGTGGAACCAACGCAGCTCAGACAGCTCAATATATCAACAAAGTGTTTGGTAAGGATGTGGCTAATGAATGCACAGTACATCGGTTTGAGAAGTTCCATTCTGGTGATTTTAATCTTGAAAATGAGTCACATGGGCGACCAGAGACCAAGGTGGATAATGATGAGCAGCAAGGTTTGATGTTACTATTCCAACAATATTGAACCATTTGAAACAAATTGGTAAGGTCGAGAAGCTGGATAGATGGGTTGCACACGAATTAAACGAGTGTCAGAAGAGAAACCGTCTCGAAGCTTGCCTTTCTGTGCTGTCACGACATAAAGGCGAACCATTTCTACATCGTATCGTTATGTGTCTGAAAGATGGATTCTTTCTGACAGTCGCAAGCATTCAGCAGAACGGCTGGATAAAGATGAAATGCTGAAACACAGTCCAAAACCAAATATTCATCCAAAAAAGCTAATGGTGTCTGTTTGGTGGTCCAGCGCTAATATTATCCACCATAGCTTCATGAAACCTGGTCAACTGATTACAATGAATGTCTACTGCAACCAATCGGACGAAATGACAAGGATGCTTTCGATTAAGCAGCCGAGGTTGGTCAATAGAGACAGGCCAATCCTCTTATAAGACAATGCTCGACCACATGTTGCACAAACAACGCTGCTCAAACTAGAGGCTGGACTTGGAAACTCTCTGTCATCCACCATATTCACCAGACCTTGCACCAACTGACTACCACTTCTTCTAGGCTGTGGACCACTTCTTGCAAGGAAAAATATTCAATTCTCAACAAGCTACCGTTAAGATGGCAAAACTGTGTTGACAGTTTAGGCTCATACTTTGATTAATTGTACTGCTTGTTGTTTGAGATATAATAAACTAAACTTTTGATTAGAAATCAGACATTTCATATTTAATGACCTAATAACTAGTGCATTAGGAAAGTGATTTTTTTAAAGAGATGGAGTCTTGCTATGGTTGCCCGGGCTAGACACAAACTCCTGGGCTCAAGCGATCCTCCAGCCCCAGCATCCCAAAGTGCTCGAATTACAGGTGTGAGTCACCATGCCCAGCCATAGGAAAGTGAATTTTTAAAGCATTTGAGTCAGGTAGGCAAAAAAGACCGTCCCTAGACTGGTTTCAAATCAAAAATTTTCTGTAGAACCCAAAAATGAGCAGGGGTTGGCAAAATGCCCAAAACAGAAACACAATGCCAAAGGTGAAAACTACTTTAAAAATCCAGTTTAGGCTGGGCATGGTGGCTCAAGCCTGTAATCCCAGCTATTCGGGAGGCTGAGGCAGATGGACTGCTTGAGCCCAAGAGCTTGAGGCTGCAGTGAGCTATGAATTCTGCCACTGCACTTCAGCCTGGGTGACAGAGCAAGACCCTGTCTCAAAAAAAGAAAAATAAATAAATGTCCAACTTATACAAATCTCCAAAATAAAAACACCCTGAAACACATGCACTTAAGTGTCATTTGATATTTGTTTGCCTTCCCTTCTACCAATTCTCTAACCTGCCCCAATCAGTTCTGTTTCATTTGTATTCAAAGTTTTCTACTTAGGAAGGATTTCAAGGCCCAAGCACTGACTTCCCATACCATTTAAGGAAGTCCAAATCACTGGCTGGAAATGTGGCAAAAGAATGCTTTCTACTTTCAGAAGTTTTACTTCATCATTCAGATGGGCCCTCTGTGTCAGAATTACATCCTGCACAACCCACAAGGTTTTGGAATATGTTTAAGGCTAAGTAAGTCATGTTGTGAACTAGATTCCAATTAATAAGGATTCTCTTAATTTATAGCTCTACAACCAGTGAAAAGCAAGTGAGTTAATATTTAAGGCAACCTAGCCTCCATCTGTTCACAAAACATTCAATGCAGACCAGTGACTTGAACTTTGGTTTCAATCACACAAAAGACCTGAAACACTTAAGAAGGGCAGAATCTCCCAGCCTATTGAAAAGGTCATTAATAGTCCAGTCTAACACAGACTGCAAAAATATGCCTCACTTACAGAAGGAAATTTATCTGATAAGAGGAAAGTTATTTTACACAGATGACCTAAAAAGTTGCAGCTATTTGTTTAAATTACTCCTATCACTGTAAAACCTAAACAGGTGGGGCAGAGGAGAGGCAGCATTCATTAGAAACCTTGCCTCTGTTCCCTCTTATCAAACCTGAAATAGACTGTCCTTATGTTATAAATTACTGGGCTCTGTTTCTCTCTTATAACCTGTTAATTCTTCTCCCACACATCTACCTTAAATTGTCATTTATTTTCCCTTTCCAGATTGAAGGGTAGGGTTCATCCTAGCAAAAATTTTTTCCCCAGTACTTCATACCTGATGTCATCAGAACCCACGTAATCCTCTGTCCATACCTTAGCCCACCATCCCAAAAACTAACCAAACCACACGTACTGGGTTTCCACAGGCATGTAACAGAATACATCCACTGAGATGGGAAAGAAATCTAGAAATCTATCTGATCAGTTCAGGTTAACTATAGTTCTTCACTTTCTAATTTAAAGATCACACTAAAACAGGTCAGTTGATAACACTCATGGGAATAACAATGTTAAAGCAGGTAGAAGAAAACAGGAAAGGTGACATATGGTCAGCTCACGGGTCCTTACATCCACTCCTACCACCACTCCTACTCCCTATCAAAATCCTGCCCAATGCTCCCTTATTTATTTTTCTAGAGACAGGGTCTCGCTATGTTGCCCAGGCTAGAGCGCGGTGGCTATTCACAGACGCCACCACAGCATAGCTCACTGCAACCCCAAACTCCTGAGGTTCAAGCAATCCTCCTGCTTCAGCCTCCTGAGTAGCGGGGCTACAAGGCACGCGCCACTGTGCCCCATTTCCTTACCCTTTGAAACTGGCATAAAACAGGTGAAAATACTGTTAATGGGCTCTTTTTCTTTCTTATTTCTTTCCTTCCATCTTTCTGTCTTTCCTTCTTTCATCTTTCTTTCCTTCCATCACTTTTTGTCTTTTCTTTCTCTCCTTCCTTCTTTTTTTTTTGGTCATTCAGATTCCAATTGGACCTTTTTTTGAGAGAGGGTCTTGCTCTGTTGCCCGGGATAGAGTGCAGTAGTGTCATCATAGCTCACTGCAACCTCCAATTCCTGGGCTCAAGCGACGCTCCTGCCTCAGCCTCCCAAGAAGCTGCGACTACAGGCACGTGCCACCACGTCTGGCTAATTTTTCTAATTTTGTAGAGACGGGGTCTTGCTCTTGCTCAGGCTGGTCTTGAACTCTTGGCCTCAAGCGATCCTCCTGCCTAAGCCTCCCAAAGCGCTAGGATTACAGGTGTGAGCCACCACACCCAGCTGATTGGATCCATTTCTAAGGTGTTCATTTTTAACTTTGTAAACTCCAGTTATTATCCCCATCCAGACTCCTATAATCCTATAGAGAACTGCTGAGTTGATTGAGTTGACTTTCTGATTTGGATGCCTTGTAGACTACCTATTAAAAAATGATCCAACCCTAAAAAGAAAAAAGGACTGTTAATGGGACTGATAACGCAAGATTTTTTTTCTTTAAAAAAAAATAACAGCTCATTGCCAAAGGTCAAAGGCATCTATTTGTTAGATGGAGCACTCACTCCCTTATAATGCTGCAGTTGACATTCTTCCTTGAACCCTGAGGCTGATCATGGCTATTAGTGGTCAGGCGATCTCGAGTATGTGATCATAGTCCCCTGCCCTCTAGGGCGACGCTGGGCAGGTTCCCATGCTTTTGCATGGGCTGCAGGCTGGCAGACAGTGAAGGTCATCAGTCTTCTAAAGCTTTAGTAACGTGTTAGGGAATAGAGGGCAAATATCTTTTTTTCTGAAATTGTGGTCTACAGAACAAACTGGACCCTTTTAAAAGTTAGATGAGTTTGTAGCTAAATACCTCAGAGTTTCCATTCACTTTCATTCAATGAAGAGAAATTACTGTCCGTTATTTTGGAAGATAACATTTATAATGACTAGTCCTCAAGAATAACTGTTTTATTATCATGATTTGTGAAAAGAAACAAGGTAGATAGTTCAAGGAAGGACACAGACATGCCCTGTTTTAGGTTCCAAATTTCTTCTTTTTGATAGGTGGTGGGAGCTGAGCAATGATGTCATCCAGGGGCCGTTCTACTGCCACCAGTGTTCTTTCATCCAAAAGATCCAAGAAGAGCAGAGGCTGCAGAAAGATAATAATGATTATACCAGGAGTTAGGCTCCAGGGCTAGTCCTTGCATGGACTAACTAGAGTTAAAAGGTTAGCCTAGTTCATCAGAAGCTGAACTACTCATCCAAAAAGAAAAAAAAACCCAAGGTTAGCCTAGTTCAAGGCTGAAGTGATCTAAATCTGATAATCTTTCCTGCCCTAGAACTCAAAATAGCCAGAAAGATTGGAGTGTGCATACATGCATGCATGCATTCATTCCTTTATTTATTTATTTAGAGATGGGGTTGTGGTATATTGCCCAGGGTGGAGTATAGTGACTATTCACAGCTGCAGGCTCCATCAACGCACACTACAGCCTCAAACTCCCGGGCTCAAGTGATCATCTTGCCTCAGCCTTCTGAGTAGCTGGGACTACAAATGCGCCTGGCTTAAGGTTGGGAGTTTTTAACTGAGTTCATTCATAAACATTCCCAGCAGGACTTTTCATATGTTTCTCTGGACAGAAAATCTATCATTCTCTTATTATCTTAGGAATGGATGTTAATCAAGGGCTTTAAGACCTAAATTCTTGACAACTGGCAAGTTACAAATGCATCAAGAAGCTAATCATACTTGAATAATTTATCGATTCTTCTTTAAAAAATTCCCATAGACCCCTGAGAAAATGTTCCAGGACCCAAAAGGAACTTCAATCTGAGAAGAATGACTATGGAGGCTTCTCTCTGAATTGGCCCAAATAGCTAAAATATCATAAGGTTAATGGATGTTTGTTTTATATATAATGAAAAGCCTAGCCTGGAAAGGAGAAAGCCATAATAAATTCAATGACTTGTGATTGCTGGAAATTTATCTTATGGAATATCCTCCACCTAGAAGTCAAATTTAAAAGCCAGTTTTCACACTAACAAAGGCCCCACTTGAACACCATCATCATTTCTCACTACCTATGCATTTCACTTTGGTTAAGTATGATGCACCTGCCTCTAACCCACTGAGGCAAGAACAATGAAATACACATAAGGGACAGCCAGCCTCAGAAAGGTCACTTGTCTCCCCCAAACCAGGTTTTCCGTATGTAAAATGAAGGTGCTCTTGTCTTCCTCTCATGGAGCTTATTACATTTTGATAATATCACAAAGGAAACAACTGTCCAGAATACAACACAAGACGTTTTACCTTATATATCTTAGAAATTTTAAAGGCATGGGCTGTGCGTCTCCGAACAACATCTGATTCATTCATGGGAGGAAATGGATTGTAGAGTAAGGTTTTGTCACTTGGAAGGGGCTAAAAAGACAAAGATATACTGTTTAAATCATTACTTTCATTGGCCTTCTATAGACCAAAAGACTGTGATGGTTTTCCAGGCTAACACCATCATCCAACCGTCGTGCTATATATTCACTACCTTCCTGACTTTACTTACTTCAGGAAGAGAGCTGTAGCTACTCTTTCAGCCACACTGCAGAGGGCAGGAGTATAAGGCAAGAAGAAAGCTTGGTGCTCTGTACCAGTAAGATCAAAGGGCCCAACTGGCCCAGCTGGGGCTTCTGGCCAGTCTTATCAGTTAACACTTTGTCGGAAAGGAACAAAATGGCATGCACAGGAGCTCAGCCCACATGGGCTCTGTGCTTTCTAGACTCTCCCTCAACCAGATCACAGACTGGCTAAGTGACTAAAGTTCTCCCCAGGCAAAACCTCAACACAAACCACCCCCACTGATGTCACTGACACCTTGAGAGATGGCCTCTGGCTAACCAAATGATATTTCATCTCTGACTTCCTTGGGAAATAGCTCTGCCCAGTATAAGGAAGTGATGGACTTAAAACCAACACTTGGGAAAAAAACGATCTGGGCTGAGTTACAAAGAGGCAAGCGAGTGGGAGGGGCCCTTCCTGTATCACTCATCTCGCAGAAGACACTTGTGAGCCAACTCTGCTTCCCACATCCAGAGGACATAGGGCCCGTGAGATGATTCCAATGATACATCCCCATGCACACCTCTTTAGAGCCATCTGCTGCTTTCCCCATGTTCCTTCCACCCCCACCTTCACAGACACACAACACAGTGTGTTGCTTGTAATCTAGGCCCAAAGTGCACTCCAGGCATGGCCACAATGCTCTTAGGAAAGAAAGTGCCTGCCCAGAAAAGACATAACATTCTGGGTGAATCAAAACATCAGCTGGCAAAGAGGCAGGAATCTAAAACTGAAGAAAATGCTCACATCCCATCTAAATCACAGCCCCCATCCAATCACAGAATGGAATATTCCTAGCTGTACTTTTTTCAAGACATTAAGACCAACTCCCCAAGCCTACAAATAGTGTTTCAGTATCTTTAGCCAAGAGGCACAGTGGTCAAAACATGAGCCTGTACCTCCTTAATGAAGCCATATTATTGAGACATTCCAGAGTTCAAAGATGGAAAGTGAGTTAGCCAAATGAATAGTATTCCCTGACAAGGGTCACCTTCTGAATACCGAAACAAATCACTTTCCTACTTAAGTTTATGTACTCATTGGCAAAGTACAGAAACAGTCAAATCAGCAAGAAACCAGTACACAAAAGCCAGCCCCTTCCCTGAGATCCTCCTGAGCTTGGGAACACAAATGAGGAAATCTATAAAACAAAAGCTCCTCTACTCCGAAGAGTATACTAGGAACCTTTATTCTGATTCTCGTTCCTCAATCTCATTGTACTTGTTGCTTTTAGAACTTAAAGATTCCAAAAGAAAAGATTCAGTGAGGTAGCAGTGAAGAACTCACCAATGACTTGTCAATGATGCAGAACATGTAGGCATCATGGAGAAGGATGTGCATTGGTCTCTTGGGATGAAAACTGATGTGTGTGATGGGAGTATCCCTTTGGAGCCAAAGGTGGTGAAACCCCTGCTTCTGGATAGTTCGACTCCACTCTGTATACTGTTTGTCTGGGATGCTATACTCAAATACCTGAGAAAGGATATAACACAGTGCAAATGCAGGCTGGTACCCAGAAAGAACAGAAAAGTATTCTTTAACAAACCCTGACTAATAGCATATTCAGACTTATGCTTTCCAACACCCTGTTTTTCAAAAATAAAAAGTTTTAAATGGAAATTACAGAATAAGAGAAAAGTCACCCTGCAATCTTGACACCCTCTTCCCCAAGTAGTTGTTGTTGCTTTTAGAGATAGGGTCTCGTTCTGTCACCCAGGCCAGAGTGCAGTGGCACAATCAGAGTTCACTGTAGCCTCGAACTCCTGGGCTCAAGCAATCCTCCTGCCTCAGCTTCCCGAGTAGCTGGGACTACAGGTGCATGCCACTACACTTGGCAGATTTTTCTTATATATTTTTTTAATTTTTATTTTTAAAAAATATGGAACATTTCATGAATTTTCATGTCATCCTTGCACAGGGGCCATACTAATCTTCTCTGTATCGTTTCAATTTTAGTATATGTGCTGCCGAAGCAAGCACAGATTTTTCTTATTTTTTGTAGAGACAGGGTCTTGCTATGTTGCCCAGGCTGGTCTTAAACACCTAGGCTCAAGTGATCCTCCCACCTCTGCCTGGGATTAGAGGTGTGAGCCACCATGCCTGGCCTGTTTACATCTTTTCAGAAATATTTTATACACACAATACATACTGTTCTGTACCTTGCATTTTTCATTTAGTGTATATCACAGAGACTGACTCATATCAATAAATACAAATAGCTCAATCACGCCCCTTTTGAATAACACATAATAATCCATTCCTTTTATGGATGTATCATACACACTGCTTAATGCACATTAGATTGTTTCCAATTTTTGGCTACTACAAACAAGGCGGTATAAATGTCTTTCTGCACAACTGAAAGCATATATGGAGGAACAACTCTCAGAATTAAAACTTCTAAATCAAAGACTGTGGATTTTAATTTTTTTAAGATATTGCCAAAAAGTCATCCAAAATGCTTACATTAATTTACGCAATGTGCTGCTTCCTTATACCCCCACAACACTGTGTATTATCAACTCTTTGATTTTTGCTAACCTAACAGGTACAAAAATTTCCCACCAGTTTCAACGACAGAAGCACTTAAGGGAACAACTGACAGTAAAAGGTGTCAGGTATACATTATCATTATGTGTGACAAAGGCAAGGATATGGCTTCACTAATCTTTCAGTCTTTGGTCAAGGACCCAAATCTATAAAACCGAAATGAGAGATTTCCTTTTTTGGATAGAGTGTGTATGTGTGTGCATAAGAGTGTAAAAACTGCTCATCAAAATAGTAAGCATCATTTGTCTAACAGTCAACTTAAATGTGCTTCCTAGGTCACATTTAATCTTTTCAATGGCTCAGTAAGGTAGATATTCTCATCCTCATTTTACAGATGAAGATATGTAACTATTGATAACTTCATAATGTGTTCTGATGCCCAGGTATCTTAAAGATCTTCTCCTTATAACTTGGTGTGGGGAAAAAAGCAGACTAGGCTCTAATTTTGGCTGAGATTAGGTACCTGATTTCACTGGGGCCTGATTTCCTCATCTGCAAAAGTGAAGGTGAATTATATGACCTTTTAGTCACTTTTAACTCTCAAAATCTTATTCCATCCCATATCCAGTTTAACATCTAAGCCCAGGTCATCTCTTGTCTAAAATAATCAGTAAAAGGAGTATTTCAAAATTCTTTTTTGTTGTTGTTGTTGTATCCTTTCCTGGCTTTGGTATCAGGGTGATACTGGCTTTGCCGTAGAATGATTTAGGGAGGAGTCCCTCCTTCTCGATATTATGGAACAGTTTCAGTAGGATAGGAACCAGTTCTTTGCAGGTCTGGTAGAATTTGTCTGTGAATCGGTCTGGTCCTGGGCTTTTTTTGTTGTTGGGAGGTTTTTTATTACAGATTCAATCTTGCTACTCGGTATTCATTCAGGATTTCTATTTCTTCCTGTTTTAAGCTTGGGAGGTCAAAATTTCTCTACCCTCTTGTGCTTCTTTACTCTAGAACATCAATGCTTCCCCAAACTGTGCCTATAATGAGCCCAGGCTATGCATAAAACTTTGCTTTACACAGGAGAAAACTACCTTTATATCCTCCAGCACCTTCAAAGAAAAGTTCCTCCAAAGTTGTCCATTATCTCAAGTTACAATCCAGTAGGAAGAAAGTAGAAAACACCAGAAACCCTCTTACCTGCTGGTCCGAATGAGCGATGACAAGGTTGTTGGTATTGGGGGCAATGGCCAGAGCAGTCACAGGGAAATTGTAAGCAGGCACTGTGCAGTGAAGCTGGGAGCAAATAATAGACACAAGAGGCAACTTCCAGCATTTCTCTAAACAATAAACCTTAATTTCATTTTTTTAAAAAAATGCATGTTTGCTTACACTACTGACAGTATTTGCAGAGAATTCAGAGTAAAGCTTTTCTCTCAGAGCAAATCCGTTGCTATGAATTGCTCATAAATATGTCATTGAACAGGGAACCTACACCTCTACACTGGGTTTAAAAGAAATTAATGCCTAGGTATGGATTTTTATGTACAAGTGCAAGGTATATGCACATTACACACAAATACTCTTTAAATGCTAGGCAAGGCTCAAAGACAAGAGCTCAGCACATGGTCCTGCCACAATGTAATAAAGGTTAAGTTAAGCAGTAATAGGCAACCCCAGTAAGTGCTACAGTTTGGGGTTGTTCTGTAAATTTTTAGTGTTTATTTCAAGTTTTGGGTCATCTGAATCTGATGTTTATGATGAAGATGAGGACTGGTAAAAGACTATTAGTGACTCAATGCATGAATGACAGTAACCTTACTGATTAGTAAAAAAGATTCTCCCAGTAGTCCTTTTTCAAATGTCTAGTTTTGTTTAATTTAAAAATACCTTGACATCAGAAGGCAAGCCATGAAAGGAACGCTTATTATCTACAATTATTTATCTGTGTATTTTCCTACCCAAAATATAAAAATAACCCAGATGTGGATTCATCAACCACAAATCCTTAATTTCAAATTTCTAGGCACAAATGGTTTCACTGTTTCCATTGACTGATTTTAATGTTACAGAGTATAGCTTTTAGGTTACAAAAAAGTAAAACAGCATTCAAAACTGGAAAAATTCTTGGTTAAAAAGAAAAAAGTCCAGTAAATTTCCAGGGCATACCAATCTGCCCCGAATCATAACGGCAATCGTAAGTTACCCTGTAATGGCAGGGCAACTGCCTCCTGCACAATGATTCGAACTTCTACGAAAGCCTAAGCTCACCTTTAGATGTTTTACATTGTAGACGTGGACTCCAGCACTGGTACCTGATACAGCTAGCCAATTCCCATCTGGACTGACCGCCAAAAGACACATGGCCTCCACTGTCCCTGTGAGGACGGAAGAACAGTTACGTCTCTCAATTCACAGTGTCCACAGCCAGCCCTGACCTGGAGATGATGGCAAAAGCCAACAAGACCCACAGGGTTTTAAATCACCGACAGGAAAATGTGTTGATAGTTTTGCAAGTCAGTTTGAGATGTTAACCTATCTACTTTTTTCATTTAACTAGCCATCCTCATGTAAAGGGAATCCAGAGATAAAACTGAAGGTATCACTTGCTCAGGCCGGAATAAGACGGTGCCTACTGTGGTAATGGAGAATCACAGCAGCAGCTACCACTAAAATCTATACTTAAAATGAATTGTTTCAAACTCCTTTCCTACCGAAACTTTTTAGAATTTTATTTTTGTAAACTAATAATAATTGTACATATTCATGGGGCACACAGCTATGCTTGAATACATATAGTGATTACATCAGGTAATTAGCATTCATCCTAAATGGTTTTTAATCAAAGTTATGGACAGACAGCAAGTTAAACAGACTTGAAGTGTATCTGATTTACTAGGTGCCTGCTATATACTTAGCACTAAGGGAAGATGGGCACACATGAACCATCTTTGTCATCTAGGGACTTTAAATCAGTCTGGCAACACGAAGACTAGTGTGGGATAAAAATTGGACGGTGATGCTATATGCCAAAATACATGCTGCATATAACACCCCCAAACAATGAAAAGGCTGTTAAAGGATGGGTGGGGGTGGGTAGAAAAGGATGGAGAACAGTATGAGCTAAGTGAAAAGGACTGGAATACACAAGTTTGAAGGCTGTGAAGAAACCAGCTTGACTTCAAGGGGAAGTGAGATGAGAAAGGAGGGAGAAATAAAGTCAAATCCATAATGCAGAGCTGAATTTTAGCAAGTACTAACTACAAGATAAACAGTCTAAATAAAAACATTTACAGGTACTCATTAAATATTGTCAGTTTAATTTATCTGACCCCTAACTTGTGGGTTTCTTCTTCTTTACGCTCCTGGAGCAGCTTATGAACAGTGAGAGTTGAAGTTAAAAGAGCTGACTTTCCAGGCTGACGGAGTCTAAATGACAGGGAAGCAGACAAAATTCAGGGCGAGACAGAAGGCAAGGGCCCATGGGAAGTATCCAAAGAACTACTAGCTTAAGCTGGATACTAAGTCTACGTCCTTATCAGTTAACTCAGCAAGTCAGCTACACACAGTCACACTCATTCATGCACACTTGTGTTCTCAAAGAACACCGAAAAAGAGTCATGAACATTAAATGAACACAGGTGATGAAATTGTATGTATATTACAGCATAGGTAGGCCTATGAAAAAAAAATATTTCTAAACATAAATAAGAAACTGTATGTACTAAGACACTTTTACCTTTATATAAACAAACAACCAAAAAAGTAACATGTCTACAAAATACATACAAACACATATTGGAAAAATACCAAAATATTAATGGCAGCTATTTCTGGGTGGCAGGATTACAAATGATTTTAACTTTCTTCTTGTTCTGCTAACAAAACTCTAAGGATGATGAAACTTCTCTAGCCCCAAATAAGGAATCAAAAACCCAGTGAGAAAAGAGTAGGTGTGAGGAACATTTCAGATCTCATCCAGTGTCTTCATCTGCCAGATATGTCCTCCTACTTCAAACTGCAAACATGTGAGTGAGTGTATCTGCAGAGTGGGAAGAACATCAGGGAACCCCTGACACTGAGATTTAAAAGGGGAAAAGTCACATCTCAGACATGGACAACTCTCCCCGTGGCCAGATACCAAATTCCCACCTGATGGAGGCTGCAAAGCATGCAGGTGCTTGAAGCTTCCTTCCAACAGCTGCATGATATGTAGAGACCCTTGATTTGATGCCACAAAGAGCTTTGTTGAATCTTCAGAAAACAAAATCTGAAGGGCAGAGCGAAGGAATGCTGGCATTTTGGAAACCTTTGGGTGGAACAACAGTAAAAGCTAGTAAGAGAGAAGGGAGACCTATAACCCATCAAAAATAATCCCAGCCAGGTTCAAACTACATTAACGCTTCCTGTCTCCAAGCAAGCCAAATGACCCAGGGCATGGACCAACCGGCATGCCCACAGTAACCTATACACCCCCTTTTCATTTCTTCAGTAAATACTAAATTCCATATCATGGAAATGACTAAGTCACATATGAAACCACTAAGCAGAAAAGCCTAAACTTTACTGCCTCTAGGGCATTCCCCTACCCCACTCCAATTGACTATGTTAACCAATTCAAAATGGAAATAAAAGACTTGTTTTGTAACAGCTGTCTCCAAATAGCTTTTCACTGAGCAAGGACTCACATCCAGTTCATTTCCACTTCACACAAAAAAATCACATTCAGGAAGTTTCTTCTTATGTGACCAGACATTGGGCTATCACTTACCCTCTTGAGGCTTATGTTGTCATGTTCATAATTCAACCGACAGAGAAAAAACCGAGAAGCTGTAGAATAGGCTATCCAACTTCCACATGGGGAGATACAGCTGCAAATAATGTTCTCAGGACCCTGGCAATATTAGGAATCAAGATGAACGTTCAAGTAAAACTTCATATGAGGAGGCACACTGTGACAGGACTCCTCAAGCTCTTACCACTCTGGACATATCCACAAATACCTACACATAACCCTGACAATCATATGCCGTGTCACTACAATTATTTCAGAGGCAGAGCACCTAAGTGGTGTGGGGCTTTGAAAATCCAAGAACAAAGGTCTATCTTATCTTGACCCTTTTAGATCTTTATAAATAGCCTCATTCTAAACTCCAACTTTAGAAACCTGAGCAGGGAGGCATTTAATGCAGGAAAGCTTGGGAGGCTAGGTGATTTGGACTACCGTTTTGCTTATGACAACCTGCTTTAAAGAAATAGTAAGTGAAAAACAATTGGAGAATAAAGGAGAAGAAAAGTTCAATGTAACATTTATATAATTTCAAAAACTCACAAACCAAAATGATTTCTCAATATATGTGTATATACAACTCTCTCTCTCTCAACACACGGGGTGGGGGGAGGTGGGGATAGATTCAGGGTATAGAGGAAGCTATACAGCTAATTAAATAACAGTAATTTCAGGAGGGGAGACTAGAATTAAAGAGGTGGTCAAGTATATAAACTATCAAATATTGTTTAAATTCTTTACAGTGAAGACTGTATTCACAAATATTTGTGTAATTAAAATTAAAAAATTTTAAAGGAAGATAGCAACAGTTTGTATAGCATTAATGTAAAAAAATATACACACATACACACATGGGTGGAAATTTTTTTCTGGAAGGACATACTATACAAGAAACTGTTGGCAGCAATTATCTCTGGAGAGAATAGAGGAGGGGGTATGAGGTGCAGAGGAGACTTGTTTTTCATTTATACTCTTTTGTACTACTTGAGTTTTTAAAAATATGCATGTTATATTCATAATAATATCAAAAGAAGAAAAACCAATTTCCTGTATGCATTCATAATAAATTCTAATAAATTCTGAATGCCCAATTTATAATCACAGGAAACCCAGTTCTGGTGACACAATCCTTCATTTAAATAGTTTTAGAATTTATATAGTTTATGATGTGAACTAAGTAACCCTCAAAATTCAGAATGGGAAAAATGTTCCAGATTTCAGAGCCTGAACACACAGTTAAATCTCCTTACCTTTGTCTTGAGGTGCAGTAAATGATCTGCATTTTTAGAGAGTGGAAGGGTATCCCCATTCTTGCCTAAAACAAGAAACTTTCCTTAGTTTTTGCCTATCACAGAAAGATTATTTGCACATTTTTTCTTCTAAAAAGTCACTCCTTGGTAGAATGGATCTCTACCAGTAAGAAATCAGAAAAGTGGCTTGACTTAGTAAGCTCATGATTTTTGAAGGGGTATATGAAGAGGAAAGCAGTGGAGTACACTTCCTTAGCCTCCATCCTATGATACATCATGACTTCTCTGAAGCTCTGCCTCACGGCCAGGCACGCAGGTGGGTGGAGAGGGAGCTTGTGTGGCCTCAATTTCATTCTACCACAAACAGGAGGACACAAACATTTCCTTAACAGGTCACATAAAATGCCACTAGGCTATCACTCAGTAAGATCCATGTGACCTTCTTTTTCATGCAAGATCATCACTACCCATCATTAAATCTTGTCACTTTTCAACAGCCTGTTTTTATCTCAGCCAAGCTGGGGCAAACTGTGACTCTTCAATCCTCACCTCAACTACACCCTGCAGGGCATCACACAGAATCTTAAAGTTTATGAGATGATCCAGTATCCTGCTAAAGATTCTCACACTCTAAATAACTTGTTTGCTTTATCTAGTTGGTGGGAAAACCATAAGTTATGGACACAGAAAAATCTACTTTGGTTTTTCTACAAGCAGAATTTTAACTGCAATTCTGATTTTTGGCTTCTCTCTCCAGTCTTCTTACTGGAAAAAACTTTCTCCCACATTACCTGTTGCAACTGTGGATCCTAGTCGCCAAAGTTCCAAATGATGGGCAAACTGGAAAAGGAGAAGCTGCCTTTTCTTGGAACAGGAAATGAGACGTCGCTGTATCCAAGAATTGAAAAGTTGAAATAAGCCAGGGTCATCTATTGCCTCAGTACCAGATACACCAGCAACATCTTAGTACATTTTTTCCTGTTGAAATCCATTTCCTTGATAAATATCTCCTAAGTACTACTATATGCCAGGCACTATCCTAGGACCTAAGAACACGATGGTAAATAAAAACATAGCTACTGCTCTCAAGAAGCTTCTAGTCTAACGGGTGACACAGAATTAATACCAATGATACTTCAATGTGCGAAGAATTTTAACATGGCTAAACATTGTATGTAATGAAAAAAAGCAGAAAGGACATCTAGCTTTGCGGGAGTAAAGACAGGAGCCCAGATGAGGTTCACTAGTAAAGACTAATCAGGCAAAGAAAGCAGAGCGGGATGTTCTAAGAAGAGCAATGGCATGTGAAATAGCTCAAAGGTCAAAGAGCATTCCAGGGAATAAAAAAGGCTTTCAGAATGGCTAGCCTGGGTGGGGGTGCTACAAAAGCGTGTGAAAGGAGAGGTGAGAGAAGCAGCTAAAGGGCCAGGGCCAGACTGAGACAGATTCTATAAGCCACATGAAGGAACCAGTGTACAGCTACAGGCAACAAGGATGGCCAGAGGCTCTGAAGCGTGGAATGATGAACAAAGTTGCCTTTTTTGTGAGACAAAGTCTCATTTTGTTGTCCGGGTGGAGTGCAGCGGTGTCATCATAGCTCACTGCAGCCTCAAACTCCTGGGCTCAAGTGATCCTCCCGCCTCAGCCTCCCAAGTAGCTGGGACTACAGGTGTGCACCATCACCCCCTGCTAATTTTTCTATTTTTTGTAGAGACAGGGTCTCGCACTCCTGACCTTAAGTGATCCTTCTGCCTCAGCCTCCCAGAGTACTATGATTACAGGCCTGAGCCACCATGCCTGGCCCTAAAGTTGCTTTTTAAAGAGATCAATGGAGAACAGGCTGGAATGACACAAATGAAAACAAAAAGAAGATCACTAAGAAGCTACTGTAAAGGAATTCAGATGAGAAAAGACACTGATCCAAACTAGGACAATGAAGCCAGGCACAGTGGTGCACACCTGTAGTCCCAGCTACTGGGGAGGCTGAAGTGGGAGGATGCCTTGAGCCCAGGATTTCAAGACCAGCCTGGGCAATACAGTGAGATCCCATCTCAAAAAGCAACAACAGCCAGGCATGGTGGCTCACACCCGTAATCCTAGCACTTTGGGTGGCTAAGGTTCGAAATTATTGAGGCCAGGAGTTCAAGACCAGCCTGACCAACATAGCACCTCACCTATATAAAAAATAAAAAGAAATACAAACTTTAAAATATTATCTGGGCATGGTGGCACACACCTGTAGTCCCAGCTAATCAGGAGGCTGAGGCAGGAAGGTTGCTTGAGCCCAAACTTTGAAGTTGCAGTGAGCTATGATGATGTCACTGTACTCTAGCCTGGGCAAACCCTGTCTCAGGAACAAAAGAAACAAAAACAACAAAACAAAACAAAACAAAAGACAATGGCAGTATAGACAAAGAAAAATGACTCAATTCCAGAGATAATGAGGACTATATTCAACCTCATCAAATTATATACATTAAATATATAGCTTCTAATATATCAAATATAACTCAATAAACCTGTTGAGATATATGTATATGTATAAATATATATGAGATAATAAGGCAGGCTCAGTAAGGTTTTTTGGTTGAATGGAATGTGGAAGCAGGTGTAGGCAACAAGATTTATTAGCTTGGCAAGATGGTACCATTTACTTAGAATGTAACACTGGAAGCCTGGATTTTCCTGCTCCCACCCAGAATAATAGAACTCACCCTTAAAAACAAACAAACAAACTTCCCATAAACCACAAGTATTGGAAAAGGGAATGATTTCCCCAGAGACTGAACTCGGGATGCTGCTGCAAATCTCATGCCCCCAGAAATGTCTTTGCAAGAGGCTTGCCTTGGAAACAGAAGGAAAACGGTAGCTACAGAAAGTCTTACAAATTTGCCCAGGGAGCTGTGTTCAGAGTCTCATGGAACACAGGGACAGAGGCATGGGAGATGAGGGGTTGGCAGGGGTATGGGGGAAGATACTTACATGGGGAAAGGTGATTTTTCGGAGAGCAGCATCATAATTCTTTACTTCTACCTTCTCCATGAGAGGACGAATGACTAAGTGGGTATCGGTGCCTGGGGCATGGGGAAGGGGAGAAGGTATGCAGAATTAGAAGTCCTGCATGAAAATAACCAGAGACGGACAGAGCAAAGAGGCAGCCTCACCAGAAGTGGAACCCACCTCCAGATATCAGAGCTGTGGGGCTGTGGGCCACAGCACGCACATCATGAGTGTGATGCTGGAACGGTTTTGTCCGTACCCACTGCTTCTCATTGCTGTTAGAAGTCACAGGGACCAGCTGAAAATGGAATATTGTCCCCTCGGCCGTGCCCACCACGAAACTGTCTTCTTGCTGAGGAATTAAATCATAAGGGAGAAACATGTGATCAAAACAGGGTCCAGCTGGAAAAATATTCCCTGAGGTTTTTTGTCTGGGAAGTTTAGGGGAAAACCTATGCCCAGAATTAGAAGGGAGGTTACAGGGGTCTTTTCCCTCCATAAGTTAACAATTTCAGCAGCCAAGCAAGTTCAGATACAGATGACAAGGCGCCCCCTACCGACAAAATTAACAATACATACCTCCAACTGTTAAGTGTCATATATATAAACTAGACCTCATTAGAACAGCAACTAAAGAGATAAAATACCTAGGAATAAACCTAATGAGAAATGTACTAGACCTATCTGAACAAAAATTTAAATCCTTCTAAAGAACATAAGAGATGACCTAAACAAAGAAATCCATACAGCGTTCTTTAATAGGAATATTTAATATGATAAAGATATTATCACTAAGGAAATGTGTAAGTTTTATACAATCCAATAAAAATACTAATT
Organism: Daubentonia madagascariensis; assembly: GCA_023783475.1. Classification (NCBI taxonomy): domain Eukaryota; kingdom Metazoa; phylum Chordata; class Mammalia; order Primates; family Daubentoniidae; genus Daubentonia; species Daubentonia madagascariensis. The sequence goes on from JAKFHU010001224.1 coordinate 5,623,024, forward strand.
TATTTGGAATAAGAAAAGGTGTTTCTTTAATTCATATAGAAAAATAAAGAAAAAAAAACACCCCAAGCCCACAATACAAACAAGAAAACTCAGCAAGAGTATTAATGAAGTTAAATACCCAAAAGAATTGAAAGCAGGAACTCAAACAGATACAGCTTGAGCATCCCTGATCTGAAATCCAAAATGTTTCAAAATCTGAAACTTTTTAAGCACCAACATAACACCTCAAGTGGAAAATTCCACACCTGACCACACAGTCAAAAATTTATTTCATGAACAAAATTAATAAAACATCCCATAAAATTACATTCAGGCTATGTGTATAGGGTGTATGTAAAACACAAATCAATTTCATATTTAGATGTAGGTCCCATCCCCAAGATATCTCATTATATATATGCAAATATTCCAAAATTGGAAACAGCCAAAATCTGAAACACTTCTGGTCCCAGGCATTTCAGATAAGGGACATTCAACCTGTACTTGAATATCAATGTACAAAATACAGTCTTTTGATTGTCTTGGAGCTATTTTACAACTGCTGTAGCATTATTCACAATAGCCAAAAGATGGAAACAACCCAAATATCCATCAACAGACAAATGGATAAACAAAATGTGGCATATACACACATACAGGAATATTATTCAGCCTTAAAAAGGAATGGAATCCTGACACTCCAACAACATGGATGAACCTTGAAAACAGCGTGCTAAGTAAAACAAGCCCAAATACAAAATGGACAAATACTACTATAGGATTCCACTTACATGAGGTACCTAGCACAGGCAAATTCATAAGGACAGAAAGTAGAATAGAGGTTACCAGGGGCTGAGAGGAGGGAGAAATAAGGAATTATGGTTTAATGGGTACAGAGTTTCTGTTTGGGGTGATGAAAAAGTTTTGAAAATGGATAGTGGTGGTGGTTGCATGACAGTGTGAATGTACTTAACGCCACTAAACAGTACACTTACAGATGGCTAAATAAATTTTATTATGTATACTTTATCAAAATAAAATTTTTTAAAAAAGAAAAGTATTTACTGTATTTAAAGTATTGGGAATATGGGGGAGGGGTGATGGAGAGATCACAAAACTGGCAGTCACAAGACCAAAATTTGGAAAATCTTGAGCTAATTTACTGTCATTTATTTATTTATTTATCTATCTTATATTGACCTGAAATTGTCTTATATTGACTCTTTTTTTTTTTTAACAGGCAAAGAGAGGGAGGGCTGAGGAGGGGAAGTATCCTGATTAATATCATAAAAAGACTCGGGTTCCCTGGTTTCTACCCTAAAGGTACTCTCTCGCCAGTATGTTGTGCACTGTGATTTCTAATGCTAGCTTTAAAAGGTCTTGGTATGTTTATAATTTTTAAAAAATTCCCCTATATTCTCAAAACTACTTTCATTTTAACTATGGTTTTTATAAATACATGTAACTTTGAGTAAGAAAAAAAAATTAGGCTGGGCACGGTGACACACGCCTATAATCCTAGTACTCTGGGAGGCCAAGGTGGGAGGACCGCTTCAGGCCAGGAGTTCAAGACCAGCCAGAGCAAGAGCGAGACCCTTGTCTCTACTAAAAAATAGAAAAATTAGCTGGGCACAGTGGCAACTTGGGAGGCTGAGGCAGGAGGACTGCTCGAGTCCAGGAGCTTGAGGTTGCAGTAAGCTATGATGACTCCATTGCATTCTAGCCTGGGAGACAGAGCAAGACCCTGTCTCCAAAAAAAAAAAAAATATATATATATATGTGTGTGTGTGTGTGTGTGTGTATACATATATATACAGGGTGTTTGATAGGGTAATGAAAATAAATCAGCAACCTGGATGAGCAGTTAACCAACCAAACAATGAAAACACTAAGTCAACCAGCGAAGAGAGATGAGAAGTTTGAACACGGTTGAGCATGTAGCTGCCAATTGGCTACACACTTACTGTGACTAGGAACTTTATATATGCCATATCATCTCTAATCCTTCAATAAGTTGCAAGGTAAATATCATTTGCCCTATCAGGAAAACTTGAGAAAGGCTTTGAAATGAGCAAAGAAAAAAAAAATACTGTGTCCTTGTCTAGTGAGCCTTTTGATTGTCTTGGAGCTATTTTATTAACATAACTGTTGTACAAGTTATAGAAAATTATTTAGAGAATGCAAAAGATTCTTTTCCACAGAAATACAAATGAATTTTGCCTGGTAGAAAACAAATGATTATTGCCCTATGGACACAGAATTTTGCAGTAACTTGTAAACTCATTTCAGCATTCCTGATGGCCTTATATAAGCATGTTCTTTGAATTTCTCTTTTGAACTGCTTCAAATATCTTACTGGTTCCCTCATTAACGAATTATAGAAAATCTCTGAGATATTTCCATTTATGTTTATATGAGTCATGATTTTAACTTTCTTTTCCCTAATCTTCATTTAATAGCCCTTTTCACAGATAAGAAAATGGCAGCTGCACAGGTTTAGAAACATGACAAAGAAAGCAAGCCATCTGCTTCCAAAGCCTGTGCTATGGGCACACCACACTGCCTCAACCTCGTGCCGGCTCTCTTGAGGTCACTTGCAGGCACATGATGGTGGAGAAGAAAGGAAACCACATCTGAAGGACAGCACATAAGGTGGCCCTGACCAACCTCTCCCTCACCTCTAAAGATACTATTTGAAAACCATTAGCCCAAGACAAAAGTGGAGATACAAAGCAGCTTACCAACTCAAACACTCTCCCCCACCGCCAACTGCTAGTTCATTTAATTTACAAAGAAAAAAAAAGAAAAAAAAAAGAAAAAGTGGCTGTTTGTTTAAAGTCCCACCCACAGAGAGGAATTTGGGAGGCCCCCATAGCCTCTTTTCTGAGGTGCAATCATAAAAGAATTGAAAAGGAAACAAAAGCAAAGGGCTCTCTTAGGATGTCACAGGAAGGAAGCAAAGGAAAAATCAAACCTGGAAGTGGGGTGGGAGTTTCCCAAATTAACCAAAGAGTAACTACTTCACACAAAGAAAAAAAAAACGATCTAGGGACTGACCTCTAAATGAAAGTACATATTTCCTACAACTCCCTGCGGGAATCAGTACTCACCTCCCAGATGAAGGTGAAAGACATCTAAGAAGATCAAAGGACCGGATATTTGCCACAATTCACTCTTTAGCCAATGAAAATCCATTAAAAATAAATCTAAAAAATAATCAGCTGTTCTGGCAAGAGAGTATAATGGAGAAAAGTCTTGAAATTAGAATCAGTTTCAAAAAAGATGTGAAAATGATGATGATCATGATACCACACTCACTCTGTGCCAGACACTGTACTTCAACACTTTACATGCACTATTCATTTAATCCTGCCCCCGACTCTACAAGGATGTGTTATTGGCATCCTTGTTTGTTTGGGTTTTAAGAGGAGGAAACTGAGGCTTAGAAATAAGAAACTTAAGCAAGCAAGACATGTGGTACCACTGGGACTGTGATAAGCACTTTGACAGCTGGTATTTGTACAATTGTATTTCTCAATTTTAAAAAAGTTCCATAATTCATTGATTCTGAGGCAAACATTTTCCCATGTTTTAACATCTCTGAAATCAGGATATATTAAAATGTCTGTCAATCTGTGTACGTGTGACATCTGCAGATAAAAAGCCAACATCAAAACTTGCAGAACGGTTGTCAAAAGCCTAAAGAGAACGTTGGAGAGTACAGTGGAGCTTCATCACCAATACTACTGATGGCATAGAGGCCATGTGTGGGAAAACAAGGACCTTGAGGACTGAATTGAAAAGTGACTCAGAGTCCAACTACGAATGTAAAGAAGTTTTAGGATTATCTTTATCAGATTATTTTGCTTCTGTTTTCCTTTTTATATACGCACAAGAGTGACATGACAAAATTTAAGTCTCAAGGTACTCTTTCAGTAAGTAAAATACAAATTCTATGTTTAAAAAAACACAGGCTGGGTGCAGTGGCTCACATCTGTAATCCCAGCACTCTGGGAGGCTGAGGCAGGAGGGCTGCTTAAGGCCTGGAGTTCAAGGTCAGCCTGAATGAGATCAAGACCACATCTCTACAACAAAAAAAAGTAGTGGTGGCATGCGCCTGTAGTCGTAGCTACTTGGGAGGCTGAGACAGGCGAATCACTAGGGCCCAGGAGTTTGAGGTTACAGTGAGCTATGATCACACCACTGCACTCTGGCCTGGGTGAGAGAGCGAGACTGTCTCAAAACAAAACAAAACAAAAACTGTCAGTTTATGTTTACAAAAATATAAACTTCACATTTAAAAAAGCACTGTTATAGTTTAATTTGCAGTGTTCTTCCTTTCCCATGATGACAAAATAATGTCATGTCTTACAATCATTTCTTTCTAAAATTCAATGCAATACAGTAATATAGGCACATTGTAGGGAAAAAAATCAAATGGTATAAAATGGTATACAGTACAAATTAAGCTGGAACCCCCAAATTCCCTCTCTGGAAATTATCATCATTAGCATTTCTATCTTTTCAAAGATAATCTATGTATATACCAGCAAAACTGTTTATATTACTCTGCCCCTCCTTTTCTTAAATACTATCATGTGCTCTACTAATACACTATAATACTATTTTATTTTTTCCCCTTAACAATATATCCCAGAAATTGTCCCACAGTAGTAAATATACATCTTCCTTGTTCTTTGAAGCAACTGCATAATATTTGAGTAGTTATACTTTAATAATTAAGTCTTACATATAATTACAACTGCTTTGGATTAAAACTCTATTGTAAAGAGGAATTTCTCCCACTCATTTCAACTTAGATCACTACATGTGACATCTAAATATTTTTACAGGGCTTTAAGATACATCAAATTGTTGTCATAGAAAACCTGTGAAATGAGATAGAAACATTTACAGGCAAGAAAAGCAGGCATGAATGAACTTTACACTAGAAAATGAATGCCCACACTCAGGATAGCACACAATTCTCAAACTATGTAGGTAAAGAACAAAGGATCTAGTTAACAAATCTCAGTGTCACTTTCCATGCCTCACCGCTAAAATACCCAAAGGTTTCTGAATTAGAATTTGTGTTACCAAAAGGAAAGAGGATACTTGTTCAACACAAAGCTACCTTCGGCTTTTTCAAATAGGAGAAAATGAACATTTTCAAAATCACTATAAAGTTGTCTTCTATGTCCCAAAATGGGAAGCAGAAGAGCAGTTGTACAGAGAGGGAAATAGGGCTTTAAGATTCTTCTAGGCTACTTGTACTTGTGTCTTATCTATAATCAGACTGGATGATCTCTGGATGAGGAGTATCTGAAGAAAATCCCTCTGTTAACTAGTCTTTTAGAGAATCCTCTACTCTCTAACCAACTGTTAGATACCATAGAAATGACATGGGTTTCAGGTGCATTTTCCTAAACTCATCTTCCTCCAGTATAACATCAGGATCAGGATGTGACATCTAAATATTTTTACAGGGCATGTCACTAACCTTCCTTTCTCTACTCACTGCCCAGGCTGTATATCAACCACTCAAAACAGGGACTGTACTCACATTGGCTACGGCAATGGACTGCACATCAGCATTTGCGATGAGATGGCTCTTCACAAGCGTCCCAGTAGCTGAGTCCCAGAACTGCACTTTCCCAGCAGAGTCCACACTTATGACGGTGCCATCAGACAAGAAGGCAACACCCCACACGATACACTTCCGCTTAGACACACCCATATACTGCCTATCCACGATCATCTTATGAATAGCGCTCCCTGAAAAAAAAGAAAAGCACATTTGGGTGGTACCTATCTCTCCTTTACTCTTTTAAAAACTGCCTGTGGTGGGCATGACATGGTAAGTTAGCTGACAGAACACAGCCAGCCAGTAAAAAGGTAGTTCTGGTGATCTCGGTCTCAGAACTCCAAAATGGTTACCTGAATAAAAGTGGGGGTGGGGCCGGGCACAGTGGCTCACACCTGTAATCCTAGCACTCTGGGAGGCTGAGGTGGGAGGATTGCTTGAGCTCAGGAGTTCTAGACCAGTCTGAGCAAGAGCAAGACCCTGTCTCTATGAAACACAGAGAAATTAGCCAGGTATGGTGGTGTGAGCCTGTAGTCCCAGCTACTTGGGAGGCTGAGGCAGGAGGATCACTTAAGCCCGGAAGTTTGAGGTTGCCGTGAGCTATGATCACGCTACTGCACTCTACCCGGGCGACAGAGCAAGACTCTGTCTCAAACAAAAAAAAGTGGAGGTGGGGGGACAGGAAGTGGGGGGGAGGGACAGGGAGGGAGGGAGAGGAGAGAATGAGAACAGATACCCCTTTTGGGGAGGTGAAATGGAAAGAGACATTTGGGACATTCACTTAAAGCTGGACAACTGCACATATACCTTACCCTCTGCTCTTCCCCAAAACCCCACAGGAAAGGGAGAGAAGACAACGGTGACAAAATTTGGGGAATTGGAAAGCAGACATGAAGTGGTAACTGACTCAGCAGAGCCCTGAAACTAAGTCGCAAGTCAGCAGTGAAGAAAGCCAAGAAGCCACCTGATTTATACCATGGAATCCTTGAATGACTCAGGAATTGGGGACCCCAGATACTCTAGAAATGAAGGGTAAAGTGGGGCTTCAAAGGAGGGATCAGTTGAAAATAAGTTTAAGAAACTGTTAGATCCCTCAGATACCCTCACCCTAACAAACTGGGCAGCTCCCCAAAACCCACCTCCACAGAAGGCTGGGGACTTACCTTCCCTCTCTGAAGAGGGCTACCGGGCACAACTGAGGGCGGGAGTGCAATTTGAATAACGGAATTAAGTGCAACTTTCTAACTCAATGTTGAGAACACCAGTTTTCTTTTCCTTAGAATGCTGACAGCCAGGCTTACACTCACCAGGCAGGGGAATGAAAAAACCTTTTGGGGGTATATAACTGGCAAAGAGAAAAGATCTAAAGGCCCTGGCTTCAGAGGTTCCCCAAATAAGTAGTCTAGCCAGATCATTCTTCAGTGACACCCAAGCTCAATAAGCTCCACTGATGGAGTGACAAGAGAGGTCACCAGACATGTGAGGAAAGCCTTTAACGGGAAAGGCAGAGGCCAAATAGACTAACAGAAACAAATAAATGAATAACAGGGAGGAAAGGGCAGGGAGGAAAGGGACACTTGACAGATATCAGTCGTCTCAGAAAGAGAAGAAGAGTTTGTGTATAATGAAACAAAAAGATAATGCTATAAAAAAAGAGAACATTCGAGAAACAAAAACTCTGGAAATGTCAGAGTGAAAAACTCAACAGGATTGAAAGATAAAGATGCAAACTCTCCCAGAGGCATAGTAAAAAGCCAAAGAAACAAAATATGAGAGTGAAAAAAAGGAAAGAAATTTAGAAGAGCCAACATCCAAATAATAAAATTCCACAAAGAAAAAATGGAAAGAAACTTATCTACAAAATAATTATAAGAACTTGCCCCAGAACTGAAGGATGTGGGTTTTAGATTAAAAGAACCTACCTAAAGGTGTTCAGAACAATTGATCCATACACCAAGAAACACAACTATTAAATTTCAGAAGAGTAAGATAAAGTGAACATCCTAAAAGCTCCCAGGATAAAAAACAAAAAACAAAAAACAACCAGGTCCTACACAAAGAATTGACTCTCGGAATGGCATGGCACTTCCCAACAATATTAGAAGCTAAAAGACAGTGAAGCCAGAGCACCAGAATTCTAAGGGGAAATAATTTCCAACTTAGAATTCTTTCTCATGCACTCTTTCTCAGAATCCACCAAAGGAACAGACGAAGAAAGCGAAAAACAGAAATGAGGGATCCTACCCAACAGAGGAGCAAAGGAAATCCCCAGAATGACTGACAAATCAGAGTTCCAGATCTCACAGCTGTGTGGCACGCCCAGAGTGGCTAAGCCAGATGGGAGCAGACCAGAGGGCTCTGGGAGAGGCTTATTCAAGAAGATAAAAGTGGCAGAAAGAAAACCAGATGGATCTGAACCTTATTTACACAACTGGAAGAATGTGGGGATAAATCAGTGAGACACACAGAGACAGAGATAGAGACAGTTTTAAACAGCAAGTCTACAGGAAAGGAAAGGTAATTTACTACGAGAGTAGTATCTATATAATCTTAATAATAAAAACATTGACTACTAATCTGAACAAAGTTACAACATAACCTTACTGGGAGGATCAGGACAAAGTATTGAAGCCTATGGCAGAGGGGAATAAGAAGATTAAGTCACAGGAGTCAGTAAATAATGGTCTACAGCTGAAAAATCAAAACGTACAATTATAAGCATGCTATGTACCATACTGGGTTAAACACCAAAAGAATCAGCTAAGAATCACAAATGGCTGTCTTTGAGGATGAGGATTGGGGGAAGGGACACAGAGGGACTCCTGCTTTTCTGTAATAAGCCTTAAGGAATTCCTTCTCTTTGACTATGTGCATGTGCAACAAATAAAATAAAAATAAAATAACAAATTAAAAAAATTACTTGAGCATTGAGGAAAATGAAAAAGGAGGGATGTGTCAGGTTTGTTTTACCTTTGTATTTTAGACGGGAGTGCAGACATGTCCACCTAACAAGTTGAGATCAACCTCATCAATGAAGGATTTTATTAGCCAATTTTCCAGGCCAAGAACAGAAAAAGTCATGGTTCTCTACTTTTCTGATCTCATGTCTCACCAATTATGTTACCAAGATCTTACGTTCCTCAGTGAAAGAAGCCCATTTTTATCAAGGACTAGGATATACAAATAGGTATTCTACTGATCATTCATAGTAAAGTAATAATCGAGGGCAAATTTTATTGTGAATTCTTATCATGATGAAAAATACCGCATCCCACTAAAGAACCAAGATTCCCCTAAAAGCAGCAGCAGTAATCCAAGAAAGAAGTGAAATTCATCGCAGACACCCCAGATGGTTAATAAGAGATTAGGCCCTAAAGGTCACTGAAAGCATGACAAGGGCTCAAGCTTTTGAAAATCCAGAAATGAGAATCTGACAAACAAGACCCACACCCCAAATGAACTGAGAAAAACAGTCACCTGATTTGACATCAAACACACTAATGTAGTCTATGGAGCCAGCTGCAATGTGGGTACCAGAGGGATGCCAGCTGAGACTCAGGATGCGACCTTGGGAGTTGTACAACAAAAAAGAGAGTGACATACACATAAATATACAGCAAAGGGTAACTGAGCCGTCCTCCCGCCAATTATCTACAGGGCTAGCGTTCTACAGTCTTAGCTCTCTCACCTACTGACGCCTGTGATCCAATGTTTTTTAACAGATGATCAACTTTACCCTGAGATCCACGATGAAGCATTTGATATCTACTTTCCTAACATACAAATAGTTGAAGGGAATATAAATAAACACCACCTTTTGAGGGTGATCTGGTAGTAGTCTAACCAAATTTAAATGTGCATATATTTTGGCCCAGTAATTGCACTGGGAATTGATCAAAGAGAAATACTTGCATGAGTGCCCAAAAATATGTATATATGAGTATTCATTGCAGCACTGGTTATGGTAGTAAAATCAAAATTAGTACCTATGAATAGGAATTAGGTTAAGTAAATACCATAAAATGGAATGCCATGCAGACTGGCATGACACAAAAAGGTGTCTAGAATGGATAAAGTGAAGAAACAAGCTGAAAAACAAGGCACAAGAATTCCTCTGTACTTGTTTATATGAATATACAAAAAAGTCTAGAAGATTAGTTCCAAAATGTTGCCTACAGAGTGGGATCAGATACTTATTTTCCACTTTCATCCTTAGCTAAATGTATGAAAACTTAAAAGTATCATTATCACCTTTGTAATTAAAAAAGAACACCCAAAAGATATTAAAAACAAACAAGAATCTGATTATCAAAGGATAAATATTACTAATGGACACAGAGAATACACAGGACAGTTGCTATTCTCTAGAAGTGAGGTCAGCAAACTACTGCCACAGGCCCAATCAGGCCCACTGCCTGTTTTTGTAAATAGTTTCACTGGAGCACAGCCATGCCCATTAGTTCAAGTACTGTCTATAGCTGCTTTTGCACTATAGTGACAGAGCTAGCAGAGGCTGTATGGCCTGCAAAGCCTAAAATAGTTACTACCTGGTCCTTTACAGAAACAGTTTGCCAACCCCTGCTCTGGAGGGTCAGTGCCAATTCAGTTCAGGTGGAGCCCAGGTATGGACAACTGTTTACAAAACTCCCCCATTCAATTTTAATGCACCAGAAGGATTAAGAAGCATAGTTCCTAATGATGAAATTCTAGTTTCAAGATTTTATGTACACTTGTTAAAACTTCACAAAAATAAGTGATAACTAACAAATTGACTTCCACAGAAACACTAGCTTTCCTATTTCGGATTTTTGGTTTTCTGCATTATTACTTAACCAGGCAGTCACAACTATGCTACACAATGGGTAAAGCCTGGGCTAGGGATGGCTTCTAGCACATACCCTGTACTCAGATAAAATTAGCATATAGAGAAAATATTACCCGGACCCATGGGAAAAATCCCATCCCCAGTGGCACAGAAATATAACTTCTTGTTAAATACTGCTCCACCAAAAACAACCCTTACTTTTCTGCCGATCAAAATTTCTTTCAAACTGGATTTTGACTGGGGTGATTTGAAATAGCTTCACAGATCCATCTTCACAGCCAACCTATTAGGGAAAAAGAGGTAGAAAACAGAGAAGGTAAACAATAAACATTTTATAAGACTAATAGGACTAAATACACACACACACACAGAGAGAGATACATTTCTCCCCTAAAGCTATATCACTTGCCCTGAAAAGAGAAAATAGTTTGAGAGAAAAAAAGTACTGATATCAACACACTGATAGTATATTCTTGGCAGCCTTCATATCCTACCCAGAAAATAGGCTGATATTAAGAGTTCCAATTAGTGGCCCAATTCCTGCATATGACATGGAATAGAAGCAGGATTTCAGAGCACACCTCTGCTAGATATGGCCTAAATAAAAGACCTATTAACCTTATAACCTAAATGGAGATATCTTAAGATATTATACAAATTAGTGCAAATTTAAAAAGAATCATAGACACATCACAGAAAATTAAATCTCTGAAAGCACCCATTCTAAAAGAAATTGTAGGGGGGGAAGTTGCAGCCTGTGCTCAAAAAATTTTTTGAGAAACACTCTGCTGAAACAGTTTTAACATACTAATGTGCATTATGAATCTACAGAAGAATGAAATTTATCTTAGAACACAAAGCATACCAAAACAAAAAACTGTCTCTACATCTCCCAGTTCCAAAGAACATAGTTTGGGAAATGCTGAACTGAACTAACCCTTTCATTTTCTAAATGAATAAACAAGGCTGAAACTAGCAGCAAAAAGGATGCAAAAGGACAAGGGATTTTTAAGTCCTCAATATCAACTCCAATCTTGTGGTTGGGGTTGCTACATGCCATAACACAACTTTATTCTCCTATGAACACAGGGAAGAAAGTCTGAATGGGCACAAGAGAAATCTCGGTATGAACTACCAATAGTTGCTTACTGACCAAAAGTTGAGAGCCACTGGGGCTGGTAGTCATGCTCCAAATAGGTCCTCCAAAGGCATCCACGGCATACTTGATGTTAAGTGCCTGTAAGTCATACTCAATAATCTCTCCATTGAGCCCAGCACTAAAGAGTCGCTGTCCTGCTGCCCAACACAGAGCTTCTGTAGCCCGAGATTCATGACCTGGGAAAAACTACAGAAACACCATAACTTCTCAACCTACCATGAACTCATCAGCTGCCGGTACTGAGTGGTCACATGCAACGTCGTGAAAATTACTTCCTCATAAATAACTAGCATGGGGGTTTGTACTATCAGAAGATCTTGTCTACTGATATTTTCTTTTTACTCAGGTTCAAATTTTAGTTACTTTCATACAGTTTATTTTTTGGTCATTTTTTGTTTTTGTCTTAAAGAGACAGAGTCTTGCTTTGTTGCCCAGACTGCAGTGTGGTAGCATGATCACAGCTCACTGCAGCCTTGAACTCCTGAGCTCAAGGGATCCCCCGACCTTAGCCTCCCAAGTAGCTGGGACTACAGGCACATGCCACCATGTTGGCTAATTTAAAATTTTTTTTTTTTTTTTTTAGAGATAAGGTGTAGCTATTTTGTCCAGGCCGGTCTTGAACTCCTGGCCTCAAACAATCCTCCTGCCTCAGCCTCCTGAGTTGCTGGGATTTACTTGGTTTTGTTCCTTTTACTGTGACTAGTTAAGCAAAACCTTTACAGCTGAATAAAGTATGTATTCAAGTTTAGTTTGATGTATCCAACTGTATTTGTTGTATCCAGTTTTCTAAAAATTAATGCAACTATCTTGATTGGATGATGCTTTCACAGGTATGTATACATACATGTTGAATGTTATGAATGTGTATACTTTTAAATACATGGACCTTCTTATGTGTCAATTTTACCTGTAAAAATTTCCTAACACTCAAAAAGTTTTCCTATCTATCAAGGCATTTTATTCTTATACCTGCTTAACACAAAAGGGGCTAAATAGGTACAGTTTTTCCTATCTCAATGTGAAAAGGCTGAGATACATATGGATTAAGTGGTTTCCCAAAATCACCAGTCAGTGGTATGAGGAGAATGTAGATCTCCTTACTCCTATCCCCTACTCTTTTCACACTAACATACTGATTTTTTTTCTTGCTCTGAGAGTGATTAACAGAGCTGAGCAATCTTAACTAGTAGGGAAGGGAACAGGGAGAAGGCAGACGACTAGACCGAGTTAATTAACTGTTGAAGAATAAAAAAAAACAGACGAAGAGAGGAAAATAAGGGACAACAGGTGAGGAATGGTTGACTTATTCATTCAACACATATTAACTCAGCAGTGGCTTTGTACTATCCCCTTGCTAAATGGTGGGAATACAGATAGAAACATCACTGACGTGGTTCCTGTTCTCATAAAATTTGAAGTTCAGCATGGAAGAAAGACATTAAACAAATACACGAATTATATAATTATAATTGTTATAAATGACAGACAGAAAAACACAACTACAGAAGGTAATTTGTTTGTGGTAGGCGATGACCTGCAATTTTTAAACTCCTATTAGTTCTTCAGGGGCCAGCTCAATAAGACAGCCCTTCCCAGGTTTACTAAACCCGCTTCTCAGGTAAGGTACTTCTGCACTAAGGTTCTATTCACATGCTTAGCTTTACCATAAAATTTATCATACTGGTTGGAAACTGTACACTTATCTTTCTCCCACTGATCTTTGAGTTCCGTGAAGGTAGGGCCTTTGACATTTGTCTTAATGCCCAGTACTTGCCAATTACTCATTTAGAAACACTTATAGAATGCCTAAATTCCAGGTACCAGGCTGCTGGGCAATAAATTCACTCACTGACCCGTCTATGCATTTACATCACAGTGCCTAGTACACATTAGGCATTCAATAAATGTAAATTGAATTAGATGTTGCACCTGAAGAAAATCAGTAATCAGTGCCCTGGGTGGGGGTGGGCGGGAGCGCTGCCTAACAGCCCTCTGTATACACCCAAAAGATATTTTACCAAATTAAAAAATCTCCTTTCCTCCCAAATACAGGCATGTAGGTCTACGCTCTCTCAGACAGATGTACTTAGGAATCCATCTTCCTGCCATCACATCACCAAAAGGTTTCTGATATTAAAATGTTTCATCATTTTTTTCTGAATTGACAATGAAATGGATACTGATACTCCCAACAGAAAAAGCGGCCGTATCAAAGCTACAAAGGTGTTGAGACTGATAATATGTATAGCAATGGTCCTGCCAATTTCCCTTCTTGTTGTGGCCAAAAGATCCGGCAAACCTCAGTTTCCAAATAACAGGCAGTGAGATGCCACAATTCCTACGTAGGATCCTTCTAACCAACATTACACAGATCAAAAGTCTGAGCTTCTCTCATCAGTCAGACAAGAGACCTCATATTTGCTACAGAAGTTTGGTAGTACTAAACAACTCCAGAGGGGGTAGGGAGTCATTTCATCACTTGGAATATAAAAGACACACAAGTTTTTGTAGAATTGAACTTAAGAAGAAATTAACACCAGAAACAGCACAACAGGCTCCCAAAAGACTTACTTTCTCCTGAAAGTAGTTTGCTGACAAGTTATAAATTTCCACAGTCCCATCTGTTCGTGAAACAGCCAATCTGTTTGACTGGTTATTGTAAGCCACACAGCGGATCCCTGATGGAACATAATTAAAGAAACGTACTCGATGGACCTTAAATTCACCCATTCCTAGGGGGAAAAAGAGTTTTACTGTTAAACGTTAGAAGTATATCACACGCAGTGTTTGTTTCCTCATTATCACTGCTCTAGATGGAAGGCTTCAACTATTACCTGAAGTTCATTTCTAAGTATCTAACTAATGATGTATCATACAAAAATCTATCAATCTCCAGAAGCTCGGGATGGTTTGGGCAGTAAGGAGGCGTCACCAAAAAATCAAAAAGGGTCCTCCTACATAGCTCAAGAATTCCAATCTGGGCGGGGGGCGGGGAGGAGAGGGGAGGGCTAGGAATCTGCATTTTAGCATCTCTCTCCAGCTCTATTGCATGCTAACTTTACAAATCACACACCTAAACCAAGGTTGTGACAGTGGGGTTGATGGGGCAGATAGAACCGAACTCCTTCAGAGGAAGAAGCAACAGGACTTGGTGGCTTACTCTGGCTGTCTGGTCTGGCGTCTGTCACCTACCCTACGCCCACCAACACATAGTGGGCGACGGCAGAGACCAGGTCAGGCTCACCCCCCACTCGTCTACCTTCAAGGCTAGGAAGCTGCGGGCGTTCGGTCCGACCCGGCCCGGCGCGGCCCCACTAGGAGGGCATCTGAAGCGCGCGCGAGATCTTTGCCGCCCCTTCCCTCTCCCCGGGTCTAAGGACTAGCTCCCACCTGGCCTCGGGACAAGGGGACGACGAGCTCCGCGGGCCGCCGACCTTGGACGGTCCGCGCACCTTCAGACTCCCCTCTCTCACACACGCTTCCCACGCTTCCCACGCCCCTTGCCCAATTCACCCGCGGCCCCAAACTTGCCTCTCCCGGTGCCAGCCTCTCTCCGCCCCGGCCACACGTGCGCGCGCGCTCTCATGCTCTGCCCCGGAAGTGCTCCTGGCGCAAGACCGGAAGTGCGCAGGCAGTGCTCGCGGCGGCGGCGACGGCGGCGGGAGGTTCGGTTGTCGCCCGTTGGCCGCGCGGCGCCGCGTTCGGCGGCCGCCATTGCAGGTCAGGCCGCGGGCGGGGGGCACGGGAGGCCGCGGGGAGCGAGGGCCGAGCCGGGGATGGGGGCGAGGGCGCGAGGGAGCGGGAAGCTAGGGAGCTGGGGCCGGGCGGGGCGCGCGGCTCCGGGAGAAGAATGGCGAGCCGAGGGGCGGGGAGCGGCGGGGCGGGGGAGGGGCGGTCGGGAAGGGGGAGGGGGCGGGGGAGGGCGGCGCAGAGGTGGGGGCGAACCCAGAGGGGCCCCCGGGCTGGGAGGGCTGGAAATTGTGGGGGAAGCGAGCGGTGTAGAGACGGAAGGCGGAGGGAAGGAAGGGAGCGAGCGAGGCGGAATGGGAGAAGGGCGGAAAGGGTGGCCGAGCTCGGGCGGAGGACGGAGAAGGGGGCGGCGCGGGCCGGAACCTCGAGGTACGTGTGGGAAGGGGCTCTTCCCCGGGTTGGGAGGGAGCCCAGCCCGTGAGGGTTGCGGGAGCGGAGTAGAGCTGGAACCAAGGAAGTAGCGGGAATAGCAGAAAGGGACTTGGGTGGGGGTGGGGTAGGGGTAGGGGTAGGGCTGCGAGGTTTGTTCCAGAGGACGTTTTAAATCAGGGGGGGAAGGCTTCTGGGAGGGGTAATTTGGAGGGTGATTAGAGAGTGATTCCAGATTCTTTTGTGGGTGGAGTGAAGCCGAGAGTGAGTAGGGTGGGGTCCTGGAGGAGCGAAGTACTTAAGAACCGGGAACAATTTGGAGAATGAGGATGGTGGGGAAAGGACACTTAAAGAGTAACCTTTGGGAGGAGAGTGAATGGTTTGGAAGGTCACTCCGGTGGGGGGCGTAGAGGAAGGCAATTTAAAGAATAGTTTCCTTGGGAGGTAGGAGGAGGGGTTAAACAGCTTGCAATCTGGAGGGGGTTGGAGAAGAGGGGGTAAAAGGATGGAGAAGTCCCAGAAAGTGGGTGGAACTAGAAATAGGAAGTGTTTGTAGCTCTAGCTGAAAGGGTGGGAGGGGGCCAAGGGAGAGGGTGGAGAAGATGGGGGTGGGTGGGAGGAGAATTCCTAGTAGAGGGAGACCCCAAGCTGGGCTAGAAAGGAAGGGGGTTTGGGGAAGATAGAGGGCCATAGCAACAAGAGGAGGAAAGGTTTAGGTGGGGCTGCAGAGTAGCAGAAGATGGAGAAAACGGCAGTAACTCAGATCGACTGAAGCCATCTTTTCCACCCATTGTCTACAAATACCAGTAATTGATTCCCTCCGACATGGGAATCCTAAAATGTGATGGGAAGTATCACGTGTATGCATAGCATCCACATACGTTTTTGAACACACTTCACTAATGAAAAGTTTGGAAGCATTCAGTTCCACTTACTCTCCATAAGCCCCTTTTTGGAGGGGAGCAAGCTTCTCATTTAGAAACAGGATTTTAGACTTTGTGACATAAGCCTGTCAAGAGATGAGATCCCCTTTGAAACTAAGACAACCCCCTTCAGTCACAAAACCACAGTAACACTGCAAATAAAAATAATCTGTATTCAGTTGCATATAAAATGTTCTGAGTTGTTTATTTGGTGGAAAGGCACATAGAGAAATAGTCATCATATTAGACAAATGATCTTCCAGAACTTAATCCCTGAAGCAGTTTGGTGAACCATGACTGCCATGTTTGAATTCTTCTCCCATTATGTAAACTTGATTTTATTCTGATGACTTGCTGCTTTTATAGGATGTTTTAGTCCACTGTAAGCATTAAAATAATAACAGTGTAGTATTAAGACAGTCTGTTGGATGTATACTAAGAAAATGCCAAGTTCCTCCGGAAAATCAATAGCTTGACCCTGAAGGCTTACCATGTGTTAGATACTATGCTAAAAGCTTTACATTCATTACCTCATTCTTAGAACAACCTTTTGAGATAGGTGTTTTTATGCCCAATTCATTGGTAGGAAAACAAAGTTATGAGGTTAAACTACCCACTGTCACACATCCAGGTCTCACATGTGAGGGTTTCACTGTGTCCTTAAACAAAATACAGACCCTGGGACCAAACAAAAGCTCAATAAATGCCAACTGTTGGCCTAGAAATTTACAGATGTATTTTGTGTCATGTATTTAATTTTTAGAAATAAAAAATAATTTTTACACTTTAACATGGTTAATTAAGTAATTTCACCCCAATATAAAAAATAATGAATTTTTAAAATTAGGAATTGGGAAATTAAAGCCTCAATTTCTTTAAAAAAGAGAAAAGAAAATACAAAATGAATGGAAAGGTTTTAATGAAAACAATTTATAAAACATTGTTTAGCTTTATTAAAATTTAGTTATTTGTAATGAGGTTAAACCATTGAGTCAATGCTCCTTGTCCTGTCCTAAGCTATATGTTGTTTGAGTGGATGCAGGTCATACTTTTGCCACTTTTGTTTGGAGGCAGTTACCATCATGAGGATCATTGCTTACTCTGTTCTCCATAAGAGATTAGTAATCTTTTAGAAACTTTATAACAACTCAGAGACCTTGGAATAAGAGAACTAAGTTTTGTTGAAGATTAAAATGAACCTATGACAAAGAATGTCCTCTATTCTCTTGGCTTATTTTTCCTCACACCTAAGGAGCAGAGGTTTAGGGTAAAGTGAATCCTGAAGTTGGCATTGAGTAGATTTCTAAAAGTATTTAAAACTTCAGTATCATTAATTGGATATGATAAAAAGCAAGCTTATTGTTTGTTTTTAACTGCCTATCCCACATGTTACAGCTACTTTGGAGGCGAGTTATAAGATCTCAGTAGATCACTTACGTGCCATTTTGTAAGAGATGTGAGAATGAGGCTAATACTTGTAAAGCACAGGGAAGTTCTCATACAGAAATGCTCTATGAGGGGGCGGTGTGAGAGGACTGCAAGAGGGGCCATACTGTGGAAGGGGTTAGGGTTCACATCCCCGCTTTTCCACTTACTAGTTGTGTGACCAGTTACTGAACTTTCGACTTCTAAGCCTGTTTCCTCAATCTGTAAAATGAGAGTGAGAAGACCATGAGACAATCCAGATAAGTGTTCAAAAAAGGTTAGCTGTGGGAGAAATGAAGCTTTTTGTATTATAAAGATAAGACTCTGCCTGGACTTTCCTTAAGAAGTCATGTGGTGCTTTGATTTGTGAGGTTCTTTATAATAATTTTAATAGTTACTAACTTCAAAGTAGAGAGAAGCCAAATGACAGTTAAAGAAGGCGTATCCTAGATTGGCTTTTGGTTTTTGTTAGGGTTCCTGTTGTGGGTCTGGATTGGTTCTTGGCACACTGGTTCCTTTGCTGCTCTGTGATTTGTTAAGGGGCCTTGAAATCATCTGTACCACTCTCCTGAGAAGCAACAGTGTCTTGACTTTACCTGGGTCCTCCAAACCAATCCCAGGTCTTAAGACTGGGGATGTTTAAAAAAAAGTTTACAGAGTTCAAGTTGTTTGACTAATTATAGAATGTATGTATTGTTTAGTTCATGTAGGTGTATGAAGGCCCAGAAAGATGGAATAGAAAACTTTTTCCCCCTGTTTGGAGATTAGGGCCAGGGGACATAATTTATTGCAGGGAAAGAAGTTTGGTTTTCTTACACCTTCCCATCTCTCCAAGGCTGCACACTAGTGGCCTATGAGACTGGTACCATTCTGAAATATAATGAATTTAAATGACCTTTGTGAAGAGCCACATCACAGAAGTTTCTCCCTGGCTCCACAGTTACATTGTCAACCTGGAATTAATTGTTCCTAACTAAAGATGTGTTAGTTAGTCCTAGCCAAATCTGGGATTGAACTTGGCTCTTAAGAGAGAGAGTTGCTGGGAGAGCTCTCCCACTGACTTCCTTTTGGTTTTGTGATTTGTTGTATAGTGTATTTATCAAACTGTGCCTTCAAATGTTGCTCTTGATAGAGCTGCAATTTCTAAAGCCAATATTAGAACAAACAACTAGAAATTGCTGTAGCTGTCTTGTAGTGTTGTTGGAATGAGTTGAAACCAAAGACTTAGAAATGTTTTTCTTATACAGAGAATTTTCATTGTAATATTATTATATTTGTTATGACTTGCGTTATACTTCTTCCACACCTGTATGTTTTTCTACTCTTTCTGCCTACTCTCAAGGGGATGGGGACAGATTGGGCTGCATGTTCTCATATGCTTTTTAATCAACTCCACACTAAGGGAAATACATATTCCTTGCCACCTCCATCATGTGTGTCCTCAGTGAAGCACCCAGGTATCCCTACCTTCTCTGGCCCTAAGAACAGTTGCTTAGAGCAGAAATCTTAAGGAGCAAGAAAAGGAATAATAGAATTCAGGTGTTATAAGGTATTTTAAGGTGCTAAAGTAGAGGTTTTTTTACTTTAAGACAGGGTCTCGCTCTGTCGCCCAGGCTAGATTGCAGTGGCACGATCATAGCACACTGTAACCTCGAACTCCTGGGTTCAAGTGATCCTCCTGTCTCAGCCTCTGAAGTAGCTGGGACTACAGGCAGCAACTACCACACCCAGATAGTTTTTCTTATTTTTTTTGTAGAACTGGGTCTTGGCTGTGCTACCCAGGCTGGTCTTAAACTCCTGGCATCAAGCAATTCCTCCCAAAGTGTTGGAATTACGGGTGTGAGCCACCATGCCTGGCCTAAAGTAGAATTTTTAAATTCACTGAAGGGATGCCCTCCCCTACATTTCTTACTAACTGGTAAATACACTCTCATGTACATAAATTACATAAATGTAGCCAGATCACACCATCTAGGGGTGGGGAACCTGTGGCCTTCTAGGTCTTCAAGTGTAGCCTTTTGACTGAATCCAAATTTTTCAGAACAAATCCTTTTATAAAAGGGGTGCAACAGAGAAAGATGAAGCTTTTCTTGCCTCCTTTGGTGCTTAAAAAAGAACAATCTTGAAATCAGAAGGCCACAGGTTCCCCACGCCACTCAGCTTGAACTTCATTTGTATATACATTTGCAGCATCCAAAAGGTCTAGCACAAGACAAGTTTTTACTAGCCTGACTGGGTATAGAGCAGATGGTGAGGCTGTGGGCCACAGAATTTTTATTTTCAGGAGCATAGCTAGATGTGGGCAGGCAGGGTCTCCTACATCCATGTGTACAGGTGTGTGTGGTCATTGAAGCCAGGGATTGGTGTGCAGGTGTAGCTACTTTGTCCTAGCAACCAGACATCCCTTTTCCTTTGCCCATTTAGGCTACTGTTCTGAATTCCTGTTCTAACAGGAGACTATCCAAGAAATGAATGCACTGAAAATATTTCTGCATCCTCTTTTCCTGAACAGTCCACACATGCCCATTTCAAGCATGTGGTCAAAGGGCTTAAAGATTGATTTTGGCTGTCGGGAAATAGGCTCTATCTCCTTCCCTGCCCTGATCTTCCTAAAACATGTTGTGTACCTATGTGAACACCTTGTTGCTTTTATAAAGCCACCTGTATTTTACTATAACTTGTGCTCATCCAGGAAAATAAACTGCATCATCATTCGTCAAGAGCTTATTTGAAAGAACTTCTCAATCTGTGTGCATTATTGAGCTGTTTTTGATTCATGGCTAAAACATACCTACCATTCTCTAAATTATATTCAAGAGTATGGTGTCGAAATGCTGATTTGCTTATCCCACCCTCTAAAAAATTAGCTCTTCATCTCAATAGAATTTAGAATCTTTAAAGCAATTTTGCATATGTTATATTTGGTCTTCACAATAGTTTACTAAGTCATGATCTAGGTCTCAGCCCCATAGTCATTAAGTGACTTGTGTGTGATCCACACCTTAAGAGTACCACACTTACAGGCAGGAATCTGAATTTAGGCCCTCTGATTTTAAATTGTTATCCTTTCTTCTTCAAGAAACCTTAGAAGAGAATGATTTTAAAAGTGCTTTTGGTTCTGTTGATGGTAGCAGTAGGGTCTCTCTATCGGTATTACCCCTTCTTCTCTTGCATGTACTCAGTATCTGCCTCATGCCTTGATTTCCTTTTCATTCACTTTGGCACTCGATTTTCTCCTTTGGGAAGGCAAAATTAGGTAGTGATTATGAATGTACATAAAAAGTCAGGTGGCCTAGGTGCCTGTCCTGGCTCTACCACGTACTAGCTGTATGTGTACCACATACAAGCAAGTGACTTAATCTGTGTGTGCTCCAGTCATCTCATCTGCGAAATAGGGATAAGTACCCATATCGTAGAGTTGTCATGATGGTGGAGTGAGATACTACCAATATATATGCACAGTCTCCAATCCATAGTAAAAATTCAAAACATGTTAGCTGCTGCTTATATTTGAATTTGAAGTCCAGTAAGTTGATCAGTCAACTTCATGTTCCCAAAGTGTGTTTGGTGCTCTAGGAGTGGAAGTTCTGCCATACTATAAGGCTACTGGCAATGTACTTTTCCCTGGAGATCCAAAATGAAGACTAACATAACAATAAAGAAACCTGTTTAGTATTTTAATCAGGTGTTTGCTAAGCTTGAGCACAATTAATACTTACTAACTTTCCATACTACAGTTGGTAAACACTGGACTAATAACCTTCCACTAAACTCCATATATACATTGGAAAGACTTGGCCAGAAGTTATAGTTTGGTCCGCCATCCCCTAAGCCCCCCTGAATCTATCCTTCCCGGGAAGACACAAGTATTAAGGGAAGCCAGTTGTGTTCAGGCAAGAATGTCCCACTCTAGTCCGTTCTTGTAAAGTACTCCAAACTTGCCACCAGGTGGTGCTGTTGTATCAAATCAAAGTATTTAAAGTGTTGGGGTATTTTCTTATTGAAGTGAAAGATCCTCAGCTTTTAATGAGAGCCACATCAGAAGTCAGCTTACCATTAGCTAAAGTTGTCTGAAGGACTTTTCTAGTTCTCTTGGCTTTATTTTAGGTTAAAGGGAGGCCCTTTGAACCAAGAGATACAAGATAACCAAAGTGGTAGACTTGAAGTCAGTAACAAAGAGAAAAGTAAAATCTAAAAGAATTCCTTAGTTTTTTAGACTTATGCAGAGCAGAAAATAGGATATCCTTGAGAAAGGCAAGTGAACATAGTGGTCAAGAGTATTGTCTCTGCAGCGTATGTCTTGGGTTCACATCCTCTTTGACTTAGTAGCTATGTGACGTTGGACACGATGATACCTATTGCTTTTCCACGCTACAGTTGATCTTACACAACTAGCTAAGATAATCTTAAGAAACCTTATTTGTACAATATCAGTAAAAGCTAAGATGATCTTAAGAAACCTTATATGTGCAATATCAGTAAAGAAAACTCCCCCCATATGGTGTTGTTAGGGGGAATAAAGTAAAATGTGTTGAAAGCACTGAGAAAAGTACCTAGCACCCAGAAAGTGATAAATATTAGTTGTTGTTATGATTATCCTAAACCTTTTTTTTTTTTCCTCTGCAGCTTATTTTCAGTTGCTTTTTAAAGACAGAAAGCTCATGGTGCAAATTGTTATTTCTAGGTGAGTATGTTTTGAGATTTTTTAAATTGAGCTTGAAATGACTAGGGGTATATAGGTTTGACATTTTCCTGGAAGAATCAGGGTCCTCAGGTGCATCTTGCACAAATCCTTGCATTTTGATCTCTAGTTCAGTGCCTAACACTGCCCAGTTTACCAAGAACTTACGTTCAACACAGAGTTCCTTTGGGCCTTGAATGGTGGTGTAGGACACTACTCATCCTTCACCCCTCAAAAATATTGTAACCGCCAGCCCTTTGCTTGCAGTGCGGGGGCTGGAGGCCTGGCAGAATGGGTGCTGATGGAGCTACAGGGGGAGATCGAGGCTCGCTACAGCACCGGATTAGCTGGAAACCTCCTGGGAGACCTACATTACACCACTGAGGTGAGGGGGCTTTTCTTTCCCTGCCTAATGCCTCAGAAAAGCAAGCTCCACCAAGGTGGTGCTCCCAGGACTGAGTGAGGACTGCCCTCAGGTTTGTTATTCAAGGTCTAGCTGATCTGTGAAGCTATCTGCTTGTTCTCCCCCCACCTCTGCAATAACAGGGAAATTTAACTTTGGGGAATCTGGAAAGGCCACATATCTGAAAGTGGAAATTCTCTTACATGGGGCTAGAAAGAGTAAAAAGGACACATGGGTGGGTTGTCCAGTGTGGCTGCTCAGAAAGGTTAGAGCCAGACCAGGGAGTGGAGGTGCCACCATTGCCTGCCAAGAGCAGCTTTATAAGGCACCTGAGTATTACGGCCTTGCCCTGAACCTCAGGCATCTCGTTCTTGTTCTGCCAAAGGGAATCCCTGTGCTGATCGTGGGGCATCATATCCTGTATGGGAAAATCATCCACCTGGAGAAACCTTTTGCAGTCCTTGTCAAACACACTCCTGGGGAGCAGGACTGTGATGAGCTTGGCCACGAGACTGGCACCCGGTACCTGGTGACAGCACTCATCAAAAACAAGATCCTTTTCAAAACCCGCCCCAAGCCCATTATCACCAACGTCCCCAAGAAAGTATGAAAGAACCCCGGATTTTCCCTAGAGAGCGGCCTACTCCTTGGACTCGTGCTCCACTGCCACCTCGAGGACGGCTCGACGGTTCCCTGGGACCACAGGGGGGTCCTGTTCTGAACACAGGCCACCCATTGGGTGTGAACTCGGATCCCTTTCTCATGGCAGCCGGTTCTCTCAGTGGAAATCTGGCCCCATTTCCGAGGAACCCATCTCCTTTTCCAACTTCATCAGGCTCATTGGCTCCAAATCCAGCACCTTTCCCGGCTGGTGCTCGTGACCCAGGCATGGGTTCTTTTCCAAGAGGGATGAATCCCACTGGCACAGGCACAGTTTCTTTCCCAAGGCCAGGTGGCCTTTTGGGCCCTGGCCCTGGCCCTGGCCCAGGCCCGGCTCTAAACCCTAGAACAGGGGCTCTTCCAGGTCCAGGCCCTCTGTCTAACCCCAGGTTAGGAGGTCTCCCAGGACCAGGTCCTATGCCCAATCCAAGGGCAGGTGGTCTCCTGGGAGCAGGTCCTGACCCCAGAAGTGGTGGCCCCATGGGCCCTGGATCTGGACCCAACCTGAGAACAGGTGTCCTGTTGACCTCTGGAAATGGTCCTCCCAATCCTAGGCCAGTTGGCCTGGGCCCCGGGCCAAGTCCCAATCTGAGATCAGGCTTTTTAGGTGCAAACCCTGCCCCCAGGTCAGGTATGTTTCCAGGCCCAGGCCTTGGGCCCAACCCAAGATCAAGTGGCCTAGGTCCAGGACTTGGGCCTAACCCAAGGGCAGGTGGCCTGGGCCCAGGCCCTAATCTGGATGCCAGAGGAGGTGGCCTCTTGGGCACAGGATCTGGTATTAACTTAAGAATGGCTGGACCTCAAGGCCTAGATCTTGCCCCCATTCTAAGAGCAGCAGGTCTTTTAGGAGCAAATTCAGCTTCTTTCTCACAGGCGTCTGGAAACATGGGCACAAGCCCATCTTCCATGGCAAGAGTACCTGGCCCCATAGGCCCAAATGCAGGTCCAGGCTCTCGGGGAATTGGCCTTCCAGGGCCAAATCCATCTCCCATGTCAAGAGCTCCTGGCCCTATCGGCCCTAATTCAGCTCATTTCTCAAGACCAGGTGGCCCCATGGGGGTAAATGCCAATCCCTTTCCGAGGGGGGCAGGTTCGGGGGGACTGAACCCAACTGCCTTCTCTCAGTCTTCTGGCACATTGGCTTCAAACCCAGCTACCTTCCAAAGGTCTGCTAGCCTCCAGGGCTCAAGTCCAGCAGTTTTCCCAAGAGCCTCTGGGCCACTAGGCCCCAACCCAGCTAACTTCCCAAGGGCCACTGGCCTGCAGGGTCCAAGTCCAGCTACTTTCCCAAGGTCTACTGGCCCATTAGGCCCTGGTCAAGTTGCTTTCCCTAGGTCAGCTGCTGGGCACCTGGGCTCTTCTCCAGCAGGCCCTGTGGGTATTAATCCAGCTCCTTTTGCAAGGCCGACTGGGACCCTGGGTCTAAATCCATCTTCCTTTCCAAGGATGAATGGCCCTGCAGGCAAGAGTGTGGTCCCATTTCCTAGAGTGGGGAGCCTCCCTGGCACAAACCCAGCTGCTTTCCCCAGACCAGGGGGTCCAATGGCTGCAGTGTACCCAAATGGAATGTTACCCCCTTAAACACTGTTTTCCCTCCAGGACCACCTTGGTTTCCAGGCACTGTGGTTCTGGGCAGGGGCTGTCTGTTAGGTAAAAGGGTAGATATGGAGCTACAGTCTGAAGAACATAGCTGGGGCTCAAGTTCAAATGAGCCATCTCTTTCCTCTGCTTTTTTCTTGACTGAAGGTGAAATGTTATTTGTGGGACGTGGACTACGGCAGGTGGGAATAATCCTAACCTTGAGAGAAGGATCTCCAGCCTTCCAGAAGCCTGCTGTGCTTTTGTCCCACAGCTTTCTGCCCCTTGTTTCTTACTAGTTTCTTGAATTGTTCTTGTGGACTTTTCCTCAGGGATACATTGGCCTACAGGTCCCAATTCATATGTAGTCCCCTGCTGGGCACTGGAGAATCAGCTCACTGCTCTCTAGAAATGTTGCGTTGATGAACGGACCGTGCTTCGGTAGCTCTGATCTGGGCAGCTTGGACCTGGTCATCCTCTACTGCCATACCTTTCCCTGGGGGCCTACACACAGAACAGGGAGGTGGACAACCACTTCAAAGACCCACCAAATGCAATTTCTGCTTGACTGACTGGGCCTGCGGCTCCCTTCTCCTGGGACTTAAGAGACGGCCAGATTTAAGGCTCCGCTACTCATCCAACTCCTTTCCACTGGTACTCCCAATCAAAGAACCTCAAAATTTAAACTGATGTGGATGGGAATATGGGAATTGGGGGGGGTGGGGGTGGGGGGAGGAAGGGAAGAAATCACTGTGCTTCGTTAAGCCTGACGTAAAAGGGTGGTGTTTTTCCTGCATTGTATCTTTTCTTACTGTTTCTTTAATAAATGGGATGAGAGGGCTGCTGATGTCACATTCCATTTTGTTACCTGTTCTATAGTAAAGGAAGTTTACTCTGCTTTTCATTGTTTCAGCTTGGCCACAGTCTTAAATTATCTGCCAGTTCAAATGCTTTTACTCCAGGAGGAAGCAAGCTTTGGTTTTTAGCCTTAGCAAGGGTGCTGTCATCTGCCAGTTATTTCACCAAAAACCCTGCCCCACCTGTACAATGAAAGTTAAACCACCATGAGTATGCAGGTATCAGGGTGAGCCTACTGTATTCCCCAAGTCCAGAGGCACCTGTGACAACGTTTCGTACATTTGAGCCCCATTGACAAAAGTGTTTCTACCTCAAGTCCCTCTTTTGGAACTGGAATAAAGAGCTAGCTTTCATTAAGCACAAAGGAGGTAGCTCAGATACCGGCATTATGTGAGAATCTTTATTTTGACAAATAAGTGCAGTATAAAAAATTTGACCTGAAAAGTAAAAAAAAAAAAAAAAAAAAAAAAAAAAGTAAAAATAAATATGTTTACAAATTATTGTAGAAACAATACAAAAGAGGATTAAAATTTTCAATAAGGAAAAACCAAAATGCGTCCAATTGTATAAAGGCTCTTCCCTTGCAAGAAATGGGGATAAAGCTGAAGACCCAGTTTGGTTTTGCTGCTGAAAAATGTACAAAATAACTTAGGAAAACCAGTCGAGGTCAAACGTTGTGAGCCCACTACCTGTACCTGCCTACTTTTGATCTGAGGAAAGTTGATGACCATAGTGCAAGGCAGAGCTGACGGTAGGACAGCCAGGAGTTCTCCATCCAGAGTCCGTCATCCTACATTAAACAACTTCAAGTAAAAGCTGAAGAAAAATAAGCCCTTAGTGAAGTCTGAGCTCTGCAGTTGGCTGACCGGATTTCCTCCATTGTAGTGCTCAAAATAGTTTACTTCTTGGCCAGGAGAACTGCGTTTAGCAAATGCCTGCTGCCTCCTAGCCTTCATGGGTTGGGTCCAACATCAACTATCAGTCTTAAAAGCAACTCCAGGTTTGCGTGATGTGGCAACTGCTGGCTACACCTGGAAAACCCTTGAGTTCAGGAGAGATGAAGGAAAGCACCAGGGTTTGCCCATCTGTGGCTCAGAGCATACTTTGTTCTTTGTTGGAAGCACCTGGGTACAGTGGAGACTTGCCCCCTCAACTACTCTCCAGCTTAGTGCTGGTTCTGAGGGGTTAGCTGGCCCCTCTAAGAATGGACGTTTGGAGAGAGTGAGCAAGCAATCCTTCAGTCAAAGGCTTAATCAAGATCCCAGGTCTTAAACTCAAATGCTGAGAACAGTCTGTGGGTTGCAAGTCACTAGAAAATGACTTTTCCCTCACTCTCCAAAAGTAGCAGAGGGAAATCAGCTTCAACAGACATGAAAAAGCAGGAACCTTAGGGTGTAGGAACCAATTCCATCTCCTAGTTTGGTTTCTGGAAAGAAGCTCACAAACGTCGTAACTATCTGCAACCTGGCTGTAGAATTCCCTGGAGAAGCCACTGAGGAGAATGGACAGTCTCAAAGATAAGTAGCTTGAACTTGGTTCAATTTGGAAACACTGAAGAGCTTTCCATTGGTGATGATTGTCAAGAACAGCAGCCTGAAAGTCATGCGTGCTAACCGGGCTGCCAAGGAGTCTGTCCAAACAGCTCCAAGATTGTAGCCAATTTCATCAGAAGCTCCTAGCAGTTCCAGTATGCGATGAGAGCAGAGGGACTTGTAACAGCCCAGGCTCTGCTCCAATTGCCACCTTGAAAAACTTACCCATGATGGCAAGGGTAGAAGAGGTGACTGCAGTTAGACCAAAAAAAAAAAAAAATGTGCCTTTGAAGAAAGTGAAGTGAGGAGGATGTCTTAGCCTCAAATGAGAGCTGAATTTTAGAGAAATTCAGGAGTATACAGGTTAAAATACCTAAGACCTCACTTCCTTTCTGAACATGTTGGGGTTTAATCTTCCTGATAGATGGCTAAAACGTTTTATCTTCCCAGCAGAGATCACAGACAAGCTAAGAATCCATCCAGAAGTCTGAGCAATTTCCAGGTGGAACACCCAAGGCCTCCATATAACCCATGGCCTTTAGCACCACCTCTTTGTTCTTCCTGGCAAACTTTCCTTTTTAATACGTACTTTTAAAAGCACTTCAATGCTAACTTGCTGCTGGTTTGGTTCATCCCTGGGATGTTGAGATGTGAAGTGGGGTACATCACATAAAGCACCATTCCTGGACCCTGTTTTCTGATGCCCAAAGATCAGGCCTCTGAGCCTTGTATCTCAGGCACAATCTTATTGCATTGATGACTGGGGGGTGGGGGGACACTAGCTGGCCCAGATCTCTCAGTAGAAATTCTTTCACCACCTCTGGTTGCATTCAGATCGGTTAGGAGAACCTCTTCCCACAGCCTGTCATTGCTCCCGTACCTATTAGAAGTTGACACTGAATCGAACTTATTTGGTTTAGCACACTTCTGAGTTCCCTCTGGATCCCAGGAGTAGAATCTTTCCCAAGGCCACTGCCTTTGTGCAGATGCAAGCAGACAGGCGGCCTGAAAACATGCAAGCCCCCTCTGCCCTGAGCCTGAGAAATCAGTGTTGCCTTCTCTAAGTAGAGCTGCCCAGGCCATACCATAGTCACCATTCTTTGCATTTGAGATTTGTCCTTTGGACCATTAAGAACTTAAAACACAGCACTCCCTCCTCCCTCCCACCCCATCTTTTCTCTTTCATTCCCCTTCCCTCCCTTACCCATTGCACTTTTCCCGCTCTGCTTGGGGCTGTGTCACACCTCAGCATATGCCAAGCTATACTGCTCTGGCTTCTTCCCACATCTCCGGGCAACGATGGCCAGATACAACATGAGGAGGGCCACCCAGTAGCAGCCATACAGGATGGCCCCGGAGACAAGGAAGGCTAGCTCCGTCTCGCTGAACAGGTCCTGGCAATAAGCTGTATAGGCCAGCCCCCCCAGAAGAACTGCCACCCATATGGACACAGGGATGAGGCCAATGAAGTTCACCACAATGGTTTTTCGGCCGGAGGTGCCCCAGCCAGACTTGTTGATGGTAGCAATGGCAAAGATCTTGGCTGGCAGGAGGCTGGACATGTAGAGAAGGGAGTAGAGGGACATGAAGATCATCTCTGCATTGCCTCGAAGGAAGCAGGCATAGGTAGCCTTGATAATGCCCACCAGCTGCACCGTCAGCAGGAAGAGGAGGATGTTCCAGATGCGGCCACGGTAGAAAAGCTGTATGACTGTGGCAATGAGGAAGAAGGGGAAGAAACCTGTGACCACTGATTCGTAGGTCATCCAGAGGTGGTGTTTATGGAACCAGAGAGAGTTGTAGAGCCACTCCCGGAAGTAAGACTTGCTCCAGCGGGTCTGCTGGTTGAGCCACCGGAGGTACTTAGTGGGGGTCTCTGTGAGGCACTTGGAGCGTGCTGTATATTTAGTTCGGTAGCCAAGGCTCAGGACTCGGTTGGTGAGGTGCCGGTCATCCCCAAAGCTGCACTTGCTGCCTAGGAACTTCTGATGGTACCAGTCCTCCAGGAATTGCTGGAGGAGGCTGTTGCGGTACATGCCCAAGGGCCCACTAATACACTGCACACAGCCAAAGTAGGATTGGCAGGCCCGCTCCACATTGAAGGCCATCCAGTACCGCACACTACTCAGGAAGGAGATCCACGAATCATACTTGTTGAGGATCTGCAAGGGAATAGAGATGCTGGGCCTCCTCACCTAAGGATATAAGCCCCAAAAGAGACAGACACCAGAGACCATGAGGCCTCCCTACCCTGGGTTCTGTGGCCCATTGCTCAAATTCCTGGCCATCAGTTCTAGCCCTGCTGGAGCTGGGAAACCTGAGGCTCAGAGGAGCCAACCATACGTACTCACTGTCCCCAGCACCAAGTTCTAGCCCTGCTGGAGTTGGGAAACCTGAGGCTCAGAGGAGCCAACCATACATACTGTCCCCAGCACCAGCTCCACTTCCCTACTGTGTCATCTGCACTGATTTTCTCAGCTGAGTTTCTCTAGCAGTCAAAGCCATCTTCAATTTCAGGAGGCAGCTAATGGTGGTAGCAGAGAAAAGGGCTTGAGAAAGATGCAAAACACTACCCTAGCCACCTGTCCTGACCGTTCTACAGTTGGAAAGCGGCTAGGGAAGACATGGTACATTGCCTGTAGTATCCTCTGGAAGATCTGCTGGCCCCTTATTCTTACCATATTGCCCAGAGCTCTTCAGCCCAGTCCCCTAAGAGCAAGGGCTTCCCAAGGGTCTAACTTTGGAGCTACTTGTTGCCTTGTATCTCAGACACAACCATTGCACTGATGACTAGTTGGTAGGGGGTAGGGAGGGGAGGGGGAGTACACTAGCTGGCCCAGGCCTCTCAGTAGAAATTTTCTCACCACCTCTGGTTGTGTTCAGATGGAAGACTGGCCAGAAAGGAAGTACCCTCTAGGATTTACAGCCTCAAAATACTATGCCCCTCCCTGAGGTATAGGCTCTCTCCATACCTATTAAGTGATTTTTTCCCCCCCCTCATGTGGAGAAAGAGCAGGAAAGGGGTTGGGTGGCAAATGAGGTGAGCCCTTTGATACCATTGAAAATTGTTCAAGGGGAACCTTCCCCCAAATAGGAAGACAAGATACCCATTTCCCAGGCATATCCAGTTGAATTAGGAAGCAGGAAGAGTCTAGACCCCTACCCCCAGGAATCCCTGGTTCCTTCTTACTTGTACATCTCCCCCGACTCCCCCTACTTGGGGATCCTCCTCCAGGACTCGAAGCATCTCGATGGTGCAGGCTGGATCCAGCACAGTGTCAGAGTCACACACCTGCAGAGGGAGTGCACCGTCAGCCCATTTTGACCTCAGGTCTGCACTTCTACACACGCATACCCCACGCCACTAGGCTGCTCACTGCCTAAGTGACATAACCCCCTCTTACATGACTCACTTCTAGCCAGCTAGCAGACCTATGCCAAATAGAAAGGGCCAGAGGAAAAACAGGAAAGTAAGGAAAAGAAGAGTTCAAATACCAGGCCTGACAGCCACTAGGGCTCAGAGAGAGAAACCCAGAAGACAGGTGCAGGGCCTGGGAAGGGAAGAATGCTTAGCACCGGACAAGTTTTAGCTCTACAGAGCCAGGATCCACAGAAATGATATCAAAATATTTCTCTGGGTGTCCTTGGGCAGAGGGGAACAAGTCAATGAAATCAGATGACA
Source organism: Daubentonia madagascariensis (assembly GCA_023783475.1). Classification (NCBI taxonomy): domain Eukaryota; kingdom Metazoa; phylum Chordata; class Mammalia; order Primates; family Daubentoniidae; genus Daubentonia; species Daubentonia madagascariensis. The sequence goes on from JAKFHU010001224.1 coordinate 5,654,432, forward strand.
GGCACAGTAGGCTAGACCAGGGCCAGCAGACATTCCTCAGAAGGCCAAGAAATGGCTCCTGTCAGAGGCCACTGCCTGAAGCTATCCCATAGGGTTGTTAACAACAGGGTCCCCGTTTCAGCCTCTGGCCTCTTGGACAACCTGCAGCCCCAGTGGTGAGGATCTACCTTCTCCCAGGCACCTCTATGAGACCATAACACAGCTGCCAGGCCTTCTGTGCTCCCTCAATACAAACTCCCTTGGCCGATTCTCTAAGACCAGGGCACAGTACACCCAATAGCTGCTCTTGCCTGGAATCTACTCTGAATGGGCATGGAGGCTGCCAGCAGCTGCCTCCAGTCAACCCCAAGGCTCATAGTCTGATTCTAACAGCTGATCCCATTATTAGTTGAACCTGGGCTATGAGTGCTTACCTTGGTGGCTGACTGTCTTTTTTGTTGTTGAACCTCGTCTGTTTTCTAAAAAATTACTTGAAGTAGTACAAAGAATCTAGTTAATCATTGGGTGGAGGAATTGGTTTACAGACCCCTGATTGAGCTCTATGGTCACTATTCTCAGAGCAGAGGACATTATCCAGAGATGAACCAAAACCCTGTTCTGCAAAAGCCTAAAATCCTTTTACTGAAGTTGCTGAGTAAGAGCCCATCAGCCTGCAGGAAGGAGGGTGCCTCCAACACTACCCAGTTTTCTCCCTCCATGTTAGAATACAGACAAGCAGCAGTAGAAGGCTAAGGGGGAGTCAGGCACAGCCATCAGCACCAGGCTGGGTCCCTCACATGTGCTTCTCCCTACCTCCCCACCAGACACATCTGCATATCCTGGTCCATGCCTGGGAAGGGCCCAGGGAGCCTCCTCAGGTTCCAGGCCAAGCTTCCCAGTGCTCTGGTCTCACCGCCACTTCCTGCCCCAACCCTAACCCATTCTTCGTAGGCTGCTTTGCTTCCTTCACTCCAGGGAGGCCTTTCTAGCTGAGGAGGGTTAGGGAAGGAAGAGCTCTTGTGCTGCCTGGATATGCTCCACTGGCTAGAGCAAGGTTCTCTCCCACGATGGGAAAGACACACACCCTCAGTGGGGCTGTTGGAAGACAGGCTCAAATCCATCAAGTGTTCATTGGCTGTAGTCCAGGGCTGCCTTGGGCAGTGATCCCAGGGCCATAAAGAGAAAAGCATGGCTCAGGTGTGTGAGCCTGTTTGCTGATCCATCAGCATACACAGGAGATGACAAGGAAAGGGAGATGTGTGGTGGAGTAGGTTTTGGGAGATCCTGTCCTTCAAGGGAGTGGATGACAACGTCACATGCTCACTTCAAGGCTTGAGCATGTGCCAGGGCTCAAGGGATTTTTTTCCTAAGCATTTGGGTCCCCAGGAAAGTTTCACAAAGGCCCCACAACCCCAAGTGAACTGCAGAATCAAACAGCCTTCTAAGCTCTCATCCCTCCCCTACGTGGCTGAGGAGGTCCTCGGGCCTAAGAAGACAGAAAAAGATAAAGGTATCGACTCTCACACGAATACAGCTTTCAAAAAAGCCACCACCCCCCCAAATCTATGCAAGCTAATTTTAGGTGGGTACACTATAGAAAATGTAAGTGGTATTAGAGGACTCAACATGATGTTAGCAGGACTGAGTTGGTGCACAGGTGGGCTACCAAAACAGCCACTATTCTTTCAAGCATTTATCAAGTGATGGGCAAAACCCTCCCCTGGCAGGTGTGGAAAAGGACAGAGACAGAGGGACAGAGGCAGTGTAGATGCCGTGAAGAATTCTGGGGTCCTGGGTTTTGGTTTCTACTGAAGTGTGTATTGAATTTTGTACTGAAATGTGTGGGTTTTAATCTTCTCAGTTCTAAGTTTTGTTATTTGAAAACTGAAGCTATGTTAACCTTGTCAACCTAATAGAATGTCCAGGTGAATGTCAGTGACCACCTTGACCAGAAACTGGGCAGGGTTTGCTCAGGGTCCCAGCCCTGCCAATGCTACTGCAAAATGAAGGTGGTAGGTCATTCATGTCTTGTCCCTCCATCTTCCACCTCACAGACATGATCTTGACACCAGGAAGAGTGGGACTTTTTGGCCCATAACTAAAACATTTTGAGTGCTTTTGAGCCTGATTTCTTGCTGTTCACCATCCTTCTTTATGAAGACGTTCATCCCGTGTGGCCCGTGGTGAGGCAGTATTGCACCAAGGCTAAGAGCAGACATGATGCAGACTGCCTGGCTCAACACCTTATTAGCAGTGTGACATCAGGCATATTACTTAGCCTCTCTGTGCTTCAGTTTCACCTTCTGTGAGTGGAAATAATAATAGTACTCATCCCCTAGGAGTTATTACGAGGATTAAAAGAGCTAATATGTTTGAAGTGCCTACAACTGTGCCTGGTGTGACGTGAATGCTGTGCACCTGTTTGCTATCACTGGGACAGCAATTAGAGATCTGCCCAGGGTCACAGAGCTACTTAACAGCAGAACCAGGATTCCAACCCAGGTCTGTTTGACCCCAGGACTGCTGTTCAGAACATTATGCATTGTTGCCTTCAGTGCAGAGGAAGGGTGTCAACAACACAAGGGACCGAGAGTGCACCTCAGGTTCCTGCAGGAGAGTATGCCCAGCTGGCCGGACATGTCCCCATGTACCCTCATCCTAGGGAGACACGCTTACCTGAATGTAGTCCACCGAATCACCAAGGGCCTTGAAGGCCGTGTACATGACCTCGCGCTTGCCTCCCCACTTCTGCATGATGCATGAGAAGGTGCTGGCCCGCACTACGTCCCGCACGCGGTCCATGCCCTCCTGCAAGCTGGCCTCCGTCTCACCCTCACCAGCCTCGTGGAAGTTGCTGCGCCACACAAAGAAGCCAGCTTGCTCAGTGCCACCCAGCACCTCATGGAAGATGTCCAGCATGTAGGCGTCCTCCTGGCGATTGCCATCCACCACCATGACCACCTTGAGGTCAGGGAAGGCGATGCGCTGGGCCGAGCGCAGGCACTTGCGCAAGTAGTCAGGGTCCTCCTGGTATGCAGCAATGCAGAGTGCCACTGAGCCCTGCCGTGGAGAGGGCAGCTTCAGTGGCCGGCCGGCCCGCCGCATGCGCCTGTGCTCCAGGAAGGCAAACAGGCTCTGGATGAGCAGGTGCAGGCCCAGGATGGCACCGTATAGGCCAAAGGACAGGTAGTGCTTTTCTGTATGGATGAACTGGTAGCCTGTCACATAGGCTGCCAGGATGCCACCCAGCACTGCCAGGGCAAACAGGCTGGTGCCCACCACACGCAGGGCTGTCGTCAACTGCACCGGCATCTGGTGGGAGAAGGCAGGAGATGCAGGGTCAGGCAGGAGGCAGCATTTCCAGTCACTGGCAATGTGGGCATTCTCTACGTCTGGCCTAGAACTGGGGAAACGACCCACTAATAAAAACCGTTACCACTTACTGAGCATGACTAAGTCTTGTAGACTCAGAAGCCAAACTATTGGGGTTCAAATCCCATTTGCCATGTCTATGACCTCTTAGTTATTTCATCTGTAAAATGTGGATTGCAGTACTAACCTCACAGCATCTTTGAGGGTTAAATGGGTGACATGTGTAAAGCACTTAGAGTGCCACTTATTGTGACAAGCCAAAGCCCAGAGTGAGTTACGTGACACCCGGCGGCAGGTAGATGGCAGAACTGGTATCTGCCTGACCCAAAGCTCTTAAGAAGTAAGCTTCAGTGGCGCGAGCCCAAGGCCAGAGGCAGCTCCTCACACCTGAGCCACAGCGGGGCCAGGCAGGGGGAGTGGAGAGGGAGGGCCAGGGAGGCAGCCCGGGGCGAAGAGTGGCCCCCTACCCTGTACATGTTCTGGGAGGGGATAGTCTCCAGTAAAGCACAGCTGCCATAAAGCCCAAGAAGAAAGTGGGCGAGGAAAGAAACAGCAGGAAACAAAGGGGAGGGAGAAGTGAAGGCTTCCCTTTCTCAAGGCAAAAATCAGTAAGAGAAGCTTTCCTTGTGTTCTCTACTTTCTCACCTTTTTCTCCTTTACTTGAGAGGCAGAAAAGAAAGGGAAAGGAAGCGGGAAAAGCAGACAGGAGAAAGAGGACGAAATGAGAGCTGGGGTGTGGACAGCCCTCCTGGACAGCTCGTCAGAGCACCAGAGGGAACTGCAGCCACCACTGCAGCAGCCTTGAGAAGTGGCTGCCTAGGGGAAAGGTGGCTGCCAGGGAGCATCGGTGCGGCAACTGTGTTCATCCCCCTGCCTGGCAATCCTGTTAACGATGCCAAGTTTCTGTTTGCAACTAAGTCAGGGCTCCTAACATCTGCCCTGCTGGAACTGGCTGTTTTAATGAGAAGAGCCCAAGACTTGGCACCAGAGACTTGGGCTTGAGACATGCTCTACTACTACCTGGCTGCCTGACCTTACCTGTGCTCTGAGACTTAGTCTTCCCATCAGTACAATGGGACTCTAATGGTTTCTTGCTTCATGTCTCAGGTAAATCATTTCCTGAAAATGGAAACACTTCAGCCCTCAAGAGCTACCTAAGTAGTAAGGCTGACTGTGGTTTCCTCCAGAGCCCGGGTGGGGAGGGGGACGTGGAAGGTTGGTAGCCGGGGAGAAGAGGCTGACAAGGACTGCTCCCTGCCCTCCATTCTGACCCAGGCCTTCTCCCCATCTCCTCTCCTTGTCACTTGCCTGATCTGGAGAACCCCGTTTCCACCCCAGGTCTACAGACAATAACATCTCACTTCCAAAGCTTGCTCCAACTCTAGGTCTCCGGAAATTGAGCCCTCAACACAAACACACCTTCCTGTCAAGGGACACCTCTCACATAGGAGGAGTGAGGAACACGCAGTCACTGCCTAAATCAGCCTGAGACTCAGGCACCAGCAGCCTTCCAGCAGCTTTCGTCCGGAAAGAGCTGTTGGCAGCCTCGCCTCTCCGGGAAGCGCGGCCTCTGGGCGCTCTGCCCCGCCATCCCCGGGAGCCTACCGCGTGCTTCCTCTGCAGGACTCCCAGCCCTCTCTATTCTTCCCCCCACTGCACGCGCCTGCATCCAAGGCCCAGGAGCGCCCTGTCCCCCTCTTGAGTTTATATGCGGGGGCGCTGCGGACCCCGCTGCTCGCCTGCGCTCTGGGAAGGGGCAGGGGGGCCCAGGCCAGCCCAGCCACCTGCCGGGCGCTGGCGCCCCGCCTCGGTGCAGTGCCAGAGGCGGTGCCCACCAGGTCAAAGCAGCCGGGAAGGCACTCGCCACGCTTCTCGCCCCCACTTGAGCCTCGTCTCTTGGCAAAGGCGGCGCCGGCCACACCCACGTGCCGGTTTCCCACGACCCAGCCGGGAAGGAACGGAAAACCCAAGGAATCACTGTCGGACCGGGCCTCGTTCATCTTTCCGGAGCCCCAGCTACCTTGGCAAAGTGTGCCTGCAGACAAAGGCAGCATCCCCGCTGTGGCCGGTCCCCTCCTTCGCCGGGCGGGACCCCTCCCCCCGCAGGAATTAGGGGCACTACCCGGTTCCCCTCCCCGCCCCCCGCCAGAGGACCCAAGAAAGTCCTGCAGCCGATACCCTACGTGGATTCAGTAGCTGGTTCGGGCTGTCGTTGAGGGTCCCCCTGCCGAGACAGGGGCTGTGTCACCCCCAAGCCGGCGGAGGCGGGGGGCTGATCCTAAAACGTGGACTGCCTTTCGTCCCCACACCGTTTGCTCACCCTGGGGAACACGGCCCAGGCAGACTAACACGCACTCGCGCTTCAAGGGCACGAGGTTGGGGGCGCTCCTCACGACCGGCTCCCAGACGACGAAAGGAGAAAACCCCGCCAAGGACGCACGCCCCTCTACCCACCCCCTCCCCTCAAACTTTGAGGGGCCGCCTGGTCTGCAGCGCCTCTCCAGCTGACAGGTGCGCCCTGCTGCGGGGCCCACACGCGGCGGAATGGAAACTTGTGCTCGAGGCGGGGGCTCCTTCTTTTGCGCCCGGCAGCCTCCGGTCCCTCCGAGCCGGCAAGGGAAGGGGAGCCCAGTCCCGCAGACACAGCCTGCCGTGGCCCTGCTGACCCGCAGGAACCGGGGTGCCAAGTAACACGGCGCCCCGACAGGTGCGAACCCCCGGGCGGGCGTGGAAGGTGGGGGGGAAGGGCGTTCCAACCAGCCTCGTGCCCCGCACCGTCCGCCTCCTAATTCATTCACTAACCAGGAGCCGCAGGGGAGGAGGGGAGGAGAGGCCGGAGGGGAAGAGGATGGAGGAAGAAAGGGAGGAGGGGTCAGTGGGGAGGGGGCTGCAGGAACCGCGCCGGGAAGCCTAGAGCTGCTGCAGCCCCCAGCCCGCCTCCCAGCGCCGGACGCGGCGCCCGCAGGGCGGGGAGCTGGTGGGGGTCCCGGGGCTCGGGTGGAGGCACCGCGGAGCCCGGCGCGTCCCGGTCCTCAGCGCAGCCCCCGCGCGGCCCGCCCCTCCGAGGTGGCCGGCGAGCCGGGCCCGCGCTCACCGTGCCGCCGGCTGCCCGCGCTCCGGTGCTCAGCAGGCCCGCGGCGGCTCCATGCCCCTCCTCCCGCTCCTCGCCGCCGCCGCGCCTCCCTCCTCGGTGCGCCGCCGCCGCCGCGCGCTCCGACTGACGAGCGCCGGCCCCGCCGAGCCGCCTTTAAGTACCGAGCGCGTCCCCGCCGGGAGAGGCGCCCTCCTCCGGCCCTGGGCCCGGGAAAGTTGACAAGAGTGGGAGGGCTCCCCGAGGGCGCATCCCCTAACCAGCTCGGTCGCCGGGAGCGCCCAGGACCGGCGCTCGGCGGGGACGCCGGGTTCCGCGTGGACGCGGCTCCTCTGGCTCGCAGAGATTCGCATTCTCCGCGCCCTCTTGGAAACTGGGTTCCGCCAATGGGGCCGAAGGCCGAGATGCTCAGCGCTCGCCCCGGGGCCAGCTGCCCAGGGGAGGTGGTCATTGTGCCCAACCTAGAACCTGAAGCGTGGTTAACTTTAAAGATAACACGTTGGGACTTCCAAAATTCTTACTCTCCGTCCCCGCCCCCACGCCCGGCTTTCTTAAGCCTCAAAACCTACTCACCCTGCAAAGCGGGCGAGCCGAACGAAATCTTCCCCCGACTTCTGCACACGAAGGGGCTGGTCGCTGTATGGGGGGCTCCCTAAAACCAAAACAGCAGAACCTCCCTGCTGGCAAGAAGGAGCAGAAGAGAATAATTGCCAAGTATAAAAAGGCTGGTCAGAGAAGGTGTTAACAATTGTGACAGCTTAGCTTTGAATTCCGCAGTGGGGCGCTGATGACTTTAAGGCTGTTTGCAAAAGCTGCGAATGGTTTTGCAGGAACCTTGGAGGTTCTGGTGTCTTAAAGCCAAACAATTCCTCCTCCCCTTTTTTACACCTTTATTTCCGACATGCATGACCTCCTAGACTCCCAACTGACCTTATCTCCAGTAGATTCCAGGTACCTAAAAGATGGTTCTAGACTCCAGTGAGGTGGGGTGGGGTCGGGGAGACAGGGGAGTTGTTATTAGAGGAAGGAAGTGTAGAACCAGCTGAAGACACTGACATTTTACATCTCAAAAAAACTTTAAGAGAAATTATAATTAAAGACTAGTAAAAAATGAATTTACATGTCCTCCAAACACACCTGAGATAATTTCCATTACTTCCCAAGCTGCAACGAATCTATAGGCACCTGGGTTGCAGCCTATAAGGTGCTCCTCTCAGAAGTCTTAGGGACTCAGAGACTGCCCACCCTCACTCACTCTGGGCCACTGAGCTCACTCCTCAGTCCCAGGCAAGCAAAGACCCCAGGCACACCTACTCCACCCACTCCCATCTTGCATTACAAAAATCAAATTATGTCACACTTTTGCTTGAGAAAATCATTTATGTGCTATAGGGTTTAAGTGTATGTTTTTTTAAAACTAGTATTGAATCCACAATGGGAATGTGTTTTGACCTTCAGATGGCCTGAGAGGCCCTACTAGAGCCCCTCATTCATAAAAGTACACAGAGATGGAGAGAGAAGGACTCTGCAGTCAGCCAGCCAGTTCTGCCACTAGTTGTGTGGCAGTAAGCCTCAGTGGCTTCATCCCAGAAATGGGGTTGTTAGGAAGATTATTATGATGTTTGAAAAGATTGGCTGAGAGTGAGTGCTCAGTAAACGTTAGCTCCAGTTAATCTCAACCAGAGAGTGGCATCATTTGCCCATGCTATGGATACTACATGCCCATCCCTCTAGAGCTGCAGTCCCCAATCCCTGGGCTGAGGACTGGTATGGGTCCGTGGCCTGTTAGGGACCAGGCCACAGAGCTCCACCCTCCCCCCGCCCCCATGAAAATGGTTCCTGGTGCCAAAAAGGTTGGGGACCGCTGCAGAGCACTCAGTGAGAGGAAATTCAGAGATCAGAGTTTGAATAAATGAAAAATGCCTTGTCTCTATTGCATTAGGGACTCCCAGAGCCCTGGATCACTTCCTCCACATCCAGAGGCATCACAGAGCCTGGAGTTGCTGGAGACTTGAAGACCTATCTGATCCTACCTCCCACCCAAATTTGCATTATGCAAAACGTTAGAGTAGGGAAAACAACCAGGGGCTGGGCAGGGGCAAAAATGAATGCATCTATCTGGTGGGGAGCAAATGCCCCACTTAGAGGACCATGCCCCTGCCCAGCATGGCCAGGTGCTCAGTTAAGCCAGAAATCCAAATTTTTTACGGGAAATCTCCTAAGTGTTGGCAATTAATTCAAATGTTGAAGGAGGAAAAACTCACTCTGTAGGCCAGGCAAAATGTGTCTGTGAGTCAAATCTAGCCAGCTAGCTGCTTATAGTTCTAACTGTTTAGAAGTTCAGGCAATGGAGCAGCCAGTTTGGAAAGATCCTTTCTGCCCTCAGCACAACAGCAACATGACTTCTCTGGGTGCTGGTTTATTTCTCTGGGTGCTGGTTTATTTCCCTGGGGCTGGTCCAGGATCATCTCATGCCTAGTTTCTAAGGCTCTAACTATGTCCCATAGGCTTATTGCCTGTCCTACTCTGCTGGCTCTGGGAAGTTTCCCAGGTGGGGCAGGTTCAGCACAACCTCACTAGTCAATTGGAACCTCTGAAATGAGCAGTAGGTCCAGATGCAACATCAGGAGAATAAGCACTCTGCCCATGCCAATTGGCTTTGCTCCCTAAATGGCTTCCCCTGGGGAGCAAACACTCATTTTCTGATCTGCAGGGCCAGGGACCTGGTGTTATCAGGCAGATAAGAGAATCTTTACCTTTGTGGCAGTCTATGCCAGGGAGGATTTGCCTGTAATTAGCATCCAGTTTGTGTGCCCTATTTGCATTCATCCCTTCAGGGGGAGGTAGGTATGGGAGTCTTTAAGGGGCTGATACAATAAAGCTGGAGTTTATCTCTGCTTACCACTGGGGATTTAGAAATAGGACTAATTCCATACCCAATCACTTAAAAATGTGAATTCAGATGTTGCTGAATTGGCTCTTACACAAGTTCCAAAGGATAAGCCTCCCTATTTGGCTCTATAGTAGAAGATTCGTGCTGCACCTCAACATTCATTTACAAATGCTGAAGACCTGCTCCGAGCAGAAAATGGTGCTTTGGCACCCAGAGATCTCAGCCTCGTCCCTGCCTGCTGGAAGGTTATCCATTTTGAAGACAAACTTGAAAGATTAAGTCACTGTACAAGGCAGTTTATGATTAAATGTTGATGAGAGAATCCAACTAGAAGAGTTTGAGAATTTCAAGAAAGATCTCTATGAGCTGGAATGGGCTGGGCAGAGTTTCACGGGGAACTTGAGCTGCTGTACAGAAAGGTGAGAGCATTCTAGGTAGGAAGAATAGCTTAGGTACAAGGCTAGGTATAGGAACGGGTGAGGGGAGTTTAAAGGACAGCCAAGAGAGGCTTGGATGAAACAAGAAATTTACACTAAAGAACTTCCAGCAGGGCCTGCTGTATAGGAAGTGCCTGATAAACTCTAGCTGCTATGAGGACAATGCTAGGGACAGACTGTGGGGCCTCGAGAGACTGATAAGGAGTTTGGATTGTATCTGGCAGGTTATGGAGAATTACTGAAGATGTGACAGCAAGGCAATAATAGGTTACAAGTACTATTTGGGGATGGATGGCTGAGCTGGTGGCATTTTGGGGTTAGGGCTAGGAATGGGGTATAGGAGATCTGTTAAGAGGCAGGTAAAGCAACGAAGGCCAAGAAGCTGCGATGAGAATTGTGGGTGGCCTTCAGGAGGTGAAGGTGAGGGCGGGTGGTGTCAACTGCCTTGGCCAGGAATGAAGGGAGCTGGACGAATAATCAAGAGAAAGAGAGTTCTACAGTTTGGGGAGTTCAAGGGGCCTTTCTCAAAGCTTAGGAGGGTTTGAGGTAACTGAAGTAGACAGTTCCACAAACAAAGATTTCACCTTTCAACTAATTTTCAAATCCAAACTCATGAAATGCTCAAATACTTTGCACCGGTAGGAGTCTGCCCTTCAATGTCTCTGTCATCACTGGTGCTTGAAGCTGCAGAGCAGCCTTGCCAGTGCCCAGGTGCCTCCATCAGTCCCACTGTGCCGCTCTGCTGTCCCCTAGTGAGTGGCTTGAGCAGGGAGGGGGCAGGGGGCGGGGGAGGAGGGGCACGGAGCTCCACAGGCTCGCCCCTCAACTTCTGCCCTCACGCTTCAGTGCTCCTCCCTGGCATCCAGCCCATAACTTCTAGCAAAGCCAAACAGAATGAGGGATGGGAGCCAAGCTCCCCAGGCCTTCCCCAACCCCTCCAGGCTCCATCTCATCAACTCCCCCTGGCCTGACCAGTATAAAAACCTCTTGAAGCCAATGAAGGTGACTTTAAAATGGCTTCCCAATAGTAGCAGGTTATGTTCACCCAGCTGACTAAACAGGGCTTTCTCTTCAAGGCAGCTTAAGCTGCAATACTAGTTAATACATAATTCAAAGTGGAAAGTGTGTGCCTTGACTACAGCAAGGCAGCTACTACCAAACAAAGTTATGCTTTCATAACTTTCCCCTCTTACTGACAAGCACTCTGTAATCAGTACCATTTCTAGGTGCTATGTTTGAAGAAGCAGGCTTAAGGACTTCTCTGTATTGCAGTTGCAATGCTTAGATTTTAACTCCAGTCTCTCTCCCCTTTGATAGAATCGTTTTCATTTCAAATTAAGGGGCCTCTGCTCTGCTGGAGGCAAAGCAGTCAGCCCCTGCTAAGGGGCCAGGTTCTTTTATGCTGGCTTGAAGGTCAGGATTTGGAGGGCACACCAGACTGATAACCGAATATCAAACCAGACCTAGAGATGCTTTTCTTGGAATTCTAAACAGAAAAACCTCTTCCCAGCCATGTTTCTTTTCTCTCCCTCCTCCTTGGAGAATGTAGAAAAAAACCCAGAAGGCAATTTTCAGCCATAATCTATGTTCTTGGTGGAATATTGTACAGCTACTAAAAATTCTGTTCGTGAAGAAAATGGAGGAATATACAAAAAGACTTATGATGTAGTATTAGAAATAAACAGGATATAAAATTGTTATGTGTGAATAACTATGTTTGTTGTTTTCTTTAAAATTCTATAAATTATTAATAAAAGACATGAGAGAAATTCACCCAAATATTATGATCAGGTTTGATATTAAGATCAGGTTTAATATTATAACATATTAATAGGTTTGATACTATATTAAGATCAGGTGATAGAACAATGGATTTTTTTTTCTCTTTACCTTTTTCTCTGTAGTCTCTGAATTTTCTATTACTAAAAAGGTATTTTTAAGGCCAAGTGTCATGGCATGCTCCTGTAGTCCCAGCTATTGGGAGGCCAAGGGAGGATCGCTTGAGCCCAGGAGTTTGAGGCCAGCCTGGGAAACATAGTGAGAAATCTTGTCTTTTAAAAAAGAAAGAAAGAAAAGAAAAAGTATTTTAAATGGCATGAATTTTGAGTTCACAGAATTTCCTTCTAAGCTGGGGCTGGGTGGGGTGCAGCCTATATCATACATGGGTTAGTGTGAAAAAGGTTTGGCAACCTCCATCTACAATGAAAGCAGTAAATAAAGGTGGGAGGGCCAGGATATAGAATTAGTGTTAGCCAAAACACAAGTGATTTGCTTTATTTAAATCCCTCCCACTGTTCCTTTGAGAGAATTTAGCCTGGAAAGGGGGAGTATGCAGAGCTGTGCCAGCTCCTCCAGTACCTTTGAGTGAATTATAAAACAGCACATGGCTTGGCTGGCACACCCCATCTGGTTGCAGCCTCCACTCACTTCCCCATCCAGGATCATGGTGATCCTGGGTAAGGGAGGGAGGTGCACATTAAGTATGGGCTCTAGGAGCCCCCTAACAGGATGCTTTCCCTGAAAAACATATTTCCAAGAATGATGATGTCAGCAGTAGTGCCCTCCTGCCCAGGGAACTTCCAGGGAGAGGTTCTTTCCTTGGGGTGTTGTAAACCTACCCCCATGCAAGTACCCATGTGCATGTCTACGCAACACGTGCACACAACTCACTGTGACATACTTGTGTGCAACACACTTTCCCAGACCTTGGTGGAACACAATCCCAGTCTATATGTAAGTTGCCAGATCAGCAGGAGGGGAACAAACCACTTAAGGTAACGTTCCAAATTCATTTGGCTCTTGTTACAATAACTTAACCACAATTCATAAATGTGCTGGCACTTCTGCTTTATGTCCTCTTTCTTGATTAAAGACATCATTTGTCACTGTCACAGAGGAGGTCCAAAGCTGGACCCTCTGTAAAAGCAATTAGAGAAGAGCCAAGGGTAGGGGCAGTTGCCATCAGAGCCTTTGTGGGGAGGGACCCCCAAAGTATGTCCTACTTGCAGAATTTTTATTTTTATATTTTGGCTAGGACACTCCCCTCCAACATGTGTGTATGTGCGTACACACACATTCTTTTCTCATCAGATGAGCCAATGCTGCAGCAATGTAGTGGTTCTCATGTCAGGCTGTTGCACATTAGACTTCGAAACCTGGAGAGCTTTTTGAAAAACACTAATGCCTGGAACCCATCTCAGATCAATTTAATCTGGAATCACCAGGGGTGGGCCCCAGGCTTGAATTTAAACAAAATTCCCAGGCAATTCTATTATGCATCCAGTTGAGAACACACCCTGAGGGTTCTCCTCAGAGATGTGCAAGTGCATTTCTGGCATGGGGAGGCCAGTTGAGATCCAGCCAGTCAGGCAGTTAGCTCTAGAGCTCCTAAGAAGAGTGTTCATTTCCCTCTAGACGCCTGTCATGTTGCAGGCACCTGTTTGAACTAACTGACTTTGAAAACTTAACAATGAAATAATGAGCTATCAAGCCAGAAGGAACAAAGTAAAAGGAGAAGGATATGGATTTGAACTGGAAGTTAGGAAGGAAAGCCAGGGAGAAACACAGAGAATAGGACCAGATGGGCAAGGTCAGTGCCCAGGTCTCTCCAGTGCACCTGGAATTGGATTTCAACAACCTTTTCATTGACAAAGGTGCTGCCTGCTTTTTTCCGGGAGAAATGGGAAAGCCCCAGCCAGCCCTTGTCAGCCCTTGTCAGAGCTGTCAGCATGACGTGGATTAGCTTTCTCTAAACGACAGAACTTCTGCACTTTGAGGGCTTTTCCTGCCCAAAGGATGAGGCAGGGTAGTCTCTAGAGACTCATGAGGGGTCTGAGCTGCTCTCTTTTGGGGAACAGAGTCTCCATTACTCTCTTTCATACAGCCTTGGTCTTGGCCACAGAGAAATACCCACATGACTGATGGTAGAGCCTTGTTCTTTGAAATTTCTGAATACAACCACCACCCCAGCTCTTTGAAACATCAGTATCACCATTCTCTTCTCTTAGTAGACAGCCTAATCTCAGGCTGGCCTTTCTCTAGGATTTATATAGTCACCACAGGTTTTGAAGTTTTGAAAGTGGTATGTGGTCCAATAAACGTGTGTGTATGGCGGGGCGGGGTGGGGAGCTTGTTCTCTGACTTCCGAACTGCAGAGCAGAGGGCTTTCTTCTCCCCAGCCACAGGTGGCTACTGGTGTGTGGGATGACTAGAGTTGCACCTTAGGAAAGCCCCACCCAGGCACTGTTCTGAGCTGGCTTCAGCTCTTAAGGCAGACAGTGAAGATGAAATCTGCCATCATTGAATAAACTACTTAAAGGCCCAGTAGCTTTCCTAGTTCCCCAGGGGAGAGTTACTCCTGAGGCTCTCTGCTAACTGCCCTCTCCTGCAAGCAACAACTCCTGCCCTCAGCCCTTCTGCAGCTCTGTGCTGGAGATGGAGCTGGCCGCCTGGTTGATAGAGGAACTAGGCAATGAAAGAAGAATTTTCTCTGCTCTCGTGCACTTATGTCTCCCCTCTGTGCTCTGCTTTCTCTTTGCAAGAATTTATCTCTCTAGACCTTATTTTTCCCTTCTCCAAAGGAGGGCCATTAATCTAGTCTCTTTTTCTTCTCACAGGGATGGTACAGGAATATGGCCTTTTTTTTTTTTTTTTTCTTTTTTGAGACAGGGTCTCGCTCTGTCACCCAGGCTAGAGTGCAGTGGTGTCATCAAGGCTCACTGCAACCTCAAACTCCTAGGCTCAAGTGATCCTCCTGCCTCAGACTCCCAAGTAGCTGGGATTACAGGTGCATACCACCACGCCCAGCTAATTTTTAAATTTTTTGTAGAGATGGCGATCTCACTATGTGGCCCAGGCTGGTCTTGAACTCCTGGGCTCAAGGGGTCCTCCTGCCTCAGCCTCCCACAGTGCTGGGATTACTGGAGTGAGTGAAGCTCAGCTGGGAGTAGAGCTATTAATGTATATATGCTTTGAGCTTCTTGGAAAGAGTAACAGTTAAAAATAATACACTGTTATTCTGAAAATGAAATCTGAGAACTGAAACCCTGTTTACAGAAAATGAAAGGGTTAAGACAACAACAACCTTCACAGAGGACATTTCTGGGCTCTGGTTGGAGTTCATGGGAAGACTTATTAAATTTTCTATGTTGCACACTTGGCGACATGGCTCTCTGCATCCTCTGCTCTCAGGAAGGCACTCTTAAGATGTTTCCTACCTTGGCCACCCCATGAAAGAAAAAGCCTTTCATTAAGCAATTTACCAAAGCTGCCAAAAAACAGGAGCAGGTAGGCTGGGGAACTTTAACAAAACCTCATTTCCAGCTTCTGGGCAAACTGTAATACAAGGTCAAACACAAGATGTGAAACAAGTTCTGGTGTCTGAGATTGGGTTGTGGTGGTTTGCCACCCCCCCCCCAGAGATGGGGTCTATGCTATGTTGCCCAGGCTGGTCTCCGAACCCCATGAAAAGGCAGACCCTCTACACTCAGGACAGAGTCTCAGAGAGGAAGAGTCTGGTAAAACCCCTTTTTAATAGTGCTGCAGGGGGTAAGGATTCCTCTCCAGGGTGAGTACTTGTAAGCCACTAACTAGTCCTTGTAGCTGGGACATGGCTGCTGGTGAGTGTACTTTCAAAGCACGTTTGTGTGCCCCTGTTGAACTCCTGGGTTCAAGTGATCCTCCTACCTTAGCCTCCCAACTAGCTGGGGCCATAGGCATGCACCACTGTGCCTGGCTTAAGGTTGGGTTTTGATGCACAAGGACACTATTTTTAGAAAATCAGGGGTGAAGCTTAACTAGACGTAGGTAACCCATTTACACAAGCAGGGAACCACTTTCTTTATCCTCACTTATACTAAGAACAGATTTTACAATTTGGAAATACAGTATCTATTGGGTGGCAGCAGCACAGTGGTTAAAAGCACAGCCTTTGGAACCATCCTGCCTGGCCCAAATACTAGTTTGGCCACTTCTTCCTATATAATAGCTAGGTAATCTGGGGCAAGTAATTAGCCTCTTGTGTGCCTCAGTTTTCCCATCTGTAGAACAGGAATAATAATAGTACCTATCTCACAGGCCCAGGTGAGGGTCAAGTGGATGAATATGTGTCCAGTGTACAGAAGAGCATAATAACCTCTTTACAGTGTTAACTGCGATCATGATTACGGCATACAGTGATGTAGAGCTACAACCACCATTCATCCCAGATTTTGCAGGATGAACCCAGTACTTTGAGGGGCCCTGAGACCCTATGTCCTTAGTCTGGTTTGGAAATATGGCCACTATCCTCGGGACACTCTGAACCCCCTGAGAAGGCAGACCCTTTACACTCAGCACAGAATCTCAGAGATGAAAGTCTGGTAAAACCCCTTTTTAATAGAGCTGCAGGGGGTAAGGATTCCTCTCCAGGGTGAGTACTTGTAAACCACTAACTAGTCCTTAGAGATGGGACATGGCTGCTGGTGAGTGTACTTGCAAAGCATGTTTGTGTGCCCCTGTTGATTTCTAAGTCCTAAATTATTTAGAGAATGGTATCAACACTTTGCTTGGGAGAATAAACTTGCATTTCATGGGCATTAAAACAAGGTCAGCTGAGGATGGGGGAATGTACATTGGCACAAACTTTTTGGGGGACATTTTGGTACTAACATTTAAAATTTATACCTTTTGATCTTGCATTCCAACCCTTAAGATTTAATGTATCTTCAGTGAAAACACTTCAGTGTTTTCAGTATGCAAAGTTATGTCTGGGAATCATTGGAAATTAGAAACAACTCAACTGACCATCAATAGACAAATACTTAACCAAGCTGTAGTTCACCCAATGGACGACAAGCCATCATCACCAAGAAGAGGGTCTATAAGTACTGATATGAATGTATCCAAGTTATACGACTAAGAAAAAAATACACAGGATACTTTTTATGGTAGTAAATCAGATCTGGAGGGATTATGCACCAGTTTGTCAGTGGTAATCTTGGGGTAGGAGTTGAGCTGAGATTGTGGGAATTTTTCTTTCTTTGGAAATATGGTATCTATTGGGTAGCAGCAGCACAGTGGTTAAAAGCACAGCCTTTGGAGCCAGACTGTCTGGGTCCAAATACTGGTTTGGCCACTTCTTACTAGTTATGTAATCTGGGACAAGTAATTAGCCTCTTGTGTGCCTCAGTTTTTCCCATCTGCAGAACAGGCAGAATAATATTACCTATCTCACAGATCCAGGTAAGGGAGGTGAGGGTCAAGTGGATGAATATGTGTCCGGTGCACATATTACAAGGTACATAAACATTAAATTTGTTATAATTCATATAACATATGTCATCTGAACACACACACACGCACATAGCAGCCAGGGCATCATACCTGCGGGTTGTGCCACTCTCCACCCTTAGGCAGTCCTCAGCATGTGTCCACGGAACTCAACAACTTCTTCTTCATGGGACCCACATGCTGGGGTTCATGTGTATAGAGGAGCACTGAGTCTGCATCTCAAACTGTACTTTCCTTGAAAGGCCTTTACTTCTACACTCACTTATGGGGGCAGAAGCTCCATTGTATTCAACAGATGTTCAAAATAGTTCATGGAGGGTCTTCCAATGTAGTAAACAGGATCCTGGCTGGGACCCAGCAGACCTGGATCCAAATCCCACCAAAGGGGGATAACAATAGCTCATCTCCCTGTTCTACATGGTTGCTGGGAGACTCAGACAAGCCTAAGGATGGAAAATGCCTTTCCAACCTAAAGGAAACACAGAGCAACTGATCTTGCTACTCTGTGTTCCACGGGGACTGCACAGTGCCCTCTGGGGGAGGGGCACAAAAACTGAAGCCTCCTGATAGCAGGGAGCTACGGAGCCATTGTGAAGAACTCTGGGAGGGACAACAGGGCAAGACCCCTCAAATGATAAGTTTCAGCTGTTCCAGGGCTGCTGGTGAGGGTCTGCATCCCTGCTTCCCCTTGCCAGCTTGTGCAGAGGGCGCTGAACACAGCCTGAGCCCTGCCAGCAGGAAAGAGGCAGCAGCGGGTATTGTAAGCCCCAACACAAATCCCCAACCCCCAAGCAGCAATTCAGTTCCAAGCAGAGTGGTGCATGGAAGTCAGAGTGCTGCGTACTGCAGTGAGGCTGCTGCATGTGACTGCAGCACGTCTGTGGCTGCAGAACTTAGAGGACACAGCCAGGCCCTCAGAGGTCAAGACTGCTGCTGGGGGGTAGTGGGGTGTGGGGAGGCGCAGAGAAGACCCTCAGGGTTGGGGAAGAACGGCCACCTCTCACAGCCCACCCTGGAACTCAGCTCCTGTTTCTAACTCTCTCGTCTTGCCATAGAAATGCCAGCTGAGATTCTGGATTTCTGTGCAAAGACTGCAGAAGCCTATCTGGTTTTGTACGGGTCAGATGAATCATCCCCCAAATTATTCTTATCAATTGATGCACTTTCAGAGGTTGTAAGCCATGCCTCCAATGCGGCAAACCGGTGGCGAGAGTCACAGGCAGGTGGCAGGCAGCGCTTCACTCAGTCACCTCTCAGACAAAGAGAAAGCAGGTGCAGGGACTGAGGGCAGACCATGGACACATTTGCTTTCCCCTTTCTCTTTTGACCAATGAGGAGGAACTGCTGCTTCCTGAGACGAGGAGCTGTAACAACACGGGGCAGCTGGGGGTGGGGCGGCCAAGTTGGGGGGTGCTGTGGAAAGGGATGGGGCTCACTTTTTTATTGAGGAAGAAAGCGGTGGCTGGGTATGGCTCTATGTATTTCCTGTTTCACAGCATTTATCATCTTGGCCTTAAAGTACTTTCCAAAAACAAGCTGAAGGGGCTTCAGGTAAAAATAGGTCTGTGGCCGCCCCCCTTGCTCAGAGCGGCCCCCAAGGTTTCATGTGACCACCCCTCTCACCCTGCTCGAGCCACACAGCCCCCCCTCCCCAAACCTGCTGGACAGCTGCTGGCCTCCGGGCCTTTGCACTTGCTGCCCCCTCTATCTGCAGCGCTCTTCCCCCAGGAATCTTTGTGGCCGCTCTGTCACCTCCTTCTGATCCTTACTGGAGTGTCAGCTCTCAGTGAGGCGGTCTCTGGACAACTTGTCTCAACTTGCAGCTCCCACCTCACACGATCCTCATCCTCCTTCCTGACTTTATTTTCTTTATGGCATTTGTCACCACTTGACATTCTAGTTTATTTGTCACCACTTGACATTCTAGTTTATTTGTCTTGTTTATTGTCTGTCTCCCCCCACTACAATATAAGCTCCCCCTGGGGTGAGGCTTTTGTCTGTTTTGCTCACTGCTGTGTTCTCAGGGCCCAGTGCAGCATATGGCACATAGTAGGTGCTCAATAAGCTGTTGTCGTTTTTGTCTGTGACTTGCTTTCCTACCCTCCAGTCCCTGGCCCGCTGGCTCTTATACGTGGGTGGGTGGGCAGAGCCATAGGAAAGTAAAGGAACGGAGGAGGGGGGGTGAAAAAACAGAGCAAGGGGTAAGGGGCGCTATTAGGAAGTGTGGAAAAGTACGTGTGTGGAGAGACGATAAGGAGCAAAGCGAAAGTTAAGTGAATTCTGATTAATAACAGAGGACTTGTAGAAGGGCAAGTTTGTGCCAAGGAGGAAGAAAAACAAAGCAGAGGGGAAACTCTACAGAATATTCAGGAAGTCAAACCTGAACAAGCAGCTGAAGCTTGGGCAGAAGCTGGGGGTTTGGCTGTAGCCATGGCTTTGGGCCCCTATATGTCCCTTGCTATGGACATCAGGCCTTGGAAGGGGAGGAAGAGACCACGAAGGGAAACAAAGGAGACCAGGAGGGCTGGGGCCAAGCAAAAGACCCAGGGAGTGTTACAGGGGAGTCTGGGTTACAAGCCACTGGGCAGAGGAGGAGTTGAAGGGGAGGGGCCAGGAGAGGGAGCAGTGGGGGAGGGGGCAGAGGGAGAGGCAGGAAGGGAGCACTACGGAGAAGAGGTGGGTGGGGGTGGCAGGTAAGACGTGCCTCTTAGCCTTCGTGGCTCACACCTGTAATCCCAGCACTTTGGTAGGCTGAGGCAGGAGGATCGCTTGAGCCCAGAAGTTTGAGGTTGCAGTGAGCTATGATGACACCACTACACTCCAGCCTGGGCGACAGAATGAGACCCTGTCTCTAATTAAAAAAATAAAAAAAAAGAAATATCCTGTAATTAACTAGCAAGTGGCCATGTTTGTATATAGATCCTTTAGTCACTTGAGTTTTCAGAAATTGTGTTTTGGTTCCCCTGGTCTGGTCACCCCAGAGGGCAGGATAAAATCCTGTCATAGAATTCTATACTGAGCCCTGCAAAGTGCCAACCGATCAAGGAGCTCTGGGTGAGCCTTGCCAAGGTGTTGACAACAGGGAGGGCTTATCTGAAGCAGCCAGCCAGTTTCTCCTTTTTGTTATCTCCTTTAGCTGCAATCAAAATGCAGTGGACAAATATATATATAAATAAAGGGGAGACCACAGTGCTATATCTGAAATTGTTTCACTAAACCTGGCATCAGGCCACCGGTATGCACATACTTTCCCTTCTGCACTGAGTACTAACCCTTGTCTAAGCATTCATCTTCCTAAAAAGGAACAGAGGACCGAATGCAGGACATAAACTCTCCGAGATGCTTGTGGATCTTTTCTCCTGATAATCAGGACAAGTCTATGCAAACAGTAGCAGGATGAGTGAAGGAAAATGGCCCAGGAGGACAAACACAGGGCTTACCCTTCTTCTCTGGAACATTCTCTTTTCCAGGGATCAAAGCCTCTTCAACTCCATAGCTTTCCATCTCAGCACCAGAGAACCAGATTCAGACCTGTTGTCCTTTCCAGCCAAGATAATTTTATTCCATTTTCCATGTGCTGATAACTATTTCCTTCCCCTTCCCACCTCCAACTGCATTTCACACTCTGAAATGCCTGTTTAGCAGCCAAGGCTGACTAGCGCTGCCTGCTCCTTGTTATCACAAGGAAGAATAATCTCACCATGAGAGAACATCGAGATATGTGACATATGGGTGGCCGACCTCTTCTCTTCAGGTTGCAAGAGAATGGCCAGTTAATCAAATCCCATTGGTCATGTTAAAATATACTTCCATCAGGTAGACATCCTTCCCAAATTGCTATAGGATCTGCTCTTCAATGCAATCAGGAGAAGAAAAAAAAAAAGCTACAAGACAGTGAAAAATGTGCAGATTAATAAGATTTGTAATCTTTTTTCTTTTAACTGCACACTCTTCAGGCTAGATGCAGGATGGCTAAATAGATGCTTTAGGAAGGTCAGCCTAAAGACCCAAGTGACCAGCATCATAAAGCCACCTTCAGGGTCAGCCATATTGCCAGCACCAAAGAGGCAGCAGGGCCACCTGCTGGAAGGCCTGCGCACTGCTTTGGGGGCTTGGTCCCTCCCTGCCTCCTCCATGTCCTTTGAGACATGGTCTAGGGCAGGACCACAATCTTTTTCTCCAGCTTCTGTGGTGGGAACAGGAAGTTTTTCATTATCTCATCCAGCTCTTCCAGGGCCAGCTGGGCATGGAGCTTGGCCACAGCATCGGGCTCCAAACACACCACGTGCTTCAGCAGGTGGTAGAGATCCTTGAGGACGTCCCTCAGCACCTGTAGACAGAGACAGTCATGACCATCTATCTACTGTCCTGTGCCAACATTTCTCAGTATGACTCAATTGCCTTCTCCTGTCTGAAGAGTTCTATGAGGAAACCCACAGGCTTCCTTAAGAAGACAATGCATGGCCTTCTCGGGTTGGAGAGGGAGGGAGGGGTGGCTATAGCACTTGTACCGAGATAGGTTTCCCATTGTGTTTCTTACTCACCCCTGATGCCTCACCGTGTGGCCTTTGGGGCTGCTGCTCCCCTTCACTCTCAGGCCCAATTATAGATCCTAGGCCCCTTCCTGCAGTTCCAAAGCATGGCAGTGACCTCAGGACCACAGACAGACAAGACTGCCCAGATATGGTTGCGCCCAGAGCAAGTGATTACCAGCATTTTCCTCTCTAGCTCCCCACAAAGCCCTCTGCCAACACCCACAGAACAGGCATCCATATTATGAAGCCCAGGAGGCTACTTCTTCAGCAATCATGCCTTTCCTTGCCCCTACTTTAAAAATTTTCCACCCATTTCCATTTCCATGCCCTTCTCCCACTCACTATATATATTTTTTCAATTGCAACTCTGCCACGGGGAGCAAGAGAGGACTCCGTAGACAGACCCACACCTGTTCTTCATGACCAGTGCTCCGATCTTACGGTCTGATATGGAAATAGGGAGGGTGCCCCGAGTACCTACTCCCAGGATCTCCTACTTCCCCGCAAAATCCTGGCTTGGGAGCTAGAACCACTAGCAAGAAACAGGTTGCAAAGGAGCAGGGAAACAGAGTAAGGGGACATAGGGACTGTCTGGTCAAACTAAGGACAGAAGACAACTGGGCCACAGGGGATCACATGACTTGTTTGCAGCTACTTGTGAAGTTACTTCTGGTTTAGAGCTTTTTGCCTCAAAAACTACTATTTTTTGGGTCAGGTACTATACTAGGTACTTTCCATATAATATCCAATTTTTATGCCAGTCATATAAAGTCATATCGAGGAAGGTTATTAGACCCATTTTATATTTGAGGAAACTGAGGATTAAAGGCTTAAGGTAAAAATGGTGGAGCTGGGTTTCTAACATGCAGAGCCTCTGTTCTTATTCTTTATTTTTATTGAAAAGATAATACAGTACAACAAAGCACATATTAAAAAGTAAGGTTCTTTTCTACTCCAGACTCCTAGTTTCCCATCTCAGAGGACATCATTCTTAATTGTAAGATATATTCTCGGTTTTTACAAGCATATTTGTGTATATGCTTCTTTTCTCTCTCCTTTTTAAAGCACAAAATTATATTCTACACTCTGTTATGTACCATGATATTTTTTCCCCTTTACATATTTTGGAGATCTTTTGTATAATTGGCACATAGGGAAATAACTTTTTTCTTTTTGAGACAGAGTCTTACTCTGTCACCCTGGGTAGAGTGCAGTGGCATCATCATAGCTCACTGTAACCTCAAACTCCTGGGCTTAAGCGATCCTCCTGCCTCAGCCTCCTGAGTAGCTGGGATGACAGGTGTGCACCATGACACCCAGCTAATTTTTCTATTTTTAGTAGAGACGGGGTCTCGCTCGTGCTCAGGCTGGTCTCATACTCCTGAGCTCAAGCAATCCTCCCGCCTCGGCCTCCCAGAGTGCTAGGATTACAGATGGGAGCCATTGCACCCGGCCAGAAATAACTTATTTTTTTAATGGCTGCAGAGGATGAATGTAACACAATTTATTTACCCACTCTCCCAATGAAAGTCATTTGTTTTTTATCTTTTTCTATTGCAAATATCGCTGCAATAAACATTCTGATACGTAAGTCTTTGCAGACATATACAAGTATATCCATAGGACAAGTATCTAGAAACAGAATTTCTGAGCCAAAGGGTAATGTACATTTAAAATTTTGATAGGTATGGCCATAAAGGTTGCAATAATACATTTTTTCTAATACTATGAAAATTCCTGTTTCTTCATATTCTCATCATTGTCATGTATTGTAAACTTTATTTTTGCTAATCTGGTAAATGAAAAATAGCATTTTTCTGTTTTTAATTTGCATCCTAATAAATACATAAACTATTAGTATTTTTTTCCTGGTATGTGTAATTGAACTTTTCCTTATTGATTTGTAAGAGCTCCTTGAAGGTGGAAAAAAGGGTCTACTGTCTATCATATGAATTGCAAATATTTTTCCTGTATACTGTATAACCTATATACTATAAACATAGACTATCTCCCAAAAATACATTAAAAAACTAGTTGCTCTACCTCTGGAGAAGAGACAGAAAAAACAAAACAAAACAAAGAACTAGTTGCCCCCAGAGGGGAAAACTGGGGAAGGGGAGGGGGGAATTATATACCCTTTTGTGACTTTTTAATATTGTATCTTATGAGTTTATTACCTGTTAAAAAATAAGTAAGCTTACATTTAACTGAATTAACTACTAGGCAAAAGCCATTTAACAGGTAAAACAGATATAGAACCTGCCCTTAAAAGGCTATGGTCTGTCAGGAAGATAAGAAGACATGCACATAAAGAAAGACAATACAGTTAGGATAATGGATACAGTTCCATCCAAATTGTTGCACAAGGCATTAATTCATCCTTTTTTATGGCTGAGTAGTGCTCCATGGTATACATATACCACATTTTGTTAATCCACTCATGAATTGATGGGCACTTGAGTTGATTCCACATCTTTGCAATTGTGAATCGTGCTGCAAAAAAAATTCAGGTACAGGTGTCTTTTTGATAAGATGACTTTTTTTCCTTTGGGTAGATACCCAGTAGTGGGATTGCTGGATCAAACGGTAGGTCTACTTTTATTCACAGAGGAATGTAAAACTTAGTGGAAATCAAGCTGGGGGAGGGGGTAGGGACAAAAACCTACCTAATGGGTACAATGAACACTATCTGGGTGATGGGCACACTTATAGCCATGACTCAAGCGTTACAAAAGTGATACATGTACCAAAACATTTGTATCCCCTTAATACACTGAAATTAAAAAACAAAAAGAAAGACAATACAGAATAGGACATGGTAAGGGTCCTAAAAGAACGGAAAGAGAGAGTGTGATGACAGGTCAGAGAAAAGAAAGGTCACATGTTAGAAACAAGAAGTGAGCTGGAGATAGCAAATGGAAATGATGGGAAATGGCCAATGTGGTGGGTATCAAGCATGCGGTCTGGGCCCAGGGTGCCCTTTGCATTCCACCCAAGTCCACTAAGCGTGTAGCACCACACATCTTGGACTTGCTGTAAGAATAAAGAAAGAGCCTTTAACAGACTTAAACCTAAGGCATGAAACTATAAGAATTCTAGAAGAAGAGGTTGGAAAAATTCATTATAGATACCGGCCTAGGCAAAGAATTTATGAAGAAGACCCCAAAGGCAATCACAGCAACAACAAAAATAAATAAATGGGACCTGATTAAATTAAAAAGCTTCTGCACAGCCAAGGAGACAATCAATAGAGCAAATAGACAACCTATAGAATGGGAGAAAATATTTACATGCTATACATCCGATGAAGGGCTAATAAGCAGAATCTACAAAGAACTCAAGCAAATCAGCAAGATAACATCAACAACCCCATTAAAAAGTGGGCAAAAGACATGAACAGAAGCTTTTCAAAAGAAGATAGACTAATGGCCAATAAGCATATGAAAAAATGCTCAATGTCTCTAATCATCAGGGAAATGTAAATCAAAACCACAATGAGATATCACCTAACTCCAGTGAGAATGGCTTTTATCAAAAAGTCCCAAAACTACAGATGCTGGCATGGATGCAGAGAGAAAGAAACACATATATACTGCTGGTGGGATTACAAATTAGTGAAACCTCTATGGAAAGTAGTATGGAGATGCCTCAAAGAACTGAAAGTAGACCTACTGTTTGATCCAGCAATCCCACTACTGGGTATTTACCCAATGGAAAAAAAAGACATTTTATAAAAAAGACACTTGCACTCGAATGTTTATAGCAGCACAATTCACAATCATGAAGACATGGAAACAACCCAAGTGCCCACTGATACATGAATGGATTAATAAAATGTGGTATATGTATACCATGGAGTATTACTCAGCCATAAAAAAAAAATGGTGAACTAATACCTCTTGTAACAACCCGGATGGAACTGGAGACCACCCTTTTAAGTGAAGTATGGCAAGAATGGAAAAACAAAAACCATATGAACTCACTACTAAATTGGAACTAATAGATCAACATTCATGTGCACATATGGTAGTAAAATTCAACAGAAATCAAGCAGGTGGGGGGGATGGGTGAATTCACACCTAACGGGTACAATGCACACTATCTGGGTGATGGATACACTTACAACTTTGACTCAATCTGTACAAAAGCAATTCATGTAACCAAAACATTTGTACCTCTGTAATATTCTGGGGAAAAAAAAAAAAGAAAGAGCCTTTTCATCCTTGGATATTCTTGATTAGCAAGGTACTGGCGAGTGGGAGGAGGAAGGCAGGGGAAAGGGCAACACAGAACAAGCTCCCCTGGCATGTACATTTCCCACAGCGGCCTGCCCTCTGGCTGCCTGTGGCCTTCCTTCTTTCCTTGTCTCAGCAAAGCTCCTGGCCAGCTCCAGGCCTTTGCATATGCTGTTCCCTCAGCCTGGGGAACTATTTTGCTTCCTCTTTAACCTAGGACTCCTACACCCTCAGCCTAAAATGCCACTTCCTCCGGGATTTTTTTCCCCTGACCCCCCCACCTAGGCAAGTCTTCTTGCTCTTCCTGTAGTTCTATTTGTAGGGCTATCACAATTGTAATTTAAATAGTTATTGTGTAATTAAAAAATGTTTTCCTCACAAGATCACAAGAACTATTGACAATGAGGCCACGTCTTGACTTTTTTACTTTGGTGTAGCCCCAATGCCTTATAAAGCGACTGGCATGTGGCCGACACTGAAAAAAATTTATGAATGAATAAAGGCATGCATGCATGCTACTCCTGGCCAGTCTCTCACTTGGTAAAAAACAAAAATTCTAAGAATGTCTATTGAAGCAATGCCAGACAACCAGAGCTGGCTTCATGGGTATGTGACCTGTGTAGTCACACAAGGTCCCAAGGCCCATGTTTGTTTGGTTTAATGATCTGCTGTTGCCCTCTTAAAATTCTTTTTTTTTCTTTTGAGAAAGGGTCTCGCTCTGTCACCCGGGCTAGAGTGCAGTGGCATCATCATAGCTCACTGTAACCTCAAACTCCTGGGCTCAAGCGATCCTCCTGCCTCAGCCTCTCGAGTAGCTGGGACTACAGGCACACGCCACCATGCCCAGCAAATTCTTCTATTTTTTGTAGAGACGGGGTCTTGCTCTTGCCCAGGCTGGCCACCTTAAAATTCTTAATACTTTTATCTTTGAACTTGTTTTTTTAAATGAAGTCCAATGAGACAATGGAGCATGAATGTCAGCAGAGGAGATACTGCAATTAGTATCCACCATTCTTTGCCCACACATTCGCACATAGCATTCACCTTGCCCCCCAAGCACAGATTAGCACAATGTGGTGGATTCACAATGTGTGGGAGGCTCAAAGCAAGTACAAGGTAAGCATGTTGTTACATTTACCACAGAGCAAATGGAGGCCCTGACAGTCCTGAGAGGCCACACTTTCCATTCAAACCAGAACTTGCTTCGAACACAGAAAGAAGGCAATGACTTCCTAAGAAACACAGATGGCCAAGGAACCCAATCACATCCTTTCTTCCTCGTTTACTTCCCTGTTTTTACCAACCAGTTACACTGAAAATGCTAACAGAGCAGGGCAACCTACAGTTCTTGTTCCTTTCAGTCCTTTCTTATTCATCAGCAAACCAGAGGTACAGTGTGGGTAGAATGTGCATGTATCAAGAAGTGATTAAATAAAAACATTGAGTCCGTATTGTGTAGAGTTTCTACTGTTCTGCTAAGCAGGAACTATATATGCATGTACAAGCTACGGAATACATATTGTGTAATTTCAGTGATTCTGCAAATGTTCTTATATTTGCATTTAACATTGGCATTGTACAATATAAAGATGAACAGTAAAATTCATACTAATAATTTAATATTTTAATTTTTCTCTAGCAAATAATAAACACTCTGATAAATCAAGAGAGACACTGTGAAAGGAAAAAAAATTATATTTTAATACCATTAATGGTACTTTTTTCTTGTTTTTTTTTTTAACAGGGAACCCTGCCTTTTAATTTTGCACTGGGCCCCATATATTATACAGTCGGTTCTGCAAACAACTCTAAATGCTCCTTGCCCAATGTCACCACGTTAAGTGCCTGAGGCCTGTGAGCAAACCTCACCAAGGTGCTGCCCAATCTCTGTTGGGCATTATCTCCTGGGCCTTCTGAGGGAGCTTCTGAGACACACAGGAGTCAGGTGTCCTAGGCCAGGTGTCTGACTCTCTGACACTGCCCCTACTTCCCTTTCATAACCTGTCTCTGGGTGAGGAAGTCCAATCTTCCCTTGAGGCTAGCAGCGTGCAAATGAGATGATTCCGGAAAGATGATGACTCCCGCAGTGGCTGCCTCATGCTTACTCACTCATCTGATAATCATTATTAAGGGCCCACAGCGTGCCCAGGCAGTGTGCTGGTGATAGAGAAGATGAGTAACGAGCCAACCCTCCCCTCTGGCAGCTTCGGCCTAGTGGGGAAGACAGGCACACACACACACCACGGAGAGTGATCTCCACTCTCACAGATGAATGTACGTGACTCTGTGGAAGCAAAGGAAGTCATTTCTGCCTTTGGAGGTGGGTGGAGGAAGAGGAACATCTCCCTCCATGTGAACGGGCCTTCACTCTAACATTTATTTGTAGCCAAAGGGTGGCTCCAAGGACTGGCATGGGGAAGCTTTAGCAAGTCCCGTCACCCCCAAGTCACCTCAAATAAAGGCAGTTTCTAACCAAAACCAGCGTGCTTGCTATGCAGCTCCAGCTTAAAGACAAGTCTCCTAACACTCTCACCAGTGGATTACAGCCCAAAGCGTCTTATATAATATAGAAATTATAGAGTTTTCACTGTTTATTACAAGGTCATCTTTTTTTTCTTCTAGAGGAATCTTTCACCTAGTCAGAAATACCTTAGAGATGTTTTTGCTAGAGCCTCCTGACATTCAAAGTAAGGTTAGCTTTTGTTAAAAAGGGAAGCTCTAAAGTATTCTGTTCTTTCCTGGTGTGGGTAGGAATTTTCCCCTCGGCACTGCTGTGTCCTTAAAATAACAATAATGCTTGTGCAAACACTACTTCATACTTGAGGGGTGCCCAGCCTCCTGCTATCAGTTACCGGATCTCCTTTTTTAGGTAACTGAGTGTTAAGCAAAGGCTCCTTCTTAATTAATGGGTCTATCTTAGCAACCCACCCTGGTATAGCTTCTCCCCAATCCCTGTAACTCTAGGGATCCCACACATCACAGGACTTCCTCTGGACTCCCCAAGGATCAAAGCTTCCTGCCAGCCAGGGATTCTCACCAAATCCCATGGATCAAGGGCTGAATACAAGGAGAGTTCAGAGGTAAAGTTACTCACAGGGGCCTCTGTGGTGGGCAGGATATAGGCAATCCCACAGCGGAAACCTCTTATTAAGAGTCCAACACACCTGCCATTCATCCCCCAACTGTATCAAGGCCCAAGGACTCCAGGGAAAGGTGGAGGGGGGGTGGGTGTGTCTCACAGAGAGGTGAGCTAGCTTAGCTTATTGCAGCAGGTGGCTGAAATAAACACGTTCTTCATCTGAGAAGCTCTTAGGCCATGGATATCTTAAAGTATAACAGTACCCAGATTCCTAGTCTGAAACTCTTTGGAAGGGGTGGGGTTCAGGTTCTTTATCAAAAGAATTTAGAGAGCACATGACTTGCACATGCACACACACTCTCCCTTTCTCTCCTCCCCCGTCTTCCTCTCTCCAGGCACCAGTTTCCTGAAACAAATAAAGCTGATGCTTCAGGGACAAGGGCAGTCTTTAGGGTTAGATGTAGCTGAGAAAAGACTGGAAGAGGCATGGCAGACTGAAAAGGGAACAGTGCAAGTAAAGGACTGCCTTGGGCACACAGGTGCACCTTCAATGGAAAAGCAGGAAAACAGTGTTTGACTCTTTCAATGAGCTTGGCCTGGAACATCTGCGAAGGGGTTGTTCTTTGAGTTAAGATCAAAAGAAGAAATAAATGGCAAATACCTTTCTTCTTTTTAATTCCTAAATTTATTTGTTTGATTATAAAAGCCCTATAACCACAAGCCAGAATATCTGGAAAACAGAGGAAGAAAAAAAGGCTCTCGTTGGACCACCTCTCCAACATAAGCTCCATTAGTAAAGACATTTAGGAATGAATAGATTTGTTTACACTTTATAAAATTATTTTAGTATTTTAAAAGTCATTTACATTTTAAGGTGATTTTACAAATGGAACTTAGGTGAATAATTGTCACAAACATGACACTGAAAGAAATAAGGTCTCCAGAAAGATGTGATCTAGCAGAGGCTTTTCAATCTATAATCTCTTAATATTTAAGGGGAGAATGGGTTGCTAAGTATAAAAGGATAAAAAAGTTAAATGCTAGCATACACTGATTGTACTTAGAAATTCAATCTTCTACAGAACCAATAGATGAGGCAAACAAACAGAGATCAAAAGGAAAGAAAACTGAATTCCGTGTCATCCTGTCAACCCCCAATTGTGGCTCCCTGTGTGGCTAAGAAATAAATACGTATGAGGCACAGAGACAAAAACAGGGGAATAACAGGGAAGTTAGACACGAAAATAAAAGGCCAGGGAAGACAGGGAAGGAGGTGAACTTGAGTTAGTGGCTGGAGATTGTCCTGGCAGACAAAAAAGATTCTCTAGATTGGGGCCCAGAAGAGAGGACCCCAGCATCCAACTAGTTCTGTTTAGAAACATGTTAGAATAAGCATTAGGTGTGGTATGAACCTGCCAGAAAGCTGCAGTCCAACTTCCAGGCACCCTCATTTTGACCACTAAGCGATTCTGTGGCTGAGGTAGGTGAGAATGAACCGATGAGACTGGTTATGGGGCAGGGAGTCAAGGACCATCAGCAGAGGCCGCCCGGCAAACACTTCCCACACTGTGTGCAGGAGAACAGGCTGTGTGCTCTGGCTGAGGGGGGCCAGCGCCTCAGGAGCTCCCGGTATGTGGAAGAGGCAGACACACAGTCAGAGCTAACGGTGTGGAAGCAGGTGAATTGGGAGAAGTGAGCCCTGGAGCTCCCAATTACTAGCTAGGGAATTGCAAACAAACTGTTTCACCTCTTGGAACCGCTGATCTCATCTGTAAAACGGGGGATAACATGGCCTCTTTTTAAGGTTGTTATAAGAATTAATGTCTACAAAGATCTAAGCACAAGGACTTGCAAATGGTGGGTGCTAAGAAAGTGGCGGTATGACAGTCTACCCCAGGAAGACTGTGATCTCTGTGAAGGAAAGGACTGTGTTCATCTTGTTACTCTTATATCACTGAGGCCTGGAACAGAGCCTGGCACGTAGCAAATCTTTAAGGAATGAATGAATGAATGAATGAATGATAATGGTAGCTAATCCTTATATAGTACTTGTTATGAGCCAGGGATGGTTCTAGGCATTTTATCTACATTAACTCACTTAATCTTCACAACAACATGAGAGAGGCATTATTATTATCTCTAATTTGCCCAGAGTCACACAGCTGTAACAGGTAGAGCCAGGATTCAAACCCTGGCAGCCTGACTCTGGAGCCAGGGTTCCTTATTAATCACTACACTCCACTGCTGCTCAAAGTGCTGATTATTTTCACCCCTATGAAGTGAGGAGCATGAAGCACATGTACTACCTACCTTACAAGTTTGTTGTGGGGATTAAAAGAGATAATGTAAGTGTGGGTATTTTACTATCATAAACAAAATCATCTATAATTCAAAGTATTGTTATTATCACCACCACATTGAGAAAATTTGGTTTACCAGCAAGGGGCTAAGAACATGAGAGGAAAGGCACAGCTCTGAAAACAAAGGAGAGAGAGCAGAAGCAAAAGAGGAGTGGTCAAGCAGACGAGTAAATGAAGGGGAATTACAACAGAAGAAACAGGAGGCAGCGGAAAAGAAGGAAAATGGATTTAATGCAGTCTGAGTGCAGTGCCCGGGCCAGGGTGGGTCAGATGATGGTGGTATCTGGAACACTCTGATCGCGTTACTGCACAGAACACAGAGCATCAGGGAGAATTCTGCTTGGCTGGCAGAAAGGAGCCAGACTCTGAGGTCTTCAAGGCGAGTGGCCTCTCTAAGATAATGGGCAGGAAACAAATAAATTGGGGAAGCAGAATGGAGGCAGACAAGCTAGACCTCATTCAAGGAGCTCTGGCCTGAAGAAGAAGAATGCTTTTTGATAAAACCCAAACTTTCACTTTGATGGGCCTATGAAAAAGAAATTAGGGCTAATTCAGACCAAAAGACCAGGCTTTTGAGACACTTCATTGAAAGCCTCGGGAGCATGGGCAAAAAAAGGCAGGATTACTAACGTCTAAGAGATTTCTAACCATGCCTGACAGATAGAGAATCTCAAACACGCTGAAGTTCAGGGTGGCATTATTATTAACCAGAGGTTATTGAGCTTTTCAAAAACCTTTTATTTTCAAAGTATTTTTTTCTGCTAGACCTCGAGATAAATGGCATTTTTACTTTTTCTGGATTGTGTCTGGCTGTTAAATGCGGACAGCATCTCAAGTGCAAACTAGAGATGGGGTGGGAAGGGGATGACGCGGGAATTGCACATGATTTTTACTGAAGAATAAGGGAAAAAATTTAACTGGTCGAGTGCCAAAAATGCTACAAGGACATAGACAGGCTAGGTAGTTTAGGGACAAAGACCAGTGGTTAACCCCTGGTAGGGATCATAGCTCAGGGTCCTAAACAAAAAGTAGGCAGTCAGACTTCCTGCCACCTAACTGTGTGTGCTCCTTGGCTAGCGTATGCTGAGGCATGCTGCCCTGGCTTCGAGGAGTTGGTGACCAAGCAGCTCTCTGTGGCAGGGACTGGAGTGCCGCCGTGGTGGTAGGAGCAGCAGAGGCAGCATCTTTCAGAAAGCCTTTAAATAGCAAACTGAG
Source organism: Daubentonia madagascariensis (assembly GCA_023783475.1). Lineage (NCBI taxonomy): Eukaryota > Metazoa > Chordata > Mammalia > Primates > Daubentoniidae > Daubentonia > Daubentonia madagascariensis. The sequence goes on from JAKFHU010001224.1 coordinate 5,686,897, forward strand.
GAAGGCGGCAGCTTTCCCACACCCCCACAAGCCCTGAAATAGAACAAAGGCATCAGGGAAAATGGCCAGAGTGTGTGCAAAGGCAGCAGGCTGCTGCTTGTGGGAGAAGAGACTGGAAGCACTGTCCTAACAAGGTGATTATAACCCCAGCTTTCAAACTGTACTCAATTACCACACAGTCCTGTTTCCCTTCTGTACCTAAAGCCTCTAGCGTGAGACTAGACAGCACCTGCCATTTCAGTGTTTACTACATTTTAGTCACTGTGCTAAGCCCTTTACACACATTATCTCATTTAATCCTATGGGGCAGGTATTATTAGCTTCAGTTTATGAATTAGGGAAAGGGGGTTTAGGGAGGTTTAGAGATTTGCTCAAGGACAAATAGCTTAGAATTCAAACCTGCACAAACCTTGCTTTTAAACATGTGCATTACTAGGAAATCCAATATGCAGGAGGATACCATGCAGAGAATTTGATCTTTCTCTTGCACCATAAAAGTTGTTGGCTGGTGAGGGACGAGGAGGAGCGGCACATGGGCTAGTGGCTGACTCCAAGGTTTGGGTTTCCTCTGGGCTGCCAGTTTGCTCAGGGGGCACCCTGAACCACCCTAGGCTTACCCTGGTTACACAACTTCAGATCTAGCTTGAGTCAGCCATGCCTCTGTGGATCTCTATGGACAGGGTAAGTGCAGGCCACAGTCCTTAGGACATTTGTTCAGTGGAACTCAATGGTCTGTGCAAGATGCTTCAGAAACGTAAGGTGGTAGAGCTGGACCAAAGGGCAGAAAAACCAGAGTCACAGACACATCAGAGCTCCTGGTAGGGTTTACATTATGTGCTAATATATTCATGGCATGGACCAGACTGGAAAAAGCAACCCCCCACCCACACCAGAATAGTACAGTTACACTGCCTAGGGTGCATACCACTGCCTCTGAGTGATCCCATCGCTCTAGTTAGTGAGTCTCCACCCTCACTGCTCGTTAAAACCCACCAAAGAACTTTTAAAATGCCTGGGTCTCATCTTGCACCTAAGCATCATAATCATAGGGGTTAGAGTTCAGACTTTTTAAAAAAATTTATTTTCATGCTCCCTAGGAAACTCTAATAATCTAGTCATAAGGGCGCAGTAGTGCAGGATGGTAGGAAAAACAATGGATAGGAGACTTGGTAAGAGATATGCCATGGTTTCAAAAGTAGAGGTCACTGTCATGGCTTTGCCTATGAAAAATCTAAGCATCAATTGCAAGGGCAAAGTGATTTACACATAACCTATTATGCTTGGAATTTTCTTAATTATTAAGAATAAGGTTTTTATTTTCCAGAAGGGGGGTAGTCAGAATAATTTTTGACCCACAAATTAAGATTGCATCTTTTCCCCAAAATATTAAAAAGCTTTTTTTCTTAAGCATGTGTATATGAAGTATGATTCTGAAGACAGAGAAAGTCACAGGCTACTGACACGCATTGTGTTGGCAAATGAAAGGATAAGATAAATGGAGCTACCTCTTGTGAGGGTAGCTGGCACGATGGTAGGAACCTCTGCCCAGATGGCAGGAATTAAGGGAAATACATGTGCTAAAATTTTGACAGCTAAATATATCTTAAAAAAAAAAAATATATATATATATGTCTCTATATATAGTATGGAAGAAGCCAAATTTTGAAATGCAGACTTATTCTGGCTGCACATCAATATTCATTCTGTCACTCTGCCTCAGGACTCCTTCTCCCAGCTGATTTGGGGACAGCATGTCTACAACCCAACTACAACAAAAAAAACTTTACATGTTTCCAAGTAAGGAAGCAAAATTCCCTCCTTAAGAGAAGATGTTCAGACAAGTTTGGCTCTTGGGAAACCTGAATACTGGAAGAGCTTGGAAGTCCCAGAACTCCCAGTTTAAGATCTATGAAGTCTATTTACTGCAAAGGTGGGCACAAAGAAATCCATGAGAAGTGTTCCATGCCTCTTACAGAAATGATTTCACACACTCATAAACAAGGCAATGTGCTAGGTTTTGGGAATGTAAAAATGAATGGAGTGTTCAGGGGCTTATGGTTTCCTGGTGACACCAGACATGTGAACAAATCACTACAGCATCTACTCTAATCCTGGGCCAATATGTAAAGTGCTGTAGAGCCTGAAGAGGCAAGGACTAATTTTATCTGAGAAATCAGGAAGCTTTTCACAAGAGTATAACATTTAAGTTGAGTCCTAATGGAAGAATAAAAGCTTATCAGATGGGCAGGTGGGGAAAAGAAGGCATTTGAGACATAAGAAACAGTATGGATCAAGATGTGGAAGTAAGAAACAGTACAGCAGATTATTCTGGGGCTGCTGTGAGGTTCTCAGGACATAAGAGAGGAAGTATGGGAAAGAAAGTCATAGAAGGCAGGTGGGTTCAGATTATGGAAAACCTTGTCTTTATCTTATGGGTCACAAGGAACCAATGAAAAAACACTAGCTGAGAACTGGACTTCAGCAGATTTGCATTTCAGAAAGGTCTCTCTGGCTGTAGTTTTCTTACCATCCTGAGTAACTGAATACCTGTCAACCCGGGAGAATTAGAGAGTAGAAGGACGTCCAGTGGGTAAGGAAGCAGAAGTCCTAGGAACCCAGGTTTGCCCCAATACACCTGTAACAGTTCACCTCTTCCTCAAGTACAATCTCAGGCCAGTTCTAATTAGTTCCTTCAGAACAGCCAGGCTGGCAATTAAGACAGCCTGGGTGTGCACTAGAGTTCTCCTGCTTCCTGGCTGTGTGACCTGAGCATCCATATGTAAACTTTCTGGACCTGAATTTTCTTATCTGTAAACAGAGTTAATAAGTATATTTATCTCACAGGGTTTTTAGGAGTATTCAGTGAGATAAAAATGTAAAGAACTTAGTGATTTACTTGGCATACAATAAGCCCATAATAAATGTTACCTATATTATTATTAAGGACCAAACCTCAGAGGATATGGAATTTATTTGGCGCAGATTTGCTATGAGCAAACAAACCATGGGATGATGAGCAATGGGCTGGAACAGACCCCAGAGTATCAATCCAAACTGTCATCTCACTTCACTCCAAGGAGGGTACACTTAGTCAGAACTCCTCCCTTTCAGATAATGGAGCAAAAAATAAATGGGTTTTGCAACCCAGAGGCCCATCTGATTATCAGCATAATTATTCTCTGAGGAAGAAATAATTCCTGAATCAGGCTGTAGGGCAGGAGGAAAAGTCCCAAGACACTCCCCAGCTTGGCAGCCTTGAGGGTGATTGGTCTCCTTTAGTTTTTCTTTGCTCCCTGCATTTTTCAGTTCTGTGTACATTATGGGAAGTTTCTGGATGGCATAGTGTGGTTGGACTGTGCTTTTGGCAAGAGATAGGGGAACATGAGGAAGGGGAAAAAAAGAAGCCAGAGTTGTTTCCTGCCTCTGCTCTCTGAAGAGTTCATGCTGGCAGGTCCTAGGTCAGGGCACCTGGGTCCAAGGTTAGCCCAAACACTCTCCTGTCACTGTTCTGCCATTCTCTTCAATAAATATGATGTGAGGATGTAGTCTGGCCTGTTTTCCTTTTGGATATAATGGTGTCCAGGATCTGAAGCAGCCTTCTGTTAGCCATGATCTGTGCAGGGAATGCCCAGGTGATTGAGTTTCTGAGTCCTCCAAGTGAAAAGGACATAGAAGATGTGAGTATGGCCTCTCTGCTTAAGCCTTGGGACATCCATCTTCTCTTGCCCTCCATCCCCCCACATTGGCACTCCTGGTTCTCTGGCCTTTGGACTTCAGCCAGGACTTACACCATTGACTTCCCTGGTTCTCAGGCCTTCGGGTTTGGACTGGATCTATGCCACTGGGTTTCCTGGGCCTCCAGCTTACAAATGGCAGATTGTGGGACTTCTTAGCTTCTGCAATCGCAAGAGCCAATCCCTCATAATAAATCTACCTGTCTATCTGTCTATCTGTCTATCCATCCTCTTGGTTGTGTTTCTCTGGAGAACCCTGACTAATACAGTACCATTGGTATATTGGGGTATATAGAAGCTGTGGCATCACTGGAGCTGAAAGAAACAGAGGCATCACCACAGCATACAAAGCAGGAGAGAAAGTAGCCAGCAGAGGACAACACAGCAGCAGCAAAGGCAAACACCCTTTCATAGCCACCATTTCAGAAGGCATGAGGGACATCCCCTGGGGGCTCCTAGGAGCAGATGGGGAGAAATTTGAAGGGGCTGAAATTAGTGTAGTGGGGACAGGTGGGGGCAAATAGGGGAACCAAAGAAATGTTGCTTTTTACTATATTTTTCAGTTTTACTTGTTTTTTTGATTGAAAAATTAAAATTGTATATATTAAAAAAAAAGAAGATGTGAGCATGAGTTCTGGAGCCACGCTGCCTGGGCTCATCTGCTGCTCTGCCACTCACTAGTTGTTGGACAAGTTCCTGATCTTCTTTGTCCTAGTTTCCTCATGTTTAAAATGCAGATATTAATCATAACTAGATGGATTATGAGAAGCAAATGAATTAATTCATGTAAAGCACTCAGGTATAAGTGCTATCATATAGTAAATGCTAAATAAAAGTGTTTTTGTGTGGTTTTAATTTATACTCTATTTTTCAGGAGTGCAGCTACCACATAAATTGAGAAACAGAATATTTTGATTTGTTTGGAATTTTCAAAGAGCAGTTTATCATTTTGGAAAATTAGGCTACTCAGTATCACTCCTGGTACCCCTGAGTTGTCAATATAAGACATCTGAATCAATTTGTATCTGTAGCTATTATATTCATGGTGATATCATATATAAGAGCAACTGAATAGTTCATTATGTCTTAGAGGTGTCCTAGACAGTTATATATTAAAATACATATTATTTTATTATAAACTACTATTCTTTCATTTCTTCCTTATATTACAATTGGGGCATTATATTGATTTAAAAATATGCATGCAGGTAAAGAAGCCATAAATTTTATTTCAGGAGAATAAAGGGAACACTACAAAACATGTTAGAATAATTTGTTATAATAAAGTACATTGGATTTGATGCAGAAAAAGGAGGTTGACAGAGTAGACTTTCTGAATCCTGGTGTTTACTTTGTGCTGCAACTCACCTTAATGATGTTACCTAAGATAACCTGGAGAATAAGACAAACCTTGTTCCAGATGAACAATATGAATGAGTGAATTAAATAAGAGGAAGAGGAGGGAAGAGACTATATTTCATTAGCAGCTGGCCAACATAAGTTACCAGTAATAACTGGAAATGAGTGCTAATTCTTCCTTGCATTAGTTTTGGAATATTATAACCACAGTCTCTTCATGAGTTTTAGTTTCCTCATTCATAAAATAAGACAGCTGGATTATTTCCCAAAGTATGTTCCATGGAACATTATTACTTGGCATGCTTATGATGACAAAAGGGTTCCTTGGTAAACGAATTTAGGAAATTGCTACAGGACTCCTCAGACTCCTTAATAGGCTAACACATACTGAATCTCTAAGAGGGGAATATATAGTTGTAGGCAGCATTTTCCAACCTTATTTGACCTTATTTCAAAAGAGCAACTCATGAAGTTAGTATGCCAAGGGAAATTTTTGTGAAATATAAATTAAATAGTCTCTAAGGCCTCTTCTGGTGCTAACATCCTAAAATTCTGTAACTTTGAATGTTTAAATGAGATAATTTTCTTGGCCATTTTAGATCAGAATAAGAAGGGTAAGGATAAAGCTATCCTACAGAAAAGAAAATATCATAAGTCTGATGCAGAAGAGGAAGACAAACCAAGTTCTAACATATGTAGATCTATGTAAATGATTACGCAGAAGAGGCAGAAAGGGAGCAGTTTTAAATGTTAGGGCTTCCAAACTGTCACTTATGTTATCACTAGAAAAGGTTGAACATTTATAGTTTAGCAATCCCAGTAAGGTAGTGAGGCCTAATCTTTATCAGCTTTGCTTCTCAAATCCATCACTAACAGCACATGGATTTGGCCAAGTTACTATTGAGGAAATCTATGGGGTTATTCCCTAGTCCTAGGCACTGACCCCAGCCTGACCTCTCACAAATGGCTACAGTGGAGGCTGAACATGATTTTACACAAACCTGCAACCCCACATGCCCCACCTGGCCCAGCCAAGTTGTTTGATCTGGAGATGGACATGTGATCTTAGCTGGAACATTAAGTCTCTTCCCTGGAATTTTTGCACTGGGGTCAGAGAGGGAATCAGAGTGTTGGATATAAGATGCAACATGGGGCCACTGACAGTGGTCATGTTGGTGCCATGGAAAGAAAGCTGGACTCCAGGACAGGCGAATAAAGCTGAAATGCAAGAGAAGCAGAGATAAGCAATGGAATATTTCAGTTTCTGATTCTAAGAGTCACTGACCCCTCAGCTCTATCTCTGCTTTTCCTACCACGTGGTTGTTCAGTCCTTCTTTGGATGAAACAGGCTAAAACGTTCCCTTTGCTTAAGCTAGTTCAGACTAGGTTTCTGTTGCTTAAAACCAAAAGAGCTCTGACTACAGTCACACGTGCCCTTCATATCTACTTTCTCCATCAATAAAGAGGGAAGAATGGAGGCTGCCTCCCGAAAGCTGGGGGATTAACTGTAAGCACACACCACTGCTCTCCCCTGAAACCTCACTAAAATGATAGTAAAGGGATAAAAAATGGCATTAAATTACCAGAACAAAAAGAACAAATAGAAATAGCAACAAAAGTTTTGATGCTAGAAAGCAGTTGGATGAATCCTAGAGTCACAGTCCTGATTTGCCCAGAATAGTACATTTTATTTCTAATGTCCTGGTATAATTATTAATAGTACCCTCTTTTACTCTTAAAAGTGTCCTGGTCTAGATGATAAACTGACTTATTAAACCTAAGAAGCCCAGAAGCAAGCCTCATGAGCCACAGAAACTCAGAAAAGTTCAGGAGTTGATGATGCCGTGCCTCTTAAAATAGGGGTGAACAGAAGCCCTAGTTGAAAGTATGTTTTCCTAGCAATCAGGTCCTCTGAAGCCTCTTCTACTCTCTGCATCCAGGTCACTGCCCCTCCCCAGCCACAGCAGAGCCTAGAGTTTTACCCTGTGGAGGGTCCAAGCAGAGAGACTCTTGATAGGGAGACATCAGGTATGCATACGATGAGAGTGCGCCACACTAAAAACTGGAGGATTACGGGAAAATCTACATACTGAATGGTGACACCTCATCCTCCTCCTTCCACTCACACTCCAGAGCCCTGCAGCCAGGCTTCTACCTAGGCTTCTGTGTAGGAGACTAGAAGATTCTTTTCTGCCAAGGCCCCCCCAAAAGATTTCAAGATAATCATAGTACGGAGTCTCCCAACGAAATGACCTGGCCAGCTCGCCACCCTCTTATAAAGTCCACTAGTCCATAAATAAGCACTTGTACACAGAGTGTCATCAGTTTGTAAGTGCTCTGTTCTTAAATCTTGTAGGAGGCTTAGAAAGTAACCAGTCCAGACAGGAGTGAGTGGGTGAAGGGTTGCAGGAGACATGCCTGGAAGAAGATGAAGCTGTTAGTTTACTTGATGTGTCTGAAACTTTTATGAAATTTATAAGCTTTCAGCAGATATTGGGGATGAATTGATGGTAGGTTCATAGAAAGGTAACAAATGTAAACCTGAGATATTTATTAACTTCAGGGAAAACAAAAATTCATACAAGAAAGGAAATGTAATCATAGTATATTATATAGCTGTAGATAATAGTTACAGTCATAATATAAACACTGAATGCTGACAAAATAAAAACTATAATGTAACTAAATAAAGGAAAGTAGGGAAGGGGAATGTATATATTTGTGAGGGCATATTAATAATAATAACTAACACATACTGAGATTTTAAAACCTATACATTCTAAATGCTTTACATAGATAACCTCATTTAATTCTCCCAACAACCCTATAAAGTGGTACTATTATTATTCCCATTTTATTGATGAGGAAGTGGAAGCACAGACGGGCCAAGCTATTTGTGCAGGGTCTTACTGCCAGCAAGTTGCAAAGCTGGGATTGGATCCTGGACGTGCTGGCTCCAGAGAGTCCATGTGCAAAGCCTAAGCCACTGACCTCTGCTGTAGCATTCCTCTCACGAAGGCCAGTTTTCCCACTCTAGGAGCAGAACCACTGAGGGGGCCACTTTTACACATTAGATCTAGTAAGAAGTCATTAAATGAACTGAAAAACCGAATAAAAGGAAGGACACTTCCCATTCATTCGGTCCCTTTACCTATAACTTGCCGTTTGTGCTGTATCCCACCTGCTCTGGTCCTAGTCCCCATTTGGCCCGGACAGACAGGCACAAGGTGAACTAGGACACAGGCACTAAATCTTATGTAGTTAAAAAGGCATAGCATCATACACAAACCATTTCCTTTTTTTAGCCAGGGTTTGTCTTCTCTTTCACAGGGAAGTAGCAGAGTAATCTCCAACTGTAGAAAGGTTAGGGAGACCAACATTCATAATGTCACTAGGAAGAGGCTTCTGCCATCAGAGTGCAATACTGAACTCAAAAGAAGAAATTAAAAATCACTCCTGGGTGGAGGCCTGGGTTTGGCTCAGAACCTGACTTGGCCATCAATTAATAATTAATCCCAAACTCCTCCCCTGAAGATGCTTCCAGGTTTTGCTTATTTTTGAAGAAACGAACTGATGTTAAGACTTTTTATCATCTTGAAGGAATGAATTCTAAAGCCTACTACTGCCTTTTGTTACAACAGAGGGGTCTGTTTGTCGTTCTAACATATCTTGCTCTTACTGTGCAAACCTATATCTTGCTCTTGCTCTGTAAACCTATCTTGTCCTTCCTCAATAAACTTCGTTTCACGCTTGCCTTGCTTTTGGTGTGCCTGGTCACTCTTCAGCCAAGAGCATACCAGGAACTGAGAACAAACAAACTATGACCTGACATCTTGAGTCCAGGAGTTAGAGGAGATGGCTCAACATAATTGTCTGGACAAGAGTCACAAGATCTTCCTCACCAGAGATAAGGTGGACTGAAACCACCAATTATTATTAAACAACAATAGCTCGAAGCCATGATACATGACACTGGTCATGTAGACCCGAGCCCAATTGCCAAAAACCTCCCTTTAAAAAGCCCTGTTTTTCTGCTTAAAGGCAGGATGGTGGTCTTTTGAGACACTAGTCTGTCATCCTCCTAATTTGCTGGCAAATTAATAAACTTCTTTTTCCTTTTCCTCAAAAAAAAAAAAGAAAGGCTACTACTGATCTCCCACTAAAGAGAGTAGAGAATAGACTATTCTTTTGCCATCTAAAATTAGGGAATAGAAGGAAGAAAATCTGCTCTGGTAATTATCTTTTAACATTAAAAAGGGAGAGAGTTTCAATATAAAATGCTGCCATACTTAGTCACTTTAAACCCATGCGCAAAGTTCTCAAGTACTTCACAGTTCTTCTAAGAAGTCAACTTTCAACTATGTTTTTTTGTTTTTGCTTTTTCTTGAGACAGGTCTCACTCTGTTCCCTGGGCTAGAGTGCAGTGGCATCATCATAGCTCACTGCAACCTCCAACTCCTGGGCTCAAGCGATGTTCCTGCCTCAGTCTCCCGGGTAGCTGGGACTACAGATGTGTACCACCAGGCCTCACTAATTTTTCTATTTTTTGTAGAGGTGGGGTCTCGCTCTTGTTCTTAAACTCCTGGCCTCAAGTAATCTTCCCGCCTCGGCCTCCCAAAGCGCTAGGATTACAGGCATGAGCCACCGTGCCCAGCCAACTTTCAATAAACTACGTATAGGGCTACAGGAATAGTTACCTAGACAAATCTAAAACTATAGTCAAGCCCAAATCACTCATTTTTTTTAAGATCAAAATTTTTTCTATTGTATATATAGTCAATTCTTATTATTCGTGGTAGTTATATTTTATACAGTTGCTGTGGGCTGGGTGTGGTGGCTCATACCTGTAATCCCAGCACTTTGGGAAGCAGAGGTGGGAAGACTGCTTGAGCCCAGGAGTTAGAGACCACTCTGAGCAACATGGGAAGACCTTGTCGCTACAAAAAAATTTTAAAAATTAGCTGGGTGTGGTTGCATGTGCCCTTAGTCCCAGCTACCAAGGAGGCTGAGGCAGGAGGATCACCTGAGCCCAGGAGGTCGAGGCTGCAGTGAGCTATCACCACACCACCGCACTCCAGCCTGGGTGACAGAACAAGACCCTGTCTCTAAAAATAAATAAATAAAGTCGCTGTGAATGCTGCATCAGCAGATATTGAACCATTGTTCCTGGGGGAAATATAGGGTTTGGTTCCTGAGAACCTCTGGTCATACCAAATCACTTTTGTGTGTGTGTGGGTGGCAGAGTCTTTCTGTGTTGCCCAGGCTGGCCTCGAACTCCTGGGCTCAAGTGATCCTCCCGCTTTGGCCTCCCAGGTAGCTAGGACTATAGGCATGTGCCACTGCGCCCAGCTTTACTCATTTTTTAAAATCTTTTTTTCTCTGTTCTTCACATTAGGTAATTTTTATTGCTCTATCATCCAATTCACTTATTTTTTTCTTGGTCATTTCCATTTTACTTTCAATTCCATTCAGTGACATTTAAAAAAAAATTCAGATATTATAGTCTTTAGGTCTAGAACTTCCATTTGGATTTTTAAAAGCATCTTTATTCCTCTTCTGAGATCTCCTTTTTATTAATTGGAGGAATATTTTTCCTTTACTACATTGAGCATAATTATAATATCTGCTTTAAAATCCTTTTCTGGGCCAGGTGCAGTGGCTCACGCCTGTAATCCTAGCACTCTGGGAGGCTGAGGTGGGAGGATTGCTTGAGGCCAGGAGTTGGAGACCAGCTATAGCAAGAGTGAGACCTTGTCTCTACAAAAAATAGAAAAATTAGCAGAGGGTAATGGTGCACACCTGTAGTCCCAGCTACTCGGGAGGCTGAGGCAGGAGGATCGCTTGAACCCAGGAGTCTGAGGTTGCAGTGAGCTATGATGACGCCACTGCATTCTACCTGGTGGGACAGAGTAAGACCCTATCTCAAAAAAAAAAAATCCTTTTCTTATAATTCCAACATCAGGATTACATTGGGTTGGTCTCAGTTGATTTTCTTCTCACTTGAGAATATTTTCCATTTTCCTGGTTTTTCACATATTGAGTAATTAGGACTTGTGCCCTGGACATTATGAATGTTAAATTATGGAGACTCTGACTTCTGTTCTTCTACAATGAGTGGTCTGTTTTTGTTTTGAAGCAGGCAATTATCTTGCTAGGTTCAGGGGCTAGCCAGAGAAGTAGGCAGAGAGAATTTGGACTCCTCTGTCTGAATTTTCCCTTCCAGACTGCCCCTCTTTCTCCTGCAGCTGTAGTTTCCCCAGATTCAATCTTTTGGTTCCACAGGCCAGAAAGACTGATTTCTCCAGTCCCTCCTGTATCGTATGCCTTGCCAAGTAGACTTGTCCCTAGGTTAAAAGCCAAGAAAATGCGAACTCATGTGTGCATCACCTCTTCTCTAAGCATGGACTCCCCTAAGAATCTGCCTGCTTCTAATCCTTCTCCAGTGATTCCAGGTACTGCTCATTATATTACGTCCAGAGTTTATGGGTGTTGTTTGAAGGAAGGCCAGTCTGATAGGCCATTGCTCAGTGATTACTGCCCCAATTATTGTCTTTGGAATGGATTTATGAATATGGATGTTCTATATATTTACGATACTTAGAATAAACAATTCACCATGCAAAGCTCTAACTTGGGGAGAGCTCATCTACTTATGTTGATATGGGCTTTTTTCTCAACTCTGAGGCCAACAGAAAGTGCAGGTCTGACCATATCTCCTCTCCTGGGTATTCCTAGTAAATTTATTTTTCAGCAAGGGTAAGGTAGAATGGGTTTAAAGTGTGTGTGTGGGGTCCTTCTGGCTTCTGCTAGGCTTCAGGCTATATAACAAATACATATGGTCATTGGCCAAAACAAGGCTAAAAAGAGAAAATAAGTTTTTCAAGAAGAAAGTGAACACAGCATTTCCCTCCAATGTGGATATTGTGTTGACTGCACAAAACTCTGGCTACTTTCAAATGGGAAAGAGGTAAAAACTACCTCATGAGTTAAGGGTGGTGATATTCTCCCTCTCTGATCCCAATTTATCTCCTGATCTTCTGAACCTCTACCTAATTTTCAAGCTGCCATAACCACAGAGGTCCTTGGCCAGCACATCTACATGCAACAGAGAATTCACTGCAACCTGGTATTATCTTTTGGCACTCTATAGCTTGAGAGATGGTGATTAGAAGGAAAAAAAAAATAAAAAACTTCATCAACAAAGTGGCATTTTCATTTCAGCTGTTCCTGGGGGCAAAACAGAGCCATAAAGAGAAATCCCAGATTGAAAGCTTTGTGGTTATCTCCGTTTCTCATTAACGTGCCCTTGATTATAATCACACCTACGATTACAAGATTTAACACACCTGGTCTCAAGGATGCACCAGGAAGAGGAAATCATACATTCATCCCACCTCATTTCCTTTTCTTTATTCACTGAGTTCGCACAATTTACAAGTTTAAGTGAGTGCAGACTAGGGATGGATTGGAGAGTAGGAGAGAGGCTTTTCATTCACACGGCTTTTTGAAAATGACAAAAATCTTCCAAGGCCACAAATTATTTTAGTACTGGTGAGACAAGCAATGTTGCTTTCATTGGCTACACACAGATGTGAGAAATCTGGATACAGTTTCTATTTCTTCTCTGACTTTGCTAGCCAGACATGTTCCTCTGCTTTGCATACACACTCTCTCTCACTCAGTAAGGGTATGTGCACTCACACAGTTTTGTAGATTTCTTTTAATAGTGTTGTAACTTTTATTTTAAATAAATTTTTATTTTGAAATAATTTTAGATTTACAGAAAAGTTGCAAAGATAGTACAGAGTCCCTGTATACCCCTCACCCAGTTTCCCCTATTATTAACAACTTATGTAACAATGACATATTTGCCAAGTTTTGTAGATCTTAACAATGGGTGAAAAACACTAACCCTTCTTAACTCCGTCTTGTACAAGAGCATCCCAACAAGAGCAGTGTGTACTCTATAGCAATTTATTTAATTATATGAATTACCAAGTTGTGATCTGTATGTTCCCTCATCCCCATCAAGGTCCTAGGATCTAGATAATAACCCGGAACCTCCAATCCCTCCAGGTGAGTGCTCCCAGTTACTGAGCAATTCTATCTCTACAGAAGGTTTTATGACTCACCCAGGTCATTCTTCCCCAGTCCCCTTTGTGTCACTATTAGTTGCCTATCCAATATCTATTTCTTGACATCTTCCTTGCTGACTAAAATTCAATTTTGTTCAGAGTAGCAATATGCCAGCAAAATTTACTGTCAGGCTCCCTTGCAGCTAGTAATTATGAATTAAATTATGTGAGACAGTTCTAGCCAATAAAATAAAGTAGAAGTCTGGGGGAGGGTGGTTCTGGGAAACTTTTCTAGTTCCCCCAAAAAGGATACAAAAACACCTGGGGCTGTCCTTCTCCCATCTTCTTTCTTACTCACTTAAATCAGTCACAAATGGCCAGAGCTGTAGTAGCTATCTTGTAGTCATGACACAAAGGTCATGAGGATTATGGAAATATTGGCCCTGTTGACACTGAGCTGCTAAACAAACACCACCTACCTACATATTTCTTGTGATGTGAGAAAAACAGATCCTTACTTGTTTAGGCCATTGTAGTCGGAGTTTTTATAACTTGTAGTTAAACATGTTCATACCAGATAAACTCATTCAATCCAAACCTTAACCTACACAAGGCAGAGGAGAAGGGAGAGACATGCAGCTGAGTGTAAAGCACAGGAGAGAGGCCATTTGGAAATTCAATGGCCTAACTACTGAGCTGCAACAAGGGCAGGGAGGTGTTTAAAGAGAAAATGTGGCTGTGTCGGGAAGGAAGGGGATAAATAACGAGTCCATGCTTGTACAAAAATGGTGTCAGAAACTTGATATGGTGAGATTCTAGCATAAATAAAGCCTCTGTGTCTGACAAAACAATAACTCTTATAAAGGCTTCACCGACACTTGGTTAAATACCAATGTGCCAGCCATAGACAAGCATTGTGGATTCTGGAAAGTGAATTATTAATACAAACTCTCTGCATGAAGTCAACTGGGAATGAGATTCCATTAAAATCAAGAAGAAAATTAATTTAGAGGTTACTCACTCTTAGCACACATATGGATAATATACACTTTTTCCTGTACTGGCCATACACTGGGGAGAGATTCAGCCAAACCTACTTGAAAGAGGAAGAAGGTTTAATTTATGCAGCAACTAAAATCTAATGGATTGAACTCAGAAAGGAAACATCTTATATGGGACCCTTTATTAATTCAGCATGAAAAATTAAATGAGTCAGGAAGACAAGTCACTAAAGTTCAGGCTACAGAGACAGGGTTAAGGTGTTCTAGCTAGCTCACCTTGGAACCTGCCCTGTGAGGAGAATGCCAGGATTCAAGGCCTCAGTCTGTAACCTCGTGCTCTGGTTTTGCTGCAGCAGTTAATGTGTAGTTTGCCCAACATGTTAACAGAGGAAATACAGACTCTTATTGAAGATGCAAACAATATCATTTTCCTGCTACAAAATCCCTATTTACTGATTCATTTGCATGAGCCCATTTAGGGAAAAGGTTTGAGGCCTTCCCTGGTAAGAAGAAGACTTATAAACAGACAAAAAAACAAAGAGGTAGAGAAGCTGCAAATGGTGAGAGACTGACTTACCTCAGTAGCTTTCTGGCTGAGCCCCCGAAGCAGTAGCACAACCACATGGATGGCAGCTCTGCGCACTTGAACTTCATGGTCTGTTTTAGCCACAGCAATCAGGCAAGCCGTTACCTAGGAAAGCGAGGGAAGAAGAAGTCAGTAAGAATCGGGGTTGTGCAATTACCTATAGCCTTTCCAGTGTGTTCCACTTACTACACATTCATCAGGAGCAATCTGGCTTAGAGAGGGGCGGATAGTTTCCTCATCCTCAATAAGGGCGAGATCTAGTGTTAGAGATCTTGATGCAGTCTGGCTTTTCTGGAAAAGGACAAAATCTGGTTTGGAATTCAGGAGGGAGGTTAGGGAGTGGGAAGGAATATGTGTACTGTATATAATATGTATTTTTAAAAAGATAAGGTCAAATGCAAATACCTCCTCAAAAGTGGTAAGAATTGTTACTTGTCCCCTTTTGAGAACATCAAACGAAGGAAAAAAGATGGTCCAAAATACGGCTGCTTCTAGAGACTGAGGACAATGGGGACTTAGCCAAGGAGGCTTCAGAGTTCAAGGCCTAGCATGAAATGAATGTACTGTCAATGAAAGCTTCAGCCCAGGGACACAGAAATACCAAAGTATTCAATCTGATCTTCTTCAGCATGTCCAGACATCCCAGTCCTACAAATCTAGTGTACACCCCATGTGAGTCAGCAGGGGCCAATTTCAGACTCCCTGCCTGGGCTTCTGCATTTGTGGAATAGGTCTTTCTGTGCTCAATTACTTTAAAAACAGTTCTATAACAGAAAATAAAGATTGGAAATTACTTGCAAAACATGACGCCAGATACATAGCTAATAATTATATGTCATAAAATGATACAGGCCGGGCATGGTGGCTCACACCTGTAATCCTAGCACTCTGGGAGGCCCAGGCAGGAGGATAGCTTGAGGTCAGGAGTTCCAGACTAGCCTGAGCAAGAGCGAGACCCCATCTCTACTAAAAATAGAAAAAAATTAGCAGGGCATGGTGGTGCGCACCTGTAGTCCCAGCTACTCAGGAGGCCAAGGCAGGAGGATTGCTTGAACCCAGGAGTTTGAGGCTGCAGTGAACTACAATGATGCCACTGCACTCTAGCCAGGGTGATAGAGCAAGACTCTGTCTCAAAAAAAAAAAAAAAGATACAGTTTCTATACCCTGTACCAGCCACCCTGCCCCTGCTTGGCTCCTGGTAGGCGCAAAAATATTCTAAAATCTTAATAAAGAGATACAATTAAAAATAACAATAACAACCAGAACAAACCTTTCTGAGGCATTCATGCAAGATTTGAAAAGAAAACATAAATTTTGAAAGTGCGACCAATGGCAGCAACAATGTGAAGGTATGTCTAAATTATTCAATTGGTCTATCACAAACTTTGGTTATTGGATTTACTGTGTGAGTGTATTTCTGGGCCAACAGTGCAGGGATTTCTAACCGTGATAAGAAAATAGCCAGACTGTGTGTTTGGAAACATGTGTAAATACATATTATGTTTAAAGAATGGTGAATACAGGCACAAATGAGGAAATAGGCTTGTGCAGAAATCTGAACTATGCAGGTTGTATTTTTCACAGCTTTCAAACAGTTGGGCATAGTTCAA
Organism: Daubentonia madagascariensis; assembly: GCA_023783475.1. Lineage (NCBI taxonomy): Eukaryota > Metazoa > Chordata > Mammalia > Primates > Daubentoniidae > Daubentonia > Daubentonia madagascariensis. The sequence continues at coordinate 5,703,262 of JAKFHU010001224.1, forward strand.
AGTGTCTAATTAATCAGTGATGGCAGAGAGATTAGAAGAAGTAGCTTGTTCTTAAATATAATTGCATCTGTGATGCACTGGCATTTAATCAATGCCAATTAATCAATTTCATCATTTGTACATCTATTAGACAAACTTGCATCTTGCAAGTGAAGGGAAATCCCAGAAAAGCTCAACTTTTGGGGGACTGTTTTCAATAAGACTCAGCAAGCTGCTTCTGCCTTTGACCTGAGACCCCCTGACCCCAAGGGCCAGCAGTGGCTTCTATGCCTCTGGCATTAACGGTAAAAGCAATTCAGTCCTAAGAGGAATTCCTTGGGCGACCTCCAAACAGGCAACAATGTAATAGCTACCTCCACTTTCAGGCTTAGTACTTACAAGGTAAGAGCTGAAACCAGAGAAACAAGTTAGAGCTAGGTCTGAGTCCTTCCTGACACACGAAAATTTAGTTTATTCAGTCTGATAACCAATGTATACAAGCCAGCCCAGGGCCATGTAATGAGCACAGGCTCCCAGGCATTCTGCCTGCTCTCCTCTAGGTTTAGCTTTGGGCTCATGCTTCTGTATTTGCAGACCAAGGCTTCCTGGCCTAGAACCCTGTTGGAGTCTGCCTTTGCCCCCTCTGTTTGGCCTTGCTATGCTGAGCAGGCCATGCTTCTACCTCAGCTCTCCGTGTAAAGCCAGCTTACACTGAGGATAGTATGTGTTAATTCCACCATTGGGATATCCAAGTAGAAGCGTCCTGGCTGGAAAAGGGATTTCCCTTCAAGGCCAGTTCTTGAATCCCTGTGCCACCTTGAATGTATGACTGAGAGAGGAGCTGGTTATGACAAGCCCTGCTGAGATCAGCTGGAATAACCTCCTGCTTGCTACAGGCTGTTAGTGACTTATGTGCCAGATGTACCAAGCTCATAGGCAATCAGCCATCCAGGACAATCAGGAAGAGGCCTGAGAACAGAAGAGTGTTCGTGAACCTTCCTCAACACCTCTGTTCCAGGATCAAACCTTGTGACATGTATAATGGTTAGTCACACAAAATGCTTTTTGAGCATCAGAATTTTAATACAGTCTTGCAGATACCATCTAGAGATAAGAATAGCTGTCTTCAGTTCAGGATGAGCTCCCATAAGCAGCTCATGATGCTGCCCTCTTGCAGGCCAGAGGGACAGACCCCTCATCCAACACTAGAAGCAGGGAGGATAAATGGCCACTCTTTTCTATCTAACCAGCCTAGACAAGTCACTCCATGGCTAGTCTCTTACCTCCAACCCCAAGGACATACTCAACATCATGTTCCACCTCTAAAAGGCTTGGTGAATGACACATAGATGATGTAAGGTCTTTACTAATTTATGAGTTGGTATAATATTTCTATTTTCTGTTTCTAAGTCTTCCCAGAGGGCAGAAATCCATTTGGTGTGATCTTCGTGTCACCTGCCCTGAGGGTCAGTGTACCTATTCTAATAAACCATAGTATGGAAGGCTTTCTCTTCACTGGCTAACTCATGTAAATCATACCCACTTCTGAAATCCATATAGAGAGAAACATGATGATTGCTTTGGAAACATTAAAGGTCAGTTTAAGCAATTTAACACTTGACAGGAGCCAACAGAAATAAGGAAAAACATCATTCCCCAAACAGCTGGCACATACCAAGCATAACCAGAACTATATAAATAAAGATAACACAAACGGCAAGATTACCAAAACTGACTTTGGAAAATTCCAGGCGTGAAGGTAACCGGAGTTGAGGTATGTATCCAGGAAGCGTGACTTCAATTTTCCAACTGCAGCTTTATCCCTTTATGTTAAAGTTCAGCCAGTCTGCTAATTGGTCTGAAACTAGACCATCTGTAAACTAAGAAACCTTAACAGCAAAGGCAGTGTGACCAATAATTATTATGAGCTGGGCTTACTCACTCAACCTGCCATGAAAGAAACTGTGGCAGCCACTTTAGCTTCCTTGGGGTTTCCCAGAATATCTACCCAACTCCTCATCTCAGGGGTTTATATATCCTCAAATTGCATGAGCCCTGTCACCTGTGACAAACGTGGTAATAAATTCAGATCATTCAGTGGGATCAGAGGCGGTAGCTTTGTATCAGGCCTGAAAGCTCAGGTGTGTGGAATTCTGGGCACCACATTAAAAGGAGACTGCTCCATGGACTTGTCACCTGGGGCACAGCTCATCTGCTGTACTGAGGACAGACCTCTCACTGCGGTTCATATTAAATATTAAATCATATTTACTTCTCATAGAGAATGATAAAGATGAAAGAGCCAATTAAGATTTGGTTTTGAGCAACACAGCTCTTGAGAAAAACAAGGAAAAATTGGGAAAAAAATAATAATGCTCTCTAAACAGGCTAAATCTTGACATCAACAGAGGGGAAAAGTCTGAGTTCCCAGTACAAAGACTGTGAAGGGTTGAGCCTATCCTTCATGTTCCTTCCCCACCAGCCAGCACATCACAGCACAGACAGTGCCCCAATCTGGGCCACCCAACAGTTAGGATCACTTTCTTCAGATGCCCAGGAGCTGCAGCCAGAGAGGAAGGGCACTGATGCCCCAGATCAGATCACGTTAGAAGGGATTACAGTGGCTGCTTTGTTTAATTTCATATCAAAATAGATTACGCTTCTCCTCTTCCTATGCCTGGCTAACACTTGATCAATGTACTCTTCTTGATGCCCTGACGAATTCGGGTTCCCGCAGCACCTGGCACTTGCTCTATCAGATCACTCTAGTCCGCTGTCTATTTACTCCTGTGTGTTTCAAGCTCTAATGAGATTTCCTTCAGAGAAGAGATTGGGTCCTTTATCTGTGTCTTGTCCCATATCTGGCACATGACAAATGCTCACGAAGGAGAATTCCTTCAGTTTGCAATCAAAGACAAGTGTCCCCAAAGTTCCTACTCCACCTGTACACACTGGTGCTAAGCAATTTTGAGACTACAAAAAACTTCAAGAGTTTTCATGGGACACTGAAAGAACTGTCATAGAAGAAGCCACGGTAGTCTTTTAAAAGAAGTTAGATCATTTCGTGCCTTTGCTCTGGCCTCCCATCTTACACATAGTAAAAGCCAAAGTCTGTACTTTGGCCCCGCTTGGACTGGCCATCACCTTTCTGATGCCAATGCCTACGATTCTTCCTCTTACTCTCTTCTCTCAAGCCACACTGGCCTTGCTGTCCCCTGGCACGTCAAGCCTACACCTTCCTCCGGGTCTTTATACTTGCATCTCCCTCCACCTGGAGTGCTCTCTCCTGGGTATCCAGATCAACCCCGTGCTCCCTTAGGTCTCTGCTCTAATGTCACTCATCTGAGTCATGTACAGTAACAAGCTTCCTCTGTGCCCCTTCTCTAGTCCCAACTGACACAGAGTAAGTACCCAGTAAATATGTGTTGAATTACTTAACAAATGAATGAAGAACTACTTAAGAGCCAGGCCAAATATCCCACTCTTTCCGTGTGAAGGGACTAGAGTTGTTGGACTATAGGAGGACTCAATGGCTGAAATACTAAGACTGGCAGGTTTGTACTTGCAGTCCACCCAAGGTAGCTGGTTGGGCACTGATGACAAGGCAAGCGTGGGATGCTACATAAGAAGGAACATCTAAAAAGAAGAGACAGAGATTATATGGGATGAAAACACTTGGTTTTTCAAATCAGAGGGAATATATTGCCTTCTGAAATCTCATTGCTAAAAGCAAGCTCTATCAAGACAGAGCTGTATGGCTCTTCCTGTGTGTAGCTTTCCTCATATGGCAATTCTCTTCAGTTTCAAGGGTACAAAAGCAGTCTTACAAATGAGCTGAAAACATTTATTGAGAGATAAGATAGAGTGGTTAAGAGCAGAAATTCTGGAACCAGCTATCTGCATTCAAATCCTGGTCCTGCCATCTACATGACCGTGGCAACTTATTTATCTGTGCCTCAGTACCTTCTGTGAGGATTGGATCAGTGGACATATCTAAGGTACTCAGAAGAGTATTAATGCTGGGTGCAGCAGCTCATGCCTGTAATCCCAGCACTTTTTGGGAGGCTGAGGTGGATTGCTTGAGGTCAGAAGTTCAAGACCAGCCTGGGCATCATAGTGAGACCCTGACTCTACAAGTGTAAGAAAAAAATTAGCTGGGCACAGTGCACACCTGTAGTCCCAGTTACTCAGGAGGCTGAGGCAGTAGGATCCCTTGAGCCCAGGAGTTCAAGGCTGCAGTGAGCTATGATTGTGCCACTGTACTCCAGCCTGGGCAACAGAACTAGACCCTGTCTCAAGAAAAATAAAAAAAGAGAAGAGTATTAAGTGCTTGCTGTGCCATTATGACTATTTTTTAAACATGTAGGAACTAGCCTTCCCAACCAGCCTTACCTTCTTCTTCATTCAATACTGGATTAATCACGTAGCCAATACTTAGCACCCACTATATGCCAAGCATTACGATAGATACTAGCGAGTATGAAAAGGTGAATCAAGATTGGTTCTGGGCCGGGCTCGGTGGTTCACGCCTGTAATCCTAGCACCCTGGGAGGCTGAGGTGGGAGGATCCCTTGAGGTCAGGAGTTCGAGACCAGCCTGAGCAAGAGTGAGACCCCATCTCTACTAAAAATAGAAAAAGTAGCTGGGTGTGGTGGTGTGCACCTATAGTCCCAGCTACTTGGGAGGCTGAGGCAGGAAGATCACTTGAGCCCAGGAGTTTGAGGTTGCTATGAACTATGATCATCCCACTGTGCTCTAGTTTGGGGCTACAGAGCAAGACTCTGTCTCAAAAAAAAAAAAAAATTGGTTCTGCCCTTGTTGTGCTCACAATTTATTAATGACCATGAACACTGCTGGGATTGATGCTGCAGAAACAGTCCAGGTCTCCAAAGTGGGGCAGGGTCACTGCACAAGAGGTTCACCAGGTGGCTAGCCCACAGCAGTAGCTCCTTACCTCGATTTTAAGGTTGAAACATAAAGGAGGTCCCAGGGTCACAGATGGTGCTTCTCTTTCTGTCAGCACCCATGGGAGGCAAACAGCCTTCTCCCTATTTGCACTTCATTCCCAAAGGCTAAATAAGCAATGCTTGACTCTTGCTCTGAACCAGGAAGTTATAAAGTAACAAGTCCCTTCATAACATGGCCACTGCCTGCCTCTCTTGCCTCTGCTCCCACCACCAACTAACGCCCCACCCCACACCTTCACTTCAGCAACTGGGATCTTCCTGTAGTTCTTCAAACATGTCGTGCTGTCCCCACAGCCTTTGCACAAGCTGCTCCTTCTGCTAAAATGCTCACCTCTGCCTTCTTGGCCTACCTAACTTCTACTTGTTCTCCAGAGTCAGTTCCAAGGGTCTCTTCCTTCAGGACATCTTTGTCAACATCCAAACCCGACTGAAGGGTTCCTCAAATATGCTCCCACAGCACCTATCCCAATGGACTGTAATTGTAATTATCAATTTCTGTGTCTTCCACCAGATTATGCATACTCAGAAGGCAAGGTGGTATCTGATAGGGTTTTGTATCCCAGCCCCTAACAAAGGTCCTGACATACTGCAGGTGTTTGGTAAATGTATGACTGGGGACATTTGAAAGACATTGGTGACCCTGTTCTTCTTATTTTCTTGCTGCTCATTCTCACCACTGTCATCATCAGCCCCCTTCAAATGACCAAGATGCTCCTTATAGGAAAATAAAACATCTTTACCAAAGTGTTATCTTCTCAATGAGGCTTACCTAATATCCCATTTAACACTGCAACCTCCCCACCACCTAACACTGCAATTCTGATCGCCTTCCTCTATTCTACTTTTTCTTTTTTTCCATAGCATTTATCATTGTCTAACATACTATATACTTTACTTATTGATTATGTATATTATTTATTGTCTGTTTCCTCTCATTAGAATGGAAGCTCCATGAAGACGAGAATTATCTATTTTGAAGAATGACATGTCTTATCTAGAATGCTACTTGGCATATAGTAGGCTGTCAATAAAAATTGTTGAATAAATCACTATATCAAGTATATACTTTAGATCCTTGTAACAATCTTGCATTGTAGATATTTTAGTCTCATTTTATAGATTATGAAACTGAGCTCAGAGTTATTTGCTCAAGTAAACACAAGTAAGTAAGTGGTACATGGGACTAAATGGGCCATCATTTATTCCCATTCCCAAGTGTGTCTGGCAATTTAGTTCTCTTTCAATAGGTTGGGTGGATCTCCAGAAAGGTGACATTTCTTGAATGTTACAAAAATTGTTTTAGCTCAATCTTCCTAATCAACCAAACCAAAAAATTTCTCCAGTACTTTGGATAGTAAATCATATGCTGACACCATGCTACAGTTTCTTTAAGAGGGAGAAAAGGAAGAGTCTAGGAATTTAAAAAGAAATATAGTCTCTGTGTTTGGGTTCAGAGATCATGATGTTTAGGTACTGTTCAGGTTCATTCGTTTTAGAAAATGTATGCATCCCATCAGTCTGAGCTGTTCCACTTGGAGGTCTGGGGAAAATTTTTCTGCAATTCATGGCTATGTTTAAGAAATGTCTTGGTGATGCTGGCATACCTCTGAATATACTAAAAACCACTGAGTTGTATACTTTAAGTGGGTGAATTGTATCTCAGTAAAGCCACTGGCAAAAATAATCATACTTGGGTTTGGTTTGGATCATGGTCCAGGAGTTTGTTTTAGTTCATGGTTTATGGTTCAGTTTGGTTAGAGACATATGAAGACACCAAGAAAACACAGAAAAAAAAAAAATGGGAACCATTTCAGTATTTGACCCAGAGAAGTTATACCAGTCTGAAATCTTCAGACAATATAACCAAATAGACCCAGCAAAGGCCTTCCCTTAAGTGTTACAAGTTAATGTTACTAAAGAACAACAGATTTGATAAGTGCAACTAAAGATGAGATTTGCTAAAACAACTAAAGATGAAGTGCCTAATGGTTCATGTATATTAGAGCACTTAGGTTTTAAGTAGGTGCTGATCATTGATTCTAAGTTATTTTTAAAAAGGATACAAAACCTGGGAATAGGGTTGTGCCTGGTGATCCCTTAGGGAAGAGGCTAAAGGGGAGGAAAAGACTGAAATATAACTCTCCTAAAAATCCTTGGTTGGAATTAAGGACAACAGTAGCTTTTATAACCAATAGAGTAAAATATATAAAGCTCAGGAATCAGAAAATACCATAAGTTCAAGTGTGTATACATCTGTGAGTACGCATCTCTGCTTATTGACAAGACACATCTACCAGACAGTGAAAAAAATTCCCTCTCAGCAGGTGCTTCTCAAGATTTGATGCTCAGTAATGTCAGCCCTAGAATACTGAATATTGTAAAAGAAGACAGTGTTACAGTTTTCTAATTTTTTGCTCTTGTAAAGTTAGGTTCTCTAGGTGAGAAATCTGGGCCTCTCATAAATAGAAAGGTAATTTAAACTGTATTTTATTTATTTATTTATAATTTATAAACCATCATCTTCCAAAAAAAGATTTAAGATGGTCAAGTGCATTGGTAGTAAAAAGACTCCTGGCCACATATTATCTAGTCTTTTTCTGTCCACCATCATCTCTAAATAGCAGAGTAGGTGCACACAACAGGTGCTCAAGATATATACTGAGGCCCGGCTGGTTGCTCACGCCTGTAATCCCAGCACTTTGGGAGGCTGAGGTGGGAGGATCACTTGAGGCCAGGAGTTTGAGACCAGCTTGGGCAACATAGTGAGACCCTGTCTCTACAAAAAATTTAAAAATTAGCTGGTGTGGTGGTGCCCACCTATAGTCCCAGCTACTCAGGAGCCTGAGGCAGGAGGATCACTGTAAGGTTACACTGAGCTGTGATCACATCACTGCACTCCAGTCTGGGCGACAGAGTGAGACCCTGTCTCTTAAAAAAAAAAAAAAGACATATACTGATATATTGATGATGAAATAAACACAAAGCTACAAGGCAAAGGTAAATTTTAAAAAACTAGAGAAAGATATTCATAGAGGACAACAGCAAGATGCACATTTCATTAAATCATAAACTCTGAAACCAGGAGGAACTTCCAGCCCAACACCTCGTATGGCTATTATTTTGTATATTCATCCTTTCAACTATTGTTTATGGAGTACTGACTACATACCAGACACTGGGTATAATAAACTGGTGACCAAAATCTTTTCTGGTAAACAGCACCCATCCCCCTCACCCCCTGAACAGAGGGTGCCTATGACCAAAGAGGGCCAATTAGAGTATCTGCCTGAGATTTTTCCTTGAATAGAGAGATAAGACTCACAGATGGCCCAGAGACCCAGGTTTCCCCAATTCTGTTAGTTACGTCGGCATCTTTATAATAAATGATCTTTTATTGCTTAAGGTAAGTTAAGATGACTTCCTGTCATTTCCAACTGTGAAATTCTTACTAATATAACTTTCAAAACACATATGAAACAAATGAAGCCCAGGGAAGTTGAGTGACTCACTTGCCCTGTCTCACAGGGAAGCAGTAGCAGATCTGGAAAAAGAACACAGGTCTTCTGACTCCCAATCCCAAGCTGTATCATAGGTCTAAGTGAAAACAAGCGTTAGAGAAAGGAATCAACACATAGTACCTCATGAACCACGGAGCCCAGCAGAAAGTCCAGTCTCTGGCACAGTTCTCCAAGGTTGGCCAAGCTGCTGGCCCTGTGAGCGCCATCTGGATCTCGCACTCCCCTCAGGAAGGTGTGGATCAGAGGTTCTCGGTACTTTGAGACCATGTCTCCTACACAAAAAAAGGAAGAAATAAAAATCTTTTAAAACAACTTTTCAACTTCTTAAAGAGGGAATAATGATACTTCCATGGTACATTGCATGATGTCTTGTTCTTTTCAAAATACTTGCATAACCATTAAAAATCATGCTCTGGAAGAATATCTCATATCATGGAAAATATTCATGATGTATGGTTTGTGAAAAAGTAGAATCCCAGTTTCAATCTAAAAATCTACATATAGAGATAAAAGATATGAAGAAGATATTTCCCATAATGTTATGTAGTTATCTTCAGAGAGTCACACTATAGAAAACTTAAAAAAATTTACATATAAATATAAGAAAATGTATATATCATAAATACATAGCTTGATCAACTTTCCCAAACCCAACTCGATGTCTAATGACAGCCCATGGTCACACAAACAGCAAGTATGGCCCCCTGGTTAGACCCCAATCATCAGCCCAGTACTTTTCCCATACTACCACACTGCCTGCTTGGATAAGCAAACTGAGTGAAAGATAATCAAGACATTTGGGGTCCTTGTCAAAGAGAGAACTATGATTCATTCATTCATTTGACAAATATTTATTGAAAGGCCTAGTATGTGCTAAGCACTGTTATAGATGTTTAGGATATGACAGCAAATAAGAGACAATGATTCCTGCCCTTACAGAGCTTATATTCTAGTATAAATTATATAGAATGTTAGAAGGTAATACACGCTATGGGGGGAAAAGCAAAGAGGTAAGAAGAATAAGTAATAATAGGAATGGTGGCAGACTTCAATTTTTAAAAAGGTGGTCAGGGTAGGCTTCATGGAGAAGGTGACATTTAAGCAAAGATTGGAAGGTGAGGGTGTCAGCCATGTAGATACCTGGGGGAAGAGCATACCAGGAAGAGGAAACAGCCAGTGTGAAAACCCCGTGGAGAAGACGCCTGGCATGTCTGAGGAATACTGAGGAAGCCCAAGATGGGGCTAGAGAAGTGACGGCAAGGGTGGGGAGTGGTGAAGATCCTGGGCCTTGCAGGCCACTGTAAGGATTTGGACTTTTTCTCTGAGTAAAATGAGAGGACTTTGGAGGATTTTGAGCAAAGGAGTGCAAAAAGATCACTCTGGCTGCAGTGTCAAGAACACACTGTCGGGCACTGTGTGTGTCTGGGGTGGAGCAAGGGTCCAAGGTAGGAGCCTACTGCAGGAAGCTGCTGGAGAGAGGATGGTGACTCGAATGGTAGAAGTGGTGACAAAAAGATTCTACGTATATTTTGAAGATAGAGCCAACATGATTTCCTGATAACTCCAAGAGTGACTTCCAGGCATTTTGCTTTTGAGACTGGGAGGATGAAGATACTATCAACTGAGATGGGAAAGCCTCTAATTTTAGGCAGGAGGAAGGACCAGGGTTCAGTTTCAGACATGTTGAGTAGTTAGTTGGAGATATATGAGTATAGAGCTCAGAAGAGAGGTCTGGGCTGGACATAAACATTTTGGAATCAATGGAATGTAGATTATATTTAAAGCTTTGAGACCATGAGATATGATAAACAAGGGAGTGAGTGTAAGCAGAGAAGAGAAGAGGACCAACGGTGGGGGCTGAGCCCTTAAACATTACAAGGTCTGGGAAGGGAGAAACCAGCAAAGAGGACTAAAACGGAATGACCAGTCAGGTAGGAGAAAACTTAGAGGGATATTCTAGACATTAAGGGAAGAAGGTATATCAGAGAGGAAGGAATGGTCAACTGCATCAAAGCTGCTAATAGGTCAGGTAGGAAGAAGACTAAAAGTTGAAGTCACTGCTGACCTTGACAAGAAAGGTTTTGATGGACAGGTGGGGGTAACAGCATGATAGAAGTGGATTTAAGTCACAGTGGGAGAAGAAGAATAGCAGACAGAAAGATTACTTAAGGAGTTCTTCTGGAGAGAGGATCAAAGAAATAAGGTGAAAGCTGGTCAAGGAAGTGGGGTCAAGAGAAGGTTTGGTTTTGTTTTTAAACAGAGGAGAAATAGCAACATGCTAAGACATTCAGAATTGGATTTATTTTACATATGCATTTCTATGTATGGAAGCAACTTCTTCCTCCCTTGGTGTATCAAGAACTAAAGCTGTTTTTTGGCTTGATCTTGGTTCTGAGGCCCTAGTTCCAGAGCCCACGTATAGAGCATTCCACCTTTAGCCTTTTTGTGGCCCTAAGGATACGGGATGTCTATATGGTGACAAAATGGTTTCTGAAGCATTTGTTTAGTCACCTATTATTATTATTTTGAGACAGGGTCTTGCTCTGTCACCCAGGCTGGAGTGCAGTGGCCTTATCATAACTCACTGCAGCCTCCAATTCCTGGACTCAAGCGATCCTCCTGCCTCAGCCTCCTGAGTAGCTGGACTACAGGTGCATGCCACCACGCCCTGCTAATTTTTCTATTTTTTGCAGAGATGGGGTCTTGCTCTTGCTCAGGCTGGTCTTGAACTCCTAGCCTCAAGCGATTCTCTCGCCTTGGCCTCCCAAAGTGCTAGGATTACAGGCATGAACCACCGTGCCCAGCCTAGTCACCTGTTATTAATTGCCAAAATGACAACCTGTACTGAACAATCACAGACCTGTCCTATCAGGCCCAGTTCAAACGACACTTCCTTTGTGGAACCTTCTTCATCCTCTTAGCTTCAATCAGTTCTCCTTGAAAGTCCCATAGTACTTTGTACTTAAGTCACTTTGGCTTAAATCACATTTGTCACTAATGCCTTGATTCCTAGATATTTTAAGCCTATATTTTTCCCACAAGACTATAAGTTCCTTGAGGGTAGAACTTAGACTGCTTCATCTCTGATCCCATCAGTTCTTAGCAGTCTTTGCATATACAGCCACGTGCTGCATAACGATGTTTTGGTCAATGATGGACTGCCTATACGACAGTAGTCCTGCAAGATTATAATGTTGCATATAAAGAAACCTGATATGTGGCACTTGATATTGGCACTGCAAATCAAGTAGGGAAATAATTGATATTCAGTAATGATGCTGGGACATTTAGTTTTCCATATGAAAAATATATATAAATAAAAATATATATAGAATCTAGGTTTCTGTAAGTACACTCTATGATGTTCACACGATGATGAAATTGCCAAACGACACATTTCTCAGAACATATCCCCATTGTTAAGCAACACATGACTGTACTAGGTACATAACAAATGGCAATGTGGAACTGAATTCATTAATTTATTCAGCAAAACATAATTATGTGCTAGGTATCACGTTAATTTTCTAGGTACACAAAAATTGATAAAACATCATCTTTACCCTTTAAGAAGCCCAAAGTTTAGGCGGAGTGTATAAATAGATCCATACTGACAATCACAGTGCTGTGTGGTAAATGCCGCCAGAGTCAGGCAGAGCTTGCTTAGAGAACACTATTTCACTAATCTCACCTCCTGGGAAGGAAGAGAAGGAAGGTTGGTTTTTCGTTTTTGTTTTTGTTTTCCCCTCACGGTCAGGAACACAACGTACCTTCTATACAGTATAAGAAAAAGATGAAGGAGTAATTTCTCCAAAATGCACCCAGTTCTTAATACGCTACATGCAGTCATAAGCCTCACCCTCTGCCCTGTTAAAATCAACATATACTGCCAAGATTATGGTGGTGACTCAGCCACAGCCCATTTTCAGAATGGAAAAGAGGGGATTTGTGCATACTCTAACCCAGTCTTCACATTCCCGTTTTTTTTTTTTTTTTTTCTCTGTCACCCTGGGTGCCTTGGCATCATCATAGCTCACAGCAACCTCAAACTCCTGGGCTCAAGTGATCCTCCTGCCTCAGCCTCCCGAGTAGCTAGGACTACAGGTGTGCACCACAACACCTGGCTAATTTTTCTATTTTTAGTAGAGACGGGGTCTCACTCTTGCTCAGGCTGGTCTTGAACTCCTGAGCTCAGGCAATCCTCCTGCCTTGGCCTCCCAGAGTGCTAGGATTACAGGCATCAGCCCCCATTCCCAGTTATTAATCCTAGAGAGGTAATTACATATGTACACAAGGTATCTGCATAAAGACTTTACTGCAGAATTGTAACAGTGAAAAATGAGAAGAAATAAACTAAACATTAACATGGAAGTGGTTAGATAAGCATGGTTTATCCATATTATGGAATACTATGCAGCAGTCATTACAGGGAATAGGACAGAATTACATACACTGATGTGGAAAGGTCTCCTCAAGACACTGTTAAGTGAAAGATACTAATAGAACCAGTATATTCCACTTACGTATGTAAAAATGCACACACACAACTTCTCCCACTATTAACAAACCAAACTTACAGATTTAAATATGTACATTAAATATACAATGCAAAGAAAAAAAGAAAGGATTTACACTAACACAGAGGAGTTAAACAACTTGTCTGAAGAATAAATAGAGCTGGGATCAAACTTAAATTGTCTGACAATTAACGCCTACAAAATATACTGCATTTAAGATGCTTTCAACTAAGAGTAAAATATACTTTTCTACTTTTGCTGTAGTAGTTCTCTTTCTGGAGTTAGGAAGAGGCTTGCTCACTCTGCAGCATGAGGGGTGGATCCCGAGTTAAGAGATCTGTGTTCTTGCTTTGGCTCTGCTGTCAACGAACAGTGTGACCTTGGGCAATCCGCTTCACTTCTCTGGACCAAGTGGGATGAGCCAGCTAGACAATATGAGCTCTCAGGCCCCTTCCAGTTGGAAGTCTGAGTTGATGAGTCACTTTTGGTTTGGTCACGGGGAAAATGAGATTTAGGAGAATAAGGAAGGAAGAAAAAGCACACAGTCAAGAGTCCTGGAGTTGGAGGCTTTGTTGTGGTTAAAGGAAGAAGGTTCCTTGTCAGGAAGGAAGGCAAGGAACATGAAAGAAGTTTGGAAATCCAAAAGGAGGGGAAATTGCAGGTTGAAAAGGGTAAGATCACATGAGAAACAAGTTCACATTTACTAATGTAGGTATTTAAAGTTAAACATAAGTGGAAAGAAAAGGCATATTAAATTAACTTAACAAATATTGATTAACTATGTACTATGTGCCAAGTGCTATGCTAGGCCCAAGGGCGCCAATCACAAACAAGAAAGACACAGTCCCTGCCCCCATGACATCCACAGCCTGATGGGGAAGAGGAAAAAAACTGACCAAGCAGTAACAACGGAGTGGGATTTGCCAAAATGGTGATAGAGAGAGAGGTTTTTATGAGTAATGTTTGATCTGGTTTCTATTCTATTAACAACAGCTCCAATATTATCTTATTCACTCAGACTCAAAAGCATACTGTTCTTTTTTAATGCCTCCCTCTGTTACCCTGCAATTAGCCAGTTCACTTATTATTATTCAGTCCTCATTTACTCCCATATAAGATTTCAGGCAGTTTATAACAAGTAATATTGAAACCATGCATCATTAAAATAAATATTTTAAAATCTCTGTAGTAAGTGAGAGGAGAGCAGACATCCCAAGCTATAAGAATGGTTATTGCAAATGAACCCAAAATTTAGCTTAGCAATTCCTGGTAGCTAAGGCAAAAAAGGAATCAGAAAACACAGCTCTCATTATCCAATAAAAGGAGGAATATCAATTCATTAGGAAAGAAAAACTTTAGGAAGAATGCTGAGAGATATCTCATTCATTCATCCAGCAAATCTTGAGTGCCCAGCAATATCCCAATGTTCCAGTGTTCTCAGTACTGGACCCGCTACAGCATGAAGAAAAAAGCAAACTTCCCATCATCATGGAGCCTCCTTCTAGTGGGTGAGAAAGACAATAATCAAGAAATAATATTTCCAGCAGCAATTAAGGCTATGAAGAAACATAAGGAAGGTGGGGGGTTGAGAGCTGGGGGTGAGGGCTCAGGGAAAAGCTCTCAGGAGAAGACCTCAAGGAACAAGTCATGTGAAGACCTGGGGGAAAAGTGAAGAACAGGGTGGGCAATAGAAGTCTTATATTCAATGTAAAAATCACAGGGCTGTTTCTTATACTGACCCACCATATAAATTAAGAACATACCATTACATAAACAAAATCACAACTTAACAGTTCCATTTATGTAAATTCCTGCCCTAACTGAGATTCATTACTTCTTTCAAAATGAACATCTATTAAACTACATGCTCTACCAACCCATCCCCAACTGTACCCGAGGAGCCAGTGGGAGGGTCAGCATCTCTAGACCCTGCACTGTGCCTGGGCAGCTGCTCTGGGCCCACTTGTTTTCCAGGTGCTGGACTGGAAAAGCTGGAACACTCATTGCATCCACTCTGCATTTCTCAAAGTGCCCTGCCATCGTGTTCTCTGCAGTCTGGATCTCCAGTGGGCCTGACATACATAGCCTAGATCTGTCAAATCTGGTCTTCTTTGGGGAGTTATAGCTTTTCCCCCCTTTCCTGGTGCTCTGCTAGCCTCTGACTGATCTTCCCTCCCCGTGTTCCTATCAGGCCATGTGACTTGGGTCTCAAGACTGTATTGTATCCCAGCCTTCTCCAGGTGGGAGTCAGCCTGACCAGGTTTCTATGGAGAACAAAATGAATGCACACAGTCAAAGAATATAGCTTCCAGGGTTGCAATTTGACACAAGCATTGAATTTAAAGGTCCTATAACCCCTTATGTATAGGGGTTCTTAACTGGAGCTTTAGGAACCTCTGTATGTCAAATTTTGTTGTGTGCATCTCATTGGCATTCTCCCATTCTTCTTTGCACACAGCACTCCAATGCTGTTCACGTATCCACCTTTCGCCATCCCTCCCCATGTGAAGCTATGGTCTTCACTGGTCTAAGTGAATCCTGGTGGATACCTCCCTTGGATTGGTCTAGGCATGGGCATGTGACCCAGTTCTGGACGAGGTGTGAAAGAAAGTCTGCTGGAAGACTGAGAAAACTCTTTGCCTTTGGCTATCATAAGGATAAATGAGTTAGAGTTGCTACAGCCAACGTGAAACCACAAGGGACTACAGGATAAGGCATATAAGCTGAGGTTGGCAGAGCAGAAACGTGAAAAGAATATGAGTCTTGAATGATATCACTGTGCTGAAGAATTACCTATCCTGGACTTTTTGCTATGTGTGATAATTCATTCCTTATTAAGCCACTGGAGTCGGGAATTTCTGTTACTTGCAGCCAAAAGCATTCTAACTGATATAATATGAAAACTGGAATGCTCTTTAAAGTTGTAGAGCATTTCTGTGTCAGCTCTATGCCTATCAATATGAAACACCAGAAAAGTCAGATTTGCCAAAAACAAAAAAATTTAAGACAGTACATATTTTAAAAATGACTCAAAAGTCAATATTATAACCAAGTTATAACAAAAGGAAAAATTAAATCCAATAATTTTCTTCCTTCTAATACAATTTTAATTGGGACAACAGCCTGGTGTACAATATGACTCTTATATCAGCATACATACATATGACTTTCCCAAAGAGCTAAGTCATCTTTATACATTTGCCAATTCTATTTTATAAAAAAGGTGAGTAACTATTTACAGTAGCAGTTTGTGTGAAGGGGGTATATGCTGAGTATATTTCACAACTATTGGCTAATCCATTTGATTATGAATTAAAACCTGGGGCTCTGGGATGCCTACTACTATTCTTTAGTCTCTGATTAAGCAACAAAACCACAATTATCCCATCTGGAAGGGTTTTTTGGATTTTTTTTTTTTTTGTATTTTTCTTTTCTTTTTTTTTATTATTTAAGACCTTTATTAACAGGTGCTTGCAGTTTGTTGACTTTTTTGAAAAAATCAAGTTGTAAACTTTTATTACAAATTAAAAATGAAGTTCTTAAAAATCTCAACTTGACCAGATATGAAACAATTTAAAAACCTTTAAAGGCATATTGACAAAAACCAGGCTTTTTTAAAAAACACGTTTGTTATTACCAAAAAAGACATCTTTAGGTAAAAATAGTAAAAACCCCCTGCTGCATAGATAATGCAGATAGTTCTAGTTATCTGGTCAACGGGCAAAAAGCAAGCACTTAAGGTCTTCAGCTCCATGTCTTTCGTTCATTTCTTATTGCTGGAATTTCATACTCATTTCTTCTTGTTGGATGACGAAACCGGACGATGGTAGAGATGGTGAGCCGGCATTGACTCAGCCCCGCCCTGCTCAGCCTCGGGAGCCGACGAATTCTCAGCTGGTGGATCGGCTGCTTTTGTCTCTTTGCCATCTTGTCGTTTAGGGTTTTCTGGGCGTCTGCGTCGGTAATTGAAGTCGCGGCGGGACCGACGTTGAGGTGGCTGCTGACCCTGGGTCTCATCTCCTTGATTCTCTTTGTCCTCTTCATTGCCATCCTCTCTGGGCTGTCTTTGGCGAGGAGGGCCCCTGCGGAATCGTGGTCTATAACCCCGATACATATTCTGTCTTACTGGTCTTCCTTGTTCTCCTGCACCCTGGTTGTCAGCACCCTCCACCACTTCTCCCTGCACGGGAGGGTTGGAACACTGTGGTCGACGCCCATAGGGTCTCCGCATGTAGTAAGGTGGGAACCTTCGTCTGCGGCAGGGCCGGCGTTGCTGGGTCTGGCCTTCAGGAGCACTCTCCGATCCCTCATTCTTTTCCCCACTCTCACTATTCTGGTAATCCTGCTGGTAATTGCGTGGAGGACCCCTGCGACGTGGATAGCGCCTGTACTGGTTACGGTCTGCTGCGTATTTACTGCCTTGAACTGGTATTCCACCAGGGCCTGTAACATTTGCTGCCTCCGCACCCTTTTCTCCTTCCACAACATCAAACTCCACAGTCTCTCCATCTCCTACACTGCGAAGGTACTTCCTGGGGTTATTCTTCTTTATGGCAGTCTAGTGTACAAATACATCTTCCTTGGTGTCACTCCTGTTGATGAAACCATATCCGTTTCTTACATTGAACCATTTTACCGTTCCCAAAACCTTCGTTGCGATGACCTTCTTGTCCCCGCCGGCAGGCGCCGCCAATGTGAGGCCGCCCGGGCCACCGCTCCCTGCGCCGCTGCCCGTGGTGCCGGGCTTGGTGTCGGCAGCGCTGAGGGCGGGGGCGGCGGGCGGCTGCTGGGTCTCGGCCTCGCTGCTCATGGTTGCGGTGATGGTGACTAGGGCCGGCTGCGGCTGCTGCGGCTCCTCCCGAAGTGTGATGGTAACTAGGCCGGCGGCGGCGGTGGGGCTGCTCAGGGCTCTCTGGGGTCCGCTCTCCGCTCCCGCTACCGATCGAACTCTTGTATTTTTCTTTATCCAAATGAGATGTTATTGCTTTAGTTGAAACTTACTTGAACCACAAGACTCCGAGATCCTAATTCACTTTTTGTCTGAAAGATGGCATACATTTGTCCCCTGACAAGGGCAAAAATTCACTACTATCCTGTCGTTTCCTTAAAAATGTGCATATTATATGGCTTTTACAAAAAATGGTATTAATTTCCAAATTCCCCCACCCCCATTTTGAGAAAGTACTCACCACAGACTATAGTATTTAGACTAAGAGTTACCCATGAAACTGAAGTTAGAGAGTCCATCATCTTTTCCTCAGGCATTTCTAAACAGCTTCAGGGAAATGAACACAGGAAATCCAAGCCCACTTTTACAAATTTATTCAAGTATTCTAGTCAGTGGGGTTTATCTTAGTTTCACTCTAATGGCTTTTACTTTGTACAATGGTAATGACAACACCTGGCTATTTGCATCTCCATATTCTTTTCAGGAAGTCAGAGATAATCAACCTTACTAAGAAGCAAACAGCTGTGTGTTCAAGAAATCCAGTGAAGGATCTAGATTTGTTGGAACAAACGTGATGAAAAGGAGTTGCTTTAGACGGTGAAAAATCAAATTCGTATGAAAAGAGAGAGCTGAAAAAATTTTAACCTGCCTATGACTTGCCTGTATCAATTATGGCATTGTGAAAAGATTCTTTTAACAAATTAGGATTTAGAAGATTTTTCATCAAGCTTTTCAATGGTACTTTTAAGTCCAGATTTCATTCATGTATATCAGGTCCCATCTTATTCCATAAAGGATCTGAGATATTTGCAACAAGAGACACTTACATAGTGGAGGAGTGCTATCAAATCTGAATTAACACAATAAACTTTTGGAGTCAGGGGATCTGCTGATTTCAAGGGCTCAACCAGTCCCCTAGCTCACTGAAACAGGTCATAAAAGTGAAATTGAGAAAAATCAAGTGAGAAAAAAATTTCACCCTTGGCCAAATTCTTATACCATCCTTTTAAAACTCTATTAATGTATGGGGGCCCTCTTCCTTCTGTCCTACTCCCCTTTTTTTTTTTTTTTGAAACATAGAAGTGAACACAGATAAAATCATTCCTAACTACTCTCTTCTGTCTACCAAGAGGAAGTAACTAAGAAATATCCTATCCTGCCAGTAAAGGGGCTGCTGGGTAAAACCAATTATATTTTCCAAAAATTGAATGATCACTTACAGCCAGCACTCCTCTGTAATCAGAAGTTTACATATATTCTGAGTAATGTTTTAGTCCAATGTTTCTCAAAAACAAACATGGGCACTGAAATTGTGCAGCACAAGTTAATTATAATGTGGATCTAGGTGATTCAGAATTATCCTTAAAATAAAAACACAAAAATTTTTAAATGCTTTTAGAGAATTCACAGACCCCTGAAAATATATCAGAATTTAACCTCAAAACTCCAGTTTTAAGAAATATCCTTCCATCTAGCCAATTCAATGAAAACATTTAATGTGTACTTACTATGTACAAGGGACCCCATGGGGCACTGGAGATTTAGAGATGAAGGAGCTGTTTTTTAAAAAGGTAAGTTTTGAGAGTGGGAGGGGCAGAAGGAGGGCTGAAGAATCTATTTTTCAATAAAGCTGAAAAAAAGAAGCCATATATAAAAATATTCACATACTAGAAAAGAACAGGTCTATGTGCATAAGGAGAATCTGATATGAAACACACCTCTACCTTCCAAAAGCACAGAGACTAATTAGGCTTGGGACTAATCTCACAGACAATTCACAATAGTTGCTCCCCTCAAACACTACAAGGCAGGAGATCTGGATTCTTTGGTGATATGCCCACTACAGGAAGCAAGTCCTGCCTCCACCACCAGCCAAGCATAACCCAGAGCTTTCCCACTGCTTTGAGAATGGCATTGCTCCTACCAGCTCTTCAATCCCTTATTTGTCAGTAAAGGATGGTGCTGGGAGGCTGAAGAGGGAGGATCTCTTGAGCCCAGGAGTTTGAAGTCAGCCTGGGCAACACAGCAAGACCCTGTCTCTTAAAAAAAAAAAAACCTCCTAAATCCTCATTTCTTCTTCTTCTTCTTTTTTAAAATATTAGTGTAATTTAAGTCTCTTAACAGAGGCAAGAAAAATACTGCAGATTTAGACTCTTGGAGGTCCTCACGTCTAGTGAGCCATTTTATCCAATATCCCATCTCTGGGTTTGGCTGTGTCAAACCACATTTGACAAACATTAACCCAGGGATAGTTAAGACTCGTGCCAGAATTTTAAAATCTTTGTGCTCCAACCTTTTAGTTTTGTCCAATCCAAATCTCTTTCACTGTTTATTTAATTTCCTCCTATGGACCAGACTCCAGTAGAGATGGAAATCTGTGTATCTTTGACTCTTAATCTTATCTTTCCAGACTCTGGGATCTCAATTATAGTGTTTAAATCCCCCCTGTAATCTAACTAGTTTAAGTATGTTCTTTCTTTCTCCAGGACTGTACTTTCAGTTTGATATTAGATATTTTGAGGAGAACAAAAGGTAAAGGTGTAAAATGGTCAAAGGATGCAATTTTTAACCAGCTCCATGAACCCCCTATTTTATAATCCTCTCCCTTAAGTAACTACTTGACCTTTTGAATTGTTTCCTAGAAATGATGGACTGGAACTCCTGACCTTAAGTGATCCTCCTGCCTCGGCCTCCCAAAGTGCTGAGATTATAGGCATAAGCCACCATGCATGGCCTGAAATGATGGATTTTCTATAAGGCAAAGGAGTTGAGATTCTGAAGGCTCCAGGGCAGACTTCCTGATGCCAGGACTCACTCTGTCCTTCCACCTGTACCAAGGCATGTGGCCCCTCCTAAAAAAGTCCATGATTTCCCTTAGTCCGAGAGACTGGATTTGAGGCAGTTTCTCCCGTTTTCCTGACAAGACGTCTGTCAAGATCCTCGTTGTCTCAATAATTGGATCTTTGCGTGATGAGCAACTGGACCTAGACTGAAACCCCCTTTTGGTTTCAACAACATGTTTGACTTCACTAAATCAGTTACTAAAAAAAGGGATCCATGGGAGGGGGATGAGGGATAAAAATCTACCTACTGGTACAATGTACACTATTCTGATGATGGGCACTACAAAAAGTCCTGACTTCAGCATTATACAATTCATCCACGAGTGTAACAAAAAACACTCGTACCCCATAAATCTATTGAAATTTTAAAAAAAAGAGAGAGAGAGAGATCCAGATGAACTACTTTTCCTCCCATTTTAGCTTCCCATTCATTTGGGAACTAGAGTGTACAGATCCCTAGAGGAGACATCCCGGAGAACCACAGGCCCTGACAGAAATACTCTTGCTGATCCAGTCCATGAAGAAACAGGAGACACAATATAGATCTGACTCTCTCCATGTGCCCTTTTTTTTTTTTAAGTCAGGAATAGGGATCTGAGAAGTGCCCTTTTTTGTCCTTGCTAACATCTTAACATCTATTCCTTTTTCCTGCATTTCAGGAACGCTCAACTTCACTACCAAAGGAAATATAGTAGAAGAATTTACTAGCTTCTTGTAACATCTCATGAATACAACTTATTGCCACGTGTGGGCCAGAGTCAACAGAGATTACAATTTCTGTCAAGGTCAGAAGGAAATTAGATGGACACAGCAGATCCTGACAGGCTGGATTTCCTCTCCAAAAGCCATTTAGAGAATTAAGTAACTTAAATGCAATTAATTTTTGATGACATTCATCGTTAAAAAACTCACAGGTAAATTTTGACCTATTAACAACAGTTACTTTTCAGCCTTGCATTTCCCCTGCAGCTTGGGGAAAATCATCTCTTCTCTAACTTCAGTTTCCCTCCTTCTCCACATAGCCCTTTATGAACAGGAGGGAGATTGCAGTTAATATAAAATATGCAGCTACATTGCAGCCCAGAAATAAAATGCTCCATGAATAAAACAATGCTGTGTGCGTTTGTAAGCCTCTTTATCTGCAAAGTACTTTTGTGCCTATTATCTGTTTGGGCCTTACAAGAATTTGAGGTAGGTAGAGAAAAATATTATTAACCATGTATCACACACAAAGAAAGTAAAATTTGAAAGAGGCCCATCCCAGGTCACCAAGTTTCTGAGAGGCAGGCAAGTTCGAAAAACCAAACTCACGTTTCCCAGGCAGAGGGCTCTTGCTACTGCCATCAGAACTTTTACTTGGCTGTCCATTAAGAACAGCAGGAACTTCCGTTCTAAAACAAAGGACATAAATGTGGCCAACAGATTGCCCCATGTCTCTGACATTTCAAGGTCTTTGCAATTTCCATCCTTCTTTGTTTAACTGTATAAGGCATGCATAGAAGGAGAGGCCAGTGACTTAAGTCTTAAAATGGTACATAAACAATAAGGTACAATGGGAATATTGCCTCTAGTCTATGGGCAAATACCAGTATTGTCACTTAAAAGTCTTGGTTAAGGGCTGGAATCCTATTCATTCTAGCTTGAAGAGAAGGAAAAATTCCCCTCTTCTTCCCCATTTTCAAAAGTGGAAAGAACTGAACACTTCCGATTTCCTAACCATAAGAGATGACTGATAAATGGCCTTGTGAAAGCTGCTAAATGCCTATATTGATGTACATATTAGGGCACTGCAGAGTGTGGGAGCCAAAGCCATCTTCTGGTCTTGATGGGGCTTGCCGGGCAGGCAGGTCACAACAGTCACTGGGCAGGAATGCTGGGTAGTCCCTGCATAGATTTCCCCCCACTGGAGTCTACATGTCAGGACCCATCTTCCTCCCCAAGGCTAATTGTTGATCTGCTGCTTTTGTTTTTGCATTCATACTGTCACCCTCTTTAAGGTAATGTAACCAAGAGGTGATCCTGAACTAGGAGTAGGTTAGCAAAGATTTCAGGGGCTCTTAGCCTTCTCTTTCCTGGTCACACACAGACCACACAAGCAGGAAAGATTTGGATGTAAATTGTATGTAGATACTTTGACAGGCTTAGATGCCTCCATGGGAAGAATTATTAAACAAACAAACAAACAAACAAAAACTTGTTAGTGGGACTATTGTTGGTACAAGTAACCTACCAAGAATATTTTAAAGAGACAGAGAGACCTTCTTGCCTCCAAATATTTCTTCTATTAGCAAACTGTATTGCCTCAGATTTTATTTAACCATTCGAACTTCATTCCTTTGGATTACATAGCCTCCTTATTAAAAATGCAAAACAATCCCAGGAAAGGCAACACAATAGGAGGCTGTCATCTACCCCTTAGTAAATATTAATATACCTGCTACCTGCTTTTTGTAGGCTGGGAAAGCATGAGAAAGATTTGAAGGTAGGACAATTTCTGAAATTTGATTACTTTCTAGTGATGGTCAAACCTGGGTAAGGACTTGTAGAGGGAAGTTTTAAATGACAGGGAAGAAGTACAAGAGAGGCAAGCACTACTTACTTTATTCTTCAACTTGCACAAGGATGTTTTCTTTCTTTCCATCTCTTCAGAAAACAGGGTTATGTGCAAATAAGAACCATAGATAAATACCTTTTAGAGTAAAACAATGTACAGGAAATGCTTTGTATCAGTGGATTTTTGGCAACTCAATGAACTAAAGTAACACGGAAACAAAGACAATTTGAAACAGGAGATGCCGGGACTTCCACAGTTATGTATTAACTAGGTTACTCATTCCATCTCAACAGCTTGTTGGAACTCCAAGATTGGTTTAATTGGTGTATAGGCTTTCAGTTTACACAGTCACCCTACCAGGAAAATCTGCAATAACTGACTCTACCCTAGTGTGTTACTGATGAGACAAACAGATTAGTTCTTCTAAAAAGTATGCTCCAGACAGTAACAGTTTCCAGAAACGTCTTGAACGGTGAAATTAACAAAGTCTAGAAATGTGATCTCGAGGAAGGAAGAGTTCCAGGTTTGTGGTAAGTTATTTTAAAGATGAAAGAAGAGAAAATCTAGATATTTTAAATGAAGAAGAGTCTCTTTACAATTCTGTAATCACCAAGGTATTAAAACCATTCCAGTGATTTAATTAATTTAATTTGCTACATAAACGTTCAGACTCGTTAAAGCATGCCCAAGAGTTAGCTAGCTTCATAGTATTGACAAACACAAATCAGGAAGCCTGGGTCTGAGACGATAACTTCATGTTTAAATTATTAACAGA
The DNA here is from genome assembly GCA_023783475.1 of Daubentonia madagascariensis. NCBI lineage: Eukaryota > Metazoa > Chordata > Mammalia > Primates > Daubentoniidae > Daubentonia > Daubentonia madagascariensis. The sequence goes on from JAKFHU010001224.1 coordinate 5,727,363, forward strand.
TCGTCCCTCAAGTGCTATAAATTAATTCCTGCTACATCAAATCCAACAAGAGGAAAATTAAGTTACATTTTCTTCCTAAAAGGAACACTACATTTCAATTAGACTGTTGGTTCACTCTCTTGCAAGTCCTTGAGTCAAAATGAATGCAAAAATCTATTTCAAAACTTGTAAAGAAAAGAGAAAACCAGGCGCGTCACTATCCGGTGTTCTTTCTCATACATACTGAAGTAGAATCCGGATGAATGCTTTAATTTATTCTAAATTGGAATAGAAGAGTGAGATGAGAAGAAAAAAGTAGGAAGACACTGAAAATAAAAATAACAGCAGAATAAAATGCTGAAACATCTACGTATAATGATGTTGTTATCTTTAAAGAAAGGACCCCTTGCTAATGGCATCTTGTATCTCCTGAGCCAGTGATTCTTACAGCTGGTGACTTTTAGAAAAGAACTATAATATCTCCTTGAATCTATTTAAAGAGATCTAATTATAAAAGGTAAAGATTTCTGCTTTTTAAAGTAGGATACAAAGCTTGATTTGGGGGAAAAAAAGGACATAAGAATGATTTGGAAAGATGAGTAACTTCTAAAGAAACTCCACTGAAAAGCAAACAACGAATGGCTGTCAAAGAAACATAAGTATGTACTTGGGTTTTTGTCCTGGAGTAGGAGAGGATGATCACACATTTTACTCAACTGAAGCGCTACTTACTAGGGCTGGCTTTTGCCTTGGGAGAATGAAGGAATATGACGTACTCACTCAAAAATAACAAGAAAGTAACAGCAACCAACATTTATCCACTCCTTACCATGAAAGACACTGGTTCTCAACACTTTACATATATTATTTAATTTCATAACCACCCTATCAGGTAGTTACTATAATTATCCCCCCTTGGAACAGGGAGGTTATGTAACTTGTCCACGCTACTAAATGTTAAGAGTCAAGATTGAAACTTAGGAAGTTATGACTACAGGGTCACAGAGCACACCTCTGATAGAGGTAAAATGCACTCCAAGGTTAAGTCCGTATGTCAAATTCTTATTTACCTGCCCAATGGCTGCCACCATAGATGGTCCCACCTCTCTACTTTGGTATGTGGCAACCCCACTACAGGAGTTAATATAGTGGTAAATATATCTCTATAATGACACTCATATATTCATAAGTGACTTCATTTATATTATTTCATTTGAGCCTCTCAATAGTTCTATGACAATAATAGTTGCTGGGTGGATTATAACTCCATCTCCACTAAATGTTTAAAAAAAAAAAGATGACAGTCTCTCATTTCTTCCTCTGAATTGCCTATAAGATCTACCTTTTCTCACCATTCTCACAGACAATCCTCTAATCAAAGTGCTCATCTCTTTGTGCCAAGGAATACCACGACCACCCCCTAGCTATCTCTCTGGCCCCAGGTTCTCCTTTCTGCAGCATCTTTCATACCCCTGCCAACCGCACACCTACACATCTTTCATCACGCTGCTTTCTCTAGGAATCTGCAGTGATTCCCAAGTGCCCATGATGTCAGTCCAGACTCTTCTCAAGGCACTCTGTGGTACCTGCCCCCCACCCACCACCATCTAGCCGTACTTCCCCAAGGTAGCCAACACAACCTCTTCGGGGAGACAGGTTAAGTCTCAGTTCTCCATCCTCGTCCCATGCTTCCCACTTCTGTTCTGTTCTCACGCTTTCTTTCCTATCTGGGGACATCTTTTTTCCTTCTTTCTCACATGTAACCCTTCATTTGAGATCCACTGTCATCTATTGGCCCAACAACATCCTAATAAATCTCTCTGTGCTTCAAGATTTGTCCCATTCAAAGTCACCCTTCACAGAGTGACCAAAGTGATTTTGCTAAAATGTAATTATGATTAATTCTTCCCTCCTTAAATTCTTTCAGTGGTTCCCATTGAAAGTCAACATAGTCTGATTTCGGAAGCTAAGCAAAAAATAAATAAAATAAAATAAAGTTAACATAGGCCAGATGTGGTGGCTCACACTGGTAATTCCAGCACTTTGGGAGGCTGAGGCGGGAGGATCACTTTAAGCCAGGAGTTTGAGACCAGCCTGGGCAACATAGGGAGACCCTGTCTCTACAAAAAATAAGAAGTTAGTTGGGTGTGGTGGTGCACACCTGTAGCTCCAGCTACTTGGAAGGCTGAGGCGGGAGGATCGCTTGAGCCCAGGGATTCAAGGCCAGCCTGGGCCATATAGGCAGCCTCAAAAATGGCACCCAGTGATCCCTACCTCCTGGTATTCATGCCCTGTGTAATTCCATCCCCTTGAGTGGAAGCTGAACCTAGTGACTCACTTTTAACAAAAAGAATATGACAAAAGTAATGGGAAGTCAATTTTGAAATTAGGTTACAAAATTACTAAGGCTTGCATCTTGCTTGCCATCCCTTGCTCTCTTGCTTGATCACTGTCATGGAAGTTAGCTGTCATGTTGTGAGCTGCCCATGTGGCAAGGAATAAAGGGTGGTCACTGGTCAACAGTCAGCAAGGAGCTGAGGCCTTCAGTCCGACAGCCTGCAAACAACCGAATCCTGCCAATCAAGAAACTGAGGTTGAAAATGGCTCTGTCCTTAGCTGAGACCACACCCCAGCCAACACCTTGATTGCAGCCTTATGAGAGACCCTCAGGCAGAGGAACTCAGCTAAGCCACGTCTGGACTCCTGATCTGTAGAAATTGTGATATAGATATTTGTTGTTTTAATCTACTACGTTTTGAAGTAATTTGTTCTGCAGCTATAGATAACTAATAGAGAATGAGGTATTAAAGATGAGGAGGGAAAAATCAATGAAACAGAAGACTAAAAACAACACAGAAAATTAATCAAACTAAAAGCTGGTTCTTTGAAAAAGAAAGTTAGTACAATTGATAAACCTCTAGCTAGATTGCTCAGGTAAAAAATAAAAGAGAAGACACAAATTACTAATATCAGGAACGAAGGAGGGGATAGATAACACAGTAAATCCTACAAACATTAAAATGATAATAAAGGAATATTATGGACAATTTTATGCTAATAAATTCAACAACTTAGATGAAATGGATAAATTCCTCAAAAAACACAGACTAGCAAAACTGACTCCAAAAGAAACAGAAAATCTGAATAACCCTGTATCTTCTAAAGAAATTGAATTAAAAAACTTTCACACACACAGAACTACCAGGTGGCTTAACAGGTGAATTCAATACAATTTTACAGATAAACATTACCAATCCTATATAAACTCTTCCAGAAAATAGGGGAATATGTAGCCTTCTACCTAAAAAAAAGAAAAAAAGAAAATAGGGGAGGAACTACTTTCCAAATTATTTTATGAAGCCAGCACTGCCCTGATGCCAAAAGCAAAGATATTATAAAGAAAACATACAAAAAAGCAAAAAAAACCCCAAAAACAAAAAACTATACACCAATAGCCCTCATACAAAAAGATTCAAAAATTCTTAACAAAATATTATCAAACAAATCAGCAATATATAAAAATAATAATACACTAGGACCAAGTGGGGTTTATCTAAGAATGCAAGGCTGTGTAATATTAGAAAATCAATCAAAGTAATTCACCACGTTAACAGAACAAAGGTTTGAAAAATCATAGGATCATCTAAATAGATGTATCTGATTAATCTCAATACATATTAATGATTAAAAAAACCTCTCTGCAAACTTGGGATAGTAATCTCCTCAATCTGATAAGGGATATCAATGGAAAAATTATAGCTAACATCATATTTAACGGTGAAAGACTAAATGCTTTGCCCCTAAGATCAGAAACAATGCAAGGATGCCCATTCTTACCACTTCTATTCATCATTATATGGGAAGTCCTAGACAATAAAACAAGGTAAGAGAAAGAAATAAAAATGTGCAGATTGGAAAGGAAGGAGGAAAACAGTCTTTATTTGAACAATAAAAAAGACAAGGTCATTTATATAAAAAATCCCAAGTAATCTACAAAAACGTTTCTAGAATAAGTAAGTTTAGCAAAAATTGTAGGATACAAGTCCAATATAGGAAAATCTATTGTTTTTAAAATATACCAGTAATGAACACAATGGTACACTGAAATTTTAAGAAATACCTTTTACCATAGCTTCAAAAGAGATGAAACAGAGGTAAATTTAATAAAATATGTGCAAGACTTACACAATGAAAACTATAAAACACTACTAAGAAAAATTAAAGAAGATCTGTTATAGACTAAATGTTTGTGTTCCCCTAAAATTCATATGTTGAGATCCTAACCCCCAATGTGATAGTATTAGGAGGTGGGGCCTTTAGGAAGAAATTAGGTCATGATGTTGGAGCCACCATGAATGGGATTGGTGCCCTTATAAAAGGGACCCCAGAGAGCTCTCTTGTCCTTATTTCTCCACATGAGGATACAACAAGGAGATAGCAGTCTGCATCCCAGAAGAGGGACCTCACCAAAACCCAACCATGCTGTCACCCTGATCTTGGACTTCCAGCTGCCAAAACTGTGAAAAATAAATGTCTGTTGTTTATAAAGCACCCGATCTACAGTATTTTGGTACAGCCATGCAAACTAAGACAAACTATAGAAACGGAGAAATACACCATGTTCATAGGTTAAAAAGCATAATAATGTTAAGCTGTCTATTCTCCCCAAATTGTTTTATAGAGTCAATGCAATCCCAATCAAGATCCCAGCAGGCTTTTTTGGGGTAGAAATTGATAATCTGATTCTAATATTTATAGAGAAATATAAAAGACCAGGAATAGAAAAGATATTTTTGAAAAAGAAAAACAAAGTTGAAAGACTTAAACATGATTTAAACACTTACTATAAAGCTACGGTAATCTAAAATGATGTGATCATAGCATATGTACAGACATATATTAATAAATAAATGGAACAGAATAAGTCCAGAAACAGACCCATGTGCATACAATCAACTCAATTGGGAAATAATAATCTTTGCAACAAATGGTGGTAGAACAACTTGATTTCCATATGGAAAAAAATGAAGTTCAACCCTAATCATTCACCAAACACAAAAATTAAATTGAAATGGATCATAGACCTAAACATAAAAGCTAAGATTATTAAAGTTCTAAGGAAAAGATAGGAGAAAATTGTCACAACCTTAGGGTGAGCAAAAATTTCTTATGATACAAAAAGCATGAACCTTCTCTTAAAAAAATTATAAAAGGGACTTCATAAAAAGTAATGTCTTGAGTAGCACTGTGTGCAGAAGAGACAGGAGGACCAAGGACAAAGCCCTGGGGGTACTCCAACCTTGAGGGATCTGGCAGTAGGAGAAGAGCCAGCAAAGAAAACTGAGGCAGTGTAGCCCTGAGGTAGGAGGAAAATCAGGTAAGTCCATTGTCAGGGAGGCCTGGAGAGGAAAGTATTTCAAAAAGGAGGAGTGGCCAAACATATCAAATGTTACTGGGCAGTTGAGTAATAGCAGGAGGAAAAATTGATCATTGGCTTTGTCAGTATTTATGTTGATAAGGGAATGTTGGGGATGAAAGTCCCCTTACAGTGACTTGGGAAAAGCATGGGAAAGGAGGAAGTGGAGCCAGCAAGTATAGACAACTTTTTCTTTTTTTTTGAGACAGGGTCTTGCTCTGTCTCCCAGGCTAGAGCGCAGTGGTGTCATCATAGCTTACTGCAACCTCAAACTCCTGGGCTCAAGCGATCCTCGCACCGTGGCCTCCCAAAGGCATGAGCCACCACACCTGGCCACACACAACTTTTTTCAAGAGTTTTAACTCTGGAGGAGACCAGAGAATTAGAGCTATAGTTGGAAGAAGATACAGGGTCAAGAGAGGTTCTACTACATATAAAGAACACTTACAACTCAATAATAAGAAGAGAAATAGCTGAATTTAAAAATGGAAAAAGATCTCAGCAGTTACTTCACAAAAGAGATACATGAACAGAAAATAAGCATACAAAAAGATGCTTAGTATAATTAGTCATCAGGAAAATACATAGTAAAACCACAATGAACTGCTTTGATGAAAGTACATGTGAACACTTTTCCATCTGGTAACTGAGGGAAAAAAATGAAAGAAAAAAACCCCACAATGAGATACCACTATTGACCCATTAAAATGGCTAAACCTAAAAAAACTATTGATACCAAGTGTTAGAGAAGGTATAGAGCAAGTGTAACCCTCATACACAGCTTGTCATAATGTAAAATGGTACAACTACTTCGGAAAACAGTGGCAGTTTCTTATACATCTATTGTATGACCCGGCAATTCCATTCCTAGGTACTGACACAAAAATATATATATATACACATTCACACAAAGAATTGTACCAGCATGTTCATAGCAGTTATACTGATAATAGCTTAAAACTAGAAACAACCTGAATGTCCATCAACAGGTAAATGTATGAACAAATTGTGCTTTATTCATACAAAGCAATACTACTCAGCAATAACAAGTAGTGAAGTACTGATATATGCAACATGGATGAATCTCAAAAACATTATGCTGAGCAAAAGAAGTCAGACACAGAAGGGATATACTGCATGATTCCATTTGCACGAAACTCTAGAAAAGACAGATGTAATCTATAGTAACAGAAAGTATATCTGTGGTTACCTGGGGTGGGGTGTGGAATGGGAGAGTAACTGGGTATAAGGAAACTTTTTGAGATGATGAAAGCGTTCTATATTTTGATTGTGGTGATGGTTACATAGGTTTATACCAAACCTGACTGAAATGTACTCTTAACAATGGAACCATTTTATTGTATGTAAATTATTCCTTGATAAAGTTGATTTCAAAGAAAGCAAATTACAGAGTAATTATAGATAAAAAGATTCTGTTTTGGTAAAAGAGGGGGAAAAGCCCATATAAAAAGCCCATATATGTTTGCATATATCTGTATGAGCACAGGGAAAGGTATGAAAGACATATACCAAACTAATATCAAGGCTTAACTTAGGGGATGATATTTGAGTGAAAACAGTAAATATGACTAATATTTGGAAAGACTGTAGATTTTTCTTTATATACATCTGAAGTGTTAGACTTGTGGAAATGAGCATGCACTACTTTTGGTGGTGTGGCAGTTAGTATGCACATTTGGCTACCAACACACCACCCCTGAACACAATGCTGTTTCTCTCATCAAGAATTATAAGGCTACTTCCCCTTCCCTTGATGCTAGGCTGGTTTTATTACTTCCTTTGAAAATAGAATGTGGCAGAAGTCATACTAAACCACTTCCAGGTTTAGCTCCTAAGAGTCCTGGCAGCTTCTACTTTTGTTCTCTGGGAAGCCATTCACCATGCTGGAAAGAAGTTTGGTCTAGACTACCACATGAGTGTCCACACACAGGGACAGAAAGAAACCATGTGGAGGAGCACCGAGGCACCCAGCCAAGATCCCAGCTGAAAGCAACCCACTGAGTGACCCCAGCTTATACCACATTCGCAGAAGAACCACAAGCTGAGCCCAGACAACACCATGTAGGGCACAGATGAGCTGTCCCTGTCAAGCCTTACCCATATTACAGAATTCTGAACAAATAAATGGCTGTGTTTTAAGCCACTAAGTTCTGGAGTTGCTCATTATACAGAAGGGAATTAAACAAATATTATGAAAGAAAAAGCCCATAAAGTAAAACTTTTTTATTAGGAAATTAAAAGTTAAAATATTTCTGGTAACCACCTAATTAGAATGCCCTTGAGGTATTTGATGATGATACTGCACCATTAAACAAATTTTGTTGAGTAAGATACTTCTAGAGGTGATTTATTTCATCATTCCTTGACTAGACTTATAAGTTACTTAATAGAAAAATATTTGTATTTCTTAAAACAAGACTCCTTTCTCTCCCATTGCAATCAGGACAAACGACAAAATAACACAAAAAGAGGACTTTCTTAGTCCATTCAATTTGAAAGGATACAATTTCCAAAATATTTTTCTCTACTTGATAATTGCCATAGCAGATGGCTTAAAAAGTCCTATGTCACTCACAATTTTACAAAATAATCTGCCAGTATATAAACAATTTAAAATATAAATAGCCTTTGACCTTGTAATTCTACTTTGCCAAATAATAATCCAACAGAAATAAAGGTTCCAGTGCTTTAACTTGTATATATACACAAAATAGACATATGTATATAAAATATATATTTTTATTAGCACACATATATGAGAATTTATATTGCAGTGCTGCATATTACAGGAAAAAAATAGAAAAAAATGAATGCTCATCCACAGAGGAATGGTTGTATAAATGGTGTAAATTGTGGTACATCCATACTATAAAATATTGTGCAGCTGTTTAAAAGTTCCTCCCCTCATTTTAATTCCTAGGCCAAGCCAATTGGAACTCAGAGTAGCCTACTAGACAAATCCAATTAGTCCATTTTTCCTTTGTTTTCTGCAACTGGCTGGAAGAAGGTGGTTGTCAGGGCAGAATTTGGGGTTGAATTTGCTCCTCTCTGGACAGATGACAGGTTTTCTAAAGTCAGATATGGGCTTCATCCTGGAGTTAGATGGGCTGTTAGAAACCTGGGATCATGGGTCACTCACTGCTTGGACAAACTCTGAGGGGGACAAAGTGACTGCTAAACCAAAACATGAAAATTAAGCAGGGGATATGGAAAAGAGCTGACAAAGCACATTAAACCAGGGTATTTTGCAGGTTTTAAGAGTTAGAAATACACCCTAAAGCCTAGGACCTACTCTCTTCCTGGAATATAGAGTAATTTGAGAAAAGGCGCCTTTTAACCCAGAAGTATAAGCTGCTTTGCCTCAGGATTCCTGGGTGTCACTCTACCCGCCACAGCATACTCCAGTAGAGATCAGGGAGTTAATTCTCTCACCCCAGTCCTCATTCAAAATAGGAATTCCTGATCTTTCCTACAGGTGAACTCTTCAGATGGAGAAACATGAACATGGCTTTCTATTTTTGCTCTCCTTTTCAGAAGTCTCTGACCTAGAGTAAACTGGAACTTGTCTGAGCTTGCTGATCAGAAGACTACGTTCTGCCTCTAAAAATAATTAAGAAGTGCTATTCTTTGTACATCATGATGACACTACTATAGCAGCAAAGGGTTCACACTGAGTCATGCATCCATCAATCCATCCCTCAGTCTCTCCCTTCTATACACCCATATCCTCTTGATTCATTCTGGAAGCAAAGGTACACATTTTAGAGATGGCTGGTCAGGCTTGAACATTTAGTTCGAAGCCATGAAATAATTTTCCTTGGTGCGACATTAGCAGTCTCACTGCTGACAAGAGTGCACGTTTCTAGAGGACAACTTAGCACTAAATATCAAGAGCCTTAAAAGCACATGTACACTTTGACCTAGTAATTTCCCTTTTAGGAATGAGTCCTAAGGAAAGAATCAAAGATTCACCAAAAGGAGTTATATATAAGAATAATCAATAGCACTATTTTTATAATCAGTAAAAAACTGGAAACAATCTAATTAAACAGTAATATATTCCCATAAGATAATTAAATAAAATTATAATAAGTGCAGGTTGTTACATAATTGATTATGATATAATCAGTAAATATTATATTTTCAAGAAATATTTAATGACATAGGAAAGTAATTATAAATAATGTTAACCAAAAAAAAAAAAAAAAAGCAGAATACATACAAGCAATAGAATTACAATTCTGAGAAAGGAAAAGGAACTACATCAAAATGTAAAAAAAAAAGTGGTCACTCCAAATGGTGAAATTATAGGTGATCATTTTCTTTTGTATACTTTTAAATATTTTCCAAATTGTCTAATACGACCAGGTATTACTGATATAATTAGGGGAGGGGAAAGTCCTACATGTAGATTTTAAAGTTACACCCCTCAAATAGTTGACATAAGGAGGAAAAAGAGAAAGAGGAAGACAAAAATAGTTATTCAATGTAGGTTTCAACCTTAAGTCTGGCCATACAGGCAGTCCCCGGATTACAGACGACCCGACTTACGGCGTTCGCACTTAGGAACAGGCTCCCAAGGCTCCCCATAAGGATAATTTTAAATTAAATAATTAAACTAACAATTTGAGAACTAGTTTCTTCTGCACATGTAAACTATCCCTCATGGCGTGAGCGGTTTTTTGGCACATTATGTTTATGCTAGCGGCTGGTCTCATTGTTTATATGGTTGCTTACACACAGTATCATTTTTGTCTTAACTTTTTTATTCGATTTTGTGAGTCTGTGTTTACCCTGTGACCATGCCTCCAAAGCCAAAGTCTACTGCAAGTCCAGGTGAGCCTACAGCAAAGAGAAAGGTGATTACAATGGAAACGAGAGTAGAAATAATTAAGCCTTCAGAGAAATGCATATGAGCCATTATAGTTGTTGTTATTGTTGTTATAATAATAATTGTTGTTATTGCCATACACACACTGTTCATCAGGGATTCGAGTTACACACAAATCCTGAGACATTCTCAGGAACATATCTTGACCGCAGCCCAGGGAGCACCTGTATTTCCAACTTATATTAATATAAATGTTTGCTGAATTGAACTACACTGATGCCAACCTAGGTAGACTTGGAAAGGAGCATTTCATTTGATACTCTGAATTTTGCTGAGAATTTCTTCTTTTATTTTTATTTTTTAATTTTTTTCCCTTTAAAATATGTGAACCCTTGACTGTTGTTTACTACTGCTGAAACCTATGAATGCTAAACTCTCAGACTGGTATCCAATTATTCTCACTTCTAACCTACCTTTTCACCTTAATTTAAGCCTGTGCCATGAGGTAAAAATCTCTGAAAACTATCATACAAAAGCTATTTTTCAAAAACTGACCTGCTGTGCTGTGATAATGATGAGGATGTGATGCAGCCCTGTAGCACACTGCCACGTTCAACTGCAGGGTTTCAAGAAGAAGGACAGACACAACCATTTCTTCTATGCTCCCATGATACCCTCCACTGGCCTTACTCTCCAAAGGCAGGTCATTTTACCAAGATGATTTGTGCATGAGTTGACCTCTCCCCCTAAACTATAAGCTCCTTGCAGGAAGAGACTGGCTTTTTCAGGCTCCTATTTCCAGCTCTAGGCACAGAACCTGCCATTCAGTAGCTACTCAATAAATGTTTTTGAATTGGACTGTATTGATGCCCCAGCCCCAAGATTAAGAAAAAAATAAATGTATTGAAGATAAAGAATTTTGAGCATTAGAAAGAGCAACCAAATAACCCAGGAATTTATATAATTTAGAACTTGACAAAAACAGGAAACTAAATTAGAATTCAGAGAGTGTTTGGGTGTTACTACGGGCAGGGGTGGAAATAAATTGTTTTTCCATCAAGGACTTCTGACCCAAGCTGGGGATTCAAATGAAAGCCACATACAAATAAAAAGCAACTTCATTTATTTTCTCTCTCTTATCCCTTAGAATGAGACATAAATGTTAGCAAGGAACATGAAATATTCCCTAAATATAAAAGATAGTTAAAAAATATACTTTAGTTCACATTATGGTCCATTAAAGGTAAAAGGAAGAGAGAAAAAAAGGGTAGAAGGTATATATAATCACTTCAAAGGTGGCCATAGGTTCTTATAAGGACATGCCCCCATATCCAATAGATAGCAGATTACCTATTAAAATTATGCTATTAAAATTATGCTAATAAAATTGGTATAAAATAGATGAAATTAGCCATGCGAAGAAGCTCCCACACACAAAAGGATTTGTAAATGTATTACAGAAATGAATTAATTTTTTTTCCAAACTGTCTCCAATGAGATGCCAATCTGAAATGTAACTTAACATGTGAGATAGGCTAGAATTTAGTCACGGCCACCAGTATGACTGCATAGATTGCATACCGTATAACTCCAGGTGATGCCATTCACACAATGATGCCCCTTGGAGTTTGTACAATTGTGAACAACCTATATAACTGTATGTTGCAGCCTTGGATTCACCCAACACATCTGAGTGATATTATAAAGCAGAAATAGGCCAGGTATGGTGGTTCACACCTGTAATCCTAGCACTTTGGGGGGCTGAGGCGGGAGGATTGCTTGAAGCCAGGAATTCGAGACCAGTCTGAGCAAGAACGAGACCCCATCTCTACAAAAATAGAAAAATTAGCTGAGCATAGTAGTGCACGCCTATAGTCCCAGCTACTAGGGAGGCTGAGGCAGGAGAACTGCTTGAGCCCAGGAGTTTGAGGTTGCAGTGAGCTATGATGATACGACTGTACTCTAGTCTGGGCAACAGAGAGAAATCCTGCCTCAAAAAAAAAACATTTAAAAATTTAAAAAACTAAAAAAAAAAAGCAGAAACAGAATGGCCCACATGGCTCTAAAACAGAGTGCCTCAACAAGGGCCTTATTAACATTTTGAGCCACATCATTCTTTGTTGTGGGGAGCTGTCCTGTGCATTGTAGGATGTTTAGCAGCATGTTCCCACTAGATGCCAGTAACAAGCCCCTCCACCAAGTTGTAACAACCAAAAATGTCTCCAGACATTGCCAAATGTCCCCTGGGGTGCAATATTTCTCCCCTCACCTCTCATTTGAGAACCACGGTCAAGAGGAACAAAGAAGAACTAGGTAGTGTTTGTCGTGCTTTGCTGAAAAAAAAGACACAGGTTGAATATCCCCTACCCAAAACACTTGAAATAGAAGTGTTTTTTTTCATTTTCAAATATTTGCTGAATACTTACCAGTTGAGCATCCCTAATCCTAAAATCCAAAATCTGAGATGCTCCAATGAGCATTTCCTTTCAGTGTTACGTTGGTGCTCAAAAAGTTTTGGATTTTGGAGCATTTCAAATGTCAGATTTTTGGATTAGGGATAACTCAACCTTTACTGCATATGTGAGAAAGGAGTGTAGTCTACAGCAGATTAGATTAATTCTCTAGGCAATCTTACAAGGAAATATCCCCACAGATTTATTTATTCCCCTTTGGTTTAATTCCATTTGCCAAGTAATATCCCAATTACCAATTCAATGTCTTGGGCACAGTACTATCAGGAAAGTATTACTAAAGAGTAACTATGTTATATTTTTAAAGAAATTTTTAAAAATATAATGCATATAACAGTTCAGAGGTTATTGTCAACATTGACATTGGACCATGTGAGAAAACAGATGGAAAAACATTTGGAATGATTGGTAATTTAACAATGTGTTAAGATTAAATTTCTAGAAGTACAAAAAAAACCTAAATCGCTCCTTAAATAAAAGAGACTAAACCAAAATTCTTCCACAATATTTTCAACATTGAAAAACAGAGATAAAAATATATAAAGCTGGGTGCAGTGGTATGTGCCTGTAGTCCCAGCTACTTGGAAGGCTGAGGTGGGAGGACTGCTTGAGCCCAGGAGTTCATGTCTAGCCTGGGCAACACAGCAAGGCCTTGTCTTAAAAAATATGTATAGATAGGTAGATAGATTCATACTGATATAATCATAGTTGGGAAAGCCTTTCTATGCAAGAGAGAAACCATAAAGGAAAAGATAGAATTACCTACATCAAAATAAAAAACTGTGTTTCAAAAACAAAATGAAACAGAAAATATGAATAAAACCAAAAGATAAGCAACAAGCTGAACAAAATGTTTACAATATAAATGTCAATGGTTCAAGATATTTGAATACATAAAGCTTTTATAAATCAAATAACAAAATCAATACCCCAATGAAAAAATGGATAAAGGACTAGAACAGATAATTCACATATGCACACCCTCCACATACACAAAAGCTTAGATAGTAAATACATAAAAAATATTTAACCTTATCAACTGAGTAAATGGAAATAAAAACAAGATAATATCACTTTATATATTTGCTTAAGATTTATGAAAATGGCAATATATAGAACATATAGTGCTTATGAGGGTACAAATAAATATTCTCAAACATTGATGATATAAACTGCACAACCTCTCTAGAGGACAAATCAGCAATAAATATCTTTAAAAATATGCATATGCTTTTAACAAACAAATTTTACTTTTAGAAATGTTTCCTAGGAAATTATCATGGATCTACACAAAGATTAAGTTACAAGATGGAGCGAGACCCTGCCTCCAAAAAAAAAAAAAGCCATAAAGCTGTACTCTAAAAATTAGTATATATACCTTACTGTGTATATGTAATACCTCAATTTTTAAAAATGGGAAGAAAAAAAGCTCCTGTTGATTTTCTACCATTATCTAGTGGCAGGAAGACAAGTAGGTGTGGCTAGGGACCCAGAAGTGATGCCAAGAGGAAGCAATAGTGTATTTTGCACCCCGGCTCCCACCCATGGGTCTTGTTCTCCCACCAAACTCCCACCACTGCAAAGAAGAGAGGTGAGTGGGGAGAGAGCAAGGCCTGGGCTGGTGGAACAAGGATTTCCACAACACTAGCAAACTAAGAACATATTGGCTATGTTATAAAAATGGGCTTTAATTTCCCTTAAAGGATTTCAAGAAGCTGCCTCATCTACGCACCTGGACAACTTGGTGATGTGAATCAGAAACCAGCAGTTAAAGCTAAGGTTGTGTTTACAGGTGGATATTGGAAGAGAAGGCCATAGTACGATGAGAACTTTGAGAATAGATGAAGTTTACCTTGAAATGCCAGAAGATCATTTTGGAAATTGGGCTAAGTATCTCCCATGCATCCCAGCCCTTCATCCCCCCTCTACTTTCATCCCAGGAAAAGAGTGAACTGGCCAGTGGGGACTGTGAAATGTGTTCTTTCAATGTTCATCATCCCAATGGCAGAGATCTACCAGAGGGTGCTGAGGAAATAGATGCTGTATTGATGTTGTCTATGTGAGGTTGACATTGCTTCTCAGCTCTGACAATCCCAATGGCACACACAAATAGAAGCCAGATGTTGCACTCAGTCTTGTGATACTTTAAGCTTAACATTCACACCTACCATGAGAGAATGATTTCTTATAATGGTTGTCTGGTATGTTTTAGACCCAAATTCAGGACTAAGGCAAATTTAGAAAGTTCACCTTTCTTCAAAAAGTAGAAAAAGATATGTTTTTTAATTTCACTCTCATGAAATTCTCCTTTCACTGATAAAAGGACTTAAGCAGATGGAGATCTAGGTTCTATAACCTTTAGCCAGAACAGTCACCCAGAAATTAGGAAAATTGAGGGCTATGTCCATAGAAATGGTACATGGCTATACAGAATCTCTATAAATCCTTTGAAATACTGGTGAAGAAAGAATTCAATGTGATCTCTTGACGCAAGTGACAAAAAGCTAGCTTGTTCTCCAAAATCTTCCCCTAGTGAGTAAAGAGTAAAATTTGCAAATTTAGCTATTGCTCATGGACAAATTAGCCAAACTGAAGTTGAGATCGCTTCTTCTCTTTCTGCCTTAGGTAATATGCTAGTGGATATATCATGGAATTACTAAAAAGCCAAGGACAAATATCAGCACCTGAGAAGTGCTGATCTAACTTAAAGAAGGAAAGAAGTCCAGTTCAGTGTGGCATTGTAATAAAGCCAAACATTAGCCACTGACAGCCATACTTTATGTATAACACAATCTGATACAGGACATGCATGGTGAGAATAGAGCCCCCAAACAGAACCTAATTCTCAAAATTCAACATGGCAGCTGGCTGGTTCAAATGGATACTATACATCACTAGCCCTCACCTGAATGACTGGTTTGCCTTATTTTAAGGCTTCTAGTGATTTTATTGTGGTAGTCAATGGTTAAGTCTGTGGAACACAAGTTAAAGAAACTAATCTCCTCTCAATTCTATGTTATATGGCCAAGGATAAAAATATCCAAAGGGTACTTACCGGCTTATGGAGAAATTCATTAGTCCATCTTAATTTAACCTCTTTCAGAATGAACAATTATTTTCTTTGTCCTTGTTCCCCAGTATCCCACCTCCTAGCTCCATGTGGGCACTCAATAAATAGTAAATAATAAAGTATTTATTTTCTTTAATTTTTAATCTTTCTTTTTCACTTAGGCAAAAATAAAAATTTATTGAGCCCACTATTCTAAGTGTTACCTTATTTAATCCTTACAATAGCCCTATTAATATCCTCATTTTATACATGAGGACACTGAGGCACCCAGAGGTTAAGAAACATTCCGATGACTACACAGCCAGTAAAAAGCAGTTCAGGATTTGAACCCAGGCAGTGCAAGTCTAGAGCCTATCTCTTAACTACTACTCTCAGTTTATACAGCCTAGAGTAACCTCCTTCAAGTTGGTGGTTCAGTTCTTAGCACTACCACTTACCAGCTGAATGAGTCTTGGACAAATAGCTGAACCACAGTTTCCTCATCTATAAAGTGGGTATAACAACAGCCTCTTTATAGGATTTGTTGGGAAGATGAGATGAGATTATATGTATTGACAACCCGACACACAGTAGACATTCAACGAGAGTCAGCACACTTCCTTCTCTGCTTGACTTTCCTCTTCTTTTCATGCTTGCTGCTACTCAACAAGTATGAAACTTCTCGTTCCAACTCCACTGAAAATTGGGGCCCAACATAGCTCCAGGGGAAGGAAACTAAGCAGTTGTAGGAAAAAGGACACTGTTGCTGCCAATCTCTTAGTGGGTGTCTGGGTATTTGCTAAATTTCTAGACAGGGTCTAGTTCATCTCAGCCCCTAAACTGCCCTCATCATACCAGTATAACAAACTTCCAGGTACACACACACACACTTTGGTTTCAAAGTCACACTCTCCTCCACCCTGTTCCAGATGGATGGAACAAGAAAACTCACCTAATGCCCTGACAACTCGCATCAGGACTTCCCCAACTTTCATTCTGGTCTCTGGTGTGTGCTTGTCTTTGCCACCATCATATTGAGCCAACAGGTCTGGCAAGATTTTCTCTGGGTACACATCTGAGAGCAGGGCAACCCCTGGGGTTGAAAACAAAAAGAAAGGATTCATTACTGTTCAGGACTGAAAGGCAAATAAACCCAGACATCCTGTGATGAGAGGAACACAGAGACACTTAGACCCACCCCTGTAATTCTACCAGCAAGGGCTGCCCTTTATTTGGAGAGACAACATATGGAGTGGAACGAAGATGGGCCTGGGAGTTCAGACTCCCGGTTTTCTCCAGTCCCAGTTTGAGATGATCTCTAAGGTCACTCCCAGCACTGATGTTCTATGATCTATGGATTATAGGCTCTTGAAGGAGAGGCTAGATGATTACATATCATGGCAGAGATTCACTCAACAGCAGGAGAAGACTGTATGGAAGGCCCTCTAGAGACCCTCCCAATTCTGGGACTCTCAGTTTGTCCCTGCCAACAGGGACAATGCTAGTCAGCAACCAATACAGCGGAAGCACAGCAGTGCCTACTGCCTTTGCAGCAGTTCTCCATGCCAGTATCATTTCTCTCCGTAAAACTGCCAGTGATGACAGCCATTTCCACAGGAAGCATTTTCAGAGCATTCTGGGCATGATTGTCACAAGACTTAAGCTTATGGCTGAGTTCCCTGATCAACAGAACTAGAGAAGAGCCTACCCTTGAATCCCCTTCCTAGGACTTGCTGATCCCTTGTCCCATCTATGCCAGCACCTCCTAAATGTGTAAACTGCAACAGTGTTGTCATGATCTGAGCCAAACCCCGTACCGAGGAAGCTTTCGATGTGACCCAAGACAGAACCAGAACAAAGCCCCTGGTCTCAAAACTACATAAATACACATTTTATTATTCAGGGGGGGAAAAGGGTTACGTACTTTAAAGAACAGCAAGGGAAAAGAGAAAAAAACAAAACAAAACAAAATAAAGAAGGAAATGGGGGTTCCAGAATATACCCAGGATGAGGATGCTTCTCATCACCTCCATCTCAACTACCCTGGTACATCATCTCTGGTCTGGACTTTCCCAATAATTCCCTAATTGGCTTCGCTGCTTCTACCCTTTTCCCTCATTGCAGCTGGAACTATCTGGTTTAAATCATAAGTCAGGCCCCTTCATTCTTCTGCTCAAACGCCTCAGTGGTTTCCCTTCTCCCCTGAATATGAGCAGTCCCCATCCCCCACCTGCCTTTGTTCTCTCCCTTGCTCACTGTCTCCAGCAACTCTGGCGGCCTCGCTATTTTCCAGGAGACCCGAGCTGCTCCTGGCCCGTGTGGCTGCCTCCACTCCCCTCTGCCTGGCTGCTGCTCCTGCTCCGGGGTAGGTTTATTCCCAAACCCCCATCATGTCTCTGTTCACAGGTCACATCTATCACACACAAAAGGGCAGCCTCCTTCCCTGCCACTCTTTATCCCTCTCACCCTGCTTCATTTTTCTTCTTAGCACTTAATATTACCTGACATATTATGTATTTCCCTATTTATTGTCTGCTTTCTTCCTTGGAATGTGAACTCTACAAAGTCAAGGATTTCATTTTGTTCCCTGCTGTATTCCCAATGCCTAGAGGAGTGCCAGCACATGGCAGGTGCTCAATAATTACTTGTTAAATGAATGAATGCATGAATAAAAAGGGTAAAAATACAGTCTTGATATAAATTTCAGGAATTGAGAAACAGAGGAGGGGGAGGGAGTAACATAAATGCTTAAGAAATCTATAATTATTTTTCATCTGAGTTTACTATTCTCCTGTTTAAACTGACAGCCTTGCAAGTGAAGTCTACATACTGTTTTCGATGTCACACGTTGTGATTCCATTCTCTTATAAATCACGTACACACTCTCTTCTCAGTGGGCTCCTTATCCGCCACATCTGGTGAGCTGTGAAGGCAGCTCACCTGCTGAGGGCTGCACCTGTCTGCCCATCTTCTTTCTTGCCCTCCCCACCCCCACTTTTTCTTTGCTTCCAAAGAGCCTGGCGTGTGGTCCTAAGCCACGCCTCCCCATACTGGGCTCTAATTTTATACAAGCAGAAGTTCTGCTCTTAAGGGAGTTTCAGGTTGTGGCAGAACCCTGTTGGCAAAATGTGACATAGTGTTGTAGTTTGCTCTAGTGTAAAATGATGGAGAAGTCCTTGGAAGTCCAAGGTGGAGTAGGTGGCTTGACAAAAGGGTAAATGAATTGTTTAACTAAGGGAGAGAAAGGAAACAGCTTCCACATTCTAAAAGAGCCCCAAAATAAAAATGAATTGGTAGGTGGTAACTGCAATTCTGGCAGGTGTTATATCACTGATATATTACAAGGCCTGGTATATATTATAGATCTGCAGCTATCATAACCACTTTTTCATCAGAAGTTCAGAAATCTGATGGATTTGTTTCCTTTCAGGAAGGTAGCTGTGACTTTATAATGGAAAACAGTGGGAAAATGGGATTTGCTTTATAAATCCCATTTAGCTTTTCTTTTCTTTCCTTTTTTTTTTTTTGAGATAGGGTCTCGCTCTGTCACCCAGGCTGGAGTACAGTAGTGTGATCACAGCTCACTGTAACCTCGAACTCTTGGACTCAAGCTATCCTCCCACCTCAGCCTCCCAGAGTACTGGGATTACAGGTGTGAGCCAACATACCTGGCCTATACCTAGCTTTTCTGAAATCCATCTATTACCTAAGTTCCCGCTACTGTTGTTTATTCCTATCTTCTCTCATTAATTCTTAGCAGAGAACAGTTATTTAGTTCTATGAATATATTTGGCCAAATGAGCTCTTGACGTCCTCTCTATAGTGGACAGATGTGTGGTTGCACACAGCATCTACTCTTCTGATAACAACACCCTAGTGTTCCTTTGGAGAAATATCCCTTTCCCACTCTCAGTCTATGTGGTTTGAGTGGCTAACTAACCATTTTCTCTCCCTCCAGGTGTAAAGGTATATCCCAGGCTAGCCAATTAGGATATTCCATCCCATCCTCACCACAATGGTTGGGTCAGAAACAGGCAATGCGATTTGATCCTGGAACCCATATTGAAAGAACTAGGAAAGATAAGTTTCCCCCCCACCCCACATTGAAGAGTTAACCTGGAGTTTCCAGTGGCCACCATGCAGAAAAAGCCCACCCAAGAATGGTACCAACATAGAGGAGAGTCAAGCTGAGAGAGAGAGGGAGAAAAAGGAAGAGATCTGACAGCATCCTTTGAGCCCCTGGATCCAGCTGTACTTCTACCCACTAGACTTTCTGGATACATAAGCCAATAAATACCCTTTTATGCTTATGCCAGTTTGAATTTTTTTCAACCACAGGAATCCTAACATACCCTTTTTCAGATTAAACAATTTTTTTTTTCAGATTTTTTCTTTTTGCTTTTCCTATAATGCCATACTTTAAACTCCACAAGCGAGCTTTAAGTTCTCCCAATCTTCCAGAAAAATGTTGCCAATAGCAAAGTACAGTTTCCTTGCTTCCCACAGTCCCAGGTATAACAGCAATTGTTTATCTTCCTGCTGGGTTGCTCCGCAGACTGCTGCCAAATGGCCGCTGACTGTTTGAGTTTTACCTTCCAGGATACAGTTGCCACCTATGAGTTCATAGATCCCTGGAGGATGAGGACAGTTCCCTCCTTACCCACCAAGCAGTGAGGAGAATCATACATGATGCTTAATACTGTATAAAAACAGTAGGGATGAGATTTTGTGTGACTGTTTTAGTAACTTTGACACACTGAGGAAGCATGGCCATAACCTTCATGTGACCCTTAGCCCGTCACACTTCATAATTCCTTTGTGACTTGAAAATAGGGTGATTTCTGGGCCCGAACAGGCTTCAAGGAAACATGACACATCAACCTGGCAATAAGAACGAAATGATGGTGTGAGAGAGACCTCCTCTTGCTCTGATCATAGGCAGATAACTATGCATCTCAGGATATGATGTAACAGATGAGACATACAGAAGGTAAAAGTGAACCCAAGCTGGCAAGAGTTCACAAAAGCATTCTGACCTGTATTTTGGGGCAAAGCATAGGATATAGGAAAGTTAACTCAACTGAAAAATTAATATTAAAAGAACTTCACGTAACAAAGCAGAGACAGTCAACTTTGTAAAATAACTGTTTTTTCTCCCCAAAAACTTTCACTATAAAGCCAGAAACATATTTTGATCAAAACAGTACTGACTTCAAGATGATCCTCAGCATGCTGCTCAATGATTTTGCAGACCTTCAGCAGTAAAAGTAGTTTAGGAGTCGTCTCCCTTTACGTAGTGCTCTTGCATTACAGGAAAGACAGTCCACTTCTAAATGTCTGCTGACTAGCTCTATCCCAGGAACCTGCTAAGCCATCCCCATTTCAAAACTAACCTGCCTCATTTTTCCTGGGCAGATAACAACCTCCCAAAATACCCACATCAACCTGGAAAACCACATACTCACTCAAACCTCACAGGTATTTCTGCCAACAAAACTATAAGAAACACAAAAGCCCACACATTTTATAATTCCATGTACATGAAATGTCCAGAATAGGCAAATCTATATAGGGAAAAAGTAGATTTAGTGGTTACCTAGGGCTGTGGGAGTTGGGAGAAATAAATGGGGAGTGATCGCTAACGGATATAGAGTTTCTTTCTGGGGTGATAAAAACATTCTAAAATTGATGGTGGTAATAGTTATACACTATGAAAATATAGCAAAAACCACTGAATTTTTCAATTTAAATGGATGAATTTTATGGTATGTGAATTACATCTCAAAAAGTTGTTATAAAAATATATGAAAATATTTCATATCTACCCTTTTAGGTTTTTAGAATAGAAGAAAAAGGCAGAAAAATATTAAACAATATAGCACATCTCAAATGTAAAGGGAAATCCATAGCCAAGAGCAAAGTATCAGCTTCCTTTTGTATCCAAATCTGTTTTGATTGTCCCCGAAGGGTGAGAGTAGAAAGAAGGGGAAGATGACTTGTTACTTGTGATTTAGGTGAGAAAAAAATCAAGCATTTCACATTTCATAGAATGTCTTACATTTGTACAAAAATGTATTACATTTTAAAAAAATCTAAATTCTGGAGTAAGCCAAAAATCAACTCTAGAAATTTATCCTAATAGATATACCAGCACATGCAGAAAATTACTTATGTACAAAATCATCACTGTAGCACTATTTGTAACAGAAAAGACAGAAAACAAAGTAAATGTTCATCAATAGAGAATTGATTAAATTATGGTCATTCATACAATGGAATATAATGTATCCACTGAAAATAAGAAGTTTTTAAAGAACTCTTATGGAATGAATACTAAGATCTATTGTTAAGTGAAAAGCAAGGAAAAGAACAGTGTATACAGAACTCAACTATTTCTGTACAAAGGGGAAATACTTATCAAATATCTCTGAAAGAATACACAAGAAACTAAAGATATTGGGAGTTTCTGGGGAGGGAAACTGGGTGACCAGGGATAGATATGAGAGAGACTTTTCATTCTGTATCTTTAAGTACATTTTGAATTTTTTTTTACTTTTAATTTTTTTTGTAGTTGACAAATAGTAATTGCACATTTTCATGGGGTAAACAGTGATGTTTCAAGACATATAAATGTATAGTGATCAGATCAGGGTAATTAACATATCTACCATCTCAAACATTTATCATTTCTTTGTGTTGGAAACGTTTTGAATTTTGAACCATGTAAATGTATTACCTATCAAATATAAATAAATAAAATATAAGTTTTTAAAACATCCGTGTTAAAGGCCACAGTCCTTTAAAATAGAACAGGCTCTTCTAGAGGTGAAAACATAAAAAAAAATTTGCAACCAAACATGGCAAAATGACCAAAGATGTTTGTATCCTCTTCTTCCTAAAATCCCACTAAAGTGACAGTTAAGGTACAAAAAAGGTATAAACCCACAACCAAGGAGAAAGAGAATGGAATAGATGTCAAAGGCTGAAGTCTGGGTAAACAGAACAAATCTGGAGCAAAATAATATGTGTTTAATAGAGCTGTTGGGTCATTTGGAAAAATTTAGCAGTAAGTACATAGAAAACTAAGCAAAAATAGAAGAAAGACTGATCACTGCGCTAGGCTCAGCAATGCATAACATCCACATCGTTATCAGTAAACACTGCCCAATGATGTAGCCAAAAATTCTTATGGGAAATGGCAAGAGAAGGAGTTTGAGCACATGTGTACCTGTATATGTGTACTACGTCCACATCTAACACATAGAAAATGAGTGGATCATGTCCAAAATTTTTTAAATCAAGAGAAATCTGTGTAAGCATTTTATTTAGAAATGGGGAAATAATTACCAGAAGAAACTACATTAAAAAGGTATGTGTCTGTGTGTAAGAGAGAGAAAGAGAGAGGAAAAAATGGTAATCTCTGGGGATTGGAACTGGGGGGTAAGAAGTAGCGCACGGGACAACCTTTCTGACTCTTTAAAAACTATATTCAAAGTAACTAATAAAAATAAGTTTGTTTAAAAAACTAGAAAGAAGATAAGAAAATGTATATTAATCTGCAGTGGAGGCTCGAGTTCCAAAGAACAATGAGTGATGGATAAGAGAAGCAGTCAGGCACAAAGAAATTTTCCTTCTGATCAAGAAAACATAATCACCAGTCTGTGATTGTCCTCTCTTGCAGCTTAAGTCACAAAGATAAGAAAGGAAGAACTCTGAAGAGAAGGAAATACCACCCTTCAGCAGGATACTTCAGTTGTTATATTTGAGACCTCTCATTATGATGGAAACTAACAATAATTTCAGCTCTAAGAATCCAGGAAGTTACACACACTGGGGAATTTGGTTATTAAATCAAGGAAGTATGGGGAACTCAAGTGAATAGCTGGGCTGTCTTTGTAATTAGAATAAATGATAACGTCTAGCATGCCAACTTGATGTTTAGTTTCTGTAAAGCTCCAAAGTTATGTTAACCGTGGACAAGCCCCAACAAATTTATAAAGGTTCAGGATGAGTAAATGTTACTCAGGCCTGAGGAAAAAACAGGGTTAGACTAACGAGCTGGGATGGCTAACAGCGGAGGATTTGTAAGAACCATACCTAGTGTTTATCTCTTTAAATCAGGATCCAAATAATATATTTGAACACTAAGATAATGCAAACATTTGCTTAAATTGTTTTCTAATTCCCATTTTGGAGGGGAAAAGGTAAAAATGTGTGAATAATCTATAGTTACTGATAGCCATATTTATTGGAAGCTATTTGGAGCATGAAATATTATTAATAAATAAAAATATAACAGCAAAGACACTACTACTTACTGAGTGTTTTCAATATGCCAAGCACTGTCCTAAGCACTTTACACGAATTCATCCATTTAATGCTCCCAACAATCCTTTTTTAGTAGGTACTATTAATATTCCTTGAGGGAGAAGTTGAGGAACAGAGAGGTGAAAAATATGGCCTAAGAACACAGAGCTGCCACGTGGCAGAGCAGAATTGCAAACCTGCATGCCCAACCACTCTGTTATACCACAGCCCACCTGCCTGCAGTGCCTAGGAGAAAATAACTACTGGAACAGTACTAGCTTTGCAAATCCTAACCCTAAAGATAGCAAACCTTACATTTTCAAGGATATAACATCAGCCTCACTCCATAAAATTTCATTTCTGATGGACTCCAAGGTCAGCATATGGAGAGGCACTCTGCATTCTACATCCCATATGAACAGCCTGGCATCCTCCACTGGGTCTGGCTGGGCTTCATAGGGATTGCTTTGTTCCTAATTGATATCTTTATTTAGCATGTGAAAAAGGGAGGTAGTAATGTTGATGAAATTCAGGAATGATTCTAACTTGAGGTGCTGCCTGCCAACATTAGTGATGACATAAAGTCATAAAAAAGGAAATGGAGCCAGGCTTGTAGTGGCTCACGCCTGTAATCCTAGCACTCTTGGAGGCCCAGGAGGGAGGACTGCTTGAGGCCAAGAGTTTGAGACCAGCCTGAGTAAGAGCAAGATCCCCATCTCTACAAAAAATAGAAAAAAATTAGCCAGGCGTGGTGGTGTGTGCCTATAGTCCCTGCTACTCAGGAAGCTGAGGCAGGAGGATTGCTTGAGCTCAGGAGTTTGAGGTTGCAGTGAGGTATGATGACGCCACTGCACTCTAGCCCCGGCGACAGAGCGACAGAGCAAGACCCTGTATCAACAACAAGAACAACAAAAAAAAGGAAAACTTGGATTTTAATGAGTTTCAGTTTTTTAACCGGTGACTCTCAAACACCCCCACTCTACACCATCTTTATGGACTACTGCAAACCCCCCAAATTTCTTATTCTACTCCCTCCCCAAACAAATAAAATAAAATAAAATCCAAAACAACACCAAAAAGCTTACATTCAGCCTCATCAGGGCTGCCTCTATCAAATACCTGTGGATGATTCCAGAGGGGAAGGAGTAAGAGAGCAGAGGTCAGGAAAACTGTGCCTCAAGAACACCATGATGATGGAGGCTCTTGTGTGCACGGAAATAAAAACCAAGCTGCCCTAATACTGACTGAAGGCATAAGGAAGGAAGGAAAAGAAAACAGCAATTAGCGCTGCTTTGAAAGTAATCACTGCCCTAAGGATTCAGAGAAACTTACATTTCAGTTGATCTTGGGTGAGATAAAGAGGCAAGATGTCATTCCTTTAATTCCCTTTATGTAGCTTTCAAAGAGTGAAAAGCACGTCAACATTCTCTTTATGCCATCAAAAGGAACGTTTACTGGTAAAAAGAAGAAAGGGGCTTCTGATATTCAAGAAAACTACAAGTAGTTCTCCGTTAGCTGAATCTAGGTAAGAAAACAAATCACTTTTTACATCGCCTCAAAACCCTGAGCTGGGTAGGTCCTGATAGAAGGAGTAGTACCACCTGAACTTCAGGTTCATTTTTTCCATAAGTTTTCTACTGACATTTCACCTCAAGCCTACTCAAAGAGAAGCTGCAGAATCAGCAAAGCTCACTGAGGCGTCAAGTTCTCACTAGTTTAGAGACGGCCAAAGACTCCAGAGGGGAGTTGTCACCTGACCGAAACCTCTGGCAAGACAGGCTGCTCTTTCACATCCTCCGGTGTCCTGAGAAAAGCGTGGTGAGCTAGGAGACCTGCCTTGAGCCTGGGGCACCTGCCAGTGACAGAGGCCAGGGAGAACTCTTTCTAAATTTTCGGTTTTTTCCTTAATTAAGCCTAGGAGATGTCCTGATAAAATGATTAGGCAAGTCTTTGTGATAGGTGCTCCAGGCTAGCACTGGCTTAGAAAAAGTGATTGTTGTGAAATCAGCAACCATAACGTGTAGGACTTAAAACTGTAGTGTCATACAGAAACCAAACAGAACTACTATAAAAATCCCCCAAAGAGAACCTTCGCTCCCAAAAACCATACATACACACATAAACACTCTGCCTATAATTTCAGGGGCTTACTAGACCTAGTCAGGGACCCTCTAGGGGTCCACACTAGGGTTAAATTCAAGTTAACCCTTGAATTTAAGGGTTAAAATCCTGTGCTAAGTAGTAAGTACAGGACACCTGTAAATAGAGGGGAAAGGAAGGCCTTTAAACAATTTGCTTCCACAATCGAAAGAACTTGACTGGTTTATTCTCTGATGATATGAATAATACATGGTCACTGTAAAAGACTGAAATATTACAGAACAGTAAAAAGAAAAAGTAAAATAAAAATCACTTATGGGGGATATGGGAGGGTAGAGGAATAAAAGTTAAGGAGAGTAAGTTTCTCTTTAGGGTTATGAAAATATTCTAAAATTGATAGTGGTAATGGATGCACAACTCTGTGAATATACTAAAAACCAGTGTATTACACACTTTAAAAGAGCAAATTGTATGGTATGTGAATTATATCTCAATAAAGACGCTTTTTTAAAAAAATCACCTGAAATCTGCACTTGTAGTCCCAGCTACTGGGGAGGCTGAGGCAGGAGGATCGCTTGAGCCCAGGAGTTCAAGGCTGCAGTGTGCTATGATCCCGCCTGTGAATAGCCACTGCACTCTAGCCTGGGCGATAGAGCAAGACCCTGTCTCACCACAAAAAAAAAAAAAAAAACACCTGAAATCTGAAAACACCACAAACATTCTGATGTCCTCTCTTTCACAGACCATACTTTGAATAAATATACACACACATACTGTTTCTATTGTGGATGACTTTGTTTTATTTTAAGTCTTCTTTTTTACAGAGGAATGAGGGAGGCTTATTTCCCCAGCTGGCTTGGCTTTTACATGAGATAATCTAAGGTGGTCTGATGACAACATGTAAAACCTTAATAGTAATATTATTAATTGGGATGGCAGAAATAGAAAGGATTTCTTTTAAAATTTACTTCAGTTAAAAAGAGGGGAAAAGAAGTCAACGTTTAAAAACACAAAAGAGTTATATAAGAGTATATAGAAGTAATTTGCAGCTGTGGCACAAATCATAAAGTTTGGAAAACAGCTTCAAAATAAAGGCAATGGAAAGAATTCTTTCATGTATTCACATATTTATTGGGTGCCTACCATGTGCCAGGTTCTGTTACTAGGTGATACAAATATAATAGGACAGTGCCTGTCTAGGGAGAGGAGACAAATTAGCCAATGATTACAAGACAGTGTGGTTAATACTGCATGTTCTGGCATAATGAAGGCATAGGGATAGGGGAATAAGAAGGGTGTGGGATGGGGCGGGACTACTTGGAGACGGACAAGTGAGCCATGTTGCAAAAAGCACTAAAGTTCCTCAACTGAGAGCTGCCCCTGGGACCAAGAGCCATTTGCATAATTATTCAGTGTGGAAAAGATTTCATAGGCTTTCTTAGACAGAACTACCATAGGCATTCACCTCCCATTTATACGCTTAGGGTAGATTCCCCAAAGAGAAATAATTGGCCCTAAGGGTAGAAACATTTTCAAAGCTACATTCCAAAAATGTTCCAATTAATTTTCTCACCAAGAGTACTCAAGAGTGCCTGTTTCACTATACTTGGCCAGCAATGGCTATTCCCATTCAAAAAAAAAAACAAAACTTTGTTTTTTGAAATGGCACCCAAAATTGTATTAATAAAATAACAATGTTATTTTAATCTGTATTTCTCTGCTATTGGAAAAGCTGAATATTTTCTCAGAAATTTATTACTTGTATGAATTCCTCTACCATAAATTGCCTATTTATGGTTTTTATCCATTTACCAACCAGATATTTTTCTTATCAATCTCTGTGAGCTCTTATGTAGTAAAGACATTAACTGTTTGCTTGTCCTTTTAAAACAAACAAAAAAAGGTTTATTGAGATATAATTCATATACCACAAAATTCACCCTTTTAATGTGTATGATTCAGTGAGTTTTAGTACAGTATATTCACAACACAAAGATGGGCAACCATCACCACTAATTCCCAAACATTTTCATCACTCCATAAAGAAAACTTCCACCCATCAGCAGCAGTCACAGATTTAGGCTTGTCCTTTTTTGCTTTGTTGCCCAGGCTGGAGCACAGTGGCCCAATCATAGCTCACTGCAGTCATGAACTCCTGGGCTCAAGCAATCCTCCCACTCAGCCTCCAGAGTAGCTAGGACTACAGGAGTATGCCACCACACCCAGCTAATTTATTATTATTATTATTACTATTATTTTATAGAGATGAGGGTCTTGCTATATTGCCCAGGCTGGTCTCCAACTCCTAGCCTCAAGCGATCCTCCTGCCTTGTTCTTCCAAAGTGTACAGGCACTGTGAGCCACTGTGTACCCAGCCCTATGCTTATCCTTTTTGTTGCAAATCTTTTAAAATTATATTTGCATTTTAATTAGGGTTAAGTTTTTTTGACATAAATGAGTTTTAAAATTTTAGATCAAATCTATTAATCTTTATTCTCTGATTTTTCCATCCAGAGACTAAATATTGTCTCTCTGTGCTGCATTCTCCACAATTTCTTCCTTTCTACTTTCTAGTCTATTAAGTCTCTCTTCAGCTGTGTCTGCTGCAAAACTCATCCACTGAGTTTTTTTTTTAAGTTATTTTACTTTTTTTACATGTTCCATTTGGTTTTTCAAATCTGTTAGATCATTTTTTGTTGTTTCCTATTCCCTGAAGATATTTTTAAGCTTATCTTATACTTCTTTAAATATAGTAAGCATGGTTACTTCATAATTTGTATGTGATAATTCCAACATCTAAAGTCTTCTGGGACTTTGTTTTGTTGTGCTTGGTTATTTTGTGACTATGTACTAGTTATTAGCCTTAAATAATTATTATAGGGAAAGGTCAAAATGGGGAATTATTGCTTAATGGTTCCAGAGTTTCTGTTTAGGGTGATGAAAAAGTTTTAGAAATACTGGTAATCTGCTGCCATGACTGCCGAAAAAAAAAAAAGAAATAGTGGCAATGGTTGTACAACATTATGGATATAGACCAAGCATGGTGGTGCATGCCTGTAGTCCCAGCTACTCAGGAGGCTGAGGCAGGAGGATTGCTTGAGCCCAGGGGTTCAAATCCACCCTGGGTAACATAATGAAACCCCATCTCTTAAAACAACAAAAAAAAACTATGGCTATAAATAATGACACTGAATTATACATTTAAAAATGGCTAAAATGGCAAATTTCATGTTTTTATATATATACATATACACATATACAAAAACCATAATAAAAACATTTTTAATTATTAAAAAATTTAAAAATTAAAGTAAAAATAAAAAATGGTAATGGGGATTCTTTGGAATCTAGGATGAAGGTGCCTTCTTCCATAGGGGATATGCTTTTGTTTCTTCTGCAAGACTCCTATAGACACTACCAGTGTAGAAACATTTAAAACTCTAATTCTCTCCTTAAGATTTCCTGAATCCCAATAACGCAAATCTGCGGGAGAGGTGGTCTGTTCAGTGATTACAACCTGCGAGGGATAGGTTTTCTTTCCTTATCCCCTCCTTCTCTGCTCAGTGCCAAGACAGCTCTACTCCTAGTCCCCTGTGGTTGAGGTGAAGGTACTTTGTATTCACCTGAAGGTGTATTCCTTTGGGGTCTAAGCTTAATGTGGGGGGGGGTTTTCTACGTCAAAGTGTTTTAAGTATGTTACCCTGTAAGATAGTTGTTTTCAGTTGAGCTATCTCATCATTATTGTAAGTGGAAGACAGAGATCCATTTTCTTCTAGACTATGTAGTTTGAATTTAAAATTTAATGTTTTAACTGACCTGACAAATATGGTGCACGTTAAAGTTTCTCTGTTCTTAGTAGCAGTTAACATATCAGATTTTCCATTTACAAATTGTCATCCTAAAAAAGTATTTTCACTCCTGAGTCCCTTTACACTGTTGTTTCATTGACTTTAATTTGGATTGATTTTCACATTTCCACGTACAATTTTTTGACCCAGTGACCCAACCAATCCTCTCAGCTAGCTAATAAGTGTTACATGCAACAGCTTCTAATACATGGTAGTGAAAGATCAAGCACCACTGCGCCACTGCAGAATCAGAGTTAAGAGTGGAACAGGGTTGCTCTGTGAGCTTGTCCTTTCCCTTGTATGTCCCCTGTTATGAATAGCATCTAGATAGACACATCCTGGAGGAAATTTTGCTGCTATTTAACCATTTGGTTGCTGAATTACAAGACACAAAAACAACAGATATGTTCAATTTTATCTAATTAGTATTCTCTGACTTAATAATTTTGCAAACTGTATCACTTTACAAACTAAATATAGAAAAGTTATTATTATGGTCTGGTTTCTAAGCAACCATTTCATTAAGAAAAGCTCCACTTGGGAAAAACATCTGTTTGTCAGCAAGGTTTCTGCTGCCATCATATATTTCATGGTGAAAAAGCCATGGTCACTCTGTGCTGTAGTAATCCCTAGTTGTGAAAAGGTCAACAGGGGGTAACAACAGAGGGAGCCATCTGTTTCAATCTGTACTAGTCCCTGAACCTTGTTATCATGAAACAATTCAGTTTCCCTAAACAGCCATATAGTTTAAAAAACATGCTCTTCTTATTATAAAAGCAATACACGTTCATACTAGAAAATGTGAAAAAATCAAAGAGAAAAGGCACAAAAGAAAATAAAAATCACCTGAATTTTTTGATGCCTTCATGTTAGATCTGAAGATGGATTCCACTACCATAAAATTACTTGAAGACCATTGGCCTAAAATAACTCCGTATGTTGTTACCATTTTCATTTGCAATTAGGAGGATGTTTTTCATAATGATTAAGGGGTATGTGTTGGACAAACAAGTTCAGAGATTTGTACAGATATCCAAACATTCTCATTGCATTTCATGAACATGGGGCTTAACGAGAGACAGCATTCTCTGTCACTGGTGAGGTGAGGAAGGGTGTATATGTTGCATGGCACAAGACATGTGGTGTAAAACTTCCTGGGTAGGACGTAGATGGCCTAAGACAGTGAATTTTTAAATCCTTTTTTTTTTTTTTTTTTTTTTAAGCAGCAGAACCTTGTTTTTACACGAAATCTTTAAAGGGGACTCAATGAAAGTGAGAAAAGCAGAGCCATCTGGTTAGAGTGGGCTTAGGTGGTGCCCGAGACCGCTCGCCCACTCCCTTCCTCACTGATCCTAAGGTGTGGATAGCACAGGCATTCACGCAGGCATCCTGTCTGCCTGCTCCCCACTGCCACAGTCCTGCTGTTTGGCTGTGTCTGGAACACTCTTCCTTCCCTTCTTTAGCAGGTTAATTCTTAATCATCCACCAGATCTCAGTTTATGAGGGTTGCTTCCTCCTTCCCCTCTCTGTCAGGCAAAATGTCCCTAACAAGGCTCTGTAGCACCACATACCTTGTCTTCAGAGCACCTGTCAAAGCCACACTTTACATTTGTTTGTGTGGTTATTTGATTACTAATTGTCCTCCTCCAACTGTAAACTCCATGAAGGTAGGGCATGACTGTTTTCTCTGTGATACACCTCCTACAGTGCCCTCAAACACAGTAGTGCTTAATAAATATCTGTTGAATAAATGAATAAACAATTTAAACCATTAAGAAAAAAACTCAATGGTCAAAGATAATATTTTATGATTCTCTTTTTGTCCCTATCTAAAGTCGTGTTATCAATAATGGAAAACAAAAGTTGGACACACCAGCTGGGCCCTGTGGCTCGCGCCTGTAATCCTAGCACTCTGGGAGGCCCAGGTGGGAGGACTGCTTGAGGTCAGGAGTTCGAGACCAGCCTGAACAAGAGAGTAAGACTCTGTCTCTACCAAAAATAGAAAAAATTAGACAGGTGTGGCGGTACATGCCTGTAGTCCCAGCTACTCAGGAGGTAGCAGGATCACTTGAGCCCAGGAGTTTGAGGTTGCAGTGAGCTATCATGACACCACTGCACTCTACCCGGGGTGACAGAGCAAGACTCTGTCTCAAAAAAAAAAAAACAGTTGGACACAAAGTACAAAAGTGCTTCTAAAACAAACAGCCTTCTCCTAAGAAAGAAAACCTCAGCAATCATGCCCTGGCAGGTGGACAGGAGAGATGACCTATTTAGGTCTTTGGTAGCTCAATGTCTGTGATTCATTCCCTCAGGGTCAATTCATTCCCAAATTTCAAGCCTTTTCAGGGACAGCAGATATACCTCAAAGTCAGGAAGCAAAACCAACTATAAAAATGTAAAAATGAATTGCCAAAACTGTACAGACACCATTTAAGTGCACTTTTCCACCACTGTCCAAGATCTTGCCATGACCAGAGAAGGGGAAATTAATGCTTCATTGAGTAAAAAATGTTAACCTTATGATTCAGCAACAAAAGAAACTATGTCAGGGTTAATAAAAAATATAATTGGGCTTATTATGTGTCTGAACACCTTCAAGGATCATCTTAATCACTTCTGGTAAGATTAGGAATTTTAATTTGTATTTGAAATGAAGGGTAATGTAGGCTGCTTGCTCTTTAGTTTGGGAGGGAAAAGCAAAAGCAGGGTACCCTGTAATAGAGGTAAAAGTCTGAAAAAGGGGAATAAAATGTTTTATGAGTTGTTTCTTTAAAACCCCCCACCCTTTTTGGGCATTAAAACCTGCATTCCTTCCTGATGCCAGTAATCAAAGGGGCAAAAAATGTTCTTTGCTGTTTGTTTTCTAGCATCTTAAACCACAGGAGATGGGTCAACAGAATTGTCCAAGGGTCACAAGATCATCCTTACTGGAGATAAGGTCCACGAAAACCACCCACTACAGTTAAACAACAATATCCCGAAGCCATGACATGTGACACTGATCATGTAGCCCTTAGCCCAACCTCCGGAAACCCCCCTTTTAAAAAGCCCTGTTTTTCTGCTTAAAGACAGGATGATGGTCTTTTGAGAAACTAGTCTACTGCCCTCCTCATTTGCTGGCCAATTAATAAACTTCTCTTTCCTTTTCCACAAACCACTTGTCCTCATTCCCCGTTCTCACTGATTCAGCTTTGGGCCAAGTACCGAACTTTCAGTAACAACCCCTCGAGCTGAACTCTCAACCTAGCTCCAGTGAGCTAGATGGATTCCTTGGAGAGTATGGGATGCTGTGCTTAAAGATAAGTCTAAAGAGTAACTTGTTTTTTTACTTAGGAGCTCTCTCTATCCTCCTAACTTGCCTTCACATTTCAATTGTACTAAAGAAAGCGTGGCTCCAGGGCAAAATTTAAATAGCTGTTCTGTAGGGAAGGTACTTAGACCTTCTTAATAGCTTGTAAAGTAGACATTTAAGCAACCAACTCTTTACCCCAAGGTATCTCACAGTTGCCTTCTTGGTTGTGAATCCTGCCTTTGTGACAGCTAGTCTACATGAATAGGAGGTAAAGGATTTGAAATGAGCCCAGAAACCATGAAATTAAGACGTATTTAATTGCTTCCCTGAAAATGTCAAGATCTGCTGGTTCCATGGCTTAATTCCACTGTCTGCAAGAGCGGAGGCCATGGTGTTTTGAGAAAGGTGAGAAAATGAAACGGAGAGAGGAGGGAAGTACAGAGTGGTGTAAGGGCCTTGCTGTCGAGTTGAATCCAGACTCCATCACTTACCAGTTGGCCAAGTAACAGCCTCTGAACCTTGGTTTTTGTGTCTGAAAAATGGGAGATGAAGATACTGACTCTCATGGGGCTCGGGTGAGGAGTAAATGAAATAAAGTTATATCTGATATATAGGTGGTGTTTAATAAATCATGAGTGAAAATAACAGCCAAGGAAATATAAGTAATAACCATCCATGAGCATGACACTTTGAAATCTAGGAAGCTTATCACCAAGACATTACTGGGGGGCTGGCAATAACAAAGGCTCCCTAGAGCCCACACAGAAAAGCCCAGATCATTGGCCTGGCATTCCAACAGCTTCCACATTCCAGCCCCATCACATTCCTCACCTTCATGCCCACTTTGCTCCACTAACAACTTGAGCTGCTGACCCTCCTTTATACTTGACCCGCTCTTTTTTCTTTTTCTTTTTTTTTTTTTCTTTGCTGACCGGCTCTTGAACATCTTCTTCCCTTTGCTTTTCCTTCAGCCTCAGTCCTCCCACCCTACCTCGAATGTCTAAATCCTACCCATGCATCCTTTCACAGTCCTAAGAGCTCCATGAAAAACTACTATTATGAATTTTTAAGTTCATTTTTTATTTTATAAAGTGTATAATTCAGTTACTTTTAGTATATTTACAACATTGTACAATGATCTTGACCATCTAATTCCCAAACATTTTCATCTCCTCAAAAAGAAACCCCATATCCATTATCAGTCACTCCCCATTCCTCAGTGCCCCCATCCTCTAGCAACTATTACTCCATTTTCTGTATCTATACATTTGCCTATTCTGGACATTTCATATAAATGGAATCATACAATATGTAGCCTTTTGTGTCTGGCTGCTTTCGCTTACCATGTTTTCAAGGTTCATCCATGTTGTAGTACGAATCAGTACTTTATTCCTTTTTATTGCCAAATAATATTCCATTGCATAGATATATGAGATTTTATTTATCCATTCATCAGGTGATATATATTTAGGTTGTTTCTACTTTTTGGCTATTACAAATAATGCTGATATGTAAGCTTTTGTGTGGACATATGTTTTCCTTTCTTTTGGGAATATACCTAGGAGTAGAACTGTTGGTTCACATGATAACTATGTTTAACCTTTTGAGAACAGCCAGACTATTTTTCAAAGCAGTGGTACCATTTTATGTTTCTACCAGCAATGAATGAGGGTTCTGATTTCTCCACAGCCTCATAATTTGTATTATTTTTAAGTAAGTTATTTTTAGATGTCGTTTATTGGCATCAGAAATGCAAATCTCAGAATTTAAAAAAAGACAAAAACAAAAACAAATAAAAGAAATACAAGTCTCAAAAGTTCTACACAGAAAGCTACATGTTTACCTAACTCATACTTCCAGTAAACTGCATAAATGCCAGGATTGATTTCTGAAGCCTCTTTCCCAATGTTCCTAGAATGATGCTGATATCCTCAGTGCTGAAACATCAATGACCACCAGCAGGAAGAAGAGTAGGCAGTGTATGAGGTAACACACACTCATAGTCCACAGTGGCACACGAATTTCAAAGATACACACAGAGATTTCTTAAAAATTAACACTTGACACATTGCCAAATGAGCAAAACAAAACAAAAATCAAGTAAGTATGAGATCAGCATATTATTAAGTTATACAAAGGATTGATTTGTAGTGAAACCATTTTCCACAGGCAGGCCTGGTTCTCCTATACTTAAGACTATTAGGAAACTCAGCCCTTATACCTTGGGAACAGGAACAATGTGGGCACTATGATTCATTATTTTTCCCTGTGGCAAGAGCATAGTCTTCAGAGGCAGAGAGAATTAAATTCAAATCCTGATGCTGTCACTTAGTATCTGCGTCACTCTGGGCCTCTTTGAGCCTCAGTTCCCTCATCTGTAAAATGGGGATAATAATTCCTAACTTGCAGGGATGCTGTCACTGCCACATAATAGACACTCAATAAATGCTGATTTCTATATTACTACCATTTCTCTTATATCCAGGGAAATCTTGGAAAGTGAAAATAACTAACCATGAAATAGCCAGTTCATCTTTTCCTTACATGTAAAAGTATTAAACCGCTAAATATTCTGATGCAATTTGAATGTATCAATCTTTGATTGATAGAGGAAACCACTGGCCAGATAGTCCAAAAATGAAGCTAGTGTAAAACTCACGTGTTTTGGACTTTGAAATGCAATCTCTGACTTGGGAGAGTGAAAGGAAGCATCATATATACCACTTGGACTGTAGTAAGATAAGGTACGAAAGACTGGGAATCCCTGCAAAACAGGCTGGTCCCAGCTCCACCACTCTCCCAACTTTTGTGACTGTGGGCAGGTCAATTCCTCATTTATAAAAGAAGGATTATAATATCTGCTCTTATTATATTTCAGGCTTATTGACAGAATCAAAGCTTTCTAGGTGATGAAGCATTATTCAATTTTAATAAATATTATTGATAATCATAATCATAATATACCTTTTTAAATTTAAAAATGCAACAGTAGGGCCAATTTCTAACATTATTTGAAAAGTTCTAGAGAAACAACATAATATACTAGAGGGAAAAAATAAGATGTCGTGGCCAACAGCAGGGCTCAAATGACTCGCTATGTAATCTTGGAAAAGAGACTTAATCTAAGTTTCAGAATCTTTAGCTATAAAATAGAGATATCTCACATCATACCCGAAAATTGACTCAAAATGGATCACAGACCTAAATGCAAGACTTAAACCTATAAAACTCTTGGAAGAAAACACAGAAATAAATCTCCATTATCTTGGGATAGGTAATGATTGCTTAGAAATGACACCAAAAGTACAAGCAATGAAAGAGAAATTAGACATCATCAAAAGTAAAACCTTTTGTGCGTCAAATGACACCACTACGTAAAAGAAAAGACAATCCCTAGGATGGCAGAAAATATCTGCAAATCATATATTTAATAAAGGACTTGTCTCCAGAATATATTTCAAAAACTATTAAAACTCAATGATAAAAATATAAATAATCCAATTAAAAAGTAGGCAAAAAATCCGAATAGACATTTTTCTAAAGATGATTTACAAATGGACAATAAGCTCATAAAAAGATGCCCAACATTATCAGTCATTAGAGAAATGCAAATCAAAAGCACAATACGTTTGCTTTGGCAGAGATCATAAAAAAAATTAAAAATAAAAAAAAATCACAATGTGACACCACTTCACACCCATTAGGATGGCCCTGTGAAAGTTGATCATATGAATTGGGTCATTCTTGTTATACTCAACTAAAATAGAGTCAAGAGGATATGGGGGGAAAAAGCATTCAGAACATATAACATTACTCCCAAAATATAATTCTCTATAAGCCTGGCTGCTGAAACTGCCTGCAGTAACCTAAAACCAGTTTTATCTAATAGCTACTGAAACAACCTGCTGTGACTCGAAGACTAGTTTTACCCACCAACTGCCGTCACTCACCAATCAGAGCTTGCAAGCTTCCCAAAACTCTACCAGTGTCAATGAACTTTCTTTCAGAACAATATGTAACATTTCTCCTTTTTATAAAACCTCCAACTTTCTCTTTGTTCTTCAGACATACCAAAGACCACTCAGTCTGTGTGTATGCCCCAAATTGCAATTCTTGCTTCCCAAGTAAAACATTCTAAACTTAGAAATTTATCTCTATATTTTATAATATTTGACTTTGACATACTTCGTGTCAGAAGTGGAATTCCAAAGCCAATTCATCTCGGAGAAAAATCACTGGCCCTTAGAACTATGACATGATGTACCCACACTGGGGCCCTCTGAGCCTCCCACTTCTGTGGGTTGCTTATTTGCCCCTGGTGAGTCTCTCTTAGACTGAACTCCTGATTTTGATCATGTTCTGCCTCATTTGGGATTTGGTTAGAGGGGTCTTCCCTGCTCCTGTTTGAGAGAGATCTTTCCCTTCTGGTTGGGCGATCTCCTGTCGGTTTAGGGCTCTACCTCCCGGTAGACCTGAGCTGTGAAGTGCGGATGAAGAGATTTTTCTTTTCCCTTTGGGTTGAGGCATTGGTGAAGAGATTTTTCTTTTTCCCTTCAGCTGGAAAAGGTGGTTTATCATTCTTCTTATAACTGCATACTTTATTTTCTGTTAGCACTTGTGTTTATTTGGCTTTTGTATATTCAGCACTTGTGTTTAATTGGCTCTTATATATCCAACATTAAGACAAATCACCTAGATAAATTTAAATTTAATTACAAATGAGCTCTCAAAGTTCAAAGACATGCTGTCTTACTGCAGTTTGTGTTGCTATAAAGGAATACTTTAGGCTGGGTAATTTATAAAGAAAAACAGTTTATTTGGATAATGATTCTGATGTCTGGAAGAGCTCAAGACTGGGCATCTGGTGAGGGCCTAAGGCTGCTTCCACTCATGGTGGAAAGCAAAGGGAGCTGGCATGTACAGAGGTCACACAGCAAGAGAGTAAGCAAGAGAGCAAGGGAGGTACCAGGCTTTTTTTAAACAATTAGCTCTTTTGGGGACTAATAGAGTGAGAACTCACCCCTCTTCCCAGAGAGGGCATTAATCTATTCATGAGGAATCTGCTCCCATGACCCAAACCCTCCCATAAGGCCCCACCTCCATCACTGGGGATCAAATTTCAATATGAGATTTGGTGGTGACAAACCAACCATATCCAAACTATAGCACTTGCCAAGATATTTTCTGGGACTCCAGCTGGTAACATGTTCAAACATTACAGGGATCATTCAAACAGTCTGCTGTTCTTAAAACTAAACTAAAAGACTGCAGCTATAAAATCATACACTCCAAATAAGGCTCATGTCTCAATTGAAGAAAAAACCAAACCAACATTTAGGACTCAAAGATCGTCTCACTACAAAATACTGTCCCAAAGTTAGCTGAGACTCTTCTCTGGAGCTTTTCCTTTCCTTCTTACAACTCCTCCTTTTTATCCTCCTCTAAGCTAAACTCTCTTTTTCCAAAACTCCTCAGCTATTCTGGTGTACTGACTATTTAAGTATAAACACTTAAAAACCAGCAGATATAAAAAAACCGCTTTGACCTTTATGCTGTTTCTTAAAAGCAAAAAATTGAATTCCTATATAAAAGACTCCTTACTAAAAGGAATGACAACACTCTTTTTTTTTTTTGAGACCGGGTCTTGCTCTGTCACCTGGGCTAGAGTGCAGTGGCGTCATCATAGCTCACTGCAACCTCAAACTCCTGGACTCAAGGAATCCTCCTGCCCCAGCCTCCCAAGTAGCTGGGACTACAGGCGTGTGCCACCATGCCTAGCTAATCTTTCCATTTTTTTGTAGAGATGGGGTCTCACTATGTTGCTCAGGCTGGTTTTGAACTCCTGACTTCAAGTGATCCTCCCACCTTGGCCTCCCAAAGTGCTAGGATTACAGGAATGAGCCATTGCGCCTGGTCAGGAATGACAACATTCTTATCTTCATGGACAAAAAATTGAGACCAAGAAAATACTGTACAGACCTTATTAAAATAACTCTTATATTTTTGGCCTCTTCAGATATTGTCACATTTTTATAGTCATTCATTCTTTTCTAATCCAATATATTGGTAACTGACTCAAACTGCTTTACCTCAAATTTGGTTCACAGCCTTTATATGATTGCTTATTAAAAACAATTTTTTAAGTTTAGCTTTATTCTAATTTGTCAAAAAAAATTATATCCAATTATTTTTTGTAAGTTTATGTTTTACTATCTCATGACTAGAATTCTAAAATAAAAGCTATAAGATCTTTATATATATTTGTGTTTAAATGTTTTTACACATATTACACATGTAATATTATATGTTATATGTTGTATCTACATAATAATATCTGATATAGTTGGCCAAAAAAACCCCTCAAAACTTTTTATTTAAATAAATGGGAGCTCACATAAAACATAATAATTAACCCCGATCTTTTTTTAGTTCATGTGACTTAAATAAATTTTGAATAAATTAATTGGTGTTAAAATTGTTAATAAAATAAAATTAAGGTCAGGCACAGTGCCTCATGCCTATAATCCCGACACTTTGGGAGGCCACGGTGGGAGGATTGCTTGAGGCCAGGAGTTGGAGAGCAGCCTGGGCAATACAGTGAGACCCTGTCTCTAAAAAAAAAAATTTTTTTCAATTAGCTGGGCATGGTAGCATGTGCCAGTGGTCCCAGCTACTCAGGAGGCTGAGGCAGGAGGATCCCTTGAGCCCAGGACTTTAAGGTCACAGTGTGCTATGATTATGCCACTGCACTCCAGCTGGAGTGACAGAGTGAGACCCTGTCTCTAAAAATAAAATAAAATAAAATAAAAATTAAAAATGTCTTCAAAATTGTCAACATACATTTTTGCCTCAGTTTATTGGTCAGACAGTTTTATATTTGCCTCTGCTAGATGTTTTAATCTCATAAAGCTAAAAACTCAGGCTAAACCAAAATGATCTTTATTTATGCAATTCTTTGATAAATAAGATTAATTTAATACTATTAATTTAATAAAACTGTAATTAAAAACTTATTAATTTAATAAAAACAGCTATATCTTCTGAGCTAGCAACAAAATATTCATGTATTTAACTTGTAATCACCTGACATCTAACAGGCTATAAAATTAGTTTAAAAAAATTATAAGACTACAACTGT
Organism: Daubentonia madagascariensis; assembly: GCA_023783475.1. Taxonomy (NCBI): domain Eukaryota; kingdom Metazoa; phylum Chordata; class Mammalia; order Primates; family Daubentoniidae; genus Daubentonia; species Daubentonia madagascariensis. Next base: position 5,767,815 of record JAKFHU010001224.1, read on the forward strand.
GGGTTTTAAAAAGTGATAAAAAATCTAAACCAGTACAAAAGATTATATAAAATGGGCCTTGTAAAAAAAAGTTTTATGTGTGATTAGGCTGGCTGACATTTTTAAAAATTGTTTATGTGTTTTTCTAAAAATTAAACATTAGTGTCAGGGGTACACTGATATATAGCACCAGAGTCTGGTCCTCTGTATTTAAAACAACAAGGTTTTCTGAAAATATCAATCTGCTCTTAATAAGATTACAAAAGGCTTTAATTTTTAATTCTAAAATCTGTTTCCTTAACAGCTATCTTCTAAAGTACAGAGAGTTTTGTTTCTGCCATTTCTTCCTGAAATCTATTTAATTTCCCTAGTTTTAGGTTAAAAATGCTGTCCTCTTCGTTTAAAATAGTAATTTCATTTCTTGAGGTAAAGTTTTCCCATTAAAATTTCTCAGATTCATATCTCAGAGGTTCAACTTTTTCTGTATCTCACTACACATGATTTAAAGGTCATACATCATTGCTTTCAGCTTTTTCTATCCTTTTTAAAAAGGCCTGAAATAATAACTCTCTCCTTCAACTTTGTCATTAGCTCCTGTGAATTTTTTCTGTGGTTCTAACTCTGCTCTTACAGCCTGACACTAACATGTTTATCTTAAAGGTCTAAAAAAACCAATATTTTCCTCCAGTACAATTTTGATTCTGTACTCTTGGCTTTCTTTGATGTATCTAAATTTTTATACTCATAACCTTAGACACATTCTTCCTGTGTCTGATTAAATTCAAGTAACCTCTTCATCAAGTTCAACTTCCAGGCTATTTAAAGGGGCTTCTCGTAACAAAAAACAGATTTTACATTTTATCAAGATAATTTTCTGCATTGCCTTTATTAGGCTTTTGATTACTTTAAAAAAACTGAGCTTTAAAAGGGTTAAGGTTTTTACATACATGAAACTTTCTATATTGCTTTTAAAGTCTTTTGATTATCACTCTGGTTAAACAAATAACTATTATTATACAGTGACCTGTAATTCTATTTTGATCAAGTGTTTTGAGCCTTTTAACATCTTTGATGAACTCTTCCCCAAAATCAAACCAAGCCTTTTTGACCTAAAATTAACTCTGAGATTTTCCAGTTGGTTCCCTAAAAAGCCTCAAAAGATGTATCTCTCATCTTATAAAAATTTTAAATGATTAGACTTATTTGGAAAATTATATAAAAAACATTGTCAAATAATAAGTGTTACTAGATCTTCTTTTAGTTACATTTATAGATTTGTTGTTGATAGAAATGTTTCAAAAGTTACATAAATTCATAAAAATCTAATATGCTATCAGTCAAAATTCTAGTGGTTACCTTAAAATGCCATGTATAATAAAAATAACTAAATGTCCTTGTCAATTATAAACTTTTATCAAATTTTTAACCATGGCTATTCTAAGTTTTTGTCACCCACAGTTATTGTTTTGTTTTATTTTATTTTTTGGAGACAGAGAGATAGTGTCAGGCTCTGTCACCCACACTGGAGTGCAGTGGCCTAATCAGAGCTCACTGCAGCCTTGAACTTCTGGGCTCAAGCAATCCTCTGGCTTAGCCTCCCAAGTAGCTAGAAGTACAAGGGTGTGCCACAGGGCCCAGCTAATTTTTTTTTTTTTAATTTTTGGTAGAGACAGAGTGTCACTATGGTGCCTGGACTGGTCTTGAATTCTTGGCCTCAAGCAATCCTCCCACCTTAGCCTCCCAAAGTGCTGGGATTACAGGTGTGAGACACCACACCTAGCTACACAGTTACTGTTTTAATTTCTTCTCTAAAAACATTTACAATCAAACCCATAAAAAAGTTAATTACATGAGATTAAATAACTAATAAAGATAATGTCTTTATAACTTTTACATAAAACCTTGTTAGTCCTTTTCATAAATGTTTAATCTCCCAGAATCAAAAAAAAGTTCTCCCTTAGCAATCTATCATTTCCAACAATTTGATAAAGTGTACCTTAGTAAACAAAGACAAAAACATATGGGTTTTTTCTTCCTTACTTAATTCCTCCAAAATTCAAACACTATTTCTAAATATGCTTATGACAATATGGTTATTTACATAAGTCCAATAAAATTCTGCTCTCTCTTTATAGCAAAATGCAATTAGAAACATTGGTTATATTACCAAGGCTTTGACTAAAATGTCATATTTAAAAATATACATAAAATGCCTGATTTCAAGGGTTCCCAGCCTTACAGTGAGTAAATAAAAACTGTCACTTCCTGGCAGGCCGAGAAACTTTAAGACTATAAATAAAATCTAAAGTCTGCCTTGGTCTGGCTTCCTAGTCTCAAGAAGTTTTTAAATTTGAGATTCCTATATGATCAATGTAAAAAAAAAAGTTACGTTTCTAAAAAAAAAAGCTATAATACACCCATTATTAGATTATAACTCTGTACATTTTCCTTGAGTTCTTGTTATCTACCCACACACTAGACTGAGTCCTAAATTATTCTAGGTTGCTACAATCCAATTTTCTTCCATAAAATTACTAAAATAGGAACTACTGTTTCTAAAGCCCTATAAACTAGATACATGTAAAAAACAAATCTCATACCTTATGTATGGGCCACACAGAAAGTTCTCCAAACCACCTGATGCCATAACCAGAGACATTCACACTACAAACCAGGATGAAAAGTTGACATTTTCTATGCTGTAAATAGCTTTTTATAAGATGTCAAAATAAGACCCCATATCATAATGAGACTCCATATCATAAGGAGACTCTTATCCCTCTTAATGGTACCTTTTTCATTTGACAATATAACGCTATAGTCAAAATTTCATAATCAATACCTGCTATAAATAACTTGACAAAACCTGACCTAAAAATGCTTTTAGTCTATCTAGTGGACAACTTAGACAATATCCCTAACACAACTTTTTGTTGAAATTGTACTGGTGGTCCCTTTTATAAAGCTGGCATTCTCTGCTTTAATTCAACCCAGTCATAAAATGCTACTCAATGGCTGGCTACAATGGTCTCACCCATGGGCTTTTTAATTTGCTTAGTTTGTTGCCCTTAGGCTTGGGGTCTTAGTTCAAAACCATTGTACAAACTAAACTTATTATATTGTTGTCAATTTTTTAATATTATAATTTTTAAGCTTTGTTCTTATTGCCTATCTAATCTTTACAATGCCAGCTCTCCCAAAAAATAATGTCAGCCCAACACTCAGAGATGATGATTGCTAATGCCTACAGAACTTATAAGATAGAACTTGATAACAGACTCCAGACAAACCTACCCTGAGAAAATTTTCCCTTCTGGACTCTTTGTTACTCACATGTGGCCTGGGTCCCTGACATAAGCCCCCATACTTTCTCCATGATGTGGGACAGAGACAACCAGGACAGGTCCGTCCCAGCAGAGGACGACAGTTAAGCCTAAGTTCAAAATCGTTAATCAGCAATACTTTCAAAAAAAGATCTTAATCAAAGGGTAGAATTGTATACTAAAACAACCTGCTGTGACCCTAACACTAGTTTTACCCACTGCTGCACTCACCAGAGTTTGCCAGATCCTCAAAACTTTACTAGTGCTGATGAACTTTCTTTCTAAACAACACGTAACATTTCTTCTTTTTATAAAACCTCCAACCTTCTCTTTGTTCTTCGGCTATACCGAAGACCACCCATTCTGTCTGTATGTCCCAAATTACAATTCTTGCTTCCCAATTAAAACATTTTAAATTTAGAGATTTACCTCTGTATTTTATTTGACTTTGACAACTATAATAAAAAAAGACAGACAATAACAAGTATTGGCAAAGATGTGGAGAAATTGGAACTCTCATACATTGCTGGTAGGAATGTAAAATGGTATAGATGCTTTGGAAAATAGTCTGGCAGTTCCTCAAAAGGATAAACATAGATTTACTAAATGACCCAGCAATTCCACTCCCAGTGTATACCCAGGAGAAATGAAAATGTGTCCACACAAAACTTGTATGCAAATGTTCCTAGCAATATTATTCATAATAGCCAAAAAGTGGAAATAACTCAACTGTCCATCAACTGATGAATGGATAAACAAAATGTCACTAAGCAATACAATGGAATATTATTCAGTCATAAAAAGGAACGAAGTACTGACCCGTGCTACAACATAAATAAACCTCAAAGACATTATGCTAATGTGAAAGGAGCCAGACAGAAGAGACCACATATTACATGATTCCATTTATATGAAATGTCCAAAATAGGCAAATCCATAGAGACAAAAAGTAGATCAGTGGTTGCCAAGGGCTGGGGAAATGAGGAATGGGAAGTTACCGATAATGGGTACGAGATGACAAAAATGTTCCAAAATTAGACAGTGGTGATGGTTGCACAACTCTTTAAACATACTAACAACCATTGACTTGCACATTTCAATTGGGTGGATTTTAGGTATGTAAATTTTATATCAAATAAGAAGTTTAAAAAATAGGGATAATGTCTACTTCCCAGAAGTACTTCAAGAATTTACTGAGATAGCACATACGAGAGACGTTCACTAAATGCTCATTTGTTAATTACGTAGTACAGAAACCAGGTCAGGACATAAAAGAAATCTTCCTATTTCCACGACATAAATGGAGAGGGTAAGTTTCATAGGACTGCATTCCAAATTTCAATGCCAGATCCAATTAGATGATCCTTCAAGAGATAGAATTATTGCAGTTAATGGTTTCTCAGCTTTATTTGAGGTAGAAATCCGAGAACGAGACAGAGAGCTCAGTCCCCGACAAGTTACGACTTGTCGTCCTGCTCAGTTTGAAACTCTGCAAAAACAATTTCATCTTGTATCTACCTTCCCCCTTCCAGGCCTTCTGCCTTCCCTCCCTTGGCTCTTTTGCCAGAAATGAAAACTCTTTTCTGAAAGGAAGAGGGTGGGAGAGCTAGTGTGATTTGTTTGGGCATGTCAAGATGTCTAGAGTCTCTTCACTCTACACACACTGGCACACTTTCACCTTCCATGCTTGGCTCAGAGCCCAAGTGGGTTTTTTTTCTTCTTCTTCTTTTAACCAGCCTGGTAGTTTTATCCAAAGATACTTTTGACACTCAGAGGGATCACCTGGATCCCCCAAATGCAACTGTTGCTTTCAAAATATCCTTTAAATAATTAAAAGTGACTGAGAGGACAGATGAGCAGATAAAAAAATCTGGCTATAATATCTTACTGAAGAATAGCACTTATTTATTTATCACGTTCATTACTGAACATCTATTTCAAAATTGAAATGTGAAAAATGCCCCAAACATGTAATATACATTATAGGACTCTCAAGAACATATTTTAACTCCTATTTTGGGAAAGAGCAGGACTTCCGCCTTTTACCTTATATACTTGTCATTGAAAATTTTTAAAAAACAATGGGAATGCATTACTTGTGGAATAATGATGATAAAAACAATGAAAAAACACTATACAAGGAGTAAAAAAAGGGGAGACACTTAATCTTGGTCTGTTTAAGATTAAGTCCTCTATCTGTAAACTCTGTATGGTAACTGGACTTCAATAACTTTGCATATAATCCTCTAACTGAAGTTGCTGCTGAGTACCTGGGAGCACCTGCTAGAACAACTAAATCAATCACCACTTTCTCAGTAGGAAGAAACAGATACACACAGTTTTTAATGAAATTAACATTTAATTATAGGGCATTTAGTTAGATTGCTATGGTGAACAGATAATATATACATCAGAAATTCCTAAGTCAGGCATCAATAAATATCTGTTGAATGAATGAGTTTATTTAACTCCCCTCTAGTCTCTGCCTAGACTGCAGAGAGAGCTGGTGAAAATTTATAAAAGAAATCCAAAATATCAATAAATTAAGCAAAAAATATACTGCAACTTTCACATGGAGCGATTTAGGCAGCCTAGAAAAGGAAAACTTTAAACACACACAGTTCCCACAACTAAATGCTACTCAAACCACAACCAGGCGTCCCTTGTACTGCAGGACAAGTGGGCTGGTCTTGTCTGACTGGGAATCCAGAACAGCTTTGTTCCTGGAGTGCTTTCGGCCTGGGCAAACTACATTGGTAATGCAGGTGGGAAAATTCATCTCTTTCCTTTCTTAATGGGAAATTCACCTAAGGCCTTGGCTTTTAAGTGCATGTTACAAACACCAAAAACATCAATTAGTTCAAACTTGTCTATCTGGGGGAGCTAAGAACAGAAATTATATCTCTACCTCCCCTGTTCTTCATCGCCAAATTAGCTACTAACTGATTTGCGCACCAATTAAAATTACTAAAAACAAACACAACACCAACAGTTGCGATTTTATAGCAGACCCTAGAGGCTAATGAGCTCAATGGGTTAATCGGCTAAGACGCTTATTCCAAACAGCAATGTTGCCACATTAGAATGACATGCCACCACTTCCCGAAAACCTAGTCCTAAAAAAATTCAATGAAAAACATCTCCTTGATAGTATTATATTTTCTTGGGAAAAGTACAGGATGACTTATTTGCTGAGACTTACTAATTATAGGCACAGTAGGTTTTTGCTTCATTGATTTATCTGAGTATCACTCATGGCCATGTGGCCTCCTGGGTCCTACTGAGCCTCCAGGCCTATCTCAATTCCTGACCTTTTTGACCTCTCGGCTGCAGGTAATTACTTTCTCTCTTGAAACCCTCTACTCTTAAAGATTCTGTTCTTACCTAGCTGACCTTTTACCTCTTTTGGGTGGTCATTTTGTCTCCTTTGAAGAATTCTCTTTTTGCTCTTTAAGCTAATCACAACAGTTAATTTAGAGTATTTTGTATACAGTAGGTACACGATATATACTTGTTGTATAAAGAAGGAGTCCCAAGGCTCAGGCCTTCATCACTGTATGCTTTCTCCTCTGCCCGCTCTCTTAAGCTTCAAATACTAAGTCTGTACACAGCACACCCAAATTATACGCAGAAAGAACTAGCCGGTAAGAACCTGCACAGCCTCTGTGCCCACTGAGAACCTTGCCTTTGGAAAACAGAACACATCAGTGTGAAGAACTGTACTACTGGAGTCAATTCTTTACCCTTCCCTGTATCCATGCTCTTTGCTATGTGACTTAGCAGTTTGTCCCACTAAAGTGACAGAGTATATTTCTCCACCCTTGGGACTTTTATGTTGGGCCACATGACTTGCTGTAGCTAACAGAATAAGGCAGAAGTGACAGGATGCCTGCTCCAAGCTTAGGCCTGCAGAGGCCTTTGGTTTATGCTTCTTTCTGACACTTCTGCCATCACCATGAGGAGACATGCCCTGGCATGCTGCTGTTCCAGGGACGATCAGGACCACATGCAGCAGAACCACTGCAGCTGGCCTGCTGACCTGCAGTGAGAAGGGGAGCTGCCTAACCAAGCCCAACCAAGAACCTCACTGGTCTACAGATACGTGAGCAATAATAAATGACTGGTGTTTTATGTCACTGAGTGCTGGGGTAGTTTGTTAAATAGCAATGACTAATTGATGGAATTGGCCTACTCAAGCTTTAGATTTGAGATGTTACCACATTATTACCTACTAATCTAACAGTAGAAGTAATAGTGATGATTATGATGATGATAACACCACCAAAATAATAATCACTAACATATATTGAACACTATTGCTAAGAACTTTTAAGGATTTGATTCTGTTGCTGGAAGAGGGAAGCTTACTATTGAAGCCAGTTTCTTGAAAAAGGTATGTAGGGTTGTTTGCACAGCTTTTTTCTTTTTTTCATCATAAATGGCCTTGTAGCAACTGACATTCTCACTAACTGCATGGTAAACCTTTGTAAACTGCTCACTGTTAAGAATCTTACTCTTCAAGCTTAGCAAATCCTGCTTCGATGAGACAAAAGGCTTCAGCTAATTCCTTTGTCATAAACTTTCTTGGCTCTGGATCCTCTGATTCTTTGTGTTCTGGTGTTTCTATCAGCTGCTTCTCTGTCTATCTATGAGACTAGCCGCTAGTATAAAGATGCTGTGCCAATGAACTGCTTACACTACGAAGGTTTGTTTACATAGCGTGGAAGAAACTATTTCCTGAATTACTAATTTAATTATAAATTATCCTTATGGGGAGCGTTGGGAACCCGTTTGTAAGTATGGAATGCCATAAGTTGGGTTGTCTGTAACCCGGGGACTGCCTGTATTCCACACCCAGTTGCCCCCATTATTAACATTTTACATTTGTATGGTATATTTGTCACAATTATTGAACAAATATTGATACTTTATTATCAGCTAAAGTCCATAATTTATTCAGATTTCCTTAGTTTTTCCCTAACGTCCTTTTTCTGTTCCAGGACCCCATTCACCACATTACATTTAACCATCCTATCTCCTTAGGCTCTGACAGTTTCAGCCCTCTCCCTTCTTATTAAATTTTATTTTATTATTGTTTTTTGTAACAGCTTCATTTAGATATAATTCATATATCGCAAAATTCACCCACTTAAAGTATACAACTCAGTGGTTCCTAGCATACTCACAGAGTTGTGTGAGTCACCACAATCAATTTTAGAACATTTTCATCACCCCAAAAAGAAATCCCATACCCTTTAGCTATCAGCCCCAACAATTACCCCCTTACCCTCTGCCCTAGAACAACCACTAATTTACTTTCTGTCTCTATAATTTTGCCTATTCTAGATATTTCATATAAATGGAATCATACAAAATGTAGTATTTTGTGACCAGTTTCTTTCACTTAAAATAATGTTTTCAAGATTCATCCATGTTGTAGCATGTATCAGTACTTCATTAATTTTTAAAGCTGAATAATATTCCATTGTACACATACCACAGTTTGTTTATCCACTCATCAACTGATGGATATGTATGGGTTGTTTCCACCTTTTGGCTACTGTGAATAACGCTGTTGTGAACATTCACATACAAGTTTTTGTGTAGACATATGTTTTCATTTCTCTTGAGTATATACCTAGGAGTGGAATTGTTGGGCCAAATGGTAACTCTATGTTTATCTTTTTGAGGAACTTCCAGACTGTTTTCCAAAGTGGCTATACCATTTTACACTCCCATTGAGACCCCTTTTCAGAGATAAGAAATTAAAGTCCACAGGGATTAAGTAATTTGCCAAAGTCCATACAGCTGAGAAGCAGGGGAGTGGGGAGGTACACCCAGGTGGTCTGCCTCCAGAACCCCAGCTCTTAGCGACTATATCTCGCTGACAGAGCCAAGGGAAATTGAATTAATTCTGACTTCTCACATGTCTGGGGAGGGTGCCTAATTCTCTCCACCCTCTCTAGATTTGGAATACACAAATAATGGAGATGTGGAGAACAACAAAGAATCATAAAAAGAGAAATAAAATTATTGCAAAAAAATTTTTGATGAAAAAATATTAAATACCCTGAGATTCTTAGCTTAAAGTGAGAGCAAAGGTGCAGACAGTAGTCAAGTAACATAAAAAGTTAATGTCATAAGAGCTCATGTGTGAGCTATTCTTTACCTCCTTGAATTAGAAGAAATGGAATTTGATCTACAAAATGATAAGTAAACATTAATAAAAACTTCCTCGTCATTATGAGACACCGAAACTCTATAGGGACCTCTTGCAAACCCTCCAGGAATATTATTATTATGACTTAAAGTGTCCTAGGTAGGAGGTAGAAAGATAGATAAATCGACCAGCAGTCTTGTGGCTCTATGACCATAGAGATTTTGTGCAAACATGACATAATCTTTGGTCCACAGACTCAAAGTCCTTTACCAGGACTAACTTACCCTGAATTGCAGACAGATATACAAAAGTGTCTTCATGCTCCAAGTTCTCCAAGAATATCTGGAACCACAAAATACACCAGTGATATGATTCACAAAGAGCAAGGAAGACTTAAGAGACCCCCTTATCAGCAGCCTCAAAGAGTAAATGCTTTTCTTCTTGTTTGTCTTAGCTAGAAGCTGGTTTGACTTAGAGTCTTGGGAGGAAAATGGTATATATGCTTGAAGTCCCAGTTTTTTTTTTTTTAAGATTTCATAAAGCTATTCCCAGTTTTATAATAGTTAAAAAAAAGGAGTAGGGATTGAGGGAGATACTTATATTCTTGAAGTAGTGAAGTATGTATCAGCAGTAGTTATGGAAACCAATGGAAGAACAATCCTCAACATTTTCCCACTATAGCCGTGGTGAACAACATTCTCACATACGGCATGACAGCTACAGGCTGTGACACACAGAGGCAAGGTTTGGGGTTATGTGCAAATGATGGCACGTTTGCTGCAATCTGATCCTTTTCTCTTGCACTCACAAAGCATATGGAAATGCAAGTGAGACAGAGATGTTATTATTGAGATAACTTTGAATCTGTTCCTAATTTATTATTTAAAGTCTTGCAAATTTCAGCACTTTAATTGACTTTAGTAACAAATTACTCTCAATATATCTCACAATTTAGGAACCCACCAGGGGGTGTCAACTGCAGTGGGTACTGCTTATCTAGAAGATACTATAGTACATGTTAGGTTTAGAAAGACAGTGGCCCTGTGCCCATGTTCCTCTTGCTTGGTGTCCAGGGGAAGAAGGGGCGTCTGCTGCATATATAATGCCATGCCTTTTCCTGGCACAGCAATTCTTGATATCAACTTGATGCTGCTGGTCTCTACATCTTAAGTATGTCAGGGAGAAACTAAATTAGTACAGTAGGAAGATGGCCAGATTGGAAGGTGTGGGGATCGTGTATGGAGTAAGGGAAGCTTAATCCAGGATAGTGGCCATGGGAATAAAGAGGATGAGATATAGCTGAAAGACTTCTTGGAAAAGATAATCAACAGGACATGGTGACCAATTATATACGGCAGATGAAGATTAAATGAAGTTAAAGAAAATTCTAAAGATGTTCATAGCATTCACTTTCTAAATAGGTGAACATCAAAGGTGAAAAATATCAAAGGGTATTTTTAATAATTACTCAAAGAAGATATATATTTGAGGTTTTTAGCAACATTTTAATGACAGCAAATCCTTGGCACATTTCTGTGCCTCAGTTTTCTCATCTATAAAATGTGGGTAATACCAATATTGCAGTTGTTGTGAGGATTAGAGACAATGTCTGTAAGGTATGTGGCCTGGCTCAATAAACAGCAGTTATTAGTATACAATTGTTTCCAATACTTTAGTGATTAAAAATAAATGTTTTTGATCAGAATTGTAATTCTTAGTCTAATGGCTAAGACATGTAGAAGAGGTTATCATCATCACCATCATCATAATTGAGGCTCAGAAAGTTGAAGTGACTTGTCCAAGAAACTGATCTGGGATGTGATCCAGGCAGTAGTCTCTAGAACCTTTGCTCTTTCTTTCTTTTTTTTTAGAAACAGGGTCTCACTCTTTTGCCCAGGCTGGAGTGCAGTGGCACGATCATAGCTCATTGCAGCTTCGAATTCGTGGGCTCAAGTGATCCTCCTGCCTCAGCCTCCCGAGTAGCTGGGACTACAGGTGTGTGCAACCAAGCCTGGCTAATTTTTTTTTTTTTAGAGACTGGGTCTCACTATGTTGCCCAGGCTGGTCTCCAACTCCAGGCTTTAAATGATCCTCCCACTGTGGCCTCCAAAAGTGCTGGGATTACAGGTGCGAGCCACTGTGCCCGGCCTCCCCTTGCTCTTAATCTCTAACCCATACTGAGGTGGGGACAATTTCCACAAAAGGGAAAAGATTCCCAACTAAGCACATGTTAATATATTCTCCCGTAAATCTACAATTTAAAGAACAGCTTTTTCACTGTGATGAAGAGAGAAGGGGGAGGAGACACAGTTCTGCCCAATGCCCCTCTCAAAAGGGGCCCAGAGAAAATAGGAGGCTTATCTGGGCAAGGTCACAGTGCTGAAAATGGACTTTTTTTTACCACAAAAGGCACTCTCCCATTTCTGGGAATTTTCTCATGCTGTCCCAACCCCCTTTCTTTCATCTGCTCAAACCTTACCAGTTTGTTAAGGCCAGGTTAAGATCTACATCCTCCAGAAAGTTTCAACTCTCTCTTTTTCTTGACTGTCCACAGCATTTCTTGCATGCAACAATTCTGGCAGTTTGTTCATGTTCAATTGAGTAGTCTCATGTGGTCATCTAATCTTTCCTGTGTGTAAGTGTTACCTCCTCAGACCAATTACAAGTTCCTGGAGGGTGGTCCAGGACAGTGCTTGACAAATAGTCAAGGCTCCAAAAATATTTGAGTTGAATTAATGCCTCCTGGACAGCTGCCCCTCTCTGGGCCCATATGTCTTTGTAGTGTGTTCTACTTACCTTGAGAAGCTTCTCTTGCATCTCAAGGGCTTTTGCTTCTCTCTGTTCTATCCAGTGGGAAATAGTACGTAAGGCAGCAGCCCGTGTTGGAATCTGAGGATCATAAGCTGATAAAAGAACCTCTTGGAGCTGTTCTGTGGTTATGCTTGCAGATTTCTGGTTTGTTGTAGTGCTGGGCTCACTGACCCCCTTAGGAATGAATGGAGCACTTGACTGCAGGCCTGTCTGGGGGGATTTCTCATGGCTTTGCTGGTGTTTGAGGTGGCTATGAGCTATGTCAGTGTATATTTCATGACTGCTTTGCTGCTGCTCTTCTATTTTCCCTTCTGGATCTTTTTTGTTCAGGGTACTGTGGGCCGCCACACTGACAGCCTCAGTGGCAAAGGCTCCGTGGGTAGAGATGGTGATACGAAGATCAACAGCAAGTTCTTGGATGACGGGGTCAGGATATGTGTTGGATACCTTTTCCAACAGAGGGAGCAACTGCTTCAGGACAGCAAAATCACTTGATTTCAACTACAAAATGAAATAAAAAATGCCAAACTCAAATTAACATAGCAAATGTTAATATGACTTGAGTACCAGAAACATATTCTGAGAAAAAGGGGCAGGGATCAAATCTTGTTCACGGTGTACTCAGCGTATTGCATGGGTTTAGCACTCAATAACTATTTGATGAATAATTACAGCTAACATTTATTGAACATTTACCATGTACAGGTTCTTTTCTAAGTTAAAGCACACGTATATCCACATTCATATCCCTATGATATGGTTACTATTATTAACTACATTTTAAACATGGGGAAATTGAGGCACAGACCAGTTAAGTAATATGCCCAAGTTCACAAACCAGAAGATAGTAAGATGTGAACTCAAGAAATCAGGATCAAAGCCCACACTCTTACCCAATACCCTCCACAATCTCACTTGAAAGAAAAAAGCTGTTCTTAATCACATGATCTAAAGTGGCCAGTCAGTGTCCAAACACCATAGATCTGGAAAGGGTCAGGATGACAACTGGTAGAAGGGGATTTCTCTGAGAAAGTGGGAGTTAAAATTAGCCAAGATTTCATTCTCTACAGAAGCTTTGTTTGAATAATGTCATATGCCTTACTAAGAAAGGTACATATGTAGTTAATGACAAGTAAGAATCAATGGTAATACTTTTTTGTTTGAAAATACCAGAGAAATAATCACATGAGGCTTCATTAGGCCCTGAAAATTTGAAAACTTCAGGGGTCTTAAATCCTTTTTAGAACAAGGCAGAGTATTAACTACTTAATGATTCACTCACTTCATTATCCAGCCAACCTACCAATTAACCAATTAACCATTTTCATAGAACCTATTTAATGTTCTCATTTTACTCTATAAATCAAAAGAATTGTTATTGTTCATCGTCTCTACCACTGTCTTCCAGGTAAATGCAAATTTGAGGTATATGTCAGGTTTGTACCTGTAGAATTTCACCACACACCCAGATTTTTTTTTAACACATTTAGAAACTAATGCAAAATCAATATAAGGTAGAATTTCTAGCTCCGTAACATGTTGGTTTATCTTCATGTGTAAAGTGATTGACATTCTGATGTTACTACATCTTAAGAGAAGAAGAGAATATGTACGTACAGAGAAAAGGTATATGTTATCTAAGAAAAAGCTCAATTTTTTCTGGAATCTATGTGGCACAGAAAAACATTTTAGAACAGTTTTACTAGTGTCATCATTATGCTAAACTTTATTCACTGCCTCTGTTGTATTGGAGACTTTTTTCTTTTTAAGCATCTGAGATGAGAATATCTGCTTCTATCTACAGTCTGTTTGGCCTATTTTTCATTTCTATTATATGTAACAATTTCTTCTAAAAAAACTACCAAGACAAATAGATCAATGGAACAGAACAGAAAGCCCAGAAATAGACCCACATAAATATAGTCAACTGAACTTTGACAAAGGAGCAAAGGCATTCCATAGAAAAAAGACAGTCTTTTCAACAAATGGTGCTGCAACAACTGGCATCCACACACACAAAAATGAATCTAGACACAGACCTCACACCTTTCACAAATATTAACTCAAAATGGATCACAGACCTAACTGTAAGATACAAAACTATAAAACTCCTACAAGTTAACATAGTAGAAAATCTGGATGGCCTTAGGTATGGTCATGACTTTAAACATAACACCAAAGGCATGATCTATGAAAGAAATAATTGATAAGCAGGACTTCATTAAAATTAAAAACTTCTGCTCTGCAAAAGACACAGTCAAGAGAGTGAGAAGAGAAGCCACAGAATGGGAGAAAATATTTATAAATGACATATCTGAAAAAGGATTAAGAACTCTTAAAACTCAACAGTAAGAAAATGAACAACCCGATTAAAAAATAGGCAAAAGACCTAAACAGATACTTCACCAAAGAAGATATACAGATGGAAAATAAGCATATGAAGACATACTCAATGTCATATGTCATTAGGGAACTGAAAATTAAAACAACAATGAGATATCACTATACACCTATTAGAATGGCCAAAATCCCAAACACTGACCGCACCATATGCTAGTGAGGCAAAGGAACTCTCGTTCATTGCTGGTGGGAATGCAAAATGGTATAGCCACTTTGGCAGCCAGTTTGGCAGTTTCTTACAAAACTAAACTCACTCTTAACATATGATCCAGCAATTGTGCTCCTTGGTATTTACCCAAAGGATTTGAAAACTTATGTCCACACAAAAACCTGCACATGGTTGTTTATAGCAGCTCTAGTCACAGTTGCCAAAACTTGGAAGTAACCAAGATGTCCTTCAGTAGGTGAATGGATAAATAAACTGTGGTACATCTAGACAACAGAATATTATTCAACACTAAAAATAAATGAGCTATCAAGCCATGAAAAGACATGGAGGAACCTTAAATGCATATTACTATGTGAAAGAAGCCAGTCTGAAAAGGCTACTTACTATACAATTCCAACTATATGACATTTTGGAAAAGGCAAAACTATAAAGACAGTAAAAAGATCAGCGGTTGCTAGGGGTTGGGGGAAGGAAGGGATGAATAGGCAGAGCACAGAGGATTTTTTTAGGGCAGTGATTTTATATACTATAATGGTAGATATATGTCATTATACATTTGTCCAAACCCCTAGAATGTAGACTGACCTCTAACATAAACTACGGAGTTTAGGTGATAATGATGCGTCAATGTTGGCTCATTGATCATAACAGATGTACCATTCTGGTGTGGGATGTTGATAGTGGGGGAGGCTGTGCATGTGTGGGGGCAGAGGATATATGAGAACCCTCTATACTTTCTGCTCAATTTTGCTGTGAATCTAAAACTGTTCTAAAAAATAAAGCCTATTAAAAAATCTTTTCTCCCTGTTTTCAAACTTCTTAGTCATTTTGGGACTCATCTTATTCAACTGGGCAGCTTCTCTAATCATCGTCAGCAGGTAGGTGGATTCTGAATCAAACAGTTTATAAGGCAATTAAAGTTATGCCTTCTTTTACCTTCATAAGCCTATAGATTCCCCACTATGAAAATAAGAGAAATCTAAGACTACAGGTGCCAACTATTTGTTCACAAATATTCAAAAAAATTTTTGAGGTACAAAGTAATACTAACTTAATTGGTAGATGAGAAAATGAAGCATTAAGCAGTTAATTATTTTTCAAGGGTCACTGAGGGCCACTATCAAAATTGAGAACTGACTAAAAAGCCCCCACTTCTCCTCCTGTCACTATTCTCAAGGTTGATCTCATATCCAGATCTCAGAATTCTACGTAAAAGCCCTAAGGCCTGAAGGAACAGCCATTGAGTGACAGATTCCTTTATCTGGTTGCCTCTCCTCCAGAGTTTCTGGAATGCTTCAGGAATAGAATGCACAGAGCTATGACAGCCCACACCTGTGGTTTCTTAAAGGACTGTCAGGTGTACCAGTTAGACGGTGGGTTGTTCTAAATGTCTGCAAGTTCTCACATTTGCTTAAGAACTGAGGGTTGAACTGGTAGGACAGGGATTGAGGATGGTGGATGTGGGACAGAGCATGCACTCTAAGGAGGAATGTATCAGAACTGGGTGACAGCAAGAAGAGGGCATGTGCATACTAAAAAAGCCCCACATGAGATTTTATTAAAGGGGGTATACATATGCTCATCTGGCCTGACCTGCTCCAGAAAGAATCACTGTTTTAGAATTCAAGGGATTCTTCTAGCAATAAAACTCTGACCTAAAAACTCCTAATTCTGAAAAATATTTACATTTATTCTTTGTGTTCTCATTTCTATATATCAACTATGTTTCCTCAGATATTAAGCTGACCAGTTAATATGTCTGGGTCCTTACTTACATACATCACTGAATTTAACTGCAAGTGGTATTTTTGCTTTTGTTCTAGGTCAGTATGCAGTATGCCCTGCTTTACAATGACCTAGACATTGAGACACATATAAGATATAGAAATGTGAGGGCTGGGCCTGGTGGCTCACGCCTGTAATCCCAGCACTTTGGGAGGCTGAGGGGGGAGGATCGCTTGAGGCCAGGAGTTCAAGGCCAGCCTGGGCAACATAGTGAGACCCCGTCTCTACAAAAAAATTTTAAAAATATTACTCAGGCCTGGTGGTGTGTGCCTGTAGTCCCAACTACTCCCAGCTACTTGGGAGGCTGAAGTGGAGGGATCACTTGAGCCCAGGAGTTAAAAGTTATAGTGAGCTATGATAGTCCCCACTGCACTCCAACCTGGGCCTGTCTCTAAAAAAAAAAAAAAAAACAACAAGACATAGAAATGTGGATCTTTTGAAAAAAATGATGAATTTATCAGATTAATCACAGCAACTACAAGGTAAGCTCCACGAGGGCAAAAAGGCACTTGGTGTATATTTATTGAATGAGTTAATTCTAAGATACTCTCAAACAATGTGATGTGATAGAGGCAAGTACTGGACATTGTTTGGATCTCAGATTCGGACTCAAGTCCCAGCCCTACTACCCTGAGCCTCAAAGGCCTCACCTATAATAAAATAGGACTAACACTTGCCCATCTTGATTGGCTAACTCATTCCCCTCTCCTTTGCCATCTCCCGCTATGGGAGCTGGAAAGCTGGGTGCTCACTATACTAGCCTTCCTTGCAGGTAAGAGTGGCCAGGTGACCCTATTTTGACCAATGAATATACAGGGGAATCTGTTGGGGAGCTTCTGGGAACACTTTTGTTTTCCCTATGAAAAGGACACTTCTAACTAGCACTATCCTTTCTCCCTACTTGCCCTGATCTCAAATGTAATGCCTAAAACTATGCAGCCATCTCACAAACCGAAGGTAATTAAGTAGGATCAAGAATAGCCAACATGCCAAAGTTGAAAAGACAGAAAAATTGATGACAAAGTAAAAAGATAGAAAAATCTTAAGTCTTTGATGATACAGGAATAATTGAGTTGCTAGACCAATACCAGCAACTGCTTAACTGCAGGCTTCGTGTTAAGTAAGATTATTAAACTGTTTGTTTAAGCCACTTTTAGTTGAGTTTTTGATTATTTCTAATAAATACATTTCTGATAATACCTACTTAGTAAAAGGTTTACTGTGAGAATCAAATGAAATGACGTAAGAATTTTGTAAACTATAAAACCTTACCAGATGAAAGAAAACCAAATGGCAATCACAGTACACAAAGTTCTTTCACAGACTTTATGCGCATGGTGGTTGAATAAAAATTTATTGTCCATGTATTGCATTAAGAACACGAGAGAGGTGTCAATGAAATAAATCAATTTTTGTGCCTATCATAGCAATGTACTTAGCTCCTCCCTGGTCTCAAGTCCTAGAACGCACCTAGAAAAGAGGTTGTGTGAAACTTAGAGCAAAGCCTAAGATCATAGAAAAAAATAAAATGGAATAATAATAAATTACTATAAAAGTTATATTTTGGAATATAATGATTAAATCTTTGCCTAAAATTCATCCTTTAACATTGATGCCTAACACTGATGCCATAGTTGTCTTCTGGTGGTCCTGGAAGATTCTGGATCTTTGGAAGCATTAAGATCAAATGCTTCTAGTGATTTAAAAGAGATGAAAACCTTTTCCACAGGCCACTGGTGTCAACAGAAATCATTTTGTAGAAATCATATAAAGCTCTGAAAATCTTTAACAATGTGTACAAATGAACATAATGAAGACAATTCCAGAAATAGATGATTTAATCTCAACAGCAAAAAGAATTAGAGGGGTCTAGTCTTTAGTTAACTGGAAGGTCATTTTTAAAAAGCAAAATTGGAGGCACTGTGGTTTCCAAGTGAGGGCTTTTTTTAGCCAGTTTAATCACCTCCATATGAGTGATTGAAGGATGTCCCTCCACCTTAGGGAAATTCTGAGAAAAGTCTGGATTACCTGGTGGATAAGCAAGCAAATGCCTGTGAAAACAAGAAGTGTGGCTTTCCTCTTCCCCTCGCCGCACATGACTAACATTTACAACACTCCCCCGGGTGTGCCTGGAGCTGGAGCTTGCTGGCCATGGGTGAGGGAGTGTTTCTAAACTTTTTAAAGCCCATGCCCTTTTGATAAACAAAACAATCTATGCCTTCTTAGTTAGAGATTCACCTTTCTTTTCTTCCTTTTCTTCTTTCTTCTTTCTTCCTTCCATTTATCCATCAATCCAAAAACTGTTTATTAAACTTGTACTGAGGTAGATTTACTAAATATGGGAGAGAGTAAGACATCTCTGAAGTAGGCTGCTTGAAAGCAAGAGTAATTAAGAATCATTTTCTGTTCTTTGAAGTTCTATATAATAGCTTGAAATATGGAAATTTTCCCAAGCTGTTCTATAGAACACCCAACTCCAGCTCAGTGAAGGAGAGAAAGGACAGCATTCCAACACAGGACCTGAGTCAACCACCTCACCTCGTCAGCACGCAAAAGATGTCCATGGATCTTCCCTCCCTCCCTTTCTTCCATCCTGCAGCAGACGTCCAGCTTGCTTACCACTACTTCCATCCCAATTGCTAAGCATTTGCTAGGATTCCGATATATAAATCGACAACACCTAAAACACAGTCCCATGCTAGGGGTAACTTTTTTACCAAAGAGTCTGAGCACTTGGTCAAAAACACAACCCAAGCAGTGTAGAGTAACACCAAGCTAAAGACCCCTGCACCTTTAGAGAAGAGATGTACCTTTTATCTCCCAATAATGGACCCCCATCCCAACAGAATCTAGATTTAAAGATTCAGAGTCCAGCTTTTAACTGGTAGGCTCTGCTGCCTCCCTGGGATAGTATGGTTTTGTTTTTTTCCTAAAGAAGGTCTAGAATGGTCTGTCTAGCTTTGTGTAGCAGTGCTTTAGAGCTGTGGTCCTCAACACATCAGCTGCAGACCAGTAATGGTCCATGGGCCGCACAGCAGGAGGTGAGTGAGCGAAGCTTTATCTGTATTTACAGCCGCTCCCATTGCTTGCATCACCACCTGAGCTCCACCTCCTGTCAGATCATCAAATTCTCATAGGAGCACAAACCCTACTGTAAGCTGTGCACTCAAGGGATCTAGGTTGTGCAGTACTTATGAGAATCTAATGCCCGATGATCTGAGGTGGAGCTGAGGCAGTGATGATAGCGCTGGAGCGGCTGCAAATACAGATTATCATTAGTAGAGAGGTTTGACTGCACAGAGATCATAATAAATCAATTGCTTACAGACTCATACCAAAACCCTATCAGTGAGTGGCAAGTGACAATTAAGCTGCATCTGGTGGCAGGCTTTATAGTGCCAAGTGAGCATCTTACTTCAATCGTACAGCTGCATCTGGTGGTAGGCTTTAAGTCAGAATCTGACACACATTTGGCCTGCCCATTATTTTATTTACCGCTTCCATCCATGCCTCTTTCCCGCACTGCGCACTTGTCTCAGTCACAGTTTTGGTAGCCCGCAAGCTAACCCTAGCAAAAATGAGTGAAAAACAAATGTCACTGGAGAGCTTCTTTTAAAAGGGATAAAGATCCAATGATGAGGTAACAGAAGCCTCTAAGACTGATAACAAAATGAAAGCTGCATGTGAAAGAAAATACCAAGAGTCCCACTTAAATTACGAGTTCATTGCAACAGGTCATTCACATTCTCCAAGCCCACTTAGTATAATATGTGGCAACTGGCTATCCAACAAAGCCAGGAAACCTTCAAAACTGCTTCGCCACATGGAGACCAAGCACCCTGCATTAAAAGACAAGCCTTTGGAGTTTTTTGAAAGAAAAAAACTCGAACACGAAGAACAGAAGCGATTATTAAAGGCCATCACTTCATCAAATGTGTCTGCACTGCCAGCCTCATCCTTAGTGGCTAACCGCATTGCTAAAGCTAAGAAGCCCTTTGCTATTGGTGAAGAGTTGATCCTGCCTGCAGCTAAGAACATTTGCCATGAACTTTTAGAAGAGGCTGCAGTTCAAAAGGTGGCATGCATTCCTCTTTCGGCTAGCACCATAACTAGATGAACTGATGAAACAGCAGAGGATACTGAGGGACAATTGTTAGAGAGGATTAATGAGTCACCATGGTAGGCAATCCAGGTTGACAAGTCTACCGATGTTGATGACAAGGCAACAATGCTTGTTTTTGTGCAATGTATTTTACAGGAGGATGTACATGAGGATATGTTATGTGCACTTCTGTTGCCAACCAATACCACAGCTGCAGAACTATTCAAGTCTTTGAATGATTACACATCAGGAAAACTGAATTGGTCATTTTGTGTAGGTATATGCATAGACAGAGCAGCTGCCACGACTGAACTCCTTTCTGGTTTCACTATTGGGGTCAACGAGGTCACTTCTGAATGTGAGTCCACGCACTGTGTCATCCATAGAGAAATGCTGGCTAGCCAAAAAATGTCACCTGAACTAAACATTTTTCAGGATGTGATTAAAATTATCAAACACATTAAAGTACTTGCCCCTAACTCGCATCTGTTTGCGCGGCTCTGTGAGGAGACGAACACAGAGCACACACGTCTTCTCTTATACGCAGAAGTGAGATGGCTTTCTAAAGGTAGATCACTGGCCAGAGTTTTTGAGTTACCAGAGCCACTCCAGAGATTTCTTTTAGAAAAACAGTTACCACTGGCAGCATATTTCAGTGACACACAATGGGTTGCAAAACTTGCTTACTTGTGTGACATATTCAACCTGCTCAATGAACTCAATACGCCACTTCAGGGGAGAACAACAACTGTGTTCAAGTCGGCAGATGAAGTGGCCGCATTCAAAGCCAAACTGGAATTACGGGGGCGACGAGTGAACATCGGGATTTTTGACACATTTCAAACATTAGCAGAGATTTTGAAAGAGACTGAGCCAGGGCCTTCTTTCTCCCAGCTGCTGCATGGTCACCTATCTCAGCTTTCAAAGAGTTTGAGCATCACTTCCCAACCACAGAATACCCCCAAACTGGGAAGGAATGGATCTGCGACCCATTTGTGGATAAGCCAGGTGAATCGACTTTGTCTGTGCTAGAAGAGGATCAACTGCTTGAGATCGCAAATGATGGTGGCCTTAAAAGTATGTTTGAGACAACTTCAAATCTCCACACATTCTGGATTAAAGTCAAGGCAGAATATCCTGAGATTGCCACAAAAGCACTGAAAAGCCTGCTTCCATTTCCAACATCCTAACTTTGTGAAGCAGGGTTTTCTGCAGTGACAGCAACCAAAATGAGATTATGGAGTAGACTGGACATAAGCAACACACTTCGGGTGTCACTGTCTCCCAACACCCCCAGATGGGACCGTCTAGTTGCAGGAAAACAAGCTCAGGGCTCCCACTCATTCTGCATTATGGTGAGTTGTATAATTACTTCATTATATATTACACTGTAATAGTAATAAAGTGCACAAAAAATGTAATGTGCTTGAATCATCCTGAAACCATCCCCACCCCACCCTGCCCCCCACTGTACTGTGGAAAAATTGTCTTCCATGAAACTACTCCCTGGTGCCAAAAAGGATGGGGACTGCTCTTTAGAAGACCCAGTAGACCCTGCAGCATCATGCAGTAATTGCTTCTTGAGAGGACAGGAAAGAGTTACTAACATAATACTTTTACTGATGACCAGCCCTGAAACTTAGAAAATGAGTTTGGAATTACAGTTGCCTTGGTAGCAGTCTTAAACCTACACTTTTTCCAAATTAACTCCTCTTCCCAGACACAATGCTATAATAATCATCTTAATTACATAAATTACAAAGAAAAGGAAAAAAATGTTCAGGTGCTGTTAGATTCTGTTTCATTAGCCAAAATGACAAATCCTAATAGGGATTAGGTACAGTATAATGATCTAGACTAAAGCAAAGACCTTAGCCTGACAATACTCAACTGAAAACAAAAGTCAGAATCATGACTTTCTTTTTTAATACAAAGACAAAAAAACCCAGCATTATATTATAGACGCCACTTATATAACAAATCCATGAATCAAACAGAAAAAAAAATTAATAGATCTAGGGCAAAAGTATAGGGGGTGACGTGTTTATGTTCACTTAACTAACTGCAAAGTCAGAGGAATCCAGGGAGTAATCAGTGAGTCAGGATGGCTCACAGAAAGGCAGGGACAGGCAGGACATCCACTTTTACATCAGTCGGGTGAGTCTCTCTTAGAACACGACTAATGTACATAGCTGGCCCCCCAACAATGGCCTTCTAGAAAGGGAGATGGAGATTTCTGTAATCTATTTTCCATTTGGGGTTTGGTGTGAAATAATAAGTGTTAAATAAAGAGAAGCAAAAAAAAAAAAAAATGCACTCTACACTAACGGAAACAAAGACTATTCAAACTAATACTCAACCAGAAAAACAAAAATCAATCTAGCCAACTAAATCCAATAACAATACATCTTAAGAAAAACTATTCCATTGGTGGCCAGGTGTGGTGGCTCATGCCTGTAATTTCGGAACTTTAGGAGGCCGAGGTGGGAGGCTCACTTGAGGCCAAGAGTTTGAGACCAGCCTGGGCAACATAGCAAGACCTCATCTCTTAACAACAACAAAAAAAACTATTCCAATGGTGAACGCCTCCTTCCTAGTTCTAACAGCAGGGATATGATATGGCTCTAGAAACTGAACCAAAAACTTTTTTTTAAAACTACATGCAGAATATAAAATTAATCTACCAAGAGATGGGCTTCACATTAACAAAAGGCTCAGATAAAGTTCCTTTTCCCCTTAAGGACAGCTAGAGAGAGGCATATTCTTATACATCAAGAATCAGAATGAGATTTGAATCCTCAAACTCAAAAATCCATTCCCAGAGGGTTCCCTACTCATTCCTAAGGGTTATGAGCAGGCTGATTTCAAGTTGGATTTCATAATATTTGCACTAAGCCTATTCTGCTCTCTTGCAGTCTCCTAACCTCACGTGGTATGTAATTAACAAGCCATACACACACGCATGACCTAGCCCTTGCCTATCTTTTCCCCTTGCTGGCACTACTCTTCCCCTTGGTCGCTACAATTCAGCTACACCTGCTTTCTATCAGTGTCTCAAGTATACCACAAGCACCTTCCTGCTTCTGAGCCTCTGAAACATGATGTTTTCTTTAATTGGGAGAGTTTCCTCCATCTGCACTACACACACACTCAAACTCGTATTAATCATTCAAGTCTTAGCTTAAACTTACACTTCCTCAGTGGAAATCTTCCCAACCTAGGTTAGATGTTATGTTCTCTTGGCACCCTTCACTTCTCTTCGGGCACTTCATTCAATTTTAAGTATATTTAGTGTCTCACTCCCTTATTGGACTGTAAGCTTCATAAGGGTAGGGACCGTGTCTGCCTTGTCCACTGCTGTGTTCCCCAAATCTTAGCTCAGTATCTGGCACACAAGAAGTAGGCAGTAAATACTGTTTAAAGGAATAAACTTAAAAATTACAATTAAGTATGTAAAAGACATGTACACTTAAAAGTGGCTGGAAGCAAATTTTGACATGCTATGTGATATGGGTTGAACAATGGATCCTCTGCTACAATGGAGCTATTCAAAATAGATGGATCCTAAGCAAGGAGCAGGTTACTAAGGATTTCCCCCTGAACAAGGACTTTGCTTCGGGAGAATCAGGCCAGAGAATCTAGTATTAATATTTGCCTCAGATACAAAACACCATGCTAGATGTTTCTAAATCAAGCTTGTACCAGGTAGGAAAGGGTCCCACCCTTCTGACCGTGAAGTCAATTCAGTTGACAGAGTGGAAATGGTGTAATTTTCTCATCCTCTACTTTGGAGAGAATTCTCATTAACAAACTGACTTGTTTATCCTATGTACAATATCCATTCTTATTTCTCCCAAGGGTAGGGAGAGAAGAAACAGGTATTTTGCTTCTCTTTTCCATCCATTCAAGTTTGGCTCATGTCTACAACTCACCTGGACAGCTCCTCCTAGCATGACGGCCACCAGCCCCATGGACATGCTCAGTGTCTGTGATTCCACAGTGCTCTCTGCCTGATGGGCCAAGCTTGCACATGCTCTCTGCAGTGTTGCTGCTACAAAGTCCACCACCTACCAAGGAAGGGAATTTAGAATCAGTGAGGAGTAAGAAAGAAAAATCTCAAAATTCTCCTGACATCTCATGTCTACATTCTTATCATCTTCTTCATCAACATGGTGATAGCAAGAACCATAAAGAACGACTGCTGTGTAGCAGGCATAATGTTGTTAAGTGTTGAGTGTTTTCCCACATTAACTGCTTTATTACAAAGGATACAGATGAACAGCCAGATGAAGAGATGGATAGGACAAGGCATGGGGGTAGGGGTCGCAGAGCTTCCAGGCCCTCTCTGGGCTAGCCACCCACCCAGCACCTCCACATGTTCAGCAACCTGGAAGCTCCTAAGTGTTTTACAAACACAATCTCACTTAATTCTCAGATCAACTCTATGAAGTCGGTACCATTATCCTCATTATGAAATGAAGAATCTGAGACTTAAAAAAAGGTTATTTGTTCAAGGCCACTCAGTTAATAAATGAGAAAGCTTACTTATACTTTCCCAAATGTTTTAATGTGCTAATCCAACTTCCTTTACTTTTCATGAATTTTGCCAGGAAATTAAAGATGAAAATAATTTGTAAATTAACTCAAAATGGATCACAGACTTCAATGTAAAATGCAAAACTATTAAATTTCTAGAAGATAACATGGTAGAAAATCTAGATGACCTTGGGTATGCTGATAACTTTTTAGAAACAACACCAACACCAAAGTGTTTTATATCCATAAAAGAAAGAAATGACAAGGTAGACATCATTGAAATTAAATTTTTTTGCTCTGCAAAAGACACTGTGAAGAGAATACAAAGAGAAGCCACAAACTGGAAGAAAATATTTGCAAAAGACATATATGACAAGGGACTGTTATCCAAAATATACAAAGAATTCTTAAAACTCAATAATGAGAAAACAAACAGTCTGATTAAAAATGAGCAAAAGACCTGAACAGACACACCTCAACAAAGAAGATACACAGATGGCAAATAAACATATGAAAAGATGTTCCATATCATATGTCATTAGGGAACTGCAAATTAAAACATCAGTGAGATACCACTACACACCTACTAGAATGTGCGAAATCCAGAACACTGATATCACTAGGAATGCTGGAGAGGATGTGGAGCAACAGGAACTCTCATTCACTGCTGGTGAGAATGCAAAATGGTACAGCCACTTTGGCAGACAGTTTAACAATTTCTTATAAAACTAAACATACTCTAACCATACAATCCAGCCATTGCCCTCCTTGATCTTTACCCAAAGGAGTTGAAAACTTATATCCACATAAAACCTGTACATGGATGTTTACAGCAGCTCTAGTCATTATTGCTAAAACTTGGAAGTAACCAAGATGTCCTTCAGTAGGTGAATGGATATATAAACTGTGGTACATCCAGACAATGGAATATTATTTAGCACTAAAAAATGAGCAAACTATGAAAAGACATAGAGAAACCCTAAATGCATATTACTAAGTGAAAAAAGCCAATCTGAAAAGGTACATACTGTATGATCCCAGCTATATAACATTTTGGAAAAGGCAAAACTATGGAGACAGTAAAAAGATCAAGGGTTGTCAGGGTAGGGAAGAGGGAGAGAATAGGTGGAGCACAGAGGATTTTTAGGGTGGTGAAACTATTCTGTATGACACCATAATGGTGGATACATGTCATTATAAATTTGTCCAATCCCATGGACTGTACAACACCAAGAATGAACCTTAATGTAAACTATGGACTTTGGGTGATGATGTGTCAATGTATTATAGGATCATCAGCTGCAACAAATATACCATTCTGGTGGAGGATGTTGCTAATGGGGGAGGCTATATGTGTGTGGGTGCAGGGGGTAAAAGGGAAATCTCTGTACTTTCTTCTCAATTTTGTTGTGAACCTAAAACCGCTCTAAAAAGTCAACTCTTATAAAAAATGATTTGTTACTTTCTGACCATCTCAGAGGGTCCTAGATCTGTTTCTCAAAAGGTACCCTCCTCAGGCACTTATTTTCCCCTACATTTTAACAGTCTAATTCTAATAAGCAAAGAATGGGGGAAGAGGTGTTCAGTTTTATCTAGAAGCCAGTGTCCTCAAACAATTTCAAACAAATGATCCAGTTATTTTTTAAAGCATCAAATATTTTAAAGTATTAAGATTATTTACATGCAAGATTTTACATAGCATTTGGCTAACAACTAAGCTTTAAATGGAATTAATTTGGTCAGCATCATTTTAACGGCACTTGGATTAATCACTTTAAGTAGAAACACCTTTGAATAACACACGTACACATGTACGCACACACACATGCATATTTAGGATTAATGACTCAAAAGAGAGAAGTCATTTTGGAAATGGGAAGGCTGAGATAGGTCATAATAAGCCTCTAAATATCGTGCAAGCTTGCATGTTTAACTCTCTGGACAAATCACATGCTGTGCTAGAATCTTTATTGTAAGCTTAAAGTCAGGAGGATGGCTTGTTAACACTTGTCCTTGGAGCAAGGCAGGAAACTAGAAAGGTTATTAAAAGTTCCATTTACTGAAAGGAACAGTTCTGGTTATGGCAATTTTTACCCCCCTCTCCAAGCCCAAGCCTTTATTGATACTAGAAGTTAAAGACATTGGCCCTTTCTAGAGAAACTAGGTAGGAACTCTTTCTACCTCCAAAGAGTTTCCTAAAACACTCCTTGTTTATATTTAGCTTCTGTTTCAGCACAAGTATTGTTAAATTACTAGAATTAGTGCTATCTAGCCTTCCAAATTTGTGTAAGTTCCTCTCCACTATATACATGTATATATATTTTTAAATGTTGCAAAATAAGTAGAATGATTCTATTTTTTAAAAAGAAACTTTGTATGTTTGCACGTACGTAAAAAACAATTGGGAACTGCTAACTATAAAGTGAGCGCCAGCTGTGATTGTTGTCTATGAGGTACCCTTTCCCCAAACATACTTGTAACACCAAAACCACCCTACCCTACCCACTTGGACAGCCGCTTCCCACTACTACTCATTTCCTGTAATTTTGGTGGGGCTGCTAGCCACAAGAACAGGTATGTGACTAAACCCTGTTCCAGAATTTATGCATGTTGCAGAGAGCGGGGGAGAGACTTTCACTTTTTACTTAAAACTTTTTATAAAGGTACATAATTTGAAAAGCCAAACAGTCCTGAAAGTTTATCATGAAAAATAGCAGTGCCCCGCCTCGTTTCTCCCCACCTGGTTCTGGCTCTACCGAGATAACCACTCTTAATTATTTAGCTGTTTAATTTAATAATAACAACATTAAGCATTAACTCTTACCAGGTACCATTCTGAACACATTATAGGTATTAACTCACTTAATCCTCACAATAATCCTATGGGGATATAAACCTGCGGCCAAAATGCTGACACCTGAGTGGAAGGGGGCTGGAGGCCTTATTGTCGTCGTTGAGGATGTAGACTTCAAGTAGAGCCGCTTGTTTTTCAATTTGCTCCTTCCACTCATGTTCAGAGTCCCTTAGATTCAGTGTCTCTCAAGAATAAACCTCCTGTCTTTCGCTGGGAAGAAGAAGTGGTTGTACAAAGTGGAGGAAGGAATGAAGGGGTCTACTGAACCCTACCCAGCCTTTCCAGCTGTTTTAGGGTCTAAATTCAGCTCCATCTTTAGAGTTTATCTGGTGCCTGTTCTTCCAGGGTTCTGCAGTGTGAAGTGGCTTGCTCCTTTTTTCCTTTTCCTTTTTTTTTTTTGAGACAGAGTCTCGCTCTGTCGCCTGGGCTAAAGTGCAATGGCGTCATCATAGCTCACTGCAACCTCAAACTCCTGGGCTCAAGTGATCCTCCTGCCTCAGCCTCCTGAGAAGCTGGGACTGCAGGCGCTTGCACCATGACGCCCGGCTAATTTTTCTATTCTTAGTAGACACGGGGTCTCACTCTTGCTCAGGCTGGTCTTGAACTCCTGGCCTCATGCAATCCTCCCGCCTCAGCCTCCCAGGGTGCTAGGATTACAGGCGTGAGCCACCACACCCGGCCCTTTTCATTTTTTTAAAATAATATTTTAACAGCTTTATTGAGGAATAGTGCTTTGCTTCTTGACTTCTCGCCATGCAGACATCAAGCTTTCCAATATCTCAAGTTGCTAGATCAGCTACTATTTTCCAGTTTCCAAATTTTGCTATTCCCTTTTACCTACTGTCTCTTTTCTCCTGCTCTGTTGGTCTGATCAATACACAGACCACTGCATGCCTCACTCCTCTCTGCACCATCACACACACTAATGTGCCATATCCCAACACACTTCTTTGAATATTTAATCTTTTACCCATAAATACATCAATATGCATTTCTAACAGATAAAGAGATTTATTTTCTATATAACTAACATACCATGATTACAGCCAATAAGAATTCCTCAATATCTTCTAATCAGCCTGGTTCACGACTGTTGCAAAAATGTCTCCATACAATCCAACTCCTTTGTTATGTCATTTATTTGATGAAACTGGGTCACTTGTACTACAGAATTTCCCACATTCTGGATTTAGCTGATTGCTTCCTCAGGGCATTGTTTAACTTTTTCCTCTACCCTCTGAATTTCCTTGATTAGATATTCAGATTCAAGTTTTTGTTTTTGTTTTTATTGGTAAGAATCTTTCCCAAGTGATGCTGTATACTTCCTACTGCATTACATCAGAAAGCACATAATATCGGCTTGTCCATTTACAATGATGTAAGATCAGTCATCAGTCCATGCTGAAATACTTAGGGAGACATATACTGATATCTGTATTACACTGAAATGTACCAAAAATAAGATGGATAGAAGAGTGAAAACATAGATAAATATGTCATAAAGCAAGTATAATAAAAGATTAATGGTAATATCTAGGTGGTAGGTATACAGGTATTCACTATAAAATTCTTTCAAATTTGAAATTTTTCATAATAGAATATCAGGGGAAAAAGTATAAATCAGTTGCTTTGGGCATTTTGGCCCTAATACATTCATTATAAAGTACTCCATCAATAGTCCATCCAGTGGTTTTGGCAGACATTTATGATTGTTACCAGATCCGTCATTTCATTAGAGGGTTGCAAAATGTAATTTTCTAGTTCTCTTTTGGGATTTTTTACCTATGATTCTCCTATAAAGAAAAATTTTTCTTCATTGACTATTTGGTTACACTGAAATACAGTTCCTACAGGAAAGACAAGACAAATGCTTTATTCTTTCCCTTTATTTATCAATTTACAAAATAATGAGTTGATGCCCTAGCAATCTCCAAAGATGTCCTTTGAGGGTTTTTTTTTTTTTTGGACTCAGATTTTTATATCTGTGTTTCAATCCATTGCAAGCATTATTCTTTTTAATGATCTAGTTGTCTTAACTATGGCCAATGGGAGCCCCTTCAAGATCGCTCCTGAGTACTACTGACATGACCCCATTAATCTCAGATAGCTTCCTTGCATTAAGGCACAACAAGATACCTTGAGGCTTACGACATACGATTCTTGCCCCAGACCTCAAATCAACCTCTACTCCAAAGAGCTTTGAATTCTTTTAGTAGAAAATGGTATTTAGAAACTATAATCTGGCACTAAGGATGCTTATTGCTACTGGGTTATCTTTGCTTCTTTGGATTTACAGTGGACCGAGCTAGGAAATATCTATATGTTTTAAAAAGAGAAATAAATCTTGACTTCATACTAATACTTCCAACTGAAGTATTCAACATCATGGTGGTTTTAAGCCAGGCATGATAGCATGCGCCTGTAATCCCAGCTACTCTGGCTGAGGCAGGAGGATTACTTGAGCCCAAGAATCCAAGTCCAGTCTGGGCAACATAGCAAGACCCCATCTCTTAAAAAAAATTATAGGGTTTTTACTCTAGTTCTTTATTTTATATCTCTTTTTCTTATACTAAAAATATTGATTCCTAATAATATTAACAAAATTACTTATAATTTATGTTCTTTATCCATATGTTTGTGTGTGTTTCAAAATAATATACCAATATTATCACTAGGAACATGATTACTAAATGCAATTTAATATTTCCTTGTGGCTCTTTTTGTCCTGATACATTTTAACCTTAGCTGAAGGATAATTTTAATGGTACAAATCATTTTTGTACCAGCCTGACACTATTGTTCCTTAATTAGGAGTAAAGGGAGATAATTGCAAAAGCTCAAGTCGTATCAGTTTTTAGACCATTTCCCCTTCCAACCAGCATCCTGAGACAAAGACGGAAGGTCTGGATGAAAGTCTTCAGGGAACGGATATAAACACAGGAGAAACAAATCACCCTACTGAGTAACACAGGGTCAGTGAACTGAAGGAATAAGAGGCCAGGAAAGAAATCATGACCGTAATTCTCATTAAACAGACACGATAAGTCAGAGCTGACAGGCAGCTGCAAATTTTCTCAGCAGGAGCTATAGTGAAATGCTGCTTAGCAACACCCGAAGGCTGATGACAATGACAACGATACAAAGAGCTGGAGAATCAGATTTAAGCGTGACAATCATACCATCTTACAACTGACTATTCACCAACCAAGCAACAATAAATTCTGGTAAAGTGGTAAAATATGGTGACCACACTGCCTTTGC
Source organism: Daubentonia madagascariensis (assembly GCA_023783475.1). NCBI lineage: Eukaryota > Metazoa > Chordata > Mammalia > Primates > Daubentoniidae > Daubentonia > Daubentonia madagascariensis. The sequence goes on from JAKFHU010001224.1 coordinate 5,799,195, forward strand.
TTTATTACTTTTATTTCCTTTTTTTTTTAAAAGGTGGTAAAAATAATGTCTGAGCCAATACAATTCAGGCACTGATTCACATAGTTATACCACCCTGAAACCATTTCTTAAAATATCTTAAAACTTCACAGGATATTGTAGAGATAAGCTGTGAGTTAGAGCACCTATAAAATTCAAGGTGATCTCATTATCATTAGCGATTTTTTTTTCAAATTTGAGTTTCTAATTAGTCTCAACTTTTGATACACATTAGAATCCATGGAGCTTTAAAAAGATAAAGATGCCTAGGCTCTAATGTAGACATGCTGAATCAGAATCTCTAAAAGTGGGCCAGGTATCAATATTTTGAAAAAGATCCCAGATAATTTTATTTGCACCCAAAATTGAAAACCACTGTGATAGAAAATATAAATATTGAAAACAGTACTCAAAGTGTTATATGCAGGAGAATCACCTCAGGAGCTCGTTGAACATGTGGATTCCCAGGACCTAAGAAAGTTTTGGATTCAGTTGGCCTGGTGTAGGCTCAGTTATTTCCACGTTTAATCAGCATTCCAGGAAAATACTAACGCAGGTGTCATCAAACCATATTCTGAGCGACATTTTTCAAGATTTTTTGGACAGAATGTAAAGAAACCAAAATAGACAAATACCACCAGGCTGGGATCCAGAATGTGGCAACCACTGACCTGAGTGATATTTGTGAATATCTGCTCGGACATTCTCTCGCACAGAACAGCCATCAGCTGCAGGACAAGCAACTTCCGCTCCTGGCCTTCCACAAGAAGAGTTTGGTGTTGCTCTAATTCCAGGAGGCTTTTGTTGGAGAAGGGCTCAGTTTTTAACTTTGCCTCATTTTCCACAGCCACATGAGTCAACTCCTATAAGCATGGCAGGAAAGAAAAAGTGAAGAAAAAGCCAGTAGTACTAAGGCCTTCACAAACATAGCTAGAAAACTCTATTTGAAATGTATATTTAAAGAAATAGCCTGTGTGTGTTGCAGCATTATTTATATTAGCCCAAAATTGGAGACAACCTAAATGTCCAGCAACAAGAAAATAAATTATGATGTATTTATTATATCACGGCAGTTAAAATAAATGAACTACATCTATATGATATCAATATAGATTGATCTCAAAAACACCGTTCAGTGAAAAATGTCCATTACAGAATAATATGTACAATATGATACCATATACATGAAATTTTAAAATGTCATAATAAGGCTGGGCACAGTGGCTCATGTCTGTAATCCTAGCACTTTAGGAGGCCGAGGCAGGAAGATTGCTTGAGGTTAGGAGTTTGAGACCAGCCTGAGCAAGAGCAAGACACTGTCTCTACAAAAAATAGAAAAATTAGCTGGGCGTGGTGGCGCACGCCTATAGTCCCAGCTACTTGAGAGGCTGAGGCAGGAGGATCACTTGAGCCCAGGAGTTTGAGGTTGCAGTGAGCTATGATGATGCCACTGCACTCTGGCCGGGGCGACAGAGCGAGACTCTGTCTCATAATAAATAAAATAAAATAAAATTTCATAATAAAAAACACATACCCACAAAGAACTAGTTTGACAGACTTCTTACTTTATCAGTATTTTTATGATCTCTATCAGTAGCCTTCCTTGAACTGAGACCTCAGGCTACCTCATATCCTCAAACTCCTATTAGAGACCATATGATGCCTTTGGTACTACAACCATTTTCCTCTAAGATATTTAGAACTAAACTTCTACTAATTGATAATTTATTACTGTGGGTTTTGTAGGCTTTTCATCTGCCCTTCAACATTGTAAATTTCCTTGGGAAATGAAAACCTTAAGTTTCCTAACAAATAATTAAGGCTTTACCAAAATAACTGACAGTCTAGAGCAGTGGTGCTCAACTGTGCCTGGGCAATTTTGCTCCCATAGGACATTTCCCAATGTCTGGGGACATTTTTGGTTGTTATAATTGGGGGGTAATCTAATTAGTAGAGGTCAGGGATGCTGCTAAATCTCCTATAATGCACAAGACAGCCTCCCCATGAGAAAAAATTCATCTGCTCCAAAATGTCAATAGTGCCAAGGTGCAGATACTCTCTTTTAGAACAAAGTCCTTTGATTTGTTAGTTTGTTTTTTAAACAATTTTTTTTAAAAGTATGAAATTAAGAGCACATCCCCTTGGAATGTCATTTAGAACGAGTGGCTGGGCATGGGGATGGATGTGAACACAGGAGGTAGGAAAGCATCAGAAAGTGTCCCCTGCTTCAAGTTCTAGACATGTTAGCCCTGTTTCCCTTCTTGCATTCTCCCATACCTATACTAAACTTAAACTCCACAGACATTCTCCTAGAGCAGAGACTTTATTTAGGGGAAAGAGTGGAGAATGCAGAGCTGGAGGTCACCAGCTTATGATATCAGACAGTGCAAATAAGAAGTAATATTATGGGGTACTATTGGAGATTAGGGCAAAAGTAAGCATAACCACTGGCTCTAAGAAACAAACCCGGAAAAGGTTTCAAGTGGCTACAAAATGAAATGAGGGAGGCAGAATTTCTAAATCTCCTTTCCAAATACCTGACAAAACAACAGTCAGAAAGGATAAGGGATTACTCTATAGCTGTAAAACCTGCTATTAACTTCAAAAGAGTTCTTACTGTCAACATGGAGCAAAGATTAACCCTTTCATAGAGCAACAGTTCTGCATTGTTCATCTCTACAATTTCAGTGCCGGTCACCTTGGAAAGCGGTTAGATCATGTGAGCACTATTGAAGATAAGTTTCTTCTTTTTACCAACCTAAGGCTACTAAAAAATAAATTCCTATACGTCCTCTGATCATTTTCCCTGAATTAGGAACAAAATTTTAGGACCTAAAATTACGAATGCCATGAAAATTTGAAGGGTCTCCTGGAACTACCCCTGAATAAAGCTGATCAGGAACTATAGGTAGTTCTTACCTTCAAACAGAAGATGAAGAAGTCTCCTGCCAAACCGCACTCCTGGCAGTGGGACAGCAAGTCCCCAAGATGTTCCACTTGGCCCTGCTCTGAGGACATTTTCTGGTATAGGGCTTCATCTTCATCTTCATCTTCATCACTGCAATGCAGGGTAAGATTTATCTTGGCAGTGTCACCCAGAGATACATATTTTTAAAACCCCATAGCAGTCTTCTAAATTAACATGTTATTTCTATACAGTTAATCATTAGAAAAATCTCGAAAAATCTGTTGAATTTATTTTCCTATTTTTCCATGCTGAAAAAGCATTTATTCTGAGAAACTAGGCTATTATGTTCTGCATGATCAGTTGCTCAAACAGGGAAAGATTCATGAAGAAAGTGACTTTTAAGATGGACATTAGCCAGCCACAGTGGTGCGTGTCTGTAATCCCAGCTACTTGGGAAGCTGGGTCAGGAGGATTCCTTGAGCCATGGAGTTCAAAACAGCACTGTACTATGATTGTGCCTGTGAATAGCCATTGCACTCCAGCCTGGGCAACATAGTGAGACCTTGTCTCTTGAAAAAAAAAAAAAAAAAAAAAGATGGTGTGAAGAATTACTATTATTTCATAAGTTGCAAAAGGAAGGAGAAATTAAAGTATAAGTTGTATACAGATATTCTGGTTCCTGAGGAAGAACAGAGAAAGAGAAGGCTGCAAAATGAGGCCAGATCACAGAGGACCTTGGATGTCATTCAAAGGAACTTCAACTTTTTTCTGATGAGCCCCTGAAGGGTTATGGGTAGTAGAAAAAGACACGATCATCATGGGACGAAATGCAGTCAATCTCAACTAATATGAATCAATTCGCTGAAATAAGAAAATGCATAAAGGTTCAGAAGAATGAGTAGGTTAAATGTGATTACCAAGTAATAAAATTTGGCTGAAACGGTGCTATGATTACTGCAAAAAATTTCAAGAAACTTCTCATGATGTGCTGTGGCTTTTAGTGTTATTGCATCTGGTAAGTGAGGACACCAAGATACAATATTATTATACCATATCATGTAAACAAATACAAAGGCATAGAAGATGTATTAAAAAGCAAGACACTAAAACAATGTAAACAGTGAATAGGCTGGTGGTTGATTTTTGTTTTCCTCTTAATGTGCTTTTGTATTATACAAAGAACATATGTTACTTTTGTGATCAATGAAATAAAATTTTTTTCAGACTAAATTGAAAAACAAATGACAGATGTTGCTTCATCTCATTGAAAAGTACAATAATTAAAGTTAATTTGGCAGACCATCTCACTGGGCACGATGTCCCAATTTGTCAGTTCACTAATAACATGGCCTTCATACTCCTCTAGTAGAATGAATAACCTATACACTTAGCTTAGGATTATTTCCTATATTATCCCAGAATCTTCCAGAGTCCTTTGGATTAGTCATGTTTTCTCCACCACATTGTATGTTAGAAGAAAAGCTGGAATGCATAAATGGCACTTCTAAGGTTCTGTCAACCATCCTGATGGTCAAAATGAAGTATTAATACTATATTCAAATACTCTTAAAAAGACATGGCAACAATTATCTTAAGAAACACTATTTTGTTCTCTCTTAAAATTTCAATGATAAAGAGTCAATTCCAAATAGTTACATTTAGTTCCAGAAAAGTAAGAACTCTGGATCCAAAGATCATGAAATCTAACTTGTTCTTACAGAGTTTCTTTAATCAAACTTTTAATGGATAACTGGTGCTGGGCAGAATGTTAGAATGAAAGGTAAGGGGTGACACAGACCTTGACCCTGGCCTTGGGGGACTAGCAGGACCTTTAGAACAAATGGTAAAATCACACACACACATACACACATACACTCTTCTCTGGTGTAGTGGTTGTCAACTTTTGTGAAACAAGCTATGGACCCTATTTTCAGAAAAAATCCATGTGTGCATAAAAAAATTTTTGTGTATATAATTTCAAGAGGATTTTAGCCCTTAGAAGTCCATGCAGAGACCCCAGGTTAAAGACCCATTGCTTCTGGCAGTGAATGGAGATTCATTCAATCACTGCCTACTCACTTCTTTTCCTACCATGAAGAGAAACTATAGTTTCAATGAGAAGTGTGGATTTTGACATACATGCACTAAGAAATGCACTAGAGACTTATTAAGATAACAGTTAAGTTAAAACTACTAAGTTAGATAATGTAAAATTATATAGTCACTAAATTGGTCCCAGGTAAAACCCATTCCAAAGTGCTTTTTATTTGTTTTTTTTTTTTTAAGACAGGGTCATGCTCTGATAATTCTGTTTGCAGCTATGTGTTTTTCTATTTTCCTCAAGTCCATCATCTTGAGAGGGTGTTTGAAAACTTTACCAAAGTTAACCATGAATATAAAATTAAATTTAAACACTTCAACAAACAGCAGCACTTTGAACGTGATGTGAAATCCAAATAGGGCAGCTGCCACCAGTTAAGTACTGTATGGGCTATGATCAACAGGAATTTACATTCTCAGGTGATAACATCCTACATGCATCACCCAGAAAGTGGAAATAATTTAACACATTGACTGCCACACTAGAAAAAAAAAAATTTCCCCCAGCCCACAGTGTTTTATTAAAACAAAATGATACTTTCTAATTTGTTATTTTTTATTGTTTTCTGAACATGAGTTATATGCAATGCAATCCATTTTTTAGAATTAAATTGTCAATATTAATTGTAGCAATAAGAACATCAACAAGATTTTCATGAACTGCAGGGTTTTGCTTCATGAGGCCCCGGGCTCAAAACTACCCTGAGTTAAATACAACTCACATGGCAGTCAATGTGTTAAAATATACACCTGTGAGATGTTGAAGAAATAAATTATCCACTCCACTAACATTTATTAAGCACTTTCTAATCGATCCCTATGAGAAACAAAACCCCATCAGAAAATATGGCTATCAGACAATTTCCCTTGGGTATAAGTCTGACTATGAACACACACACACACCATTTTAAGAGTCAGAAGGAGAACTGGATTATTATGGTGTTAAGTGTGAACACAGGTCTGCCCTTTACTCTGATTCCCTGGTAAAGACCTGTTGTGATGCAGAGCTGTGAGGCTCCAGTAAATTGTACCTACTATTAGCTGATATCTTGGAAAAAAACCTGGAGGATTATTTAAGGCTCACGTTTCATTTAGCGATTATAAATAGCAAGTGCCTGGGCCGCTTAAGTTTCTGGTTTCTTTTCTATCAGCGCCCCTTAGTGGTTGAGTCGCAGAATGGCCTTTTGGGTAGAAAATCAAAGAGAGACGGTAACGGAAGGGTGGACTCACCTAATGGCCTCTTTGACGGTAATCATAACGCCACCATGAGTGGCAACTCTAAACTGACAGAGAGAATGGAGAGAGGGCACAGCTTTGTCCAACCCTGCAAATCCTTTCAGGCTGGTAATTGCCTTCTTCCTTTCCAGCTTTCCCAGAATCCATACTAAGATCTCTTGGCAAAGTGATCTGGCAGAAAAAGCAGTTATGAATGAGCTTGTCATCTCACTCTATGTATCTAACAAGCTTACATAAAAAAAGAGACTGTCAGGTTCCATTGCATTCTGAATGCTGGCACAATCCCATACTACTGAGACGCAGGAGTGGAAAGTATGCTCCTTGTGAATTTCAGAATGCAAATATCCTGAAATTCAATGAGTGACTGACTAATCCTTGGCTTAGAAGCAACCCTGATATGCCACATGAGCCCCACATGATTTTTTTTTTAATTCCAAGTGTACTACTGCCTTTGGATAAGGCACTGTGAAGGAAAGCGTACATGGATACACCAATCATCATCTACTGTCAGTGGAACCAATAGGTAGTGACCAAAAAACAGCATACCAACAAAATGCTGCTGATTCCTCACCCCTCTTATCTGTGCCCATCGACTAGGAGAGGAATGAAATCACTATTCACATCTTCCTTGTCAGTCTCTGATGAGGATGTAACAGTGCTGTGAGGACTTGGGCTTTAAAACTAAAACAGGAGTTATTACATGGACTGTCCTTTGTATCCAAATTCACATATGCATACCTCCATCTCCCACTGCATTCTCTCCTGTCATTGCCATTGTGGCTGTGGGCTACATGATGTGCTGCCAGAAAGGTGAAGAGCCAAAGGCAGTACATAAGTTTTGAATAATATGTAAGACTGAGTGTTTTCCTTTACCACTTAGCAATGATGGGTACCATTTATTGGCTTCCTATTTGCCAGGGACTGTGCTAAACACTTTAATACTGCAGTCGCCAACCCCTGGTCAGGACTTCAGACTACCAGTCCATGGCCTGTTAGGAACTGGCTGCAGAGCAGGAGGTGAGCTGCCCGCTAGCGAAGCTTCATCTGTATTTACAGCTGCTCCCCATTGCTCACATCACTGCCTGAGCCCCACCCCTACTCTGTCTGTGGAAAAATTGTCTTCCATGAAACCAGTCCCTGGTGCCAAAAAAGGCTAGGGACTGCTGCTTTAATGCACACTTAATGCAATAACCCTGTGAAGAAGGTACTATTATTGTATATCAGATTACATGTGGGGATTTCCAAACACCAAAAATCAGAATTCTGTAGGACTTTAGATAGGATATAAACTCTTACCAGGAAGAAGAAACACAATAAATTACTGTGAAAATAGAGCTAATACAAAATGAGTTCTACTTAAATTCTATTATAAAAGAGTATTTTCTGGATGACTAAGAAATCTCTTCTTTCTAAACAACACCCTTCATCATTAACACCAAATCCCAGGCTAAATTACAATGTGCTACATTCAGATCCAGATTTCTCAAACTTGTTTTATAACTCCTCACAAGGTCATTATGATCCATCCCCTATTTCCTCCTTTCTAGACATGTAATTGCATATTTCTCACTGATCAAACAGTGGCATGCTTACACACGTAAACAGAGATTTCATCTCTGATGTCTAGGACAGAGGCTAAGAAAAGTCATTCTAAAAACTATATCCAATCCCCCGCTATCTACAAAATTCTGTTTCTTTTCAAGATGAATAGAATAAGAAGATCCCAGTGTTTTCCTGACTTTGAAAGGAAATAATTTTAAAGTGGCGTTAGTCTTATGTTCAAAATAAGAACAAAAACAACATGCAAAAAAGATTTCACAATTTATAAACAAATAGGATTCTATTTATAAACAAATAAGGTTGCTTTGATGGTTTACCTTATGTGAGACACACTCTGTTTGGTAAAACAATAGAGAAGAAAGAGCACTCCTAAGACTGGAAACAGGGAATCCACCAAAACTATCAAAGGTTCATTCCCGACCACGTACACCTAGGGAAAAGGAAATGGTAAGAAATACCATGACTGCAAGGCCAGAGCAATGGGAATCAAACACTAGACACTTAGCAGGGCTTACATCTTATCTTAAGAAATACCCTCCTCCTATAGGGCACACTTTTAGCTCTAATGGTGTGCTTGGATATGGCGACGAAACCATTTGAGTTTGGCAGTTAGGCTGAAACAAAGAGGCTGTACTTGAGCAGCACCCTTTCCTGTGTGCAGCCTGAAGAACTGCCCACAATGGGTAAATTAACCCATTTTTTGACCTCTTATTTTCCTACTTTTGACTATCTCTGAGTCTCCTAATCTGCCTAACTATACATCTTTACAATAACTGTCCTACTGCTGAAGGCCCTGCTATTAGGAACTAGGAAATAATTACTACCAAACAGAAAAACTTAAAACTAGATTTGAAACAAAACAAAACCCAAAACATACTTGCTCTAGATTCATCACTCTTAAGATGTGACTGCCATGTGGGCATGTCCTATTCTGTCCAATTCAATAAATCTTCAAAGAAATTACACTGTGCACCTAGATCTGTACTGGCTTTACATGGTTAAATGTATGAGGATGCTGACTTTTACTAACAATAACTATGTTACATATTTTATTTGTACCTTTCAATAAGGCTAGCACAAACGCATTCAGTTCAACAAACTGTTACTGAACACCCACTGGACTCAAAGCACTGTTCTAGGCACTGCAGTGAATATAAAAATGAGTAAGAGTCATTATCTCTCATATTGCTTGTGATGTACAAGAAGAACAGAACAAGTAAACCAATTATAATAATAAAAATAATAATTGAAAGCAGATAAAGTATTTTAAGAAGGGCAAAATGTTATTCAAAACTCCAATCAAACACAATAGGATTTCAAAACGTAATTCTGTTGTAACAAACTAATTAAAATCTGATGGTATGGACAGTAATAATGATAAAAGGAAAAAGAAGAGGAACTGACAATGATCATGCTCCTAGTACATGTTTCAAGAACTATGCTAGATTTTTTATCTTCTAGGTACTATGCTAGATTCTTTAAAGAGCTCATTAAAATTATAACAATTTCACAAAGTTGGTATTAGCAGCCCTATTTTAAAGATGAGGAAAGGTGAGTTTAAAGAGGCCTTTATTTATAAAAAGAGTATTGAGGTAGACATCAGTGCTATTTATGGAAACTAAAGGTTATGGAGGCACTTTTACAAGCTGGAAAAATCTCTGTGCTTTTCCAGAGAAGCTTGTCCCTTTAAATCAACTCTAATTTTTCATACCCCTTAAGCCTCCCGACTCCTCTGTGGAACCAAGGAGCCAGCTTCCTGTGCATGATCTAATCTCCATAAGCTCAGCTAAATGAAGTGCCTTGTACGGCAGTGTTCAGAAGTAATATGCCGGCCTAATTATATCACCAATTACAGGAGGTAAAAGAAGAGATTCCCCCAGATAACGTAAGGGCCTATTGTTTGGCTCTGGATCCTGTGTTCTCAGAGGTAATCCCTGTGGAGCCATCCTTCCTTACCAGCATCTTTTGTAAAACAAAACAAAAGAAAACAAAACAAAAAACCCTCAAAAATAAAAAACAACAAAAAATAGATGGAGTTAAATCTCCATCACTTACTGGCTTGATAGGGCTAAAGCACTTCAAACTTTAACAAAAACTCAATCGAGCACACTCCTCAGGGGTATACATTGCTGTTGATAAATTCCTCCAGTTTTTTTCCCCTTCTTCCTTATACTTTTCCATATTTTCTTATAAGGAACAAGTACTACTTTCATATTTAGAAAAAACTGTAAAGCTATTCATACATACATATTATTTATTTTTATATAGAGGCTCAGCAAATGTTTATTGAATGCCATTTATGTGCTAGCATGCTTGTGGCACTGTGGACAGTGGTGAACAAAGTATCTGCTTCAAAGGAGTTTACATTCTAATAAGAGAGATAGGCAATAAACAGTAACTATATGATCTCAGGTAGTGACAAGTGGTAAGAAGAACAATAAAACAAGTTAAAGGGATAGTGATGAAGGTAAGAGCATGTAGAAAGAGAAAGAGAAAAATTAAGAATAACCCAACCCCTATCAATTCACCAACTAATATCTAATAAGTTCACAGATAGGAATACAGAAATGGGAGGGGTTTTTCCCCAAAGTGGAAAGATTTAGAGATAAGGTCTCCCTTTGGCTCAATTTGACAAATGAATTTTTTCGATAATGTCCCAAAGAATTTCTATGTCTTCTCCTTGATGCAAACATGATTGTCACCTCCCTTTCAACACTAAGAGTAAATTCCTCCTAGTACTGAGCCCAAATCTACCTCCCTTTAAACTTACTTGATGGAAATACATTTACCTTCCAAGTTTTGCACGTTACCTAAAAACGATAACCAAAATCCAGTTTCACATAAATATGTACAATTATATGTCAATTAAAAAATTAAAAATACACAAATAATTTTTAAAAGCCAGTTTCTTTTATCTGCCCTAAGGGTTGCTATGCATCCTGATGACCAGACTGTATTTTGTAAATGAAAGATAGGCAATGGCATTTATTAAACTGACCCAGCTCAAGTTCTGCCTCTTCCACAAGTCTGTTATATATTTACTGCTCAACTGTTCATTCATTCATTCACTAATTCAAATATTTATTAAACATCTAACCGCTATGAAATAAACGTTCTCCTTTAAATTCCAAAAGCAATTTAGAGCTTGTGATATATAATCAGTTCATGAATAAAGCATATAGTTATAATTTCTCAACTCCTCAACTAGCCTGGAAGGCAAAAGTCAAGTTCCTTACTACAGCACCTATCAGAGTAGATTACTAAATTGTGTGTTACCCGGATTTTTGGTGAATAAGCTGTTTGAACACAGTAGAATCCAATTTAAAGGAACCCTGCTGTTACTGCTTTTATGAAGCAAATAACAACTACCATTTATTACATGTTTACTCAAGAATGAACCAGGTATTCAGCTATGCATTTAAAATACAATCAATCCTCACAAGAGTCCTGCAGGTGAAGCACTTTTGTTCCCATTCTAAAAATGTGGAAAACTGAGGCTCAGAGAAGCAGTCAGTTGAACAAAGATACACTGTTAGCAAATGGCAGGGCCAGGATGAACCCAGATCTCTCTGACATGAAATCCATTCATAATCCACAGGGAGAAAAAGCAGATTAGTGGTGCCAGGGGCTGGGGGTAGGGAGAAATGACTGATTGCTTAATAGGTACAGGATTTCCACTGGGGGATGAAAAAGTTCTGGAACTAGATAGTGGTGATGGTTGGGCAACATCATGAATGGATTTAATGCCACTGAATTGTACGCTTTCAAGTGATTAAAATAGTAAATTTTATGTTATGTATATTTACCACAACACATGTACACAATTTACCAACACAAGTACCCCCAGCCTCTCAATACATATCTCCCCTTATGCATAATGATATTTGCATTGCTTCAATCCCTATCCCATACCAACCTTATCCCAGCTGTCCTCACCCTCAGAATCAGTAGATCCCAGCTTGTCAGGCTGTTAATAACTCTAGTCCTGCAACCTCTGCAAGGTGGAATGGAAGTTCCTGTGTGGCACCATGGACAGTGGTTTCTGCACCACCTCCCCTTCCTCCTACTGGGAGTCTTTTTATGCAGCCTCTTCTACCAAGTCTTCCAGTAAATCTCCAGTGCTGTACCCAGGCCAGCCCCTTCCAAGGACAGCCCCCTCCTTCCAATCTCTTCCCTAGTACTGAACTCACATGCAGGTTAAAAGTTTGGTCTGCACCTGACATCTAACCTTACCCTTTATTTATGTTCCCCAAATGGAATCTGGTCACTTCCCCCTTAGTGTGGACTCTCCTGATCACTGACTTACATTTGCAGTTTAGTAACCTATTCAGTGACATGGGAGGCCAAACTGATTCAGCCAATGCTACACTGCAACCTCTACCAGCACTGACAATAACCAAACGTCTTAGAAAAAAATAGTCCTTCCAATGAAGTCATACTACACATGGAGGAAACTGTTCGGGCTAGTTCCTTCCAGCCTCCTCCACACTAGGCTGGTGATAGCACTGACTGAGGAAGCAGTGAAGGTACAATAGGTAAGCTGTTCCAGCCCCACAGAGGGCAGGGACTTACTGTCCCACCTCTGTGCCCCAACATGTGGTTGTTATGGAATTTCCCTGGACTGTGTTTATGTGCACTCCTTTTTTTTTTTCTTTTTTTTGAGACAGGGTCTCGCTCTGTCTCCCAGGCTAGAGTGCAGTGGTGTCATCATAGCTCACTGCCAGCTCAAACTCCTGGGCTTGAGAAATCCTTCCTGCCTCAGCCTCCCAAGTAGCTGGGACTACAGGTGCGCACCACCACGCCCAGTTAATTTTTCTATTTTTTGTAGAGATGGGGTCTCGCTCTTGCTCAAGCTGGTTTCGTACTTCTGGCTTCAAGTGATCCTCCCACCTCAGCCTCCCAAAGTGCTAGGATTTTAGGTGTGAGCCACAGCGCCTGGTCTGCACTCTCTAGTTGGGGGTTTTCCCTGCTCACCTGGAGGCAAAGTGGGATGGGAATTCAAGTTCTGAAGCATAATCTAGTACTTCATATATTATTTCTACCTATAGGAAAAATGTTCCTAAGAAGCATATCACTGAATGTTTCCTTTTTTAACAGTATAACTGTTGGGTTGCCTCATATAGTGTTATTTGTAAATATTGCCACTGACCAGTTATGTGACTTAACACAAATCAATTGAGTTCTCTGAGTCTCAGCTTCCTGTAAAATGAGAATCTCTGACTTGACTACAAGTTTGCTCTTTTTCTTTAGACCCTTTTGGTACCTCAGTCATTAAGAGGTAAGGCTAGTTGAAAAAAATTAACCACTCCTCCAAAAAAATTTGAAACAACTGAACCTTCAACTTGACCAAAATGTAACAAAAATTTCTAATCCCTTCTCACATGCTTTCTGGTCTGTGAGCCCTGAAATTAGTACTTTAAAGATGAAATCCTGTTTAGTTGAAAGGCTTTCTGGTTACTCGCAGTATCTGGACAACTAGGGATCACCAAAGTACTAAGAGATGGGAAAGCTGAAGCAGGGAAGGGAGAGACGAACTCTGAAGACACCATTTCAACTGTTTGGTGTGAAAAAGCCTTTCTGAGGATAAATGAAAGGATGCTTTGAAGAGAAGTTGAACTTCCTTATCTACCTGTGGTTTTTCCAATATAAACATGAAGGAAGAGCTGAGGGGCAAAATAAGAGGCCAATATGGATCCATGAAAACCACAGTGGCTGAGAACAATGAGACAAGGCTACAGACTGGTACCAACGAGCCCGCAGCAGGCTGGGGATTTCCTTGTTCCCTGCCAGGGATTTTCACATTCCTGTCTGACTGCATCTTGGCTTTCTTTCACAGATCCGGCCATGATATGAGGCGTCTGTGGTTAAGCCTTACAACCCTTCATCTAAGCTTAGAGGATTGCTCTAGAACAAACAGTAGATTCATATTTCTGGATATTCTTAACTATGAATCACACACTACTGTAACTCTTTGTCTATTTAACTGGGAGCTCCTTGAAGGCAGCAGTTGGCTTTTAATCATTTCTGTATTTGTAAACCTGGCAAAGTGTCTGCATTCAGGAGGTACTTTGTAAATGTTTTTGTGACTGACTAAATCAAAGAATGAATGAACAAAGTAGACTGCTGTTTATTTTCCCAAAAGCTCTATTATTGTGGGTAAGTTACAATGCCTTATGCATTTACATTTTTTTTTAAAAGCTGCAGCTAGAGACTATTCAATCAGTGCTAATTAACTGAACAGAATCATAGAACTTCAGCCATGGAAGGGGAGACTGAACAAAAGAAGGCTGGATTTTATATTGGCTTGTGCAGCAACTACCTTCAATATCTGGAGGATGGAATTTTTCTGGAAGGATTAACTAGAAACTTAAAAGAGAAAGAAAAAAACTCAGAGGAATAAAAATGGATAAAAGTACTAAAAATAAACATATATTTCTGTTTCAAAGCAAACAAAACAAAAAGGAGTCCTCACATGCTCCCTTTCTCATTTCATGGACTTTCATTCCATTGTTAAGCACGTCCCTTAGATACCCCTGCAGAGTAGATGAAAGAGCACCAGAAGTCAGGAGTCAGGAAACTGGGGTGTGAATTTTGTCTCTGCCACTTTTGTGATTGCCCAAAATCACACTGTGTCTTATTCATGTTTACTCACACACGTGAGTAAACATGAATAAGACATTTAAACCTCTCTTGGTCTCAGTTTTCTCATTTATAATGTAGGGCATTAAACTTTTGGCATAGGGACTAATTTAAGATAATTCATGTTAAGTATTTTGTAAAATATATAGCCTCATGCAAATGTTAAATTTATTCCTAAATATTTTATTATTTTTTGATGCTACTGTAAATGGAATTATTTTCTTAATTTATGATTTTATATTTTACAGCTGCGGTCCCCACCCCTGGACTCTGGACGGGTACTGGTCCGTGGCCTGCTAGGAACCAGGCCACACAGCAGGAGGTGAGCAGCGGGGGAGTGAACAAAGCTTCATCTGTGTTTACGGCAGCTCCCCATCACTCGCATCACCACCTGAGCCCCGCCTCCTGTCAGATCAGATCAGCAGTGGCATTAGATTCTCACAGGAGTGAGAATCCTACTATAAACTATGCATGGAGGGATCTAGGTTGTGGCTCCTTATGAGAATCTAATGCCTGATGATCTGACGTAGAGCTGAAGCGGTGATGCCCCCCAACCCCTGCCCTGGCCATGGAAAAATCATCTTCTATGAAACTGGTCCCTGGTGCCAAAAAGGTTGGGGACTGCTGTTTTACAGGGATGTATTAATACATTGTGGGTGGACACAGAAACATGACAGACGTATTTGGAATCAAGCTGACTGAATCCTAATGCTGAAATTCAGTACAGGCTAGAACTTGATTTTACCCCTATTAAAGATTAAACTAGTCAAATACCACCTTCTAAAACATTACAGTGATCCTTTTGATAGTAGTGTTCCAGAACTTCTAATGTACTTGCTGAGTGTAATTAAGACTTGTGAGAAGAAAAAGAACAAGGCAAGTTACCTAATATAGCAAGTATTTTGCACTGTGCATGCTTTCTGAACATATTGCATAAAACAGTCTTTTTAAAAATGAGTTTCCCTGAACCAAAAGGGAATTGACGGTTTTTTGAGTGCTTATGTGCTACAGTATGCTATGAACCTATCAAAAGTTACCTTATTTCATCCCCACAACTCTAGTGTAAATAAATTACCTAAAGTTACATGGATAGTCAACTTTGGAGACAGATTCCAACATAGGTCTGCCTGGCTCTTTTGTCCAGGCACTTTCTACTACGCTATACCACAGAGTCTGAACCATGCTAGCATTTTAAAAAGCTAACATCTGCAACTCCCGCAGCTTTGAAGGATACTTCTTTTGGTCCTTTGCTTGTATGATAATTCAAGGTCACAGTTCAATTACACATGGAAATTTCCAGAAAAAATGATTGCCTTTAGGGAGGGGCCAAGGTGAGAAGGAGACTAACTTTTCACTATAAACCTTTTGTGCTTCTTAAATTGTACCATGGGCAAATATTATCTTTACTAAACACAGAAAAGGAGAGTAAATAGAAGGAAAGACTAGACTAGCCCTGCCACTCACTGGCTGTATGATTTGAAACAAGTCAGTTCACACAATCTTTTGGATTTAGTTTCCTTTACTATAAAATGAGGGGTTGATTTGTCAAACCCTATAAAATGTATAACACCAAGAGTGAACCCTAATGTAAACTATGGACTTTGGATGCTATTGATGGGTGTGTGGGTTCATCAACTGTAACAAATGTACCACTCTGGTGTGGGATGTGGAAAGTCGGGGAGGCTGTCTGGGGACAGGAGGTATATGGGAACTGTCTATATCCACTAATTTTGCTGTGAACCTAAAATTGCTCTTCAAAAATAAAGTCTATTTAAAAAAAAAAAAAAAAAGAGGGGTTATCCTAAATTATTTCTAAAGTTCCTTCCAGTTCTAAGATTTGAATTTACTCTGCCAATCTAATTTAAAATTCAGAAAGTGGAGTCAAATGCCCAATCTGACAGTAACTGTAATTAGAAATTCATTAAAATTAGACGGGGAAAAAGGCTTGGATAATTAAAGTCAAGATTCCCTGAATCTGGAAACAGAGAGATAAAATGGAAATGAGAATGTAGAAAATAAACTAATTAAGTATCTTCTAGTCTTTCCTATCCTAACATTTCTTCTGCTTTTAGGGAGAGTCTTGGGCAAGTATTGTGAAGAATATTAAAAGGGAACATTTTTCCCCCATTTCAGAATCTGGCCAGTCCTCTTAAGAGCAAGAAAATGTCCAAATAAAGAATTACAGGCTAGGTGAGGTGGCTCACACCTGTAATCCCAGCACTCTGGGAGGCCGAGGTGGGAGGATCACTTGAGCTCGGGAGTTTGAGACCAGCCTGAGCAAGATCAAGTCTCTACTAAAAATAGAAAAATTAGCCCGGCGTGGTGGCTCACGCCTGTAGTCCCAGCTACTCGGGAGGCTGAGGCAAGAGGATCCCTTGAGCCCAGGAGTTTGAGGTTGCGGTGAGCTATGATGACACCACTGCACTCCAGCCAGGCGACAGAGCAAGACCCTGTTTCCAAAAAATAAAAAAAATAAAAAGAATTGGGGCGGGCAGGCGGGAGGCGGGTGGAGGGGATGGGAAAAACTCTCACTGAATGGATGTGGGGAGCACAGTTTGGGAGATGACCACGATTGTAGCTCTGACACGTGCAGTGCATGGGCAATATATATAACCAAAGTGTTGTACCCCCATAATATTCTCAAATAAAAAAATAAAAAAATAAATAAAAAGAATTGTAATTGTCATACCCTGTCCTACCAAGAACCGATCTCTGTGTGGTCTAGGCCTCTGTTTACCTCTCTAGGCAAAGGAACACCGTATTAATCCCTCTCATACCAGGGAGGATGGAAGAATTTCCACATATTAGGGATTAAGCCCCAGGCAGAGTCAGAAGGGGAGAGAAGGGGAACTTCTGGACTAAGAGCTATCTGAGCTGCATATTCCCTTTTTGGCTTAGGTAATTTTACCAGGTGTAAGGTACATACGTAGAAATGAGGAGAATTATTTATGCAGATGAAGGAAACGTGGCTATGCCAAGTTTTCAATTTAATTCAACTGTACCTACACATACACCTCTATATGGAGAACTTCCCACCTGGCCCACCAGAGCTATCATAACCACCTGCTCTACTTCCTGCTGGCGTGAGGGATACAGGTGGGAGAGGCCTTCCCTTGTCATTGTTCCCACCATAAAATTTTCATTCATAGAGTTGAGGGTTTATTCCTTTAAATACCAAAATGTATTTATATTTTAATATTTTCAGAAGGAAATATTTCTAATATGCAATCCCTCCTTTTTAAACAAAGTATACTAAATATGCCAGCCCCAACATACTCTGCTTTTCAAATTATTATGTCCTTTTTGGGTAGTTTTTCTGTGTCCTTTCTTGTTCCTCTCTGCTGGGATTCTCTTGTAACTGTGCCTTAGTCTAACTTCTAATTTGTTACTTCTAATTCTGCTATGGTCTTAAAAATCAGATAACTAGTTTGATTGGGGTGGTGTATAACATAAAGATAACACTGGCTGCTCCACCGGGTAGGTAGTAGTGATAATGAACGTGACACAGGATGTCAAATTAGAAATGCCAAGTGAGATGACAAGATAAAATAGACCCAAACCTCCAAAGTAAGACACCAGATTAAGATGAGAACAGGTTGGGGACTATAAAAACTCCTCTTCCAGAAAGAGGAGAGAGAAGGATCAAAGTGTAGAGATCAGCCTAAGCAAGAGCAAGACCCTGTCTCTACAAAAAATTTTAAAATTAGCCAGGCATGGCGGTGCACACCTGTAGTCCTAGCTACTTGGGAGGCCGAGGTGGGAGGATCGTTTGAGCCCATGAGTTTGAGGTTACAGTGAGCTATGATCATGCCACTGCACTCTAGCCTGGACAACCGATCAAGACTCTGTCTCTTAAAAAAAAAAAAAAATTATGCTAAGTGAAAGAAGCCAATCTCAAAAGACCACATATTGTATGATTCCATTTATATGAAATGTCCCAGAATAGGCAAATCTATAGAGATAGAAAATAGATTAGCAGTTGCCTAGGGCTGCAGGAAGGGTGGGGAGAATGGGGAATGATAGCTAATAATCTATTAGATAAGGAGTTTCTTTTAGGGGGAACAAAAATATTCTAAATTTAGATTTTGATGATGGTTACATAATCCTATGAATATACTAAAAAACACTAAACTGTACACTTTAAATGGGTGGACTGTATGTCATATGAATTTTATCTCAATAAATCTGTCACCAAGAAGAAAGAGAAAGAGAGAAAAAAAATAGCTGGAAATGTTCCCAAATGCTTCTCTAAGTTTAAACACCCTCTTGTTACCCAGTGAGCTGCTGGATCAATTCACCCATCCCAGATATTTTCCTTATTTCCTGCCTTTGAGCTGTACTCTATAATTTAGTATTAACAGAAAGCTAATGAAGACAACACATCCTTTGTTGCTAAATTTTGCAGTGTTTACCATTTTCCTACAACATACACATTTCCTCTGTTTCCCAACTGCAGCTGGGCTGCCAAAACCTTGTAGAGAATAATTACCCTTCTACATCCCTCCTGGCTTCATGACAGTCCCAATCCTTGGTGCATAATCAAGTGTCTACAGCAAACTAATGCTTTGCTTGCCTCTCCAGGAGGTTTAAATTCAGCAAACCGTTCACCGAACTATGAGGGGTTCCTCCTCTACTTTTTGGGGGCAAGAATAGTAGAAATGGCAGGATTTACTATCCAGATCTCCATCTCTATTTTTTACAAGATAACTCCCCTAACAAAAAGAAATTCTCTGTTTTACGCTTTTTTTTTTCCCCTCTAAAGGAAGTTAGACTTCCAAGGAAGACTATAAGAGTTTTGTACCCAAGTTTAGTCACAATTAGTCCTACCCCTGCCATGATAATACTTTCAAATCTTTCCAACATTCCATACCCAACCATTTGGTACATCATGCTATTCCTTAGATGGGAAATGATCTTTCTGACAGTTAGTGGGGTATTGTTCTCTAATTCAGAACATTTGCTTTCTAGACAGCTGTATGTAATTTCCTATCTTCCATAATCTGAAAAGTTCTTGCCTACAAGTATTCAGAGTGGGATATAAGACCCATCTTTTCAAGAGTCTATAAATGAGGCATTAAAAAATAAAAACAGCATGATATGCACATAGCTACCATGTCATATTTTATCTATGAGTAATTTAATTTCATATTTGTGTGCCAGGTCAACCCTGTAAAGGGTATACTTCATTTTTTTTTAAATAGTGAAATTAAATAAAAGGGTAATAAACATGTCACTTTAGAGATAAAGTGAGTGCTATGGAGACTAAGTTTACATTTTATATCTTTGAATTTATTAGTGTCATATAGAAAGCTTAAAACAAAACAAAAGCATCTGCCTTCTTATCTGAAAGGGCATGACTTTAAGATTCACTGTATACCCTCATACACTGCTGCTGGGAGTGTAAAATGGTGCAGCCACTTTGGAAAATAGTCCAGCAGTACCTCAAATGGTTAAACATAGAGTTACCATATGATCTAGCAATTCCATTCCTAGGTATATACCCAAGAGAAATGAAAACATAAGTGTACACAATAACTTGTACATGAATGTCCATAGCAGCATTATTCATAATAGCCAAAACATAGAAACAACTCAAATGTCCATCAACTGATAAAAGGATAAACAAAATGTGTTATGTTAACACAATGGAATAATATTTGGCTATGAAAAGGAATGAAGTACTGTTTCATGCTACAGTATGGATGAACCTTAAAAACATCCTGCTAAGTGAAGCCACTCACAAAAGACCACGTATGGTACGATTCTGTTTACATGAAACGTCCAGACTAAACAAATCTACAGAGACAGAAAGTATTACAGATCAATGGTTCCCCAGGGATAGCAGCTGGGGGAGGGCGGTGGAGGGATCCAGGAGTGACAGCTACATGGTGTGCGAGTTTCTTTTTGAGTATGAAATGTTCTAAAATTGATTGTGATGACAGTTGTACAAACCTATAAATATACATAAAGCCAACAATTTATACACTTTAAGTGGGTTGGTGTGTGATTTATCTCTCAAGAAAGCAGTTTAAAAAAATCTACTCTATATCCAAATTTCCATCAACAGATAAACGGATAAACAAAATGTGGTATATTCATACAATGGAATGTTATTTAGCAGTAAAAAGGAACAAAATACTAATATATGCAACAACCTGAATGAACCTCAGAAACATTATGTGAAGTGACAGAAGCCAGACAAAAAGAACACATACTGCATGTTTCCCTTATATGAAGTATCCACAAAAAAGGCAAATCCATAGAGCCAGAGAGCAAATTAGTGGTTGCCTGGAGCTGGGGGTGGGACAACGAGCAACTATAAGTGGTACAAGAGATCTTTTTCAGATGAAGGAAATGTTCTAAAACTGGATTGTGGTGATGGTTTCACAAATCTATAAATTTACTAAAAATCATTGAATTGTAAATTTAAAAACAGATGACTTTATGGTACATAAAGGATACCTCAAGAAATAGTTTTATAAAAAAAGACTTACTCTAAAAATGTTTAAAGAGGCAAATAACCCAATTTTTTAAATGGGCAAAATACTTGAATAGGCAATTTATAGAACAGAAAACATGAATGAATCAAAAACACAAAAAGATGCTCAACCTCACCCGTAATAAGAGAAATGCTAATTAAAACCACAATGTACCCAACAGATTGGCAAAAATTCCCTGGAAACAACCCAAATGTCTATCAATAGAAGAACAAATCAGTAAGTGGTGGTATAGTCACACAATGAAATAACAGCTAGCAGTGAAATTGAATGAACAAGAGTTACATGTGTTACTATACCATTTCAATAAAATTTAGGCCAGGCACAGTGGCTCACGCCTGTAATCCTAGCACTCTGGGAGGCCGAGGCGGGAGGACCACTTGAGCTCTGGAGTTCGAGACCAGCCTGAGCAAGAGCAAGACCCCATCTCTACTAAAAATAGAAAAATTAGCTGGGTGTGGTGGCGCGTGCCTGTAGTCCCAGCTACTTGGAAGGCTGAGGCAGGAGGATCCCTTGAGCCCAGGAGTTTGAGGCTGCAGTGAGCTATGATGACGCCACTGCACTTTAGCCAGGGTGACAGAGCCAGACTCTGTCTCAAAAAAATAACTTAATTAATTAATTAATTAAATTTAAATCATGTACAACAATACCACAAATAGCTGAAGGAATAATAAATACAAATAAATAATACAAATTCAAGATAGTGGCTCCCATTGGGTGGGGAGCAAGGGAGATGTGATGAGGGATGGGTAGACTGAAGATTTCAACTGAATTGGTAATGTTTAAATTCTTAAGCTGAGTGATGGGTGCATTAAGTGTTTTACTCTTCATAATTTTAGGGGGTATTTGAACAATTTCATAAAAAACTAACTTTTAAAAATTTATTCAAACTTTTAATTTGTTGCCATAGAAATGAGAAATGTGGAATATAAAGTTTATTACTAAGATATAATTCACATGCCATACAATTCACTCTCTTAAAACGTACAATTCAGTGTGTTTTAGTATATTCACGAGGCTGTGCCACCATCACCACTGTCTAATTCCAGAACATTTTTACCACCTAAAAAAGGAAAACCAAGGCCCATTAGCAGCTGTTCCCAATTCCCCATCCCCACTCCCAGTCCCTGGCAAGCACTAATCTACATTACTTATCTATGAATTTGCCTATCTAGACATTTCACATAAATGGAATCATACAACAACATGTGGTCTTTTTGTGTGGTTTCTTTCACTTCACATAATTTATTAATGTTCATTTATATTGTAGCATATATCCATACTTCACTCCTTTTTATGGCTGAAAAATATTCTACTGCATGGATATACCACATTTGTTTATTCATTTACCAGTTTATAGACTTTTTTTTTAAAATTTTTTTGTTTCTAGAGATGAGGTCTCACCCTGTCATCCAGGCTGGAGTGCAGTGACTTGATCATAGCTCAGTGCACCCTCAAAGTCCTGGGCTTGAATGATTCTCCCATCTCAGCCTCCCAAGTAAGTAGGACTACAGGCATATGCCACCATGCCTGGCTAATTTTTCTTTTTTAAGACAAGGTCTTGCTTGTTGCCCAGGCTGGTCTCCAACTCCTTGCCTCAAGCAATCCTCCTGCCTCAGCCTCCCAAAGTGCTGGGATTACAGACATGAGGCACCACGCCTGGCTATGGATATTTGAGTTGTTTTCACATTTTGGCTATTATGAGTAATGCTGCTACAAACATTCGTGTACGGGTTTTTGTGTGAACATGATTTCATTCCCTTGAGTATATAGCTAGGAATGGAATTGCTGTGTCCATGATAACTCTATGTTTAACTTTTTGAGGAATTGCCAAACTATTTTCCAAAGCAGCTGTACCTTTTTACACGGAATATAATTTTGAAAGCTGGCCAGGTGCGGTGGCTGACATCTGTAATCCTAGCACTCTGGGAGGCCGAGGCGGGAGGATTGCTTGAGGTCAGGAGTTCCAGCCCAGCCTGAGCAAGAGCAAGACCCTACCTCTACAAAAAATAGCAAATTAGCCGGGCGTCATGGTGCACACCTGTAGTCCCAGCTACTCGGAAGGCTGAGGCAGGAGAATTGCTTGAGCCCAGGAGTTTGAGGCTGCAATGAGCTATGATGACACCACTGCACTCTAGCCAAGGCAACAGAGTGAGCCTCTGTCTCCAAAAAAAAAAGAAAAAAAAGAAATTGAAAGCTGTTTACTAATGTAAATATTATCAATAGTGAAATATTATTATAAATTTATTGAAATAAACTTTAAAGAAGAATATTACCCCAACTCCATCTGGCCTTAACACAATGGATTTTTTTCTAAAAATATATATATCATATACATTTATAAGATTGTAATCATAGAGAACATGCAATTTATATTCTTATTTTTCATTTTCATTATATATTTATAATTTATATTTTTATTATATATATGATATATAATATAAATATATATTTTGCAGGATTCCTTTATTGAGAGACTTCTTTATGATGGTGATTACTATCAAAAGTTATAAAGTTGATTCAATATTATCAGATACTTTTAGGAAGCCTATAATATTGAAAATGCCTCTGTCAGTTTCTTCAAAATACATGCTTTCATCAGTGGTATGTGCCACTTAGACAATCTAAACTGTTTCAAACATTCAGAATAAATGATGAAATTAATAGGGTTTCAAACTATACCCATTTTTTCACTTAAAAAGGTGAGCTTATAGTTTCCAGTTTTCAAAGTGAAAAGATTTTGACAGCTTGGAGTTTAAGATTAGTCATTCCAATTCTTGAAGTACCAGTTAAAAGGCAAAATTATTTTAAAAGACTAAGTACAACTATTAGCTAAAAACATTAGTGACTTGAATTACCCACCTTAAACACATCCTCAATACATCTACTAAGTTCTTCTTCTGCCACCAAAATGGTCCCTGGTACCATATCACTCTCCGGAATCTCTAGAGAAGAAAAAGTAAAATTACTCATATTTAGCAACTCATGGAATAGAAGACACCAAGCCTAAGGAAGAAAATTTTATAGAA
Organism: Daubentonia madagascariensis; assembly: GCA_023783475.1. Lineage (NCBI taxonomy): Eukaryota > Metazoa > Chordata > Mammalia > Primates > Daubentoniidae > Daubentonia > Daubentonia madagascariensis. The sequence goes on from JAKFHU010001224.1 coordinate 5,823,182, forward strand.
AGATGGTTCAGTAAGTAACAGGTAAAATCAGAAGACCAACACGGTTACTATTACACAATACAGCATTCATATACAACATTTCATGGAATCTATGATGCCACTGATTATAAACATGCATTGCTATTTTATCTATCACTAAGAAAGAAAAAAAACATTGCCAACTAACCTATGACACATCATCACTTACAATTTTAATTTTAAATTTATTGAATGAAAAACTGGGGATCAGATGAAATGAAAATGGCAAAGAGTTGATGGTTATGTCTAGGTGATAAGTACACAGGAGCTCGTTATACAATCTCTGTAGGCAAGTGTTTGAAAATTTCCCTTTAAAAAGTTTTAAAATAGAGTTTTTAAAAAAGGTACTAAAAGAGCTCTTTATACTTATTTAGACATATAGTTTTATTTTATTTATTTATTTAGAAACAGAGTCTCACTCTATCGCCCCAGCTAGAGTGCAGTGGCATCATCATAGCTCACAGCAACCTCAAACTCCTGGGCTCAAGTGATTCTCCTGCCTTAGCCTCCTGAATAGCTGGGACTACAGGGACATGCCGCTGTGCCCAGCTAATTTTTCTTTTTTAGTAGAGACAGGGTCTCGCTCTTGCTCAGAACTTGGTCTCGAACTCCTGAGCTCAAGCGATCTTCCCACCTCAGCCTCTGAAAGTGCCAGGATTACAGGAGTGAGCCACTGTGCCCGGCCCATTAGACATATAGTTTTAGCATATATCATTCTTTATATATGCTAAATAATTGGGATAAATGGGATAAAGAATTCCTAAAACTTCACATTAAGTATCCAACTCTTCTGAAACACTTCAACATCATTATTGATATCCATATTTTTCCATATGTATTTTCTACTCTGCCACCAAGAGCCCAAGTGATACAACATTTGTTAACAGAGTCCTCCATTCTACTATTGTCTTCAAAATTTTCTTCCAAGTCACTGACATTCACTTTGCAAGTTTTGATGTTCATTTGTAGGCACAGACAACTTCATGACTGCTACCTGGCCAAAAGTGATTGTGAGATGGATCTTGACATCAGAATTGTTAAAATGTAAAAAAGATTTCCAAGATAAAAGTTTTTTTACATGCTAAAAATGTGCATCACCAAATTGATAAAATATAGTCATTCATCATAATTGATAAACGTGATAACAATATGAAATACCAAATAATAAAGTTTATTCTTTAGAGTGTTTTTCCAGTGGCAATGATGGGACTACATAAGATCAGTCATCTTCCTACCTAGTCCTTTTTGTTACCAATAGATTATATATGCAAAATATGTAGGAGATGTTGCAAATGTAATCTAACACACGAAGAATGCCTGGCAAACAGATGTTCAATAAATGAAAGAACAAGGTCCAAGACAAACATAATCGACCCATAACTGGACTAAATCTAGGCCTCTCAAGCACAGTGCTCTAGACTTCAGTGTTTAAACTTGAATGGGCATTCAAATTACCCAGAAGGTCTGTTAAAACACAGAACACTGGGCCCCACCCCAGAGTTTCTGATTCAGTAGGTCTGGGGTAGAGCCCAAGAGTTTACATTTCTAATAAATTCCCAGGTGATGGAGATGCTGCTAATCCTGGGACTACACTTTCAGAACCATTGCTCCAGACTAAAGGAAATACCTAATCAGATATAAACAAGAAAATAAATAGATTAGTAATGAAGTACATTCTTTTTTTTTTTTTTTTTGAGACAGGGTCTCACTATGTTGTCCAGGCTGGTCTTGAACTCCTGGGGTTCAAGTGATCCTACTGCTTTAGCTTCCCAAGTAGCTGAGATTACAGGCACATAACACCATGCTTGGCTTAGTATAGTCTTAATAGATGAAATTAGATATATAAGAATTGCTAGATTTGGCTGGGCATGGTGGTGTATGCCTGTAATCCCAGCACTTTGGGAGGCTAAGGTGGGAGGATCGCTTAAGGCCAAGAGTTAGAGACCCAGCCAGGGCAACACAGCGAGACTCTGTCTCTACAAAAAATAAAAAAATTAAAAAAAGTTTAGCCAGGCGTGGCAGCTCATGCCTGTAGTCCCAGCTACTTGGGAGGTTGAGGCAGGAGGATCACATGAGCCCAGGAATTTGGGGCTGCAGTGAGCTATGATCACACCACCGCACACCAGCTTGGGTGACAAAGAGAAACCCTGTCTCAAAAGAAAAAAAAAGAAAAGAAAAAAAGAATTGCTAAACTCTTAATGCTGATGGCCAACAGAAGTAATACTTCATGTTTTGAAGACTATACTGATTCTAGGCTAGATTTCCATCAAATTTATAAGGAATTTTAATTATTTACTCAAATATCATGCTTATCATGTCTGAATAATCACAAATTTCACTTCACCAAGGTTCAATCTGGTGAAGTTTTAGCACATACAAGAGCTAGACTTTCTCCATCCCCACCCACTTCACTCATCCCACCCTATACACACCTCAGAAAAATTTATACTACCAACAACTTCTATACAAAGTCTACATAGAACTAAATTTGGTTTAACTATAATATAAATTTTATTTCTTCCTTTTTAATCTTACAAACTACTACCTAGAAAGGTTTTCTTACTCACCAAGAATAATGAAATGATAGTCTGTATCCCAGCATTAAACTCAATGAAGCATGAAAACATATTGACTGAAGTAGTAAAAATGTCAATCTTTTAAGAAATTAAAATCCAGCTAAACCTACTGGCCAAATCTGGGAAAATGTGAGCATCAAATGAATGACAGGAAGTTTGGGAACATGTTGAATAAAAAAATAATCTATACGGATACTTAAATATTTCATTGTTTTTTTAAAAGGGATGAGGTAGGGAGAAAGAAAAGATCTTTACAGGAAAATACCAACTAACAAATTAGAAAGAATAAAAGAAAAAGAAAGTCACCATTTTTAGGCAAGAACCATCAATGGATACTAAACCACAGTATGAAAGACTATTGAGAAACAGAATATTCGCACAGTCTCAGACTATCATCCCACAGATTACTTATTAATTTATTTTAATTAATTGATTAATTAATTAACAAGGGAAGGTATTTTCAAAATGAAAAAATCTGGCTGCTACCACCTTAATCAAATGATCAAATTTAATATCACTAATAATGGGATTAATTTGATGACATGTGCCCCCTGTTGTAATACACTGAGGAAAAAAAACATCATCTGTGTAGTATTCCTGCCAAAATGTTTAACCCAGACCTAATCATGAGAACACAATTAAACAAATACAAATTGAGGAACATTCTATAACCTAGGCTTTTCAAAAATGTAAAAGACAAACAAAAGACTAGGGAACTATTCTACATTAAAGGAGACTAAAAAGACATAAAAAAATGCATCTACAATGAGGTCATATTAGTTAAAAAAAAAAAGAAAATGCAATGCATGATTCTTGATTGGATTCTAGATTTTAAAAAGAAATAGCTACAAAAGAAATTATTGAGACAATTATAGAAATTTGAATAAAATTTGTATATTAGATGATAGAATATTGTATCAATGTTAAATTTCCTGAGTGTGATAATTGCACTGTGGTTATATAGGAGACTGACAGCTTTCTTTGGAGATGCATGCTGAAGTATCTAGGTGTGAAGTGTCGTGATGTCTGCAACTAACTCTCAAATGCTTAAGAAAAAATATGCTTGGGCAGGGCACAGTGGCTGTAATCCCAGCACTTTGGGAAGCCAAGGCGGGAGGATTGCTTGAGGCCAGAAGTTCGAGACCAGCCTGAGCAACACGGTGAGACTCCGTCTCTACCAAAAAACAGAAAAAATTAGCTGCGCATGGTGGCGTGCGCATGTAGTCCCAGCTAGTCAGGAGGCTGAGGCAGGAGGATTGCTTGAGCCCAGGAGTTTGAGGTTAAAGTGAGGTATGATGATGCCACTGCACCCTGCCCAGGGCGAAAGAGCGAGACCCCCATCTCAAAAAAAAAAAAAAAGAGAGAGAAGAAAAAATATGATTATGTGTGTAGAAAGAGACAAAGGTAAAGCTAATGTGATCAATGAACAGTTGGTCAATCTAGGTGGAGTGTATGTGGGTAGTTCAATGTACTCTGCCTGGAACTTCTGTGAAGTGAACTTCTCAAAATAAAACGTTGGGGGGGAAAAAGGAAAACGAGAGACATTGAAATACCACAGATTTAAATTATGTAAATGAAAATACTGAGCAAGGTCCTTTCGAGGCACACCCAACTACCAGACTTCCTCCTTTACCTGCTGTATTCAGACATCGGTGGAGAGGAGCTAACACTGGCTGAAGCAAATACTTTGCTGCCAATTGTGGGCGTTCTCTTGACATTGTTAGAAAGGTAGTGGTGGCAACTCTCTGAAACTGACGTGCTGTCAATTTATCTTGAAAGTGAAATAAATCCAGAATCTACAAGAAAAACTACATGAAGTGAATACCACTCTCTTTGCAAGGAACATGACATTAGCTAAAAAGGTAAAGCATTAATTTTTTTAAGCCAAAAAATAAACTCACTGCAATAACACTGATTTCAACAGAATTGTTTTTTAAATACAACAACCCAGTATCAAAGGGTAGGAGAGACGAAGAGTTGGTGTTTTTATTAAATAATTTTATTAAATTTATAAAATACATGCTCATTATAGACAATTGGAAAACAAAGTTTTAAGAAGAAAACTAAAAGCTTCCCAGATTGCTATAAACATTTTTTGTATATTTTTTCCAATATATATATTTTCTGTATAATTCTTTTTTCTTTTTTAATTAAGACCACACTTAATTCTCAGTTTTGTGTATTGCTGACACTTTCTCATATTGCTACAAATTCCTCAAAAAATATTATATTCAACCTATAAAAATTTATTAAATTATTCCCTAATTTCTAGACACTCAGTTTTCCCCCCAAATTTTGCTATTATAAATAGCACTGCCAAATGAATTACTGGATCAAGGCATATAGATGTATTTAGAACCTGAGGAGCCTGCTGTGTCTGAAATATCTCAGACAAGAGTCTGTTTTATTCTAAAAAATAAACATTTATCCTCAGTGCTTCTGAGTGGGCAACCCCAGTATTATCAACCAGTAAAAAAGTTCATTTCCGATTGCTGTCTTAAAAGTGAATCTTGCACTTTTTGCAGACAAGAGAATCTTCTGCCTAAAAACAGTACATGACCTTGGACACTGCCAAAGACTCAGCAAGCCTGAAACCTGTAACTTGATTTTATAATTTTGTTAAGTACAGAAATTATAGCTACCAGTTTTAGATAATACTCATCATTGCAAGTGATAAACATATTTAGTATTTTTCAGTATAAGATCTTTGCATTGTGATATTTTGTTCCCATCCATGCCTACCCATAAGAACCCTGAATATCAGTGTAACAACTAAATGACCTTCTTCAGATTGTACTCCAAGAGATATATCTTATGTCTAAATTCATAGGGAGTAATGATCTAAAAAACTCTTCCCACATTTTTCATCTATCAGATTAACAAAAATCAAAAAGTTTTGTAATAGACCGTGCAGGTAAAAGTGTGGGAAAACAGGTACATAAACCATATCAATCAAAAATGTAAATGCACATACCCTTTAAACCAGTAATTTCAATTTTAGGAATTTTTCCTATTATAATACCTGCACATGTGCACAAAGATTTATGGATATTAACTGTAGTATAATTTGTAACAGCAAAAAAATTGGAAACAACTCAAATGTCCATTAATAGATTGGTTAAATAAATTATGGTACATTAATATATGAAATACTATGTACCCATGAAAATGAACGAGGTAACCCTACGTGAAATGGCTGTATATGAAATGATCTCCAAGGTACATTGTTAAGTGAAAAAAGCAAAATGAAAAACAGTGTGTGCATCCTTTTATCATTTGGATAAAAATTAGCATATATACACACATGCATTCATATATACACATATAATGGCATATGCATAATGCAAAAATATCTCTGGAAAATAAACAAAATATTGATACCAGTGACTACCTCTGATGGACCAGAGAACAGGGATAGGAGAGAGACTTACTTTTCAGTTTATTCTTTTGTGCTTTTTAAATGGTATACCATGTTAATATACCTTGCTTATTTTATTTTATTTTATTTATTTTTTTTAGAGACAGGTCTTGCTCTGTCAACCCAGGCTGGAGTACATAGTGCGATCATAGCTCACTGCAACCTTGCACTCCTGGCCTCAAGCGATCCTCTTGCCTCAGCCTCCCAAGTAGCTGAGACTACAGGTGCACACCACCACACCCAGCTAATTTTTTTACCTTGTCTAAATAATACCTACTTTTAAAAACTAATTAAAAACACACAGAGAGAAAAGACAATGAACAAGAAGAAACCTTAGTTCTCTCTATCTCTGAGAGCAAGCTGGGCTACTCATTTAATAAGGGTAAGGCACTCTTTAACTGAACAGTTAGGTCAGTCTCTTCCACAGGTTTTTATTCACTTATTAAGAACGTTCATTACTGAACAACAAACTACATTATACTGCTTTTACCTCAATATTAGAGGAACATTAAAAGTCCTCTTTCTGTAAATAAGCAGATAATCCTCAAATGGTCAAAAGAAAAAAACAATTTACCTGGGGGCAGATGTCTCTGTAGTAACTTTCTGGTGACAGAGACTGTTGGGGACAAGAGGCCAAAATCTTTGCAATCTGGTCACACTTCTTCCAGTCGGCAGCCGTTGCCTCAGCATCACGCCCACCAGCTGCCCCCGCTGGCACAATGGAGAGAGATTCAAAAACTCATGGCAGTTCCCCATAGAAGGTCCCATCTGATAAATTTGCCTTAAAATTTAGTGTAAAAGGCATTTCTTTTCTCTATCTAAAATAGTTTATTTTTTCTATAAGATAATCTACCCTTTCATACTTTCCGTTTGATGCTGGTTTCTAGGAAGTTCAGAGAAAAACTAGCATTTAGTCATTGTAATGATGTTATTCATATGACTTGAATATTAGCTTTTCAGTATTTATTACTATTACTATTATTATTCTGTCTCCTTACATGTATCATTTCATTTAAACTGCCTTAAACCACAGCCATAGAGTGACAGGGACCAGTTTTACCTTACCATCTTAAACAATTGTAAAACTGGACAAAATATGTAAACAATGGTTTTCAGACACTGGACAACAGGCAGCTGAGGGCACCAATCCCTGAGGGAAGGGAAGCAAATAAGGTGAGCCCTATGATTGCCCTAGCATTGAATGTACTGTTAAAAAAAGTCATTTTATGGTATGTGAACAACCTCACATTTTTTAATAATCTAAAAAAAAAACCAGGCATGCAAAGAAACAAGAAGATATGACCCATAATCAGGAGAAATAAATTAATAGAACAGACCCAAAAAAAGAGAGGTGACAGAATTAGGGGACAAGGACATTAAATTATTAAAATTTATTCTATATTTTCAAAAAGGTAAAGGAAAGAATGACCATGATGAGGAGAGAAATGGAAGATATAAAAAAAGAACCAAATTGAACCTTAGTAATGAAAAATGAAATATCTGAAATGAAAAATACACTGGATGGGATTAAAAGCAGATTAGACATTGTGGAAGAAAAGATCAGTAAACTTACACCTGTAGCAAAAGAAATTATCTGAAATAAGAAAAGACTAAAAAAGACAAAAAAATAAACAGAACATCAGTAACTTGCAGGACAACATTGAACATAATATTAGGTGTAATTCAAATCCCAGAAAGAGAGGAGAGGGGAAGACAGAAAAAAATATTTAAAGATAATGCCTGAGAAATTTCCAAATATGGTAAACACTATAAATCCATGCTCCAAGCAGCTCAAGAAACCTTAAGCAGAAGAAACATGAAGAAAACCATACCATACCAAGGTATATCATAATCAAATTTCTAAAAACCAGCAATAAGAGATAAATCTTAAAAGCAGCCAGAGAAAAAAGAAGTATCATATATAAAAGAACAAAGAATCACAGCAGACTTCTTGCCAGAAATCATGCAAGCCAGAAGACAATGGAGTCACATCTTTAAAAATATTGAAAGAAAAAAAAAAAACTGTCAACCTGGAATTCTATATCCAACAAAAATACCTTTCAAAAAGGAAGGTGGGCCAGGTGTGGTGGCTTACGCCTATAATCCTAGCACCCTGGGAGGCCAAGGCAGGAGGATTGCTTGAGCTCAGGAGTTCAAGACCAGCCTGAGCAAGAGCGAGACCCCGACTCTACCAATAATAGAAAAATTAGCCAGGCGTCATGGTACACACCTGTAGTCCCAGCTACTGCAGAGGCTGAGGCAAGAGGATGGCTTTAGCCCAGGAGTTTGAGGTTGCTTTGAGCTATGATGACACCACTGTACTCTAGGTGGGGTGACAGAGTGAGACTCTGTCTCAAAAAAAAAAACAGGAAAGTGATGGCTGGGCATGGTGGCTCATGCCTATAATCCTAGCACTTTGGGAGGCTGAGGCGGGAGGACCACTTGAGCTCTGGAGTTTGAGACCAGCCTGAGCAAGAGTGAGACACCATCTCCACAAAAAAGAGAAAAATTAGCTGGGTGTGGTGGTACACACCTGTAGTCCCAGCTACTTGGGAGGCTGAGGCAGGAGGATCGCTCGAGCCCAGGAGTTTGAGGTTGCAGCGAGCTATGATGATTCCACTGCACTCTAGCCTGGGAGACAGAGCAAGACCCTGTCTCAAAAAAGAAAAAAAAAAGGAAGGCGATTCATCCCCGCAAGGTAAAGACAAGACTTTTTGAGACCAAAAAACAGATTAAAGAATGAACTTCCAGCAGACCTACATTATAAGAAATGTTAAATAAAGTTTAGGCAGGGCTGGGTGTGGTGGGTGGCTCATGCCTGTAATCCCAGCACTTTGGAAAGCCAAGGCAGGAGGACTGCTTGAGGCCAAGAGTTTGAGATCAGCCTGGGCAACATATCGAGACCCTGTCTCTACAAAAAATTTTTTTAAATATTAGCCAGGTGTGGTGGTGGTATGCGCCTATAGTCCCAGCTACACGATAGGCTGAGATGGGAGGATTGCTTGAGCCCAGGAGTAGTTGGAGGTTACAGTGAGCTATGATTGTGCCACTGCACTCCAACCAAAACAAAAGAGTGAGACCCTGTCTCAAAAAAAGAAAAAAAAAGAAAGTTCAGGCAGAAGGACACTGGATTGAAAGTTACATCTACAGAAAGAAATGAAGAGCACCAGAAATGGCCAACATGTAGGTAAATATAAAGTGCCTCCAACTACTTTGGGAAAGAAACACGATATGTATAGATAACAACAAATATACACGTGCACAAGTAGGGGGAAAAACTCATAGAAGAAACAAGGTATGAATAAATAACAACAAATACACACACGTACAAGTGGGGGGAAATAGGGTTCTAATTTTCTTATAACAGCTGTCCAATCTGCGGGATTGGGTGAAGTCTTTTTGATTTCCTTCTTTGGAAAAGGAAGATGCAAAGCCATATTTGTATGTGACAGCTTCTCACAGGTAACTGATAATGTCTCATTTCACTGGCCCTAGAAGCCACTACAGGCAGACTGAGGGGAGGCCACGTTGCAGCCACTCTAGACCAAATCTGCCAACATCTGCCAACCACACTGACCTCACTTTTGTCTGACAGGACCAAGGTACATTAGCTACGCCAGAAATGAAGTCAAGATTGATTCTTCTCTCTCCATTCCTCCTTTCCCACATATCCAGCCTTCATTAACTTCTGGCAGCTCTCCCCCTTAAATATCTTTCAAGTCCATTCATTTCTCTCCACTTCCACAGCTACTGCATTGACCCAAGCCGCCACGATCTCTCAGACGACTGCTTCATAACTGATCTCCCTCTTCTGCTCTTACCCAACCCAGTCTTCACAACATATCCAGATAGATATTTCTAAAATGTACATTTGATCAAGTCTCTCTCCTCCTTAAAGCCTTTCATTGGGTTCTCATTTCCCTCAGAATAAAATTCAAAATCCTGAACTCGGCCCCTCTGTGGTGTGGCCCCGGCCCAGTCCTCCCCGCAGCGCACAGCACTCCCCCCACCCCCACCCTCCCTACTCTACCTGTACAGAAATTTCCTCAGAAGCACTATGCTCTCTCCCCTGGCAGCTCCTTCATACACACCACTCTCCCCACCTGCAATCGTCTACCCTTGCTCTTCAGCTAGCAAATTCCAACTCAGCCTTCAGCGCTCAGTTTAAGTGGCATTGCCGTCAAAAAGTTTGTGCTAAGTTGTTTCAGCAGCAATAGGAAGCCAACAGGCATGGGATACAGGAGATAAGGGCCTGAACATAGAAGAAAAGCCAAGGAATCACCAGGATAAAGGTGAAGGGGATCCTAGGACGACAGCTGAGTAGAAGGTAACTAGTCTAGATTAGAGCAGGTCAGAAGACCCAGAGACAAATGTCTCCACAAAGATAAGACTGATAGAGTGTCTGATGTGTTTGAATGTATGAAGAGGAGATTTAAAGAAAAGAGGAAGAGTTTGAGAATAGATTAGTGATAAGTACATAGAAAACTAAGCAAACAAAAAAAGATAAACTCCAGGCAATACAAAAGATTGTGTAAAAAAAGAAAAGGAATCGTAGTACACTACATAGCTCAGCTGTAAATAATAATTACACAGTTAAACTAAAATAAACTCCAACCAAATATTGCTCCAACCAAAATTAAGATACTACATTAAGGGGATGGGAGGATGGGGAGTATGCTCCGGGGAATGATGGCCGGGTTGTGAAAAAGAACAAAATCCTCTTCCACACACAGTGAGAAATTAATATATGATGCTTAAAACTGAAAAATTAAGAAGTTGCTGTATATTATAGTTAGAAATATAGCGGTAAATATAATTCCACAAGAAACCTGCTGAAAGAATTCAAAGTGCTTGCTTCTGGAAATGGGAAACGGATTGGAATACTGCCAACGGCTGCTATTTTTCACTAGAAGCCTTGCCGAGCTATTTGACTCTTTAAACTATGTGCATGTCTAATTTTGTTTAAAAAATAAAACAAAAAATATAAATTAAAAACTACCTCCATTCTTAGCATGATAATCAACTTTTTTCCTATTGATAAGGATAATACATTAATAATTGGGGAAATGACTCTAAAACTTTATCTCAAAGTTTGCATCTCAAAGGTATCTCCAGCTTCAAGAAAACTATTTTATATTTCACATTTTCTTTAGGGTTTTTACTTCAACTTTCTGTGCAATGTTTTCCTCTGATATTATAATTTATTTGAAACGGCTTACAATATTACTCAACAAAATGAGCAGTGCATCACAACTATTTTAGAAAAATAGCAAGAGAATGAGTTTCTTTGGAAAAGAGGCTCCTCACAGCCTCCAAGTTTAACCTCCTCAGTCTCTGCAAAGACATAGTTTAGTTTCAGTCAGGTAGACACTAAAGACCCATAATTCACCTCAGACTCTGACTCAAAGGAAAACAGATACCAAAGAAACAGAAACATTTTATTTCTTACCACCTGCTCCTTCCAAAATACCCCGGACCACTGCCTGAACACCATTGGGTCTCATTAACCTTTCAGAGAGCAGCTGCCCGCATAGACGCCGAAGCCAAGCTGGGGCCCGACACTTAAGCTGTGTCTTCACATCTGTGCAGGACTGAAAAAAGGAAGAGGAAGGTATGAATTCTGAATGTCAATGAAATAGATATGATACATACACATTATTTTACAAAACTACTGAGTCATACTGACAACTAACAGTGTGATATTCAGACTTCAAAAGAGCAACATTTTTTCCTTTTTAAAAAAAATCCTCCTTTAGAAACTGTTCTTCAGCACTATTTTTAAGAAAGGAGAAATACAGTGAAAAATCAATGAAATTTCAAACTCAGACCATCCTGAGCAAGAGCAAGACCCCATCTCTACAAAATATAGAAAAAATTAGCCGGGCATAGTGGTGCGTGCCTGTAGTCCCAGCTACTCAGGAGGCTGAGGCAGGAGAATAGCTTGAGCCTAAGAGTTTGAGGTTGCAGTGAGCTGTCATGATGCCACTGCACTCTAGCTGGGGTGACAGAGTGAGATTCTATCTCCAAAAACAAAAAGAAAAGAAAAGAAATAGACAAAATGTCTATGAATAAAATGTAGATCTTAAGAACACAAACTTGACGCAACCAATCTCTGAATGCAGTCCAGCCAATCAAATCCAGCTTCCAAAGAAGATTCTTATGAATGTTATTTGCCACTAAGAGGGTGATTCACAATAATGAGGGAGCGCTCCAGCCCTTGCCTCTGTGGTCTTAGCTACTCTGATTCCTGTGACACAGCAGTTTCAAGAAAGATTCAGATTCCTTCAAGGACTCCTTTTTGAAAGATCTGTGGAGCCACCATGAACAAAACAGATTTGTTGTTCCTTATTTTGAGCTAGCACATTAACCATGTTACTGTCAACCATTGTACTTAACTATAAGCACCAAAATTAGTGACAGAAATGTCTAATCCTAACTCACCTGTCCTCTCTGTTTTACTTGAGGATTAATAGTTACCATTTATTGAGGGGGTTATGATGTGCGAAGCACTGTGCTAAGTACCTCCCACGTAATCTCAAAAGGGACTTGCAAGGAAGGCACTGTGATTATCCCCATCTCATGTATAAGGAACCTGAGAAATGGAAAGATTTACAAATTCATACATCTGCATCCTGGGCTTGAATCCTGGTGTGCTTAACCCCAGGACCTCTGATTTTCACCATGCTCTTAGAATACATTCAGTTTAATCTGGCAAGCTGTGGTCTCATTCATAGACGCCGAATGTGAGGCCAGAGAGGTCTGATGCAAGATTCCAGGAATGAAGTGAAAATGACTCAACTAGGAGATGTCTTTGTAGCCAGCTTCAGCTGGTCCTTGTTCCTGACCTACAGCAATTCCTTTGGCTCCCTACTCTTCAGACACCTAGATTCATAACTAAAATTTAGATACTAAAAGCAAACAGACAATTCCGTCTAAATCGTCAAATTAAATTATTTTAGATAATTATTTTTAAGGAAAGAGAGAAATCATCTTATGCCAGCAGAGTTTATACTATTATGTTTTTCAAACAAAGGAGCAAAGAATAGAACCAATAATAACCCTAGTTTTAATTTCTTGACTTCGAATATACACTCTATTCAAAGAATAAGGTGCCCAAATACTTCTGCCAAAAGAACATATTGTCAAACAGCCAAATTTTAGTTTAAAAAAAAAACAAGATTCAGTTTCAGAATGAATAAAATATATTATATATAAAATTGCCATAAGCCTTAAAAAAAAGTGATCACAATATTTCTGGGAGAAGTATCCATTATTCTATTAAAGAAAAGGTCTTTTAAATTATCCTAAGTGTCAGTATCACTTAGTTTTATAAATACCATTGAATGATCTAAAAGATGAAGATAAGGCTCAACTATTAATAGATCATCAAATAGGGAACTAAAGCTACCTAATTTTCCAGGAGAAGAAGACAGCACAGCACACGTTATCATTAATGATCCACCCACAAAAGTCCCTAGGCCTGAGTACCTGGGGTGATCCTCCCTGGAGGATAAGTAATTCCCGGACTGCCAAGGGCTGATACACTTGATCCAACATGTCTCTCAAGGCCTCCATGGATAGGGTTCTTTCTTCTTCAGTTAGAACCTAAAAGAAATATGCACTTGGCTTCAGTGGAATACAAACCGGGCAGGCAATAGAAGGTAATGTTTTACAACAGTGTACAAAGATGCTTGTGAGGGGAGAGGAAGGAAGGCTTCTATCCACTCTTGATTTCCTTTCACATGGAAGAAGCTGTGCTACCATAATAAAACAGTCCTGGTTCTGTCTCCATCCCTTGCTCATTCTCCTTCTGGGCAGGTTATATGACTCATCTTATTGGTGAGCACTGAATAAACTCACTTATTGAACAGTTTTGGCATGCACCACTCAGCTCGTTCCTCTTCTTTGGGGAGTGAGTATACAATCTGTTCTGCTCTTCCTTGCTGTGTATTTTACAGAGGCCTATCCCCTGCTATGGGGCAGAAGGCGCTGCAGTTTTCCAGCGCTCCTTAAACTGGGTGAATAGTGAGAGTGTCTAATTCTGGAGAGCACTGTCAGGAAGATTTGCTTCCATCTATAGGCTGTGCCCTCCAACTTTGCCTTTATGAGCCATAGAGGTGACATTTTGACTTTTCATCTCTCTCACTCTGTTAACTGTCTTTTAATTCATTCAGAACTTGGGCAGCAAAAAGGGGTGCTATTTGGGAGGCACCCTGGAGCCCCAACAGTGCTATCCCCCTTTGGTAATCACTACTCACAGTCAGTCAGGGTCCTGCCCATTACCGCTTCACACACTGAGATGAGGGTGCTATTCAGAGCAGCAGCTATTGGTGGAACTTCACCCAGCTTCATAACATACACCCATCATGTTTCCCATTCTGTCAACTCCTTCTCCCACCTTCCTACTTGGTTCTTTCTGTGTGTTTCCCTTTTCTTTTCTCTCTCCTGCCTAAGACCCCTGGGGCACTGCTCAGCCTCAGTAACAGTACTAGGACCTGTCAACCCAGATCCCCCTACCTTAGGGAAGTGCCGGCAGTAGGCATTGCCAGAACTGTCAGTACACACAGCCCTGTAGGAAAGAGGAGGTGCTCTGCTGCCATAACATAAGGGCACTGGGGAAGCTCATAATTTCATGCCACTGCTTGGGTGATGATGGCTTTCAGGAAAATGTTTATGAACACAGGCAGGAGAGTGAATAGAAAAGGAGAACAAACAGAAAAGGAACAAGTATGAGGGTGACATAGAAATATGACAGAGAAATGAGGGCATTGTGAGACCTGGCTGTGGTAGCTAAGGAATCGCCCTGCATAGGAGCCACACTCACCCTTGATGCATTTATAGCTTAACCCCTTCTTCTGGCCAGTTCCTATGCTGATGCTAGTGGTCCTCCTATGGGGGGCGGGGCGTAGGGTTTCCTGCTATGTCATACTTATAAGGCCTATCTCCCCAGTCAGTGTGTGAGTTAATTGAAGAAAAGGACCATGTCTTATGCTTCTGTAACCTCCACAGCAACTTCTGTATTCCAGGAACTCAAGTGCTTACTGAGTGACAGCAAAAAACAGGCATACACCCCTAACACCTAGAAATAACAATGAACACTGAGTTATGCGGTGTAGCAGGTCCTCTACATACGTTATCTCACTTTAATCCTCCCAAAAACTTAATGAAGGAGATATGAATGGTTTGATACTAATATTAGTGGTAATTAGTTCTTGATGAGCACTACTAGGGATTGGGTTAGAAACTTTACACACATTATCCTTAATCTTCACAACCACCTCTCAAGGCAGGTATTAATATACACAATTTATAAAAGAAGAAACAGAGGCTCATAGAAATAGCCTGCAATAGCTGTTCCACAAAATGATAAGGAACAGGTGAAATGGACTCTCCAGGTGTGCAGAGGATGCACCCAACAAATGAAACCTGCAACCCCCCCAAAAATTTATTTACCCATTGGATATACTTTGGCATTCAACAGACATTTTAGATCTTTCAATCAGCCCTTTTCCAAAGAACTAAGAATTGTCCTTTATAACAACTGTGCATAAATATATACACATATTCTCTCTCTCACACACACACACACACACACACACACACACAGTCTCTTTCTCTCACCTCTTCCGCAGGTGTTAGTGCTTTTCTTTTGGTTGGGCAGAATCCCAGTTGGCACAGACCTGCTGCAATGTCCCCAAAATGGCGGCAGAAAATCAAGCTCCCCAAAGACGCGTGCTGAGCAACATTCAGAAGGACCCTGCAGCTGGTATACAGTCTCCGAGTTGCATCAGGGGCAGCACTGAGACATACCACATCTTGAACAATGGCACCAAACTCAGTCCTGCATCTCAAAGGGACTCCAACACCAGGCATGAGATAGGGACAGACACCTAAGGTGACTACAAACTGCAAAACAGACTGCACTGTCTTCTGCTGTGAGATGCTAAGTGCATCGGGGCTCAAGGCAGGAGCAACTTCTGAAGTCCTAGGGTTGGGTTTACCAGGATTGAAATCAGCTGCAAGGCGGATCATGGTTTCCTTCAAGCACAATAGCAACAACAAGGTTTGAGAAGTAAAATTCCAAGTGACATCCTCAGAGTTTTGTGCCCATTCTGCCTTCTTGGCAATTTCATCTCTTAGAAGTTTCAATTTCTTCCACTGAGGATCCTTCAGAAACTTGTCCTCCAAAGCAGACAGGTTAGATTTTAAAGTAGCCAACAAGACATCATGTTTTGTGATCTGTAGTGAACTCGAGCCTGATCCTTTTAAAGGAAAAAAAGGAGTTTATACACATGGAACACAAACTGTACTTCTCTCTGAGTGGAATGCCTTGCCCACTCAGTTCATCCTCTGAGGCCTGGCTCAGCTGTCAATGGCTCTGGAAAGCCCCCTCAGTTGTGCCAACCTAGACCAGGAAGAATTCAAGACCACACTTCCTGCCTGCCTGCTTTGGATGTAACTGGAATAGTGTCCTAACATGTTATAGTTTATCTAGTCTGTTTCTATTCCCCATGTGTTTTGAGAGCAGAGACCGCCAAAATATGTATTTTCAATAGGTACCTATTTCCTACAGAGTATGTTCTCTGATCACAATGGCATTAAAACAGAAAGCATTAGCACCAAAATATCCAAAAAGCCTCAAATGTTTAGAAATTAAATAGTGTACTTCTAAATAATCTATAGACCAAAAAAGAAATTGCAGGAGAAATAGAAAGGATGTCAAACTAAATGCTAATGAAAAACATCAAAATTTATGAGATATAACTAAAGCAGTGCTTAGAGAGAAATTTATAGCTGTAAAACTTACATTAGAAAAGAAGAAAGGTTTAAAGCATAACTAGGGAAATTTATGAACATTATGCCAAAAATTCAACAATGTAGATGAAATGAAAAAATTCCTTGAAAAATACAACTTACCAAAACTGTCACAAGACAGAATAGAAAATCTAAATAGCCCTATATCTATTAGAGAAATTAAATTTGTTATCTAAAAATCTTCCAAGAAATAAAGGCCTAGATGGTTTCACTGGTGAACCATTTAAGGAAGAAATAGCATCAGTGTTACAAAAACTCCTTCAGAAAATAAAGGAGAAGGAAATGCTTCTCAATTTATTTAAGAAGTCAACAGAACCCTGATACCAAAACCTGACCCTAAAAAAATCACAAAAACAAAATAACTTATCAATATCCCTCATGAACCTAAACTTAAAAACCCTTAACAGTATAGATGGCAAACAATCATATGAAAAGATGCCCAATATCATATGTCATTAGGGGATTGCAAATTAAAACAATAATGAGGACAGGTGCAGTGGCTCATGCCTGTAGTCCCAGCTACTTGGGAGGCTGAGGCAGGAGGATCACTTGAGCCCAGGAGTTTGAGTTTGAGGTTGCTGTGAGCTAGGCTGACCCCATGGCACTCTAGCCAGGGCAACAGAGCAAGACTCCGTTCCCCTACCCCAAAAAAAAAAAAAAAACCACAATGAGATACCACTACACACCTATTAGGATGGCCAAAATCCAGGACACCAGGACACTGACAACACTATATGCTGGTGAGGATGTGGAGCAACAGGAACTCTCATTCATTGCTGATGGGAATGCAGAATGGTGCAGCCACTTTGGAAGACAGTCTGGCAGTTTCTTAAAAAGCTAAACATATGATCCAGCAATTGTACTCCTAGTTATTTATCCATATGAGTTGAAAACTTATGTCCACACAAAAAACTGCATATGTATGTTTATAGCAGCTTTATTCATAATTGCCAAAAACTAGAAGTAACCAAGATGTCCTTCAAAAGGTGAATAAATATTTAAAAAAGAAAACATAGTGAATGGACAAATAAACTGTACTACATCCAGATAATAGAATAGTATTCAGTGATAAAAAGAAATGAGCTATCAAGCCACAAAAAGACATGGAGGAATCTTTTTTTTTTTTTTTTTTGATACAGTCTCACTCTGTCACCCTGGGTTGAGTGCAGTGGTGTCATTGTAGCTCACTGCAGCCTCCAACTCCTGAGCTCAAGCAATCCTCCTGCCTCAGCCTCGAGAGTAGCTGGGACTACAGGTGTGCACCATGACAACTGGCTAATTTTTCTATTTTTAGTAGAGACAGGGTCTCACTCTTGCTCAGGCTGGTCTTGAACTCCTGAGCTCAAGCAATTCTCCTGCCTTGGCCTCCCAGAGTGCTAGGATTACAGGCATCAGCCACTGCGCCCAGCAGCATGGAGGAATTTTAAATGCATATTGCTAAGTGAAAGATGCCAGCATAAAAGGGCTCTATTCTGTATAATTCCAACTGTATGACATTCTGGAAGAGGCAAAAGTATAGAGTTAGTAAAAAGATCAGTAGTAGCCAAGGGATTGGGGATGAGGCAGGGAAGAATAGGTAGAGCATGGGATTTTTAGGGAGGTGATACCATCCTGTATGATATATAATGGTAGATACATGACATTATGGATTTGTTGAAACCCATAAAACTGTAAACACAAAGAGTGAACCCTAATATAAACTATGGACTTAAGTTAATAATAATGTATCAATATTGGTTGATCAATTGTAACAAATGTACCACACTACTGCAAGATGTTAATAATAGGGGAAACTAGGCTTGAGGTGGGGAAGGGAGTATTAGGGAACTCTCTGTACTTGCTGCTCTAATTTTCTACAAACCAAGAGTTGCTCTAAAAATTAAAATCTATTAATAATTTTTACAAATCATTAACAAAATATTAGAAAATCAGGCAGGGCATGGTGGCTCACACCTGTACTCCCAACATTTTGGTAGGCTGAGGCAGGAGGATCACTTGAGCCCAGGAGTTCGAGGTTGCAGTGAGCTACAATGATGCCACTGTACTCCAGCCTGGGCAACAGAGTGAGACCCTGTCTCTAAAATAAAGAAAGAAAGAAGGAAAGAAAAGAAAAGAAAGAAAGGTAAATCAAATCCAGCAATTTATAAAAAGAAGAATACTTCATTACCAATTGATGTTTATACCAGGAATGCATAGTTGGCTTAACATTTGAAACTCAATCAATATGATTAATCTTATTAAAGATGAATATACAAAGGAGAAAACCCATGTGATCATTTCAATGGACACAGAAAAAGCATTTGACAAAATTCAACACCCACTCACGATACAAACTAACACTGCAAATAAAAATAGAAGGGAACGTCCTCAATCTGATAAAGGGTATCCACGAAAAACCTATAGTTAACTTCATACTTAATGGTGAAATAAGATTAACACAGGATATCTATTCTCACCACTTCTATACAACATGTTACTGAAAGTCTTTGCCATTGCAATAAGGTAAAAATAGCAATAAAAGGCATACAAGAGTGGAAAGGAAGAGGTAAAATTGTTTCGATTCACAGATGGCATCATCATTTATGTAAAAAATCCTAAGGACTCTACAAAACAACTACTAGAACTAATGAATGAATTTAGCAAGTTCACAGAATACAAAAAATCAATTGTATTTTATATATTTGTGGAAAAACTAGAAAGTGAAATTAAAAAGTTTTTAATTTACAATAGTTAAGAATAAATTTAACACAAGATACACAAGCCCTCTACACTGAAAACTTGCTGAGAGAAGTTTTAAAAGAGCCAAATAAAGAAGAGCTATACCATATTTATAGAAGACTCACTATTGTTAAGAAGGCAATTGTCGGCCGGGCGTGGTGGCTCACGCCTGTAATCCTAGCACTCTGGGAGGCTGAGGCGGGAGGATCGCTTGAGCTCAGGAGTTCGAGACCAGCCTGAGCAAGAGTTAGACCCCGTCTTTAAAAAAAAATAAAAATAAAAAATAAAAAAAAAAAGAAGGCAATTGTCTTCACACTGATCTATAAATTCAATGCAATTACAATCAGAATCCCACAAGACTTTTTTTCAGACATTGGTAAGTAGATTCAAAAACTTATATAGAAACCAAAAAGACCCAGAATAGTCCAGAACAATGTTACAGAATTTATACTACCTAACTTACTATGAACTTAGAGTAATTAAGATAATGTGGGTACTAGCATAAGGACCATTAAGTAGAATTGAATTAAAATAGAATTGAGAGCCCAGAAACAGTCCCATACTTATATGGTTATTTGATGTTCAACAAGATACCAAAGTAAAACAATGGGGAAAGGAAATTTCTTTTACCAAATGGGTTGGAACAACTGGATGTCCATATAGAAAAAAATAAATAAATAAACCTAAACTCATGCCATATACCAAAATTAACTCAAAATGGATCATAAGCATAAATGTAAAATTAAAAACTATAAAACTTCTGGAAGAAAACATAGAAGAAGGTCTTTTATGCTCCTAGAGTAGACAAAGTTTTGTGTTTTTTTTTGAGACAGAGTCTCACTCTCTCACCCCACCTAGAGTGCAGTGGCGTCATCTCTGCAGCCTCAAACTCCTGGGCTCAAGTGATTCTCTTGCCTCAGCCTCCCGAGTAGTGGGGACTACAGGCACGTGCCACGACGCCTGGCTAATTTTACTATTTTTAGTAAAGACAGAGTCTTGCTCTTGCTCAGGTTGGTCTTGAACTCCTGACCTAAGGCGATCCTCCCACCTCAGCCTCCCAGAGTGCTAGGATTATAGGCATGAGCCATCATGCCTCGCCAACAAAGATTTTTTATAACATTAAAAAGCATAAAACATAAGGGAAAAAAATTGGACCTCATCAAAATGTAAAACTTTTCTTCAAAAGATACAATTCTAGAGCCAGGCACAGTGGTGCACACCTATCGTCCCAGTTACTCAGGAGGCTGAGGCAGAAGGATCGCTTGAGCCCAGAATTCAAGTCCAGCCTGGACAACATAGCAAGAATAGCAAGACCCTGTCTCTAAAAAAAAGAGAGAAAAAAGATACAATGCTAAAAATGAAAAGGCAAGCCACAGATTGGGAGATACATGTGACAAATACATTGATTCAGAATATGTGAAGAATGCTTATAGCTCACTAAGAAGACAAACCAATAAAAAATGGACAAATTATTTGAACAGACACTTCAAAAAAGAAGATATTCAAATGACCAACTACATATGAAAAGATGCTCAATATCTTTGATTATCAGGGAAATGCAAATTAAAACCACAATGAGATAGTGCTACACACACACACACACACACACCCCCCCAGAAAGGCTAGAGTTTAAAAGGACTGACAACACCAAATGATGTGAAGCAACTGGAGCGCCCACACACTGCTGATTTTAATCACGGCATGATTAAAGCACAGTTGGTCTGGCAGTTTCTTATAAAACCACACATACACCTACCCTGGAAGTCAGCAATTCTACTCCAACATACTTACCCGAGAAAAATTAATACATATGTTCACAACAAAGACTTGAACAGGCAAAACTAATCTATGGGGTAAAAAACCCAGGACCAATTGCCTCTAGGGGAGCAGGAGTGGGGAATGATCAGAGAAAGACAGGAGGGAACTTTCTGGGGTGATAGTAATGATCTGTATCTTGACAGGATTTTGAATTATATAGGTGTATGTATTTTTAAAACTCACTGAATGGTACACTTATTATTTGTGCATTTCACTCTCTGTAAATTTTACCTAAAACAAATGAGCAAGCCACACAAAAAATCCAAATTAATGTTGAACTCTAGCTAATGGTATAATGCTGATGTGTTTATGGGTAAGGTGTACTGATATCTGCAACTCACTTTGAATGCATTAAAAAAAAGGAATGAAAAAGAGAATTGATGGATAAACGGATAGAAATGTGATAAAGCAAATATAGCAAAATGTGAATTGTAGAATCTAAATGGTGTGTTTAAGGGTGTTCACTATACAATTCTTTCAACTTTTCTGTTTGTTTATAAAACCCTAAGAAAAATGTTGAAAATATAAATAAGTACTAGAAGCAACAGACCTCAAAACTGAAGTTAATATATCTTCTAAGAAACAAATCAGAAGGAATCAAAATGTAACTGATGATAACTATGTTCAACACTACATTATTTATAATAGTGTAAAATTAGAAATGTATATCCAACAACAGTGTTGGTTGAGTAAATTATGGTCTACTTGTATCCAACATACTATATGTGTGAAGTACTTACTTTGTTTATTGTTTATTGTCTTTCCACCAACTAGAATAAAAACACCTTGAGAACAGGGATGTTGATTTGTTTTGTTCACTGCTGTATTCTCTTTGCCTGGAACAAGGCCTGACACATAGAAGCTATTCAATAAATTGTTGTTGAATGAATGAATAATGGAATATTTTGCAGCCATTAAATGATGTTGAACATCATTTCTAATGTGAACAAAGAGTATGAAACACTATATGAGCAAAAGATACGAACAGTTTATAGAAAAAGAAATGCAAATGGCCCTTAAACATGAACATATGATCAATCTTGCTCATAATAAGAGAACAGTAAATTAAAACTATACTGAAATATCACTTCCCGTCTATCAAACTGGCTAAAATCCAAAAGTTTTATAACACATTCTGTGGCAAGTCTGTGAGAAACATACACTCTCATACATTGTTGGTAGGAACTAAAATGGTACATCCCTAAGGAGAGAAACTTGGCAATATCTAGCAAAATTACATAAGCATTTCTCTTTGGCCCAGCAATCCCACTTTTAGGAATCTATCCTACAGAGACACAAGCGAAATTGCAAAATGACATATTCACAAGACTATTCATTGCAGTACTTCTGGTATTAGCAAAAGACTTGAAATAATCCAAACGTCCATCAATAGAGAACTGGTTGAATAAACAACGGTATTAATGGTAGTAATGGAGGACTGGTTAAATAAACAATGGTATTAATGGTATATGAATAGAGAACTGGCTGAATAAACTATGCAGCTATAAAAGGGGAAGAGGGTGATTTCTATGTATCATTATGTAGTGATTGCTAAGAAATATTAAGTAAAAAAAGTAAGATGTAGAAAAATGTATATTTAGTATGCTACCTTTTATATAAAAATGGGAAGGAATATGAAACCATACATTATTTGCTTTTCTTTTCAAAAAAAAGCAGCAATGGAAGAATTAAAAACTAACTAAAATAAGTCATCTACAGAGAGAGAGAGTAGTGGGGAGGGCATATGAATAAATTTATCAAGTTTCATAGTATTAGTTTTGGAACCCAGCAGATGGTTTTCATAGTAAAAAAGATTAAATCAAAAACAAAACTCAAAAAAATTCCTAAAAATCAAAAACAAACAAATGAACAAATGAGCCCAATTCTGTGCTCTATGTCAAAGGTCGCCAAACTATGACCCGCAGGCCCAATCTGGCCTACCACCTGTTTTCATAAATAAGGTTTTATTGAAACAGTCATGTCCATTTATTTACATATTGTCTACGACTGCTTTTGAGCTACAGAGGCAGAGTTGAGTAGTTATAATGGAGACCGTATGGGCCATAAAGCCCAAAATATTTACTATCTGGTCCTTCAGAGAAAAAGTTCACCTGACACCTACGCTGTATGAAGTTAGCAACATAAGCACACAGAAAGTTATTTCAAGAGACTTGAAATATAGAATTTTGTATATCCTAAGGACAAAAGACAAAAACCCTTTAAACAGCGGGTTTGTATTGTTAATATGGATTCATACATAATGTATGTGTATGGATATGATTATATATTTATATATAGGTATATAAATAGATGTACAATAAGTAAATAATTACATTAATTTCATTAGGAGCTAATATTTTCAGATAAAAGAAAAACAAATATAAAATACAGAATAGGATAACAAATATATGATCAAGCAATTATAGTAAAATTTTAATTGTAAATCAAGGTCATGGTATACAGGTATTCATTGTAAAGTCTCTTCAACTTTTCTATAAGCATTAATATTTTCATAATGAAATGTTAGGAAGAAATTTATAAAATATAAAAACCCCAAAACATTTCATTTGAATTGAGAATACCAGTAAGAACTCAGATTTATTTTCATTTTCTAAAAATCCACATATTTCCTAACTCTAATCCTTCAAAAAGTCTAGAAGCAACGACACTCCAGTGGCAATGAATATCCATGTCCATGTTGTGGTCGCTACCGCTAAAACAACCTCTCCTTAAGAGAGCTGTTTTCAAGAACGGGTCAGGAAATGTATGAGTCTGGGAAATCTTGTCATGCTTAAAAGCAAAGAAGCTATCAAAGACTACTGGGGCCATGTCAAGGAGCCCAAGAGCCAATTTGAGGTGGCTCCCACAGACCAAAAATGGGACAATTTGAGTATCAAGAACAATGAGTATAACAACTGAAACATCCAATAGATAAAAATCTATGATTCATAACAAAAAAAGATCACTTCATTGGCATTTTGGAGGCTGCTAAGACACTAATTTATTATTCTGAGAATGGGCTGGGTGCAGTGGCTCATGCCTGTAATCCCAGCACTTCAGGAGGCCAGGGTGGGAAGACCACTTGAGGCCACAAGTTCAAGACCAGCCTGGACAACATAGTGAGACCCTGTCTCTACAAAAAGATTTTTTAAAAATTAGCTGGCTGTGGTGGTACATACCTGTACTCAGGAGGCAGGAGGATCGCCTGAACCCAGGAATTCAAGGTTACAGTGAGCTATGATCATGCCACTGCACTCTAGCTTGGGCAACAAAGTGAGACCCTGTCTCTAAAAATAATTAATTAATTTAAAATTATTATTCTGAGAATTGATCAATAAAGGAACAGTATCATTCTAACTGTATCAAAATACATTCATGTATATATGCATATATGCATAAAAAAGTTTATACTTCAAGGTATTAAAAGTGATGATCTTTGGGTGGTAGGGTTATGGGTCATTTTTCTTTTTTTGCTTAATAATATTTTTATTTTTTCTAAATTAAATATATATTGTTTCTATTCTAAAAGTTATTTTAAGGTTATAAAACAATATATAGTATATGAGCCCAATTTTTTTTAAAAGAAAAATATTTTCTAGATTGCCGGTAGTAATCTCTGAGTAGTAAGATTGAGGTAATTTTAATTTTCTTCTTTGGTTTCTCTATTTTTTTTTAGCCTTTACTATAGTAAACATTAACTACTTCTACTTTTTAAAAGGAACAATAATATTATTCTTTACAAATAATGAGAATCAAAAGAGTAAGAATTTTGCAATACTTCCCTAGGACTTCAAGTGTTCTGACCACTGGCGTGAGTATCTGGTTGCTTTGGCTAATATATACCTCTGAAGGAAATGAGTGCTCTTATGGCTTGTTGCTACTAACCATCAAGATCACTAACCAACCTCTAAGTGACTCCCTGTGACTTTATAATATCTTTGAACCCAAACATGGGACACAAAGAAAGTGACTTAAAACAAAAGCTCTTAGTCAAGTTTTTCAAGAGCGCCTTCAATAAAATAGTCTTCTCTGCCCTCTACTGGTGATGAAAATAAAATCTACTTGAAAATAAAGAGTCGTTCCCTTAAAGCAGCAGCTCTCAAAGTATAGTAGTATAGGGACCTGGGTTGCCAGGGGGATCCCAAGATCCTCTCAGGGAGTCTTCAAGGTCAAAACTATTTCATAATAATATTATACAGAGTCAGGGCTGGGCGTGGTGGCTCATACCTGTAATCCTAGCACTTTGGGAGGCTGAGACAGGAGGATCGTTTGAGGCCAGAAGTTAGAGACCAGCCTGAGCAAGAGTGAGACCTGTCTTTATTAAAAAAATAGAAAAAATTAATCAGCCATGGCGGTGTGTGCCTGTAGTCCCAGCTACTCAGAAGGCTGAGGCAGGAGGATCGCTTGAACCCAGGAGCTTGAGGTTGCAGTGAGCTATGATGATGCCACTGCACTTTAGCTGGGGCAACAGAGCAAAACCCTGTCTCAAAAATAATAATTATTTTTAAAACTAATACTAAGTCATTATTTGCCTTTTAAATTCTCATGTGTGTACTGAGCATGAAAAGTTTATTGATATGAGTTCAGATACCACATCGCAACAAACCTTTATGAAAATTACCTCTTGTTAAGTTTTAGTATGGTATAAAAGAGTACACGATTATCTGAAAAGGTGATTGAACTTTCCTTTTCCAACTACATATCTATGTGAGTATAGGTTTTCTTCATCTACTTCAATCAAAACAACCTATCATGACAGATTGAATGGAGAGGCAGACATGAAAATCCAGCTGATTTCCAATAAGCCAGACATCAAAGAGATTTGCAAAAATGTAAAACAATGCCACTCTTCCCAATAAGTTGTTTTATTTCATAAAATATATTTTTCATTAAAAATGTCATTATGTCAACATGTAATGGGTTTATTATTTTTAAATAAATATTTTAAAGGCTTAATTTAAAATCAATTTCTAATACAGTAAATATTGATACATGTAACCCACATAAAAGCTCTTTGAAGTCCTCAACAATTTTTAAGAGGGTAAAGAGTCCTGAAACCGGAAAGTTTGAGAATTGTTGCCTTAAAACAATGTTTTCCAAATTTTAGTCACATACTGGTTCCATGATTTTTGCCATTTATCTGAGTCCCCGGTGTATTGTTATTCATTTAATTATTTAAACTAAATCATTTTTAAAACTTAAATTAGTAATAGCTAATACATTGTTCTAAGTGCTTCATGTATATTAACTCAATCCTTACAACAACCCTGTGATGTAGGGAGTATTATTATTATTTTCATTTCCAGATAAGGAGACTAAGGCTAAGCTATTTGCCCCAGGGTATATAAGCTTGTAAGTGGCAGAGGCTAGATTCAAATGGGCAGTCTGGCTCCAGAACCTGAGCCCTGGATCACTACACTATACTACACTATTCAATGTCAGGATGTTCCTCTAGTACCATCTAAAACTATCTGTATCACCCTTTGGGAAATGCTGCCCCATGAACAACATTATTTATTCTTCCCAATCACCAATTTAAATATCTAGGCTTTGTGACATTTAAAAGCAGACTTCACAACTTATGTGGTACTTTTTATTAAGTTTAGGGGGTAATTTTCACTAAGTTTTTATTGCTTACAAAGCAATGGCATGCAAATATAAGTATGACACAGCTTCATTATTTAAATAGTCTGGGGATTTTCAGCCCCTTCTCCCCCATGTAATTCAAATTTAATAACAAATTTCAGTGAAGCTATATTTGGTATGGAAAGCTTTTTTAAAGCATAACTATTGCTGAGATGGCCTGCATTCTTAATAAATGAAACTTCACTAACTTTTTTTTCTTTTTTTTGAGACAGAGACTTGCTCTGTCACCCCGGGTAGAGTGCAGTGGCCTCATCATAGCTCACTGCAACCTCAAAATCCTGAGCTCAAGTGATCCTCCTGCCCCAGCCCCCGAGTAGCTGGGACTACAGGTGTGTACTACGATGCGGCTAATTTTTCTACTTTTAGTAGAGACAGGGGTCTCACTCTTGCTCAGGCTGGTCTCGAACTCCTGAGCTCAAGCGATCCTCCCATCTTGGCCTCCCAGAGTGCTAGGATTACAGGCATGAGCCACCACGCCTGGCCAAAACTTCACTAACATTTGACGAACACCTTTCAAAATCTGTTTAACATGATACGTAACACTATTCTTTTTCTTTTTTTTTTTTAGACTAGTCAAGTGCATTAGTGGGAAGGGGGGAAAGTAGTAGTACAAGGAGTTCAATCTGTAACTGACTGTGAACAATCAAGTGAGATAACTCACCACCTTCGCACCAGCCCATAACATTATTTTTATTTGCCCCATGATTGAGAACAGAAACAGAAGGCAGGGGAAGAGAAAATGCTTAATGTTGCAGACCTTTTGATGGCTCAAAAGTGAGACTGTTGGGATCTTCCTTTCTGTCTATGTAATTCCAACCTTGTCTCAATTCCTCTTCCTCCTGTGGCCTTCTTTGACAGTCCCACCCTTGGCCAACTTCTTCTGTATCCAAGTACCATGTGTACCATCTGTTCACCACTTGTGTTATCCTGTCATGTTGGATATCTTTTGGTCTGGATGTATAGAACCATCTCCAAACAGATAAGATGCTTGAAAGCACAAGCTGTTATATGTTTTAGTATCCTCAATAGCCCAAGGACAGAATACTATATGTAGTTGACTCTGAGTAAATATTACCTCAAAGGTAGTCAATTTAAAGACAGATCAAAAAAGTTTAATCCAGATGAATGTAATTCTAACCAGTACTTTCATCCTAACTCCTCAACACCCTGTCCATCATGGACATCTGAGTACTCATTTTGTACAGGTATTTTTTAAATTCCCTCAGTAGTCAATACAATAAAAGAAAACAGCAGGCTGACTCACAACACAATATGTAATCGACATGTACAAAATAGTGTAATTTACCACGCTAAATTATTATTTTTCAAATAGGAATGCTCGATTCACATAAATTAAATGAGTACATGTATAAAAGTCCACCACATACTCTTGGAGATCAGAGAGAGTCTTCCATAAATGAAGTACATTATATGTGCTTTGTGATAGATGATTACTTCCAGGCTTTTTTTAACTTAATCTTGTTCTCGGTTGTGTTGTAGATAGTTGTAGTTGCTAAACAAGAGCTCTCTTGATTAGCAAGTTAAAACTGTATTTTGCAGTTTGACCGTTAATTGGGGCAATGTAGTATGTTTACCACACATTTAGTGGAAGAAACCTAAGTTCAAATTCTGTCATTTACTGGTCTGACATCTAGCAATTTCCAATGTACCTGAGCCTTGGTTCCTTCATCCATAAAAATGGAATACAAGTAATACCTATCTCACGGGATTGTTATGAGGATTAAATGATATATACTTAAACAGCATACAATGGGACTAATACTTAGTAGGCACTCATTTACTTTTTTTTTTTTTTTTAAAGAGACGGAGTCTCCCTATGTAGTCCAGACTGGCCTCAAACTCTTGGCCTCAGGTGATCCTCCTGCTTCAGCCTCCCGAGTAGCTGGGATTACAGGTGCAAGCCACCCTGCCCGGCTCATCTACTATTATTAATAATTACATTTCACTTCCTACTGGTATGGTGTAAAGTTTGCAGTTTTTGCAGTTTGGGGTATATCTCTAAATTTGAGAGTGGGATCATCACCTCGTGGCCTTTCATGTCCCCTTACCTTGCTAATCTTACAGATCTCTTCCCCCAAAATATACACTCTAATTATAAGTAGAACTCCATTCCCTGTATCCTTTCCCAAAGCTCCAGATAACATCAGAGACTCTATACTGAATAATTTGCCTTAGTCTGAGAAGGGGGTTCAGTAGATCTCGGTCCTAGGACCGTGTTCCGCCCCTAATTTGACCACATGATTTTGGGCAGGTTACTTAATCTCTTCAGTGAGCCTCTGGGGTCCTCAGTTGCAAAAGGAGAGTGGTAGCCTCATCCACTCCCAGTTTCCCTTCGGATTCTAAATCCCTCAACACTCTCCCCAAACCCAGCTTAAACGTCACTGCTTCCGATTTCTGGACTCCTTGGCATTTTGTACAAATCTCAAGCGTCCACGTTAAGCCCTGCGCCTTGAAGCGGTTGGGACCTCACATTAAACACATGACGGGCGCCTAACCCTCTCTGACTAGGTTTCCACAGTCTCTACCTAAGAGAGTTGCAGTAAGGATGAATGAAATAATGGCCCCAAAGCGGTTAACAGTGCCTGGCACAAGGCAAACGCTCAAGAGACAGCGGCTACATCAGCATTCAACGGATCCCGTGCCCTCCTTGAGCCTCGGTTTCCTCAAGGACGAAATAAGGCTGGACAGACAATGCCCAGAGCCCCCCAGCAGCGGGGCAGAGGGCCCGGAGAGGGCCCGAGGCGCGCACGCTGCGGGTGGCAGGGCAGCCCGGGAAGCCTGGCGGCCCTCAGAGTCCCGGGTCCAGCCCGGCGCCGAGATGCGTCCTCTCACCTCCCGGGCTCAGCAGCAGCTTCAGCGCCTCCAAAATCCGATCCAGACTGCATGTCTCCAGAGCCCAGCTGCCCACAGCTTGTCCCGCGGCCGCCATGACGGGAGTGGAACTCATCGCCCGCGACCAGCTCAGGCGCCTCGGCGGGCGGGCGGGCGCCGGCGCCATGTTGAGTGTGGCAAAGAGGCGCTCGCGCACAACTGGGCGGGGCCTGCGGCGTGGGGCGGGGCCTACCCGGTCGTCAACGCCCCCTTCACATCATAAATCTTTTTTTCCGGGTCCCCTTTACTCCCCTGGTGAGGGGGGGACCCCCAAAGTCGCTAACACAACCTGCCTACACGCACAATTTCAGAAACTCAATATGATTAACTGCCATATAAAGGAGAAGGAAGAGAGAAGTAGTTTATCACAAAATAATATGTATTTCAGTATGAAAATGCTCGGGTACCAAACACTGGCAGACATAATGAAGTAGGTAGATGTTTGCACCTACTTAGGGCGAAATATGATTAAGTAAAACAATATTCAACTGAATATTGTTGAATTTCTTTATAAGTGACCTTTAAAAATAAATACTAAATATAGACATACACACATACATATCCATTATGAATGTAATAGCTACAAATGTTACTGCTGGTGATGTGATTTTTTTGAAATGGACTTAGCGAAGTTCTCAGTAAAAGTTTGATCTTTATTCTATTTCCATGGTTGTTCCATTCCTGCAAATTCAGTCTATATTAAAACTGTGTTCCCCCAAATTGTGCATATGTAAAACAGAATGGGATTGAAATTCAGATCATCAGAAACAGGTTTTTCACCTACATAAATACTGGCGGGACATTCAAAAGTTGTGTTGTCTGTAAGTCATGTTACAAACACAGGATAATGTTTCTCAGGGCAGGACTTTTAGTGTGCCTGCTTCTCCCCTCACTAAAAGTCGGATCGTGCACTCCTGTCTTTGTCACAATCAACCAAGATGAGTTCATGCCTGATGACCGCCCTTCAGCATTAACTACTGAAAGTCTTGGAGGACGTGCCCCATATGCAAGCCCATGCCCCTGGGGAAAGAAGCTGTTCATTTAACTCCCTTCTCAGGCCTCCTGGTCACTCCCATTTCTCTGGGTTCCAGCCCAAACCCATCTGCCATTTCCTAGTCTCTAAAGTGAGAAGGTAACAGAACCGTTTCTGAAGGCTGTTGTGGGGAGCTAAAAAGTGATACAGTTCTCAAGTATTTAGCAATATCTGCTACAGAGGGAATGCCTAATAAACAGTACCTGAATCTTCCCCTCCATCTGTTCCTTAAATAAAATCCTGCCAAAACATGTTTAAATTGTAAAAACATTTTTGTAAGTATAATTTCCATTTTATTTTTCCCCAGAGGATAGTTATTCTTCAGTCCTTAAGGACTCAGCTCCTTCCTTGGGCTTTGGCAGAGGTCGTGGGGCAGCAGCCAAGGGTCTAAATCGGGGTGGGGGTGTTGGGTCCTTTCGGGCTTCACAAGACGATTCCTGACTACTTTGCTGTGAACAGCACAAGTCGTGTGGTAATGTAGCTTCACACACAGTTTGGGAAGCACACAGGTGTCAAAGGCACTGGCTTCGGAAATGTCCCTGACAGTGGCAGCCTCTACTACATTTGCAATGACTAACTGCTTAATGACCTGGTCCTGGGGCACGCATCGGACGCGGGTCCTGCAGCAACTAGGCTGTGCGTGGCCGCGGCTCTTTGGCACGACCCTTGTTCCTTCTTTTTTATTTTGTCATTTTGGAAGCAAGGACTGAAAGGGAAAAACATTTTTGAATAGGGAATAAGTGACGTACAAAATTACCACAGTGCTCATATCTTTGTGTATATTCCCTTCCACGTTGTGTCATTATACAATTTCTGCTCGGTTGCGTATGGGGACAAGTTCATTTTGGAAATAAAAAATTTTAAGGTCATTTCGAGATGTTAAACATTTAGTGAAATGGGTGAAAACCACTGCGTGGGAAAGGCCCATCCCTAAGGTTTGTGGGGATTGGACAAAAATACAAGTGGAGGCCCTCACACCATAAGCCTATATATTTCAAGTTAGAAATCAAACTAGTAGACCGTTAAATAAAATATTGTCTACCCTCCTATGTTGAAAAATTTAGCAGGTTTGAACTGAGAATTCTGACTTTGCCTCAGAGCCACACCAGCCGTGGCAGCATGGGGGGAGCCAGCCCCCTACCTCTGGCCTGGCCATTTTTCCTCTCACCATGCCTCCATCCTGCACCAGGAGGGCTTTGGTGTGGACACCCTAACCGTGTACATTCAGGCTCTGTCTACACTCCCCCACCCCCAAGCAGCTACCACTTGGCTGCTCTGGGGCTAGCATTGCACTCACTACGAGCATGGGGCACCTTCCAGGTGGCATAAAAGTGAAGAGGCCTGCATAGCCCAGGAGGGAGGGTTGGACAGGGAATTCCAGGATCCCAGACCCTGGAGCATGATCTGAGAGGATGAGGATTTGGGGTGGGAAAGCCCCCCAGGTCTGGCAGATTTCTTGCTCCGGGGTAGGGGTATAGTTCAGGAGGCCAGATGGGGCCTCCAAAGCATGGGCCCAGGGCAGGGGCCTAGCAGCCCGAGTCTGAGGGCAGTGCTGGTGTGGGATTTATTTACAAAAGATGATAAGAGGATTTCCAGAGCTCAGAATCATTTATCCCAAAGTATTATGGGACCCAGATGTCATTGCTTTCATCTTTCAGGCTCTATAGGCTCAGACACCACAAATTGACATGCATAATTTCAAAGACAATGTTATAAGATCTCATAAACTTTTTTTTCAGCAAAATAATATATCCTACGTGGAACACAGTGCCTTATAATATGTGTGATAGGATGTTGGAACAGTGCATAGGTCCTACGAGTCTGTAGCATAAACGGGACCTGCATCTGAAGAGAAGGAAGCATTCTCAGGCTCTGCAGGCCTAAAATCATTCAAATGTACCCCATTTCCTTAGAATTTGGTATTTAAGCTTATGGAATTTAATTTATAGGCCTTGAATTCTGATAGCCCCTTCCTGGTTGCTCCAGGCAGCTTTGTTAAAATATGGAAGTACGGCTGGGGGACCCCCCTGTAATATGCTATTAAACATCATTACAACCAATACCCACAAGGGCTATATGTGAGGAGAGGGGGCTGCCCCTCTGCAAAGAATCATATGAGGATGTTTAAGACACACAGAGAGAGGTCTGTATTTGTGTAAAATGTGTTCCATTGATTTGAAGTTGCCCAAAAAGGAGCCCATTATCAGGGACTTGAGGGAGAGCAACAGAACAAGCCATCAAAACAGGCTGCAGCTTGACTGGATGCAGTAGCTCAAGGCTGTAATCCCAGCACTTTAGGAGGCTGAGGCAAGAGGATCACTTGAGCTCAAGAGTTCGAGACCAGCCTGGGCAACATAGTGAGACCCCTGTCTCTACCAAAAAATTAAAAAATTTGCCAGGCATGGTGGCACACACCTGTAGTCCCAGCTGCTGGGGAGACTGAGGCAGGAGGATCATTTGAGCCCAGGAGTTTGAGGTTATAGTAAGCTATGATCAGGCCACTGCACTCCAGCCTGGGTGATAGAGTGAGACTCTGTTCCAAGAAAAAGAGCAGGCTGGGCTGTTTGCTCAAACCAGAACCAACAAGGCTAAGGGCATCTGATAACTATTGATGGCTGTTTTACAGAATTCCCAGTAAAGACACCAGCAAATTAAGGATTCTTATGGGGAACTGTCTTCTAAAGCCACATGATTACTGGAGTGGTTGCATTCCATTTTCCATAATTGGCCCCGAAATTCTTACCCTACTCACCTGAAAACCTTAGTAACTGTTGATAACCCCCACCACCCATCCCACAAAAAAGCAGGTACTGAAGCTTGTTTTCATTTTACTATTATTTATTTATTTATAGCAGATGGGGTCTCACTGTGTTGCCCAGGCTGGAGTGCAGGGGCTATTCACAGGCACGATCATAGATCACTACAGCCTCAAACTCCTGGGCTCAAGCGATCCTCCTGCCTCAGCTTCCTGAGCAGTTGGGACCATAGGCACTCACCACTGTGCCTGGCCTTCATTTATTTTAAAAGAAAGGTTTTTCTCTTTCTATTACTACTCCCTTCAGCATCATTCAGATCCTTATTTATTTCAGCCTACAGATCTTCTTCACTATCTCTAGTCCGCTCCCCCAGGCCAGTTCACTATTCCTGCAAACATATCCACCCTCACTGAACACCGCTTTGGATCACACCATTCCCCTGCTCAGAACACTTAGTGGTCCTACCTGACCCACTAAATCCAGTCCAAAATGGAATACTTGGCCCTTTCTCTCCTAACATCCTGCATTTGCTTAAATGATTCCCTCTATCCAAAACTCCCTTGCTCTGCTCCTCATTCAATAACAAAAATTAAAGCTAACATTTAACAAAACACTCCTGTGAGGCAGGCACATTTTTAAATGCTTTACATATATCAACTCATTCAGTGCTCAAAACAACACTATGAAGCAGATACAATTGCCCTCACTTTGGAGATAAGGAAACGGGTACAGAAGGATCAAGTAACTTGTCTAGGCTCACAGCTGGAAAGGACAGAACCAGGATTTGAACGCAGGCAGCATGGCTCCATTGTCTTGGCATCTAAGGAACAGCTAGAGGGGAAACTGAAGGCTGTTCTCCAGGATTCCCATGCTCCCAGGCCCCCAGTGAGTGCAACTGCCTTCTCCATGGCCCTTTTCAGAATATTCATCCAGGAACATCATCTACTTTATGATCCATATTAAAATCCAAAATGTCTTTTTATAGATTTTTAATTTTCTCTCCAAGATCCAATCAAGGTTCATACATTGGTGGTTCCTCAAAAAGACAAACATAGAATTATCACATGACCTAGTAATTCCTCTTAGGTATGGTCCTAAAAGAATTGAAACCAAAAAGATACTTGTACACCAATGTTTGTTGTAATAGTCAAAAGGTGGAAACAACCCAAGATGAATGGATAAGCAAAATGTGGCATATACATACAATGGAATATTATCCAGGCATAAAAAGGAATAAAGTTCTGATACATGATACACTATGGATGAACCTTGAAATTATGCTAAGTGAAATAAGCCAGACATAAAAGGATGAAAATATGATTCCACTTATATAGAAAGTAGAACAGAGATTACCAGGGGATGGAGAGGGGCAGGAATGGACAGTTATTTCCCACTGGGTACCAAATTTGCTTGCAATGATGAAAAAGTTCTAAAAATAGAGGTGATGTTTACACATTTCAAATATATACAATACCACTGAAACGTACACTTAAATATAGTTGAAGTAAATGGGTACAGAGTTTCAGTTTGGGATGATGAAAAAGTTCTGAAGATGGATAATGGTGATGGCTGCACAACAATATGAGTGTACTTCATGCCACTGAACTGTACACTTAAAATGGTTAAAATGGTAAATTTTATATTTTACCACAATAAAAAAAATTATCAAAAAAAAAATTCATACTCCTCCAGAAGAGAAAAGTTGTAGGCCTATACTAGGGTTTCTTAATAGTGGCACTATGACATTTTGGGCTGGACAATTCTTTGTTGTGGGGGGCTGTCCTGTGCATTATAGGACGTTTAGCAGCATGCCTGGCCTTGATTTGATGACAGGACACCTCCGCAGGTATCTCCAGAATTGTCAAATGTCCCGAGGGAGGGGGCTACAATATTGCCCAGCAGAGAACCACTGATCTGTACTAACTTTGCCAACTAGGTGGATATTGTGTGAAACTTTGCTCTGCCCCTCAGCTCAGCCCACAGTAGTTTCCCATTGACATGGGAATTTTATTGGTTTCACCACATGCCACATGGATGGACATTGTTCAAATAAAGTTACCTTGTGAATGTAGTTTCTCCCAGTTTGTCCCCAGTAGAATGACAGAAAGTTCTAGAAAAGCCATTTCATCATGAAGCTTCTTTCTCCATGTTTTGACTAAGTTCATCCCCCTCATCTATCTTTTGTCTTGCCTGGAGATGTGGTGGAATCAAATAAAACAAGTGTGACAATGGTTTAACAAAATTCTTTAATAAAATTTATAAAAATGCATTTTTGAGAATAATTTTCTCAGCCTGAATTGTTTTCCTTTTCCACCCCCAAAGAAAATACAAAATTATTAGCACCCACACACATACACATTCAAAACTACAGTGACATTCTCTATACAGAACTATATTTGATACAGTTTAAACTGCAGATAAATCAAGATAATTCAAGAAGTGATTGCAGAATTAATTTTTTTCTTCAAAAACATTTGACAGACAGTAAAGCTATTTCAGTTAAACTCTTTCCTGCAGTTGTCAAAAGTTGAAATCTGCATTTTGAATTTTAAAAAAAGATTCAAATTAAGATCCTCTCTACCCCCACTGCCCCTTGCTTAACACCCATTAGGGCAATGTTTTCTCCCTGCTTCTAAGAAAAAAATTGGAATTTCTAATATTCTCAGTTTTCTATGTGCACTTGGAGTTGGGCAGATGTGTTCAGATCAGCCAGCATTTTCTATAAACATCATCAAAAGCAGGCACTTGGGGGTTCTGAGCTCCAGGTACAAACCATGCTCCGGGTGGCGAATACACGTTGAGATTCCACCATTCTTCCAGAATTTTCAGAGATGAGGTAGATCCACCTCCATCATCCTTAGCATCAGTTTGCTAAACTGCCAGGCTCAATGACAAGCTCTCTGCCATCTCTCAGCCCACTTTTCCTATTTCCCCTCTGTCTTTGGCTGTAGCACGTTAGGCACTATTCTGTGTCTCGAAATATGTCACTGTTTTGTTTCAGTGTTAAACAAACATAAAAATTAAGTGGCACCTGAAAACTCACCTAATTTTCTGGCCAAGTCTCCCCATTTAGAACCAAAGTACCCCATAATGACATTCATATAACAAACACTCTTACTCAGAATAAGTAAATGGATACAAGCCCATCTCAAGTTATGTACTCAAGAGATGAAAAAGGGAAACCATTCAAGGTCTTCAGAGTATACAATATCCAGTCAAGACGTGGCCAGAGCAAGACACAAGCCTATTATCCTAAAAGGGATCAGTAATTTCTGCATCAGAGAACTTCCATCTGGGGCAAAGCAATAGAATTTAGGAGTGAGAGTGGATATTAGAACATGGAACCCCAGTGCAGTGATGGGGGAGGGAGGAGCACAAATTAAAAAAAAAATTTTTTTATATACCCAAAACAACAGAACTGGAACAGACGACTCCTCCCGTTCCTTTTAAAAATGAGGCAAAACCCCTTAAGGAAATCTGCAAGTTGCTGGCAGAACCTTCTGAGGCTAAAGTTGTTCTTCTGAAATATTATGTAATTGGGGGACTTTTGGACATCATCACCATGTAAGGAGCAATGAAAGAAAAAAAAATATTCAAGGAATAGGTCAAAACCTTTCTAACACACACAGATTAGAGCTATAAAGTGGAAATCATAACTATTCTAACCGCATCACTGATCAGTCTCTTTTCCCCAGAAACTCATCTCCAGAGAAGGGAGCTGAAAATCCACAGCAACATTATTTTTGCATTTCCACCGCCCGGGTCTAGGGACCCATTTCTCGACTCCCCTAGTCATCCTCGCCGCCTCCGTACATATCTGCCAGCTTCTTGAAGCGATTGCCCCATTCATTCAGGTAGTCGTAGTCCTGGTCTTGGTCCGACTCCTCGGAGTTCAGGGAGCTCAGACTAGCAGCTTCGGAACCACTTCCTTCATAGTCAAACACGAGCAGAGAGTCGTAAGGGGGGGCCGTGGGGTCACTATCAGCCGCCTTCAGATTCTAAAGTAGGGGAACAAAAGGATCTTTCAGTGAAAGGGAGGGCACACCTGTCATCTGAGGTGAGAAATCTTCTCTTGGTGCCTCAAGCAACATGTAAGACATGGCAGTGCACCCAGACTGTAGACCACCATGGAGCAACCAACACAAACGAGCCACATTTGTACAAACTGGCACGGAAAGATGGACATGATATATTGTTGATAAAAGGAGAAGGTCACAGGAAAATATGCAGAATGTTTTCCCCTTAAACCAAAATGGTAAATTATATGTAGGACAGGGAGCTACAAGCACTAACCAATCAGGTTGGGGCCCTAACAAATTGGGGTGGGGGTTCCATGCCACCAATCAGGATGAACAGAGGCTGAAAACAACAAGGACAGTCATACTGGTGCACACAGCCTGCATTTCAGCCCAGAAAAGTCTGGAAGGACGAATGTCAAACTGTTAACAGTTAATTCTGGGGAGTGGGGGTGGAGGAACTGAGGAAGAACTTGTGTTTTTTTTTTTTTATATAGATATTCTCGTAATTTATATTTTTAAAATAGCAAGCACATTATTTTTATAATTTAAATAAAAACTACAAATAAATGTGATGACTTGCAATGAATGTGAAAGGAGGAAAGGACCTGAATCCAGATATATCTCAAAGGGATGGTCAGACTGGGCATGGTGGCTCACACCTGTAATCCCAGCACTTTGGGAGGCTGAAGCGGGAGGATCACTTGAGGCCAGGAGTTCAAAACCAGCCTGGGCAACATAGAGAGACCCTGTCTCTACATACATACATACATAAATGGGATGGTTAAATTGGTCTTTTATGTTCCTTGTTTTCTCCAAGGATCCAGTGGCTAGAATAGATGTGGCTTGATCACTTCTGACATTGCTGTGCCTCATATAGTTCTTAGTGACAGTAACTCCCATAGGAAGTGCTAAAGTAAAACCAGCCCGCATGATGAAGAGGTCACTGGATCATCAGACAAGCCCTGAAAATCATTCCAGTAACTGAGCAAGTAATTAGTAACACAGTTTAAGAAAATTGATCTGCCAGACTATTCTTTTACTGGGTTCCTTCTCATCTTACCCTAAGCTAATTAATTTAATGACTTCTTACTCTCCCTTGCAGGTAGAGACAATTTTGTGACAGTTCTGGCCAATAGTATGTTGTACAAACTCCTTTCTTGAATAAAAAGATAGTTTGCTAGAAGAAAGATTTTTCTGCACTCCACTTTGCCCTTCATGATTCTTCCTGACTGGAATACAGACCCAAGGCCTGGAAGTTTGGCAGCCATCTTGTGATCATGAGGTAACAAGCACAAGAACAAGGATCAACATGCTAAGAAAGGTGGAATAGCTTGATGCACCAGCCTAGACTGCTTACCCGCTTTCTATTTGCACAAGGTAAATCTACTCCTACCTGTTTCAGCTTCTCATAGTCAGAACTGAATGCATTTCTGACATATACAATATGGATGCTATTTTTCTGGCCCTCAGGTAGACTTGTGATACATATTGAACATTACACAGGAATACAAGGGAACCCATTAGTGAAACCAAACTGAATTTATGAATCTCTTTAGTTTCATTTCTAGATCTACTAAATGCTTTCAAGCAATTCTTGGTTTTGCCACACGGACTTTTTGCAAATTCACTAAGACCAATTCGAAGGGCTATTGGTTCTGAAATTCAGATGAGACATGAATAAAAAATAGGGCTCAGGGATTAGGCAAGCTGAAAACGCAGTAATGGATAAGAATCTAAAGACTCCTTTTCTCATTTTTGACACAATTGCTCCTTTCTGAGCTTAGAGGTGAGTCATGCCTTGGCTTTTGACTTTACTTACTTCATCGATAAAATTTCCAATTTCATCAGGATTGGCAGGGCGGGGACGATACTGGGGCACACTCAGGAGGGTTGGCGCGACATCATTGCGAGTCACTTCAGGCCGAGCATCCAGGCCCCTGTGCAACTGGCTCAAGTCAAAGTCCTTTGGAGCAAAAGATAAAAGTATAAGAGTAAGAATCAGTCATATACACAAGGCTATATTTGGTTTATAGATCACGTTATTGCATAATGTCTTAACTGCCAACTGTATGATATTTACCAGCATGTGCAAAATATAATGTGAAATGATCATTGTAAAACTGAAAGTCTCCCAAGTAGCACTAGAAGAAAACAGCCCAAAACTATTGTGAATAGCACTTGTGGGTACAGATATGGGCTGTTGTGCCTTAATAACTTTTCACAGGATGTGATGGTCAGATTATTATTCAGCAAATATTTGCTCCCTCCCCACCCTAGCCTGTTAGAATCCATCGATATTGGCCTTTTTCATGTGACTTGCTTAGCCCATGGGACATTAATACATGAGACACAGGCAAAGGCTTGAAATGCACTAGCTTGCTGGTACAAAGATGAGACTTGCATGGAACAGACCTAGACACAAGCTACAGCTTAGACACTTCAGCTAAGCTCTGCCTAGACCCACTGAGCTGCAGCCATCATATTCTCGTGAGCATAATGGCCCCAGCTAAACCATGAATGCATGAGAAAGACATGCATGTTATGTGCCACTGAGATTCTGGGATTTTTTTGCTATATTGTTCACTGATACAATATATCTGGTATCTCCCAACTAGACTTAGAAGTCCCTGAAACCTGGAACAACACCTTATCTTTCTCTGTACACTCCTATCCCCCAATATGTTGTATACAGCAAGCATTGGAATCCTTATCAGTGGCTCTTCTTCTAGACCACAGAGCTCAGCAAACGGCCTGAGTCAAAAGCAGGACTCTGTGACAGGCCGCATGGTTCCCTTTCTAAGTAGATTCTCTAAGACTCTGAACAGTTAAAACTGGTGGGTAAGATGAATTAAGATCATCTCCAAATTCAGGGGAAATACAGAGGGCCTAGGGAGTTAACATCCACAAGCCAGAAACATTTTGGTCTAGCTAAAAACTCAAGAGAAACAAAATACTAAAACAGATCAGTTGCTTTATGTCAAAGATCATTTGATTGAAGTTCACGTTCCTGAGAATAGCAATGAAGAGCGCAGGCTCCGGCGCCAGACCACTTGGCTCTATCGCTTCCTAGCTGTGTGACTTTGGGCAAGTTACTAAACTGCTCTGTGCCTCAGTTCACTCATCCAAGTGCAGAACAGTAAACCACAAATATTAGCTGTGTTGGTGATGATGATGGCGGCCAATGACAACGTCTATTTTCTCGGGTAAGGCCTTAAAATAAAATAGTACACAAAGTGACACAGAGCTATTTCAATTGTCTGCCCTCTCCTAATCATTGCTTCTTCCAAATAAAGAGACTGCCGTTGAGCTGCCACGGCTTTAAACACCCACCTGGTCCTCTTCTCCGCCTCCTTCTTCATCATAGTAATAAACGTTGTCCCGGGTGTCGTCTTCCGGGGGCAGTAAGGGCTCTTTGACCACCCCTCTCCTCCGAAGAAACAGCAGGAGCAGCAGAATCAGGACTGGGGTGGGGAGAGAGTTAGCGAGCGAGTGATGAAGCCACAGGCAAAGAAGGCAGAAGCAGCAGCTGTCACAGAGCACCCCTGCCTTGCATGCCAGACAGCCACTGGCTGCCTTCAAAACACTTGCCGACGTCAATACGCATGACGCTCACATCCCTGAAGTTAATACATATGCAGTACAACACAGTCGATGGTGATATGCGAACTCAAATGTGGTATTTAACTTTCAGATACATCTTAAAACCAATCACCGTCATCTCCTCACACCTGGGGCAAAGTGTACCAGGCAGAGGAAACAGTAAGGGCCAAGCCCCTGGGGCAGGAGCATGTTTGGTGTGACAGAGGGACGGCGAGGAGGCCAGTGTGGCTGCAGCAGGGTGAGCAAGGGGAAAAGAAATACAGAAGAGGTCTCAGGGGCGGGAGGGACGCGTGGCCCGCTATAAGGACTTTGAAGCCATTGAAGGTTTGTGAGCAGGGCTGCTGGGTCAGCCTAAATGTGACTGATAAATGCGTATTATTATCAACCAGTTGACGGAGGATACATATTATAAAATCACCTAGTATATTCCTTATTTCCTCTTAAGATAAAATCATGTAAGCTAGCTTTAAAATCTGTTTAATTGCCAGGGCTTAAGATCAGGCTTTCATCTGATCTTGGGATTATTTCTAGGATGTATACAATTAATGCTTAATTTTTTAAAAATATTATATTATTCATTGTGAATGAAAAAATATGATTCCCTGTGTTTTCTTTACAGGTACGTGTGCCCAAGTACCTATATATTGCACCCTAGTGAAGCAAATCACACTGAAACAGGAGGATGCATAAACTTGAGGAAAAGATTTCTCAGAGATACCTAACCTATCTATTGTTTCTGAAAGCAGAAAGATGCCAGAGACTTTATCAAGATAAATAATGTAATTCCCTCGTCCATGACTCAGCAACAAGAATACTGACCACCTGCTGCACATGCCAAGCCCTGTCTCTGCACAGGGATACAGTGCTCAACAAGACAACTTAGGCTGCAAACGGTCCCCATCCATGCAGAGCTTAGAGCAAGAAGCAGCTTATGGTTTCCAAAAGGATGCTCCTTATCAGCTGTGCTGAAACCCCAATATCCCCAGCGCCTGACACAGAGCCTGGCACACAATCAAATATTGGTGGGAAACATGAAAACCCTCAGATCTCCTGGTGTCTCTCTAGCACATTTTTGCCCTTAGGAAATAAGAAGTTGGACATCTGAATCCATCCAGCCACTGCTTCTTCTTTAAATGTTGCTCTACATAGGAATCCCCCTACCCCTAGTATCTAATGAGCAAATTTAGGTAATCCTATTTAAAAATATATATTTTAAGTGTAACTACAATCTTTAAGATTCTCCTCAGAATGAACATACTAGTCAGTAACAACTATCCCAAAAGCAGACTAGTCCATTCAAATATAATTTGACTTAGGAAGTGGGCAGGCAAGGCTTGTTGTGTTATTGTACTCAAGATGAAGACAGAGGACAGGCAAATTAACCTAATCTCATGGTACAATAAAGCCACGTAAAGCCTAGAGCAATAGAAGCCTAGAAAGCTCGCTGAATTCTCAACAACACTGTCCTCTTCAACTTTGAGAGGTCACCAGCAGCAGAGGACAAAAGCCAGTGGTTCCCAGCAAACATGTGAAGGTTGAAAGATACCCTCTCCTGGAGTCTGTGAAGCAGCAGCAGGACCGATGGCACCCATGCCCAATCTAAACTGAAAGCCCCAGATTTAGTCCCGCTAATTCCTCTGCAAACCTTTTCCCACTCCCGCCAGGTTGGCCCGCTCTCTGCCCTACAGAGCCCCACTCAAGCTCCCTCTGTGCCTTTGCTCAGGTGGGAACCCTCCCGAATGCCCCTCTGCCTGTCTGAATTCTACCAGCCCCCGTGACCCATCCACCTACATCTTCCACGAAAACTTCCTTGAGACTCAATTACAGCCTTTTCTGACTGCAAAGGCATTTGTGAGCTGGACCATTCCTTGCAGTCCCTAATTATATATTGTCTTTGAAGGTTTTCTAATTGACTTACCTTCGATTGCTTTTAGAAGCCATAACAGCATCTGTGTCAACCCTAGAGCTCCCTCCGAAGGTGGGCTCCGGTGACATCACTTTTAAGGGTTATAGAAGAAACGGCCAATTTCTCCAGCATCCTCTTTCTCCTTCATCCTTTTAGTCATTGATACTCACTGCTCACCCCACAGTCCACCCCTACCCCCTGCCAAATTTTAACCAGGCACGTGGTCACCCAGTTAGCATGGGAGCTTCCTGGTTCCCTTGCAGCTAGGTGTGGCCGTGTTTGGGCCAATGGGATGCGAGTGGAGGTGACATATGCAACTTCCAGATGTGTGGCTTCCACTTCCTCTCTCACTCCCCTCCGGGATGGAATGGAGAGGTAGTGGTGGTGATGAGCTGGCTAGCTTTGACCATGCTGAGGAGGACAGCACCCCAAGGCCTTGCTACTCTGCATGTGGCCCAAGGACCTACAACATCAGCATCACGTCGGAGCTGGTTAGAACTGCAGAGTCTGAGGCCCGATACCAGACCTCCTGGATCAGAATTCTTATTTCACCAAGAGGCACGGGGGATTTGTATGTACTCAAGCCCAGGAAGCACTGACCTGAAGGATATAAAGAAACAAAAGAGAAGGGACCTGGATCCCCTGTTGACTTCATGGAACAGGGCTGCCTTCTAGTCTTGGACTACTTACCTCTGAAATATTACCTCTGAAATAGACAAACCTCTATTTTATTGAAGCTACCATACTCGGGAGTTTCTTTCTTATATCAGTTTAACCTGTACCCTGTAACTAACGCAAGAACAAAAATCATTTCTAGGAAACAACCCCCCCCCCCCCGTTTTAAAAGTCAAAGGCTGAAACACTTGCCAGCTGCACTTACTTAGCAAAGCAAGAATTCCTCCAAGAATCCCCAGAATGGCAGGAACTTGCAATCCTGCTTCGACATACTGCGCCCTCATACAGTTGTTGACGGCTCCTTCGCAGTCACACACAAGGACCTCTAAGGTGGTCACTTGGTCTTTGTTCTGGTTGTCTATGAGCTTGAGATTGATCTTGTAGTCGCCCAACTCTAAGGTTTTCTTTGGCTTCAAAATGAGAGACTCTTGTCCTGGGGAATGCGATAAAAAGAAGCATTGGGACCAGGAGAGGAAAAAAAGCTCTTTCTAGAACAAAATTGGTAGGGAACTAAAGACATTTCCAAGCTGAGTGAAGAAAACAGAGCTGCTTGGGTTTTAGATTACTGGGAAGTGTGCTACAAAACTTAGACACTAGGAAAGGAAAGAGCCCTTTGATGCAATGCCTCAAAGGCAGAGGGGACAAGGAAGCAAACAGCAAAGGAAAGGGTGGCATCTGGAAGTTGAGAAGGGAAATTCAGAAGTGGAGCGAGGGAAAGCAGGGCAGCCAGAGCAACCTTTCCAAAGTAAAGCTCAAGTACCCACCTGGGTCGTTGTACTCAATGGTCCAGTTGACACTCGCCCCGTGTGTTAGTTCCGCCGTGAAGGGAGAGGTATTGGGGGGAAGATCTGGATCAATGATATTTATGACATGAGGCTGTGGATTCCTCTGGCAGAAGTCCATATTTCGAGGTTGTGGTACAGGGCCATTGTCATTCACATCGGAGAGGATCAGGAGAAGTGTCCCCGTTCCAGTAGCGACTGGAGAACCTAAGAGAAAATACAGAGGAAATGTCACAGCCCAGGAACAGTATGCATCTCCAGTGCCTACCACCAGCCCAAACCCAAACCTGGCCCTGGCTTCAGTGGTCC
Source organism: Daubentonia madagascariensis (assembly GCA_023783475.1). Taxonomy (NCBI): domain Eukaryota; kingdom Metazoa; phylum Chordata; class Mammalia; order Primates; family Daubentoniidae; genus Daubentonia; species Daubentonia madagascariensis. The sequence continues at coordinate 5,868,163 of JAKFHU010001224.1, forward strand.
TTCACCAGCCCCACTCACCCCTGGAGCCTCCTGTCCTGCCAGTCCCAGGCCACCTGCACTCCCAGGTGGGCAGGTCCCTGACCGTCTAGAGTAGACAAGCTAATTCTCCACTTTGATAACAATCATTCAACTTATTCCTCACACCAAGGACATCCTCCTTACTCTTCTTCACATGACTTTATTCATTTATCAAACTTTCCTCCAAGAAGCCTTTATTACCTAGCCCCCTCCACAGCCCTCACCAGTTTTCCTTTTTCTGGACTTCTATGCCATTTAAGGTCATTATAAAAAGGTTGAGCCTTTTTAAATCACTGTAAGTTGCTTTACAAAATAGTATTGGAAGTTCCTACACACATAGTTTACATTTCTTTTACATCCTGACACAGCACCAAGCATGTGGTAGCAGGGGAAACAGGTACCCAAGGAGCCATCATCAATATTAGTACATGACAGGTTAACAACAGCAGCAGAGGAGTCTATCCCAAACCTATAAATAGTTTTTGCCTACAGGCAAGACTGTGAATTTTTTTTTTTTTTTTACCTTTTTTATCAAGTGGATTTTCTTCTTTAACAATAAGCATGTGTCATTTAAAGTGAACTTAAAAAAAATTTTTTTAATGAGCTAATAGCTTTTCTGAAGAAACTTCATTCTCTTCTTAGACCTGACATTTAGAAGGCATGCACGATCTAAGTAACACTTGAAGGAATCATTCAGAACCACCACACCTTAGCTATGATTATTTAGGTCAGCGGGTCAGCAAACTAAGACTTTCTATCCAAAGTAAGACCACAGCTATGGCCATTCCTTTACAGATTGGCTACTTCCTGGCTGTAATGCAACAAAGACTGTATGGCCTGCAGAGCCTAAAATTTTCACCCCCTGGTCCTTTGCAGAATAAGTCTGTCGACCCTTGGTTTGGGTGCCATTTACCTCAACTTACTTCCAGGCCAGGCCAAGCCAAGGAATCCCCAGGTAGCCAGAGATAGCTGGCCAGGATAGCACTGCAATGGGCTAGCTTTTCCTTAATGCAAGTGTGCTCTGCAAACAGAGCCCTGCTATGGCCTTACTTGCCTTGTCTGCTGCGTCCCAGATTGTCAAACCTGGAATCACTACCTCCAGAGGTTGGAGAGTGAGAGAGAGGGAACAGAATTAACCATGGGAAGCTAGCAGGTCTCTTTGGAAGCGATTTTGCTTCTGAACGTCTAAAAGGGAAATACTTGTGCAGAGAGGCATGTACAAGGATGTTTACTTATCACTCATGGAAATAATGAATCACTGGAAACAACCCCAATGTCCTTTAATATGTGAATGATTAAATTGTGCTATATTCAGATAACATCTTATTAAAAAGAGATCTATAATGTGCCACAGTAGAGCTCTATGTGTTAAATACATAGCATCAAGTAAAAAAAATAAAATAAATAAATAAGTAAAATTTTAAAACAAGGTTTAAGATAATGGTTTCTATAATAAAATCAAATAAACAAAAAACAGCTATAAACCAGACAGTGGTTTTATAATAAACTATTTTTCTATATGTATATAAATGTATTTAAATACAAAGAAACAGTCTGGAAGGACCCACACCTAACTGATGGTGATGATGACGATAAAAATAATGGCAGCTATCTAAGATCACATGAGATTGGGCATAAAAATAAATAAATAAATAATGGCAGCCCTTATAGAGTGCGTACCATGTGGCAGACACTATTCTAGGCACATTTACATAAATTAGCTCATTTAATCCAGATGGGGTATCATCACTTTGTCAGATAAAGGAATTGAGGGACATAAAAATTAAGTAGTAAATCCAAGGTCACACAGGCGTAAAACTTTGGACCTGGGATATAAACCCTGGTAGTCTGGCTCCCGTGGGGAAGGAGTAGGGTTCAGGTTTAGACAGAGAGTGGTGAGAAGGAACTTCTGCTCGACCCATTTTATTTGAATTTTTGACAATGAGAATGCCTTTGCCTAAGAATAAAAGAAAAGGAATGACCTTACACCTCCAAAAGGGTGGGGACAAGGAAGGGAGCTAGCCAGGACGGTGAGGCAGCAAAGGCTCAAACAGGGCATGCCTACCATTGTCCGTAGCTATGATGAGGGCTGTGTACGTGCTGTTCTTCACGTGCTCGACGTCCTCTCTGTCCAGCTCAGCCCGAGTAGAAATGGCACCAGTGTCCGGATTAATCTCCAGCCAGTTGGCAGTGTCCCTCCAAATCCGATACCTGAGTAAGCACGAGCTCTGGTTTAGAACAAGAATGGTAAAAAGCATGTAGCTGAAGAAGGCTAAGGTTCCTCTTCGTTTATATAGTTATTTCCAACGTTTTTATTTTGAAAACCAACAACTCTAGAGAAAAGTTGCCAGAATAGTATGACGACCATCCATGTACACTTCACCTAGATTCACCCATTGTCAGTACTTTGCCACTGTTGCTTTCTCTCTCTATATTGACACCCACATAATTTGTTTTGCTGAACCATTTGCTAATAAATTGTAGACATCATGTTCCTTTCTCATAAATACTTCAATGTGTTATCTTCTAAGAACAAAGGCATTCTTTTATATAACCACAATTTGATTTTCTATTTTAGGAAATAAAACTTTGATAGAATACTATTATTGAATATATGGTACACATTCAAATTGTCAATTCTCCAAACATGTCCTTTATAGCAACCCCACACCCTTCCAGATTCAGGATCCAACTGAGGATCGTACATGGCATTCAGGGATATGTCTCTTTAGCTTCCATTAACTTGGAACCATTCCTTAGGCTTTTTCTTTTTTGACACTGACACTTTTGAAACATGCAGGCCAGTTGTTTTGAAGACTGCCCCTCAATTTGGGTTTGTTGGATTGTTCCCTCATAATGAGATTCAGGTTATCCATTTGTGGAGGGGACAAGAATACTACAGGTGATGCTGTATCCTCCTCAGTGCATCACATCAGGAGGCACATGATGTCTGTCTGTTCTTTTATTGGTGATGTTAACTTTGATCGCTTGAATAAGGGAAAGTCAACAGATTTCTTCATAGTAAAAGTGTCTTTTTCCTTTTGTGATTAATCTATAATCTGCAGGGAGATAATTTGAGAATATCCTGTTCACCAACTAACTTTCACCCAATGGATTTAGCATCTATGGGTAATTCTTGCCTGAAGCAATGATTACTATGATCCTTATTTGTACTGCCCCATTGTCTATTGGAATCATAGAAAGGCTCAGAAAGGGAAGCCAAGAAATCGAAGAAGGAAGGGGCTCTAGAAACCTGTGGGCTTGACCTAACATCATTAGAACAGCAAAGCAATGAATTACATAAAGTGGTCTTTGTTCCAGGCATAAGGGCCTCTATAAACTCTTTTAAGACCTGATCCCTGAACTGGCCCCAGGAGATGCTTTAAATGACCTATTTCACTACTACAAGCTAAGATATCAACTCAGCCTGGAAACCAAGGATTCATCTCCGAACAAAATCCAAATTACTGTCTTTGGCTTTTCACTATTCCTTTAAACTTTGATTACCAGGCCTTACAGTTTGGACCACCTAGAATTATCCCCTGGATTATGAGCAGTATATTGACTACATGCACAAAATTAGAGTATTTTAAAGCAATTGTTGTGGTTGGTTGGTTTGTATGTGGGTTTTCAGCATCTGCAGATGTGATTTACATTATAGAGGTGCCTTCAGGTTTACAAAGAGAAGAAACAGTAAGTTACTTATAACATAATACCATGTATGTAAATTAAAATCACATTTCTGCTACACTACAAGAGCTCAAGGAGAAGCAGCACATTAGACCTAGAACAGCTGTCTATGGAGGGAAGGGAAAAGGTGTAGGGAACAGGTATAAAAGAGAATAAAAAAATAAACTAAACAAGAGGCCTTGCAAAGACAAATGATGACAAAATGCCTATATGAACTATATATTATTTATATATGTATAAAATGACATATTTTAAAAAAATCATATATACATGAAAATACCCAGTCGCTGCAAGGCAGATGCAAAATCCTCACACTTACGTTATCTTCTGTTCCATAAACGCGTCTGGTTCCCGGGCTGTGTAGGATGTGAGTTCCAGGCCCACGCCAAAGTCTTCTGACACTTCCACTTTCTTCTCCGGAGGCACAAAGATGGGGGCTTCATTCACATCCAGCACATCCACAGTGACAGTCGCTGTGGAGGTGGTCAGAGTGACCACAAAGGGGGCCACATTCGTCACTGCCACATGTAGGATGTACTGCTGCTTGGCCTCAAAATCCAAGCCCTAGAGAACAGAAAGCATGAGGTTAAAAAAAAACCCAAAAAACAAAAAAACATTTTGTATTGGTAAAAAAAAAAAAAAAAAAGAAATCCTTAACTGTTGCTTTTGGTTGGTAATATACCAACTGAAATCTGACTGCCCACCTGCTCAGGAGGAAGTCAAAGCTCTGGGGCTATTCCAGGATCTATTAACTCTTTGACTAAGTTCAACAAGCAACTCACCCAATTTCTCAGCTTTCAAATTTCTGAGACATTTTTCAAAAAGAGCCATATTTGCCCCACTTCCAAAATAATCCAGCAAAATTGAGGCCTGGTGCAGTGGCTTCTGCCTGTAATCCTAGCACTCTGGGAGGCCAAGGTGGGAGGATGAGGTGGGAGGATCACTTGAGGTCAGGAGTTAGAGACCAGCCCGAGCAAGAGTGAGACCCCGTCTCTATCAAAAATAGAAAAATTAGCCAGGCATGGTGGCACATGCCTGTAGTCCCAGCTACTTGGGAGGCTGAGGCAGGAGGATCACTTGAGCCCAGGAGTTTGAGGTTTCAGTGAGCTATGATCACACCATTGTACTTTACCTGTGGCAACAGAGCAAGACTCTGTCTCGAAAAAAAAAAAAAAAAATTCTCTCTCATTTGCAAAATGGAAACGGGGGACGGGGAGGCGAATGTTTCTGGGATAGAGTCTATTAGAGCAGACAGTACTTCCTCCTCAATTTTAGGATCCTGTGTAGGAGCTTCCTGACTTCTCATGTGAGCCTGAAGAGTGTTGGTAAACCCCACTGGATCCATCAGAATCTGGGACAGCTACCCCACCCCCACCCTGCCAATGCTAATCAACGTCTCAAGACACCAGGGGACAAGGGAGTGGACAGCTGCTGGGGTGGAGGTTTCTGCATCTTGCCAGGCACCACACAAACCTTTGCTGTTTTCAAAATGCCATCATTGGTTGCTGGGTCCGTGGTGACAACAAATTGCTCCTCTTTATCGTTCAATATGGTGTACACAGCCTGCCAAGCCGGAGTATTGGGGGCATCGGCATCAGTCACTTTGAGTGTGGTGATGACGACATTGGCCTCATTCTCAGGCACCTGACCCTGGTACTGCAGAGCAAAGGAAACCACGAGTCATTGACGACACTCTGAGAATGAGCACGGAGCCGGGTCTCAGGGGGCTAACAGAGTCCTTTCTGAGCCCAGGCTTCAAGGAGAAGAGGTGACGAGGAGAGGTCAGATGATGGGCACAGGTCTCGGAGGCAGTGCCCACTCTGCAAGTGGGCCCTCGTTCCACGTCAGTGGAGCAGCTAGTATTCATGAGTACCTTCTTCCCTGAGTACCTCAGGCAGCTCTCCAAGGCCCTGGCTACCAGAGCCTCTCAGCATACACTGGCCCAGGTGCTGACTTTGATCTTAGTCAAACACAAGACACTGTGGTTTAACCACCATTCACCCTTGTCCCTGCCCCCATCCACTCTCCACCAGTAATCTTTATAAAATGAAAGTCTGGTCATTACAATCCTCTGCTTAAAACCCTTTGATGACATCCCCTTGTGTTCAAGATAAATTCTAAAATTCTTACCTCAGCCTACAAGGTCCTGTAGGACCTGCCTTAGTTGGTTACTACACTTGAGTCACACTGGCTGTTTTTTTGTATCTTCCTGTGCATCAAGCTTTCTCTTGACTCAGGACATTTTGCATCTGCAGATCCCTCATCCTAAAATACTTTTCCATCTTCCCTGGTCCCACCTTTGCCTGATCTTCTTTCAAGTCTTACTAGAAATGTCACACACTGTCTTTGTGAAGCTTTCTTGTACTTACAGTGATTAGGTTAGGATGGCAGACCCTGCTGATTGTATTCACTAATTCTTATAAGTTGCCTAACATCTCCTTAGCTAGACTATAAGCTCCAGGAGAATGTAATCTTTGTCCACTTTGTCTGTGATTATATCTCCAGTGTCTATCTAACACAGTGCCTAGTATAAACTTAGAAAATATTTGTTCAATGAATAAATAAAACCCGGTAAGATTTGCTACAAATGTGCACAACATGAGGACCAAATGGCCAGCAAACATATAAGATGCTCAGCCCACTACTGAATCCATGAGGACATTAGATGGATTGAGTAGATGCTAATTGGCAACTTCACAATCCCGTGCCCATTGGCTCCAGGACAAGGATGGAACAAAAATGTTCAAAGACAACTGCTACCCCACTATGCTTGCTTCTAAGTTTAAAGTTAACATTCATAGTCTGGGGAGAGTTTTCACAGAGTTCGCCCATGAGCAGTTGTGAAACTCAGTTCACGAACAACAAAAGACCTTTCTTCGGAAACTGTCTAGGGAGTTGCAGAATTACCGTGGTGGGATTGAAGATGGGAGGGTTATCGTTGATGTCGGTGACCGTGATCACGGCTGTTGCTGTCGTGCTTAAGCCTTCACCTTGAAGGTCAGCAGCTTGAACCACCAGGGTATACCTGGGAAAACTCTGCGGAGAGAGCGACACATCCAAGTGAGGACCAGGACCACTAGCCACCTCAGGCCCAGCCCATTGCACAGAACCAGAATATTTAATCATCTGCTTAAATGCCAGCCTGCCTGCCTTCTAGGCACAGAAGCTCTGGGCAGACATTTAGATGCAAAGCACAGACCATCACCACACTAACAACTGGCTGCAGCAGAGTTTGCATTGTCCATGGGATTTAACTAATACACATTTGCCTCCAACATCCTCTGGGTCCTCCTGACCCCTGACCTCTCGGTCCAGCCCAGTAGCGAACACACTGATGACTCCTGTGTCCCGGTTGATGGTGAACATGTTTTCATAAGGCAACTTAGGCTCTTGGCTGAGGATGACATAAGCGATGGCAGCATTGTAGGTGTTCACATCGTCGTCTGCGTCTGTGGCTGTGACCTGCATCACGGAGGTTCCTGGAAGTGTTCAAGGAGAAGATTTAGTCAAACTGCACTTTGGGATCTGGTCAACACTACTCAGCCCAACTCTGTCCTGAGTGAGAAAGGAGGGGATCTGGGGATGGTACCATGTCCTAGTTTCCCCGTTCTGCAATTTCTAAAATTCTTAACAAAGTGCTAGGGGAGGAAGAAAGCATTGCACCGAACGAGCTATGTGCAGAAGACTCAACCTTTCCAATGCAAGTTGGGTGGGGGTGAAGTGAGGAAGAATATGGGGAATAAACAACTTCAAACTATAACATTTTACTGTCTCTTATATTGAGTGAATGGTGTGTAAAATTTTTTAAATTCTAGAATTTTCTACAATTGGCTTCTCAGCCACAGCTTCATTAAAGAGAATGGTCATGGCTGGGCATGGTGGCTCATGCCTATAAGCCTAACACTCTGGGAGGCCAAGGTGGGAGGATCGCTTGAGCTTAGGAGTTCGAGACCAGCCTGAGCAAGAGTGAGACCCCATCTCTACTAAAAATAGAAAAATTAGCTGGGTATCGTGGCATGCGCCTGTAGTTCCAGCTACTTAGGAGGCTGAGGCAGGAGGATTGCTTGAGCCCAGGAGTTGGAGCTTGTAGTGAGCTATGATGACGCCACTGCACTCTACCCAGGGTGACAGAATGAGACTCTGTCTCAAAAAAAAAAAAAAAAAAAAGAGAATGGTCATTTGAGATCATTGCCTTTAAGGTGGAAGAAAACATTCATAACACATGTGACTGACAAAGGACTAGTACTCAGAACACCTAAATAACTCTTAAGAACCAATAGGTACAACTGTTATATATATATTTTTAAAAAACCCTTAAAAAATAAAGCTAAGAAGAAAAAAAAAAATCAATAGGAAAAACACAACCAGCCCAGTAGAAAACAAGGGCAAAAGACTTGAATATACAAGTCATAAAGAAGAAACTCAAATGGCCAGCAAACACATGATAAGGTGCTTAGCCCATTAGTAATCACAGAAATGCAATTTTAAATTGCACTGACATACAACTACACACTGAACAGACTGGCAGACCTAAAAAGTCTGACAATTCCAGGATACATATTACTGCTGGTAGTATAAGTTGGTTTGACCACCTTGGAAAAGTTTGTCGCCATTTACAATAGTAAAGTTGAACACGCACATATCCTGCAAATGAGCATCTACTGTTAGGGATCTATACCTTAGAGAAATTCTTACGTGTTTGTACCAAGAGACATATTTAAGAACGTTCTGAGAACATTGTTCATAACAGCAAGAAACTGAAACAACCTCAACTTTCATCAACAGTGAAATGGATAAACTATTTTGCATAAATATTAAAATCGCCATGTAAAAGAATACTAAGCTGCAATGAAAATAAATGATCTACTGCTATGGGCAACCACTTGGGAGAACCATGTGTATAAAGCTGAAGGAAAGAAGTCACAGAAATATATGTCCAGTATGAGTCTGTGTATAATAAAGTTTGAAAAGAGGTAAAACTAACAAGTTAATATCCAGGGGTAAATACACAAATGGTAAAAGATAAAGAAAAGAAAGAGAATAATTACTCCAAAAGTCAGGGCAATGGATTCCTTTATGGAGGAGAGAAAAGAATGTGCTCAAGGAAGGTTGTATAGATGTTTAAGGTACCAGCAAGGATCTGTTTCTTAACCAGAAAGGTCGTTCCTAAACCGTTCCTATTTTATACACGTTTCTGTAGGTAGAATGTTACACACACACACACACACACACACACACACACACGGAGACACAAAACAAAGAAGTTCTGTCCATTTGAAGGGTCAACTTCAGTGACCTGACCCCAAACTCCAGCCTCTGGGGTTGAACAACACTTTAGGGTCTTTCTGGGTATTCAGCTCCTCATGATTGGATATACCTGGAAGAGCACCCTCCATGACAGACCCCTCAAAGACCTCCTGGGTGAACTCGGGCCTGTTGTCATTCTGATCTGTCACCGTGATGACAATCTCCATTGGGTCCTCGACTGCATCCCCATTCGATGACACAGCATGAGAGAAGAGCTGAAAGAGCCAAGTGAGGGTGACTTGAGCCCTGACGAGAAAGAAGAGGCGGGAGCAGGGGTCTGGCCAGAGCAGAGTGGGCTCTCCCTGGTCTCCACTCCTTCCCACTGTCCGAGACCCCCAGCAGAGAACTTTTCTCGCACACGTGCTGGTGCGGCTTTGATGAGATCATGACAAGGTAAAACACACCCCCTAGGTCAGACTTCCCATCTCCCACGTGAGGACTGGAGCATCAGGCCTGGAGAGAAAGGGGGGGGTCTAAAAATCCCGGACTTATATCACTCAGGGTGAGACTTGCTCTGTCTCCCCCAGTCTGGCGCTTCCCCCAGATATTTCTGAACTTGGTGTCAATGCGTTACCTCCTGGCTTCCCTAAGCTCATGCTGCCAAGTCTCAGAAATGGGTTTTGCTCCCTTATATCATCACTGTCCTTTTCCTTTAGGTCAGGGGCTTCCAGCCCCAAGGACAGGGTGACATCTTGGGTCTAGACTTGTGCATGATGCATGAGGACTCTCCTCCCTTTTTTCCTAACAAGGAAAAAATTAACAACCCCAAATTGTCCAGGTTCTCCTGTCATTTCTCTTCAGCAACGGGTCAAGAGGTGTCAAAGTTCCTCACATTTCCAGAGCCTCTGATCTGGGGATCCAACGTGGGTTGACCAAAAAATTCTGGATGGATGTTACCCCATGATCAACACGCTTCTGAGAGATACTCACAGTGTACTTGGCGATTTGTTCTCTATCGAGAGGCTCCGTCACCTTCAGCCACCCTGTTTCTCTTTCAATAATAAACACACCCACAGGGGGTGTGTCGGCTCCTTGGCCAGTGATGCTGTAGAAAACCCTGGTTTCTTTGTCCCTGTTGGATTTGATCTGAAGATAAAAGGAGAGAAACAGAATTGGCACAGAAGGACCCTGATGGTGGGTCCTTCCCTTTCTTTCCTCAGTCCAAATCCCTCCCAGAGAAACAGAGAACTTCTTTTACCTGAACCAGACTTTTAGGAAATGGGCCTTTTTCATTTTCTGGGCAGCTGATGGGAGGGATAACCCAGTCTCTCTTCTGTCTTCTGAGACCATGGTGGGAGCCGGGAAATGTGAGCACGTCCACCTGGGTTCCAGAGGGAGAGTCCTAAAAGAAAAGGAGATGAAGAACAAAATGAGATAATCCAGGAGAGATACTTCAGTTCTAATAGTCCGACCTGTCCAGTCAGTGTCCCCACCTCCTGAGGGTAGTGTATGGTTTTTAACTTAATGACACATTCTCTTATCAATGACAAATTATATATACCGTCCAAAATGGACAGCAAAAACAAAGGCCAACGAACCCCTTTGCCATATAACAAAGACCATGTTCTCCTTTTATCCTTCTTAGGGTCCAGAGTTCAAGTAATTATTTGCATATACAATTTCAGGTTTGAGAGTTTGATATTGTAATTTACAAGTTATTTCAAGCCTACATAACACGTCTTTTTTTTTGATCTGAGACAGGGTCTCACTCTGGAGTGCAGTGGTATCATCATAGCTCACTGCAACCTCAAACTCCCGGGCTCAAGTGATCCTCCTGCCTCAGCCTCCTGAGTAGCTGGAACTACAGACACACATCACTATCCCTGGCTAATTTTTTTTTTTTTTTGGTAGAGACAGGGTCTCCCTATTGCCCAGACTGGTTTCGAAATCTTGGCCTCAAGGGATCCTCCAGCCTCAGCCTTCCAAGGTGCTAGGATTACAGGCATGAGCCAACGTGCCCAGCCAATCTGTCATTTTTAATAGCAACATTATGCTCCGATGATTTAATATCAGAGCTCATGCAACAACTCGATATTCAGGTGTTTTCAACTTCTTTCCTTTTATGTTTTTCCTAGGGATATAGGTCCCCAAAGTGGAGTTATCAGCCAAAATGAGTATGTTTTGGGAACTGGTAATAAGAACTACTCTGTGATCAATACAAATCTCTCAATCTCATTGTATAATTATATCTATATGGCTTCCATTTGTTATAACAGAAGCTACTGGGATGGGAACCAAAAATACCCTTTGAGACTTGTATTGAACAGTTTTCATGTGCAATAAAGAGAACCTTATGCACATGCAAGGAAAAAAGAGAGTTGAAGATGAAAGGAAAATATCTTCCAAATTGTTTAAGTGTTTTAAAGTGATTACTGGTAACACAGTAAAGTTTCCAGAGGAAAATTCCATCTACCACCCATCACATAAGAATACTAACTCACAGTTATTGATAACTGTTTGCCAGGTTTGACTCAAGCCCTGTTTCCTGGCTTTTTTAATATTCAAGATGCACAAGATACATATGAGATGTCACCAGGAATCATCACAGACCCCTTCCCCAATCCTGCACTGTGGCCACATGTGCACACGTGCATACACACACCTACGCATTCTCTGCCTTCCATATCCTTGTGTTTGTCTCCAAGGGCAGGCTCTGGAGCTAGGCTGCCTGGCTTTGAATGCTCAGTATGGCACCTCCTTGTCCAGGGCAGATTACTTAACTTCTCCGTACCACAGTTTCCTAATGTCTAGAATGGGGATAATATTAGTACCTACCTCATAGAATTCTTGGAAGGATTAAATGAGATGTTGGTATTGCACATAAAGCACTGAGAATAGTGCCTAAACATAGTAAGTGCTCAATAAATAACGATGATGATTGTTGGCCTAGTTGGAAAACACTGAGTTATGGTTTTATTGGGATTTGACCCCAGCACAGGAACAAAGTATGAAACTGACCATCAACACTGTACCCTAGGCCTTAAAATGGCCATCCTGCACAGCTATGGTGAGCAAATGGGCATTGATGAATGAATGCAAACTCACGTGTCATATTGAAAAGGAAGACAAAGAGTACGCCTTACTGACATCAAGATTCTAGAATATTTTCAGACAATGATAATAAATAATGATGAACACTGCGCTGGCAAAACATAACCCTAACATTTTCATGTGTGAAATTAATGGGACTCGTGCCTAAAGACACTGAACATGGAATTCATCCCTCAGAAAAATAGGATACCAGACTGAGAAGACTCACCCAAAGTGAAAGAATAGAAAACTTGGATCTATTCTTATACAAATTAAAAGAAAGGTAAGATAGATTTCTACCCCCCATCTTCTTTTTTTTAAAATTTGTATACTGAAGTTTTAGTAGGAATGCTACCCCTTATTAATACAGTATAACTTGGCTTGACAAGGGTCCCTTGAACTAGAGACAAACCAAAGCGAATCTCAAACCAACTGTGGCAGAGTTCACCACCTACTACCCAATATCTATTCTTTCTTTGTGATTAAAAACAAAATAAAAAATGTTCTCTCTCTTATATCTCATTTTAACACCCAGCAATGTACCCATGTAAAAGACATTTCCTATCCTATACTTTGCGGCTAGGTGTGGCCACGAGGCTAAGTTCTGACCAATAAGATATAAGTAGAAGTGTTGTTGGAGAATTCCACAAAGGTTTCTTAAAAGGCAGACAGATAACTAAGCAATACATTTGTGTGCTTCTTCCCTTTCTTCTTCTTATCACCTAGACTAAATATGTGATGACTGGAGCTCCAGCAGCCATCTTGGATCATGAGGTATCCTTGAGGGTGGAAGCCACGTGCTGAGGATGGCCGAGCAGGAAGGAAAGAGGGAAACTGGGCCCTTGATGACTTTGAAGTCTCCATACTGGGCACAACTTACCCTCGGACCTCTTAACTTGAAAGAGAGTATTTTGCATAAATCACTGTAACTTGCGGTTTTATATAATATGTACTTGAATCCAATCCTGATATAGCAGATACGGAGGCAGAGGCAAAGTTGGCAGAAGTGGAGAGGAAAAATTGAAGAACCAAGTTCAAAACTGTCTCTTGGTCATAAGAGGCTTCCACACACAGCTGCCTGGCAAGAACTCACTGTGCTGAACTTATCCACATGAATGATGGATCAGTTGGAGACTTGAGTGAGAGGCCTGTTAATATAGTTCTGCAGTACTAAGCTCCTCATTTTTCTGGTCTAATTACACAAGGGAGAAAAGTCAGATCTATCAGGAGGACTATTAAATCGCAAGAATCTCAAGAGTCTTTGGGGAGAAAAATAGGAGCCAACTTTAAAGGCCTTGGCACTTACGACACGTTCCACACTTCCAAGGCAGTGAACTGGATACAATTAAATATCCCCCAGAGACAAATTTTGGTAGGAAGCACCATGGGAGCAGTTTGGAAACTGGCAAAGGTGTGTTTGGCTTTGGCAACAACCCACAGAAACATTCTTGCCAAGAACCTAGGCAGACATACATCCTTCCATTCCAGACCTAAGGGCAGGCACTGCAGATACAATGGGGAAGGATCTTAGGGAGGTTACAGTCCAATGGAGCCAAAGCTTCCCACTGGTTCTTCTACTTCTTTGCCAACAAGACCCTTCCTACTGGAAACACGAAGAACAAAATGATCAGAGAATCGACCTCTCGTGCATTCTTCATCCAAGAGGAAAGTGATAAGAGCTAACAATTACTGAGACTCATTATATGCCTTGCATACTCCTAGCACTTCACATGTATTAATTCTTTCAGTCCTCACTATCACCCCCATTTTACAGACAAGGACATTCAAGCACAGCCAGGTTAAGTATCTCTTCCAAGGTTACTCAGATGGTAAATGGCAGGGCTGAGATTCAATCCCAGACACTGTCCAGGCCTTTACCCATTCTTCTATACTACCCAATCCCCACAACTCAACAACAACCCAAAGACCCAGCAAGAATTAGTTCAGTTAGATCAATAGTTCTAACTAGGGGTGATTTCCCCCCACCCAGGGGCCACTGGCAGTACATGGAGATATTTTTGGTTGCCACAACTGGTGAAGGTGCTGCTGGTGTCCAGCCAATCAAGGCTTGGGATGCTATAGTACACAGGACAACCCCCACAACAAAAAATTATCCAGCCCAAAATGTCGATGGTGCCAAGGCTGAGAACGTGGATTAGACAGCAGATTAAAACAATAGTGAACTTCTAAGAAACACTCCAACGTACGTGATAGTGGTGGTTGCGGTGGTGCCCCACTGCCTTCAGCGTAACTTTGGTGGAAAACTTCCTGCGGGTGGAGTCCCAGGCGTGGACATGAAAACTGGTCTCCGGATTATGAAGTTGTAGAGGCCGTTTGACTGTAATCTCACCATCTGTGCCCACTTTGAATCGGGAGTCGTCAGAAAAATAGACTGTCCTTGGTCGACCAGTGCATCCTTCAAAACTCACTGCAGGGCAGAAATCACAGTGATTAGGAAATTGGGCAGGTTAAAGACGTCTCCAAAGAGTAAACTTGATTCACCCACCAAAAGCCTGACATAAAACCAAGCACAGACAAAACAAACCATAATCCGGTGACAGAACAACAAAGCTATCAAAAAGTTATTATCACAAGTATATTCTTCACAATTACAGGGTGACTGTTCATTGTGGTCTGATTTTTTTCTCATCTACTTGTCAACTGAAAACAGTATCTTGTATAGAAAGTAACTTCTCTTTTTCAATAACAACAAAAAAAGGGGCCTCCCCTTCAGATGCCTCTAACCAGTATGAAAACAGACGATTAAAATAACAGAGACAGGACCAGGCACGGTGGCTCACACCTGTAATCCTAGCACTTTGGGAGGCCGAGGCGGGAGTATTGCTTGAGGCCAGGAGTTTGAGACCAGCCTGAGCAAGAGCAAGACCCCATTTCTACCAAAAATAGAAAAAGTAGCCAGGAGTGGTGGTACATGCCTGTAGTTCCAGCTACTTGGGAGGCCGAGGCAGGAGGATCGCTTGAGCCCAGGAGTTTGAGGTTGCTGTGAGCTATGATGATGCCACTACACTCTAGCCGGGGCGACAGAGGGAGACTCTGTCTCAAAAAAAACAAAAAACAAAAAACCAGATAGGATATCTATTGTGTCCAAAAGTTAGAAAGTTAGAGTTCAGCATACAGAGAGATGTTATGGATGGTCTATATTTAAATAAACTATTTGCATTTAACCAGTGGCGGATAACAAGAGAGAGCCAGCGTGGCGCAGTGGTTAACAGTGGACTCTGGACCAAACTGCCTCAGTTCAAGTCCTAGCTCTACCACTTATTAGCTCTGTGACCTTGGGCAAGTTATTTAATCTCTTTGTGGTTCAGTCATGTGTAGAATGAGGGCAGCAATAGTAACCACCTACGAGGGTTGTTTTAAGATACATAGAACAGCACCTGGCACATAAGAAACATTATATTAAAGTTTGTTAAATAAAAACTTAAAAAACAAATGTAACTTTGATTAGTCATTGATTCAGCCCCCATAAGTATTCCACAAAAGATGTTGATAATAGTCAGTAGTTACTGAGTGCTAATTACATGCTTATTATCTGAGGCACAAAGAGATAATACCTGTTTGCAACCTGAGGCACAGAGGAGAAATTGATCACTGTCAGTTTGGAGAGCTAATGAAGGTTTCATAGGAAAAAGTCTTCAACCTGACCATACAGGTGGCAAGACAAATGCTAAAAACAGAGAAGGACTACTTAGGTGGAAGAATATTATGACCAATGGCTTAGAGACACAACTACTTAAAGCTTTATGGCTATTAAAGTGTTAAAACTTTAAAAAGTATTAATACCAAAAGCTGGAGAAGCTGTGGTGAAAAGTGTCCACACTATACTTCAGAATTCGAAAGGACTCATTCAATAGGTATCCATCAAAATATATGCCAGACATTGTGTTGAACTAAGGACAAATCATAAACAAGACAGATAAGGCACCTGCTCTTATTGAGCTTACACTATTGAGGAAGAGATAGACAAATACAGAAACCAATACTTTCAGGTAGTAATAAGTGCTAGATATAAAGGAATTAAAATATTATAAAAGAGGCTGATACAAGAGTGACAGGGGAGAAGGGAGTTTCTTGAAGGTGTAACTTATGTTAAATGGTGAGGGCAGGCCTTTCTGAGGTACAGACATCTGAGCTGGAACCTGAAGGAGTCAGTCTTACAGGAACCTGGCTCGAGAGACTTCTAGACAGAGGAAACAGTTGACAAGACAGTTCATTCTAGGAAATTCTCAACTTGGCCTGTTTTCTTCCCTTTCAAATAACTGTCCCTCATCTCTCCATTGGAATTTCTATTTCATCCAAGTATTCTTTTGTAAAAATTCCTGCTGGTATGCCCATTTTACAAGGTTAGGCACCTCAACATTCCTGACCATCAGGTTTCTGCCAGAAAGCCCTGAAGCCATCTGTGATACCTGGGCTGCAGTTTTCATTAGTTCCACCAGGGGACACTCTTGCAAACATTTCCAAAGCCAACGGCCCTGCTCTTGCCAGAGAAAATAAGACCATGTTTGGGGGTGAGAGGGTAGGTACCATCAACAGTCTCCATTTCGAAGGTGATGCTGAGGCTCAGAGAGGTTAAGAAATTTACCTAACATCCCATAACTAATAAACAGCAGAGCTGGGACAGGCCCTTAACAGGGGTTACTTAGTCTCACGGTTGGCTCTCTCCCGAGCACTCTCTCCCTCTCTGGAGAGACCCTGTTAAGGCCTTGGCTATTTTTAAAGGAGGTTTCTGCCTCCAAACTAAGATCCTAAGCATGGTAGAAATCTGAAGCCACCTCATGCAGTCAGTAGCTGGGCGTCTGCCACCCGGCAAATAAACTGAGCGACCAAACCAAGAAAAGTTAGTTCACAGGAAGGGAGCTGGGTCCTTCAAATAATCACTTGCCTGACATTCTCCCCTCTAAGTTTGTAAAACAACAATAAAAAACATCACCTCCATGCCCTCACCCCTACCATCACCCTTTAGGCTGGGTCTACAACTCAATTCCCAAATTTGAGGGGAGGAAGATGGGGCAAACAGAGGGCAGCTATAATAAGTGATGTGAAGACAGAGACAAGGAAAACAGGCTGGAGCTGGGCATGGGTGGGGGCTCGCCTGTAATCCTAGCTCGTTGGGAGGTTGAGGGGGGAGGATCACCTGAGCCCCCATCTACAAAAAATAGAACAATTAGCCAGGTGTGGTGGCGTGTGCCTGTAGTCCCAGCTACTCAGGACACTGAGGCAGGAGAATTGCTCAAGCCCAGGAGTTTGAGGTCGCAGTGAGCAATAATGACGCCACTGCACTCTAGCCCAGGCACCAGAGTGAGACCCCGTCTCAAAAAAAAAAAAATCGGTCTCAGAGTCTGCAACTGGATTATGAACCCAGATTCTGCAGTGTTCTTGCTGCGTAGCCTTAAGCAAATTGCTTTACTCTCTGGTCCTGAGTCTTCTCTACTATAATATGAAGGATGCCAGCACAGGTCGAGCCTCCCTCTTCAGGGTTTTGTGAAGATCAGCCGAGACGGTGAATGTGATCACATTCTGCAAGCTGAAGAGCAAAGCAAGTGGAAGAGATGACTATTATTTCTGTGCACTTGGGTAGATAAGCTAGAAGGCCAGTATTTGCTAAATGAACAGATGAGCCATAAAATGACAACGGAAGAAGAAACACCAAGTTCTTAAAGGATGGACATTTTAAGTCTAAAATAGGAATTTCCTTTCAAACTGGCAAAACTAGATGCTTTTCAAAGAACCCTCCCCCACCCCCCGTAGAAGTAACTGGGCAACTAGGCTGCGTTTGGGGGCTTGTCATGTAAGCAGAGAACAATTCAGCTGCCCTGAATTCCTTTCCCTAAACGGTCCAGACCTGGGCAGTGAAAGTTGAGACAAGCACGATTGGACTTGCCAAGTGTGGAGGTCTGAAAAAATGGAAATGGTTTTGCAAAATAACTTGATGCAAGGCACTCAACCTGCTTTGGGGCATCGGTTTAACTATGGCTAAGCCCCACCCTTTCAGAAGTGACAGGGAGCCCCAACCTGAATTTCCAGGTGCTCATTAAGACTCATCTTTCTATGCAACCTGATCCTCTGGGCTGATAAGTCCAAAATTATAGGAAAGATTGAGGGGCTCTCCAGCCCCAGGAAGGCTCTGGGAAGCTCACTTCAATCCTGGCAAGGGCTGAGTTGTCTCTGAGCCACAATAAACTCTAACGCCAGCAAGTAGGAGGAAACAAGAAAGGCAAAATGTTGAAACTAGAGGATCAGTACATGAGGATTGGGTACATTTGAACACTGTCATGATAAAAAGTTAAAGATAAGGGCCAGGTGCGGTGGCTCACACCTGTAATCCCAGCACTTTGGGAAGCCAAGGTGGGAGAATCACTGGAGGCCAGAAGTTCCAGACCAGCCTGGACAACATAGCGAGAACCATCTCTACAAATAATTTTTAAATTAGCCAGGCGTGGTGGCATGTACCTATAGTCCCAGCTACTCAGGAGGCTGAGGTGGAAGGGTCACTTGAGCCCAGGAGTTGGAGGTTGCAGTGAGCTTTGATCACGCCACTGTACTCCAGTCTGGGAGACAGAGCAAGACCCTGTCTCACAAAAAAAAAGAAAAAGAAAAATCAAAACTATCCCTTCCCTGTAGCCTGTACAGCAAAATAATGAATTTTTTAAAAGAAATTTTAAAAAGAAAAAAAAAGCTTCTGTTTATGTCTTTTGCCCACTTTTTAATAGGGTTGTTTGTTTTTTCTTGCTGATGTGCTTGAGTTCTTTGTAAATTCTGGTTATTAGCCCTTTATTGGACGTGCAGCTTGCGAATATTTTCTTCCATTCTGTAGGTTGTCTGTTTGCTCTGTTGATTGTTTCCTTAGCTGTGCAGAAGCTTTTTAGTTTAATCAAATCCCATTTATTAATTTTTGTTGTTGCCAGGATTGCCATGGGAGTCTTTTTCATAAATTCTGTGCCTAGGCTGATATCTAGAAGAGTGGGCAAAAGACATGAACAGAAGCTTCTCAAAAGAAGAAAGACAAATTGCCAATAAATATATGAAAAAATGCTCTATGTCACTAATCATCAGGGAAATGCAAATTAAAACCACAATGAGATATCACTTTACCCCAGTTAGAATGGCATTTATCAAAAAGTCCAAAAACAATAGATGCTGGTGTGGATGCAGAGAGAAAGGAACACTTATACACTGTAGGCAGGACTGCAAATTAGTACAACCTCTATGAAAAACAGTATGGAGATTCCTCAAAGAACTAAAAATAGACCTAGCATTTGATCCAGCAATACCACTACCAGGTATTTACCCAAAGAAAAAGAAGTCATTTCATCAAAAAAAGACACTTGTACTTCAATGTTTATTGCAGCACAATTCACAATTGCAAAGATGTGGAATCAACCCAAGTGTCCATCAATTCATGAGTGGATTAATAAAATGTGGTATATGTACACCATGGAGTACTACTCAGCCATAAAAAAGATGAATTAGTACCTTTTGCAACAATCTGGGTGGAACTGGAGACCATTCTCCTAAGTAAAGTATCTCAAGAATGGAAAAACAAATACCACATGTACTCACTACTAAGTTGGAACTAACCGATGAACACACATGTGCACAGAGGGAAGTAAAACTCAGTAGAAAGCAACCGGGAGGAGGAGGGGGGAAGGGAAGGGCAAAAACCTACCTAACAGGTACAATGAACACTATTTGGGTGACGGGCACACCTTTAGCTGGGACTCAAGCATTACAAAAGTGATCCATGTAACCTAGAACATTTGTACCCCCTTAATATTTTGAAATTAAAAAAAAAAAGAAAAAAGCACTGCCAACAACAAAAAGACATTCTAGAACAGTACAGAATTCTACACACCAGAGAGTTAACAGTGATTGGGGTGGAGGTGGCAGGTAGGGGAAAACTGAAAGAAGTAGGGGTGGGGTAGGGATGGGAGGCAGTTTAATAAAAATACGTATTTTCCTTATACATCTTTGTATTATATTGCCTGTTAGAATTCATTATTTTTTAAACGATAAAAACTAGTAAGAATGACTTTTTAACACACTGTGACTCCTGTATGTTGTTATTCATCCAACAATGCCCCATTTTCTAGCCTATTTGGCAGAAGTAGTAGCTTTAAACAGAGGACCCCGGAAAAGCAGACTGAAGTTCAAATACAAATTAAACCAAAGTTCATGAAAAGCTTTTTGGTCTTGGGGCAGGCTTTGAGCGCTCAGCAACCTTCCTCACTTGGAGCCGCCATCACGCCGCGGAACAGTCCCACGGATACTCTCCCATTTTTCTCCTACCCCCACCCGGCCCCACAACTGGAATGTGAGTGGGTAGATGGTCTCAAAAGCGTCTACATAGTTCTAGAAGATGTTGGGGTTTAAGGACAGGGGCCTGCTATCAAAGGCAGCTAACCATAGTTGAGTTATTTGGTAACCAGCAGGATAACCCAGTCTCTTGGAAGCAACTACTTGAAAGTAGTGTTTTGCCCACAGCACACACAAAGGGGCACATTATAGATTGTCTCCCTCTCATCAGACGCATTTTCCACAGCTGACACCAAAGAATACTGCATCTAGCTTTATGTCAAGGACAATTTGAACTGGAGAGCTCAGCCTCAGGAAGAGAAAGTTACACATACAAACTGGAGGACAAGATCAGAGAAGCTTCTGAGGCTCTTGGTGGCCATGCTGCCACTGTGATCCCCAAACTAAAGGCTTCAGTTTCCAACTTAAATACTGAGGATAAAAGACAAGAAGTTTAACTTGATGGTTGAGAGGCATCCTGAGCGACAGACAGCCCGATTTAGCTAGCCAGGAGTTTTTGTTTTTGCAGGTTAGGAGCAGTGTTTCTAGCTCCAACCACAAAGCCGTAAGTCTCCACAGATAGCACCGCATATAAAATTTCTTTCTAGGTTGACCATTTTCATAGATGACATTGGGTAATTCTGGCATGTGTTCTTTTTTTAAAATTTTTTAAACTTTTTTTTTTTTTTTTTAGAGACAAGGTCTCACTCTGTCACCCAGGCTGGAATGCAGTGGCACAATCATAGCTCACTGTAACCTCAAACTCCTGGGCTCAAGTCATCCTTCCACCTCAGCCTCCCAAGTATCTGGGACTACAGGTGCGTGACACTATGCTCAGCTAATTTTCAAAATTTTTTGTAGAGATGGGGGTCTCACTATTTTGCCCAGTCTGGTCTCAAATTCCTGGCCTCAAGCGATCCTCCCACCTCAGCCTCCCAAAGTGCTGGAATTATAGGCATGAGCCACCACACCTGGCCCATGTGTTCTTTTGATGGATGTTCATGAAATCAGTAAGCATTACAGGTTGATTGAGCACCCATGCTTAGCAGAAAATGTAATTTTACATTTAAAAAAATGCGAGGGAACAGACAGTCAGGCCTCCGGTGTGTCCACATTTGGGGCATTTTGAAGAGGAGATTCAAGTTTCACTAGGAAGACTGACCATCTCTTCCACTCCAATAAGTCTTTAACGGTATGGGTCCTTTTGCTACTGAGAACTATGGGCAATAACAATCTAATATCCTTATAGATACAGCGGCTGTGTGAAGTATGGATTTAGCATCCCTTGTTTATAAATGAGGAAACTGGGGATCAGAGAGGTGAAAGGACTTGGCCAAGTGACACAGCTATGAAGTCAGAGGCTGTGTTCTGATACCACTTAACCTGTCCGGACTCAACCTCCAGGCCTAACCACCAGGCAGCTGGACTCGTAATCCTGGTAAGCCATTTGTAAGACTGCTAGCTGAATAGATACCGAGAAGTGAGTTCACGAAAACGAATGCGACAGTTGGAGAGTAACTAGAATGAGAATAGCAAAAGCGTCATTATACACACTCCCTCTCTGTCCTCCGATGGCCTCTAGGCCTCAGAAAAACCTAGGGATATTCTACAGCCACGCAAAGGAGGATGTTTTAAACTTCAGATTCAAGAATGTTCTGCTTTATGTCATCACTTTGCATAAGCTGAAATAAATCAGAGTTCCCCTAAACAGCCAGCTTCAACCCCAAGCGTTTTTCTGGGGAAGATAAGCAGCTTGGAATATTACATTGCACAAGCACGACTCCCAGCGTGCGCCCGTGACACCCACAATGCCCACGGGATGTACGTCCGGGACAGCGGCTGAGGCACCTGCATCCCTTGTTGCCAGGCAGCTCCTGTGGGATTCCCAGGGACAGGAAGTTTACTTGCATGAAGCTTATCAAGTTCTTTCTCCCAACCTCTCCAAAACGTCCTTGCCCAGAACATATCATATATGGTCTCTGTCTTCACTAATTTACACGCTGAAAACAGATGTCAACAATGAACATTTCCTATCCAGGAAGCAGGAGCAAAGTCTCCTTGGCTTAAAGGGGAAGTGGGGGGCTGAGGGGGTGCAGAGAGAGGTCAGTGAGGTCAAAGATTAAGGAAAAATTAACCCAGGCCCATTAACCCTTTACTTCCCAAAGGGGAATAAATAAAGCTAAAAGGGGTAATCAATCCATCGCCCTCGACATTTTCCCCCTTGTTTCAATGTTACCCCTGCCGACTGGGTCATTCGGGCAGTGTACATCTTTTTGCTTTCCCAATCATGGGTCTGCTTGGGCTAATGCTGTTTCCTTCTCTGACGGCAAACACCATGGACATTGATCAGAACCAGCCAGGGAGAAAGGTCATAAATGGCACTTCTGAAACTGGTTAAAAGCCAGTGCCAACATGTTTACAGTTTCACGTTTGTGTCAATGGGGTCAAACTAAGGTGGGTTCAAATCCCAGCTCTGCTTCTTAGGTGCTAAGTTATTTTAACCTCCCTTGAGCACCAGTTTTCCCATTCTACAAAAGGGAGACATCCCTACCTCCTTCCAGGAATTGCCTCATGGATTCTTTCTTCAACAAACCTTTACTGAGTTCTTACTCTTTGCCAGGCATCGTTCTAAGGCCTGAGAAATATAGCAATGAACAAAACAGGTCCCTGCCCCCATGGGGCTTACATGCCAGTGGAGAAGAGATCATTAACAAGTAAATTAGTAAGTATCAGGAATGAAAAGTGTAATAGTGAAATATAAGCAGGTAGGGAAGTCCCAAAGGCTTTATGCAAGAGACAGAACAACTTAATAAAGGGCATTTAGGGAAGACCTCAAAAGGCATTGGGAGAGACTGCCCCAGATTCCAGCTGCACGTTGGAGAGCAGCTCCAACGTGAGGGGAGAGCCATGCGGCAGTGTGGGCAGAAGAATTCCTAGGTCTACTCAAGGACTGCACACTCAACCTCCAGGCCTAACCACCAGGCAGCTGGACTCGTAATCCTGGTAAGCCATTTGTAAGACTGCTAGCTGAATAGATAGCATGCCTACTGTTGCATGCCTACTGGAATCACTACTGGGCATTCTATTGGAATTAAAGTAACTTTAGCACAAGGGCCCTACACAGGCCTGTGAGCAGGATTAGCACCTGCTCCTTCAGTCTGGAAGGGCCAGAGGGCCTTCCCATTTCCCATGCCCTTCTTGACAACAAGGCCAGAAAAGAACTCAGTTTTAAATCATTTTTCTTTCCAGGCCTCTCCCAGACAGTACAAGAACAGCCAGTGCCCATTGATTAAAAACCCTGCCCAGTTTAATTGCAATATTCCTGCCTGGTTGGGGCTCCAGTGGCTCGGGTGGAGAAGCTGGGCTGCTTCTCTGCTCAATTCAAGACTGAACGCTTGGTTTCAATTTTCCAGAGTGGGGCATTAACTGGCAAGGAATCTCATCTCCATTTGGTTTTTTTTGGGGGGGGGTGGGCCGGAGTGGCAATTTAACTCCACAATAGCAAGGAGTTGGCAGCAACATCTGGCACCCTGCAGAGGCCAGGTAGAGAGGGACTTCTTCCCTATCTGTCATAGGGAGGGAAACGCGTTTGGTTTCCTCAAACAGAACAAGGAGAATGGGGAGGCCCTCTGGCTTCCACACCAAATCAGAAGGGGTTTATTGTCCCAGCTCTGGCTGCATGTTAAATACACCCGTCCCTGCCTGTCTAAGGACAGATGCCATAAATGATCATTCTCATGGGCTACAACCCAGGAAACATTCCTGTGGCCAGGTTGGGCAACTCCGGGAACTGTTTGCTTATTGATTAGAAAGAAAAGGCTTCTGCTCACCTCCGTGTGTGCCCACTTTTCCTTTCAGCTGGGTTCCCTGAGGCCAGGGAGGGCCCCGTGTACTGAATTCCAAAGCAGCTGAATCTCTCCTCCTCCAGCCTCCTGCTGACACCTCACAGAAAGGGGCAGCTGACAGGCTGGAGAGTGGGGGGACTTGGTTCCAGGCCCTAATGCGGTGCTAAAGCTTAGATTCCCACTTGTGAAATAAAGCATTCACCAAAATACTGCCTAACATCGTTTCCATCCAGGGTCTAACAGGTTCTGCACATAGACTCTCCTGGGGCGCTTTTTAAAAATACGCAGGCCAGGGCTCTGCCTCAGATTAACTGGATCCAGATGTCCAGGGCTGGGGCAGTAGCAGCTAAGGGGTGACGGGTTTATTTTGGAGGTGATGAAAGTGTTATAAAATTGATTATGGTGATGGTTGCATAACTCTGTGAATATACTGAAAGTCATTACACTCTACGCTTTAAGTGGGTGTGATGTATGATATGTGAATTATACCTCAATAAAGCTGTTACCAAATTAAAAAAAAAAAGACAAGCCAAAAACACAAAATACTCATGATTCCCATCCACGCAGAGAAACCACTGCTAACACCAGTTACACGTCCTTAAGATCTTCAGATCCTCATCCTTTTCCCAACTCCCTCACTCCCTGTACATCCCATTTCTCTCAAATGAGGGTCTGGACATTATTATAAAGACCTACCTGTCCAACTTTCTTAATTTTTCACATTTACCCATTTAAAAAAAAACCCTATAAAGTTATATATAGTCAACCTATGAAGTTACTAGGATTAATAAATTATGGTATAGATAAGCAGCAAGAAAAAGGAACAAAATACTGATAAGCCATTCACAAAAGACTACATAGTCCATTTACATGAAAATTCTAGAAAACTAGAGATAAAAAGTAGATCAATGATTGTCTGGGGCTGGGCTGGGCTGGGCTGGGTTCGACTACCCCTGGGCCCAGGGGAACTTGGGAGGTGATAGGAGTGTTCTAAAACTGGCTTATGGTGATGGCTGAACAGCTGTATACACTGATATAAATTATCTAACTGTACATTCACAGCAGGTACGTTGTATGGTATATAAACTACATCTCAACGAACCAGTAATAAATATAGTTATTAGGCTCTCTTAAGGAGGACTCCATGAGGCTAAGTCTCATAGTTCAAAAAAGACACAATCCAGGCACCCCATAATGCCACAGCTATGAAAAAGTAGAGACAGAAAAGAGAAGCCATGAATAATTCTTAATTAACAATAGTTATAAGAGTCAACATTCAATATGACAGTCATCACGTGGGCACTGTGTTAAGCACTTCGCATTGACTCCTATGCCGCTATGAAGCAGGTGAGGTTTTTAAATCCCTTCTATACTGATGAGCAACTGAGGTCTGGAAAGGCTGAAGTCATTTGCTCAAGGTCACAAGGCTCTGAAGGAAGATTCACACCCACAACCAGCCAGCTGCTAAAGCTTCTTTTCTTGACCTTGAGGCCGCGAGGAGGAAGAGAAATTTCAAGGGTGGTTAACGTCAGTGTGGGAAGGGCAAAAGTAACCAGACTTATTCTCTATAAAGAACACAACCCAGACAGAAATAAGCACCAATTTAGGGCCACATTTCCCAAGCGACAGCTGACACAGGAAAGCTGTTGTGGAATTCAGAATCTTTGAATCATTCAATAACTCAAGAACGAGATCTAGAAACCTCTTCTATAGGGAATGAATATGTGGCTTGCACTACATCCAAATGTGAGTTGTGCTGAAAAAGCTTGGACCCTCTGCCTCTGATATTTGGAACAAAACTAAAACAGCCCGAAAGAACAGCTGGAAGCCAAAGCTGCAGAAATTAGGCAGTTCCCATAGAGTCTCTAGGTCACATGCATTTGCAGATGACTCCACAACAAGTGCTCACTTGTCTAATAGAGCTTACAAGAGGAGGCCTTTTCCTTTTTAATGGATGCTAGCATCATTTTTCATTATCGAGAACAAATAAGCATTGATGTGAAAGGCAGCTGCTTCCAAGAGTGTTTGCTAAATCTGCTCTGACCGCCAGTAAAGGTAAGTCAGTCCGTATGTGTGCCTCTGCTCAGGCTCCTGAGAAATAAACCCCACAACCCATGCGGCATCCCTCTGAGTACCAAAAAAAGGGCAGAAATATCAGACTGGAATGCTCAATCCAAGAATTCCAAGTAGGAAAAAATGATGACAATAAGAAAAAAAAATAACATGAAGAAGATCAACCCACGGGCACCGGAGACAGAGTTTGGTATGCGCTGGGGTACAGCCACAGGTCACTCGCCAGATGCGGTGACACCTGTCTCTCAGCAGTGGCTCTCAAACTCTTTACTTTCCTGGTTGCAGCTCTTGCAAAAAGACTCCATGGGCCATTTACCTGGCCTGTTCCCATTTTCCAATGTGAAATTGGAAAACCTGCACTCGTGCAAAATGACGTATGTAAAAGGTTATTCACTAAGGCATTGTTTGCAGTAGCAAAACATGGGAGACGACCCAAATATCTATCAACAGAGGATTAGTTAAATGAATTAGAGAACTTCCTTACAATGAAATACTATGTGGCTATAAGACGAATGAGAAAGCTCTTTACTCACTGCTGTGGAATGAACTTCAAGACATATTGTTAGGTGACAGAAACAAGTGCAAAATAGCACCATGTTTTGTGCAACTAAAAAGAGGGCGATGAGAACAAACGTTCATGTTTGCTTATATTTGCACGCTGAATTTTAAGAGAAACTAATAAGTGAGATTAGAGGTATGGGGGAGGCACGTTATTGGACCAAAGGTGGGGGAGGTGGGAGTAGAACTTTTCACTGTATACTTGTTAGATTGCTTGATTTTTTTTTTCCAGCCACGTGAACACATCACCCGTTCATAAAGTTAAAAATAATTTGTTCTTGCAACCTCAGTGCAATACGCATGAGGGTGAAAGTCATCTGCTAAAATGACCGCACAAGAGGGTAGAAGGGGCCCAGTTACCCTAATGACATTGTGGAACTACTGGACCAACCGTGGGCTGCCTACCTTTGGATGTGCTGTTACACAAAGAGAATAAAACCCTTAAACTGTTAAAAAAAAAAAAAAAATTGTAGGGGACCATATGTAAACTGCTTACTATTTACTCTACAGGAGAAGAATTTATATTTTTGCAAACGTTCAGAGGACTTGGGGAGTAAGGAGCAGGCCAATCAGAAGGCACCTTGTGCCCACCCTCAGGGGACTGTGACCCCTCTGAGAATCTCTGAACACAGGATGCAAGAGACCAGAGGGAGGGGTCCATGTGGGTGCTGGGAAAGTAGGAGGATGATCAACACATGACTGGAGGAAAAAAAAAGTGCTGCGGGGGGGCGGGGGGGGGGGTGCGCAAGTCAGCTGGCCTAGGAAGAAGAATGCTGGATGCCAAGTCAGGTGACCAGATTCTCTCCCGAGTACTTCAGGCAAGCCCCTTGCATTCTTTCTGGGCTTGTTTTCTCCTCTGTAATGCACAGAGGCTGAACTGTATCAGCAAAAATGTGCAGCTCAAGGGCCTTCTTGGACATCATGGCAAGTAGGAACCAGTACGACTTTTTTGGAGGATGTTCTGACCATGTTTACAGATTTTACATGCTTAAATCCTTTCTTCCGGCAAAGCCTGTTTTTAGGACTTCATCCCACAGACGGACTCACATGTGCAGATACACAAGGAGAGTAACTACAGGCTTGTTTGCAGTGGCAAAAGATCAACACAGCACCGATAGAGGACCAGTTAAATAAATGATGGGCATCCACTCAATAGAAAAATAATGCAGACATTAAAAAGAACGAAGTTGCTGCTAAAAAAACAATCTTGTCTTCGAAAAAGCAAAAAGCAAAGTGGGATAGAGATTAGGCTTAGAATATCTTCAGAGGCATAGAAGAAACTGGTAACACTGCTTGTCTCAGGAGATGAAGCGCTGCTAGGAGGGACACTTACTTTTATACTCTTTTGTACCATTTAAATTCGTTTGTGTTTGTTTTCCTATCTTGACTCAAACAAACATTTTTCTTTTCTTTAACGAGAGGGTTTAACTGAAGGAGGGATGGATGTTTAGTTGACTGTAACCTGTGTGATGTGGCTTCCCAAACCCCTAATGTTTCAGTTGCATTATCAGAAATAAGATACTCAGCATATGGGAGGCTACATGGTCCTGTTCTGTCTGATTCTATTTGTGGTTTGATAAGTACATTCTCAGGGTTGCAATCTAATGATCTAAATGATGAATGTTGTTTTTCTTTCCAAGAGTCGTGCTTTAAGAGGGACACTGACCCATGGAACTGGTCCAGGAGCAAAGGGGCAAGGATGGTAAGTAGCCCTGTGTGGAGTGCAGGACAGAATGGGAAGGGAAACTGGCTCCTTGTCAAGATTTCCAGGGGACTGGATGTGGTGGCTCATGCCTGTAATCCCAGTACTTTGGGAAGTGGAGGCAGGAGGATCACTTGAGGCTAGGAGTTTGAGACCAGCCTAAGCATCATAGTGAGATCCTGTTTCTATAAAAAATAGAAAAATTAGCTGAGTGTGGTGGTACAAGTCTGTAGTCCCAGCTACTCGGGGGGCTGAGGCAGGAGGATGGCTTGAGCCCAGGAGTTGGAGGTTGCAGTGAGCTATGATGATGCCAGGCACTCCAGCCCAGGTGACAGAACGAGACCCTGTCCCCCCGACCCAAAAAAAAAAAAAAAAGATTTCTAGGGCTGACTCCTTGAGAAGAATCAGTCACAATGACACCAGAGGGTAATACACGGGCCAGGAGAGAGTAGAAACAGTAGACAACCCGAGAAGACAAAGATGTCTCTTATGCTAAGAGCTGACCCCAAACAGAAAGAGGCCGCCAGCCTCCCGAACACCCCTCTCCCAAAGTATGGGCACAGACAGCTTCACCAGGTGCTGCCTCATAGAGCACTGACAGTCAGTGTGTAAGCCTGGAGTCTAAACAGATCTAAACTTTAATCTGAACTGTGCCTCTGACTAGCTATGTGGCTTCAGGAAAATTAATTAACCCTTGAGTCTCAGTTTCCTCTTTCTGAAATACACAGAACGGTCTCTACATATCATAGGGTCGTTGGGAAAATTTGAGGAGAGTTCTTATGTGGCGAGCCTTCTAAGTGTTACTGCTGTTATTATTGTATTATAGATGGCATTTGTGAAACTGGAAACTTCTGCAGCTGCCTCTGAGGCCAGCCTGAGGACAGGCAGGGCCCCAGGTGGGTGTGTAGGCCTTGGGCAGGGCAACAGCCCCAGGGCCTTCTCAGTAGGCTAAGATCCTATCAGTGCCTCCTGCTGGCCTCAGTCCGCACCCTCAGGATTTGCCACTCCTGCCTTTGGGTGTGGTGGCCCCTTCCCTGTGGGGGGTGCCTGTGGAGCCAGAAGGAATCTCTGAACTTGGAAAAGTCAATCCTTTCCACCCCTCCTGATCAAAGCTTTGGTACCACCGGGAACAGTGTCAGCTCACACCAACCACTCCCTTCTCAGGCCACCTGGAAACATCTCTGCAGCCATGAAAGGAAGTTTCCCGGGTTGCTGTTCTGCTTTGCCTGACCCCTGCCTTGAGGCGTTAGCAGTGAGCACCTCGGACTTGGGCCAACGTTTGGGTCAGTGAATGGGCAATGAGGAAGGTGTGGGCCCCCCAGAACTGTGGGAAAGATGTGGGCAAGGATGTGGGCACCTGTGGGAGGCTCCACGGCCTTTGACAGTTTCTCAAAGGGGTCTCATCCCTAAAGAGGGTCTCTGGATTAGAGACACACTCAGTGGTTAAACGGGGCGATAGGCGTTGGGAAGGGGGGTGGAGAATGAAAAGGAGTCAACTGAGGCCGCAGCGCTGGGGCCAATAGCCCCATCTCCCTACTCACACCCTCTGACCCGCAGACAGACAACTCCAAATTTCCTGTGGGCGTGCTTTGAGTGCTGCGAATAATAAAATACAAAACACAGGTGGGGAGCGGCGTCAGGGCGGTTAAAAGGGGGGATGAGAGGAGACATGGAGACGGCCAAGCATCTGACACTCCTTCCCCCACAGACCCAGTTCATCTCTGGACTCCTGGACCATTGCAGCAGCCTCCTCACAGTCTTCCCAGTTCTGGCCCGGGGTTGCAACAGCCTCCTTGCACAGCGAGCCTGCTACAAACCAGTCAGGTCACGCCGAGCCTCTACTCTATGCAGAGCCCTCCAGAGAATAAAGCAAGACTCACAGAGGTGGAGTGACTTTCCCAAGGTCACATGGCTAGCAAACAGCAGAGCTGGGAATTGAACTCAAGCCTACCTGACTCCAAAGCCCCTGGTGCTCTCACCTCTTCCCTATGAGGCGTCTCCCCCGGCCACTCTCTGCCTCTTCACCCCCTGCACAAAGTCACGAATGGGGGCAGCGGGCTCCAGGTGGGAACAGTTGGTTCTCCAGACAAGCCGCTGGGGCATTGCTTTAAATCCCGCGCTGCAGGTGGAAGGCTACAGTGCTGATGGGGCAGGCAGTGCTGACATCCAACCAGGCCCATTTAGACAAGGCCCTTGGGGATTTCAACAGCACAGGAACTGGTTCTAAGAGCTGTAAATAAGTTGACTCAACACCTTGGCTGGTGACAGGGCTTGTAGGCCCTGGCAAAACCTGAAAGGCCACCTGGCCTTAATTTGCTTAAATAAGAGCAAAACCTTTGGGTGTTAATTCCCAGAGAACCTCCTGCCTGATGACATAAGGGGGCACACACCTAGGGAACCAGGAAAAGAAAAACCTCTCTTCCCTCCATCAATTCTCGGAGAAAACTGTTCATTAACTAAATCAGGGGGCAAAAGCCTGCCATGGATACCAGTTTTAAATACTTTCCCTTTTTGTTCTTAATGTGCCATTTCTGCTGACTGGGCAGGAGTTCAGACCAGTCAGGCTACAGCTTTCTCTTTTAAACACCCTTTTAAGCCATTAGCTTAGGCACCTCTGGAAAGCCTGCCTGCTGTTTGATGACACAATACATCAGATTTATCTCGGGTGTCCATTTCCTTCAGCAGGTAGGTAGCTATGGTTTCCCAGAATCCCTTCTGCTTATAGGAAGGCTGCAAACCAAGCTTCTGCACAGAGGGCGGGGCTGTGGGATCACCCAGGTTCAGGGCTGTTTACTAAAAAAAAAGCTTAGGACAGGAGCTTTACTAGCCTGAACAGGAGTAATTTCACTCATGATCATGTTTTTCCCGTTGGCATTTTTTAAAAATTGAGATATCATTAACATAACACAAAATTCACCAACTTAAAGTGTACAGTTTCGGTGGTTTTTAGTATATTACCTGTAATATTAACCATTACCACTCTCTAATTCCAGAACACTTCCGTCACCCCAACAAGATACCCTGGACCCATCAGCAGTCAGTCCCAATTCGCCTCCTTCCCCAGCCCCTGGCAACCACCAATCTACTTTTCGTCTATGGATTTTCCTATTCTGGATCTTGCATATAAATGAAATCATGTAATATGTGGTCTTTTGTGTCTGGCTTCTTTCACTTAGAGCAATGTTTTCAAGTTCATCCATGTTGTAGCAGGTAACAGTACTTCATTTCTTTTTATGGTCAAATAATATTCAATTGTATGAATATACCACTTTTTGTTTATCTATCAGCTGATAAACATTTGGGTTGTTCCTACTTTTTGGCTATTATGAATGATGCTGCTTTGAAAATTCACGTACAAGTTTTTGTGTGGACATAGATCTTCAATTATCTTGGGTATATACCTGGGAGTGGAACTGTTGAATCATATGGCAATTCTATGTTTAACTTTTTGAGGACCTGCCAGACTGTTTTCTACAGCAGCTATGTAATCTTACATTCCTACCAGCAGTGCGTGAGTGAGCAAGTGCTCCAATTCCTCCACATCCTTGCCAACACTTGTTCTGTTCAGTTTTGTTTTAAATGATACCCATCCTAGTAAGTGTCAATTATTGTGGTTTTGCTAGTAATCTTTTAAGGAAACATGTCACCTTTTCTAGAACACCTCCCCCACCCCCAAACAAACACTGCTTTGAAGGCAACCTTAGCTAAAGCCTTTGGTGGTGTCAATAATAATTATCATAATAGCAACAGCTAACACTCGCTGTAGCATACTATATGCAGGTTCCATCTGACAGTACTGTTATTGTCTCCATTTGACAGATGAGAAAACTGAGGCACACAGGGGTCAAGAAACTTGCCCAAGGTCACATAACTTATAAGTTACTGGTATGATGGTCTCAACCACTGTGCTTTTGTGGAGGGTTTTCTGAGCATGAAGTTTGTTGAGAAAGCCTGGAAGGAACACAGGAAGCACAATGTCAATGCCACCCTATATGCACCCAGGGTAACATCTCTCTCTAAACCAGTTCATGATATAAGGTTTGTATGCACCACGATTACATTTGTGACAGGACAGCAAACACAGGAGATAGGACTGTATGGTTGTTTCAAGTCGGCAACTCTGAAGTCAGACACACCTGAATTGGGGTTTCAGCTCCACCACTCAGATCTATGTGAAGGAAAGTCACGTACCCTCTCTAAGCCTTAGTTTTCTGTCTTTAAGATGGGTCTAACGGCAATCTCCAAATGACAGGACTGTCCCGAGGATTAAGTGAGAAAATACATGATGTAAAGGGACCCGCACAAACCTGAGAAACAAGCCTGTCGGATTTTATGCATGGGCTGTTTTGCTGAAAACCATGCATAACTCAAAAGGAGCTAAGTTTTTCCTTAAACGTAGATGTGGAGCTGGGTGCGGTGGCTCACACCTGTAATCCTAGCACTCTGAGAGGCCAAGGCAGGAGGATCCCCTGAGGTCAGGTGTTCGAGACCAGCCTGAGCAAGAGCAAGACCCCGTCTCTACTGAAAATAGAAAAAATTAGCCAGTCATGGTGGCACATTCCTGTTGTCCCAGCTACTTGGGAGGCTGAGGCAAGAGGATCTGGGACTTCAGCCCAGAAGTCTGAGGTTACAGTGAGTTATGATGGCACTACTGTACTCTAGCCCAGGCAACAGAGCGAGAACTGTCTCAAAATAAAACAAAAAACAAAAAAAAGTAGATGTGGGCCAGGTGCGGTGGCTCACACCTGTAATCCCAGCACTTTGGGAGGCGGAGGCAGGAGGATTGCTTGAGGCCAGGAGTTCAAGATCAGCCTGGGCAACACTGAGACCCCATCTCTACAAAAAAAAATTTTAGAAAATTAGCTGGGCGTGGCAGCCTGAGCAACATAGCAAGACCCCCATCTCTACAAAAATGGAAAAATCAGCTGGGCATGGTGGCACGCACCTGTAGTCCCAGCTACTTGGGAGGCTGAGGCAGGAGGATCACTTGAGCCCAGGAATTGGAGGTTGCAGGGAGCTATGATGATGCCACTGCACTCCAACCTTGGGTGACAGAACAAGACTCTGTCTCTTAAAAAACAAAAAGTATTCTTCCCTGTTATGTTTTGGGGGAAAAAAAAAGTAGATGTGAAGCGTTACCATTCTTTAAAGGTTGTACAAAAATGGGACTTTACTATGTAAAATATTACAGTGCAGGTTCAAGTCTGAACAATTAAAATCCACAGAACGTCAATGTGCTGTCCCATGGCTAACCCTGGATTCCTAGAGGGCGTCAGGCATCCTGCTAGCGCTCTAATCTGTTGCTCATCTTCAGCATATGTTGATCGTTATAAAAAATAGTAAAAGCATACGGTCTATGCTTGTTACCCGCTACTACATTAAAAGAAATCTAAAATAGCTACATTTGGGGACTTTTTACAACCTTCACTCTTAAATTTCCCCCTTTTGCCGGGTGGGGGGGGGGGAGTCTGGAAGATAGATGAAAGGCTGAAAGGCGGGAGGAGGATGCTCGGCTAAAGCTGAATCCCCAAATCCCCAAGCATCGCAGTGAGAGTCTGGAAAATGCTCACACCTGAGCTTACACCAGCCTGGCCTTGCTGTTGAA
The DNA here is from genome assembly GCA_023783475.1 of Daubentonia madagascariensis. Classification (NCBI taxonomy): domain Eukaryota; kingdom Metazoa; phylum Chordata; class Mammalia; order Primates; family Daubentoniidae; genus Daubentonia; species Daubentonia madagascariensis. Next base: position 5,902,307 of record JAKFHU010001224.1, read on the forward strand.
TTTCAGGATCTATTAAATTACAATCTTTTGTTTCTTTTTCTTTTTGAGACAAGGTCTTGCTCTGCTGCCCAGGCTAGAGTGCAGTGGCGTCATCGTAGCTCACCGCAGCCTCCAACTCCCGGGCTCAAGCAATCCTCCTGCCTCAGCCTCCCAAGTAGCTGAGGCTACAGGTTCGAGCCACCATGCCTGACTAATTTTTAAATTTCTTTTTTGTACAGACAGGGTCTCACTATGTTGCCCAGGCTGGTCTTGAACTCCTGGCCTCAAGTGGTCCTTTCTCCTCCAGCCTTGGCCTCCCAAAGTGCTAGGATTACAGGCATGAGCCACCACACCTGGCCCCCTTTTATTTCTTTTGAAAGCAACATGCTGACACCATCAGCTTTGTTTACCTTAGATGCTTCAGATGGAGAAATGCCAGCTACGCTTTATTACAGGGGAGGGAAATACAACAAGTCTTTTTAAATTACAAGCTTGAATTCCATATGTGGCTGGTGTATGCATGCATATAGTTTACATGAAACCCATGTGCTTATAAACACAAAAAACAGAAACTTCTAACTCCTCCTAGAATCCAACCAATGCTTCGAATTCTATCCCCAAAGTGGGAGAACAAAAGGAGGCCGCAGGTTAATTGAAGGCAAGACCACCACTTTCTCTTCTCAAATTCCCTACTGTGTACACAGGATCACAAGAGGCAATGTCTGAAATGGCTTGCATGCAAGAGTCTATAATAAATAAAAGACATTCTTGGAATAGTTGGGCATATTTGAATACAGAGTGAATGTCAGATGATATTGCAAATTTTCTTAGTTATGATAATGGTATCATGGTTCAGAAAGAGTGTCCTCATTCTTAGGAGATGCAGGCTGAAGTATTTAGGGGTGATACATGTTGTGTGCAACATACTTTAAAATGGCTCATGAAGTACGAGTGTGTGGATGTGCACACACACAGGCACACATGCACAGATAAGGCAAGTATGACAATGTTAATTGTACAATAAGGGTGTTCATTGTACTTTTTCTCAACTTTTATATATTTAAGTTTCTCATAATTAAAAGTTTTGAGGGTCCATGCTGTGCTGGTCATCATTAAACATTAAAACATCACTCCTGAATATTCTTAACTACTGACCATGCACCACTGACCTCTCCTCTCGGCCACTCTTTCCACATAACTTGCTTCCCATGAATAAGAACAGGAAGAGCCCTGTGGCACGAGAGTTAAGCACTTGGGCTGACTTGAGTTTAAATCCCAGCTCTGCCACCTCCCAGCTGTGTGACCCTGGGCTAGTCACTTTACCTCTCTGAACCTCAGTTTACCTCACTGCAAAATGGAGATAATACAGTCAGTTCTTCTATAATGCTTGTTTTGAAAATGCAAATTTGTTCTAAAGTAAATGATACATTAGGGAACAATCTGAGCATAACTCAAATGGCAGGATTGCTCATGTGTGTGATTTTGACTACAAGAAACACTAGGTGAATGCAGAAAACTATATCCAGCTTAGGAATGCATGCACGTGTGCACACACACATACACAATCTTCCAGCTGCCTCAGTTCACATGTGATATACACCACACCCATCCACACCCGGTGTACTTTCATCTGATTATAGATAACCCTCCTCCCACCACTTCACAATAACAAGCTGCTACCCTACAGAGACCCACTTCCACAAGCAAAATTCTTTTTTTCTAATATATCACAATGAAGTTTGAGTGCTGAACTCCAACCCCATTTTCCCATAAACCTGGTGGTTTTTATTGGGTGACTTTATGTAGCATGGTGATTTTTAGGAAGGCCTATGTCACATTACAGCAGAACTGACTGTAGTTCCTGCCTCACAGGGTCTGGGGTGAGGCATATACACAGTCTATATACAGTGGAGGTTAGCCCAGTGCCAGCCCATTTTAACCATTCCATAACTGCCGGCTATGACTGTTCTCTCACTCTGAATGCAGACAGAACCTGTTGCATAAAAGATGCTCAGTGAATATTTATTTGTTTTTTCTTGAAAGGTCTATGGCTTGTTAATCTTAGTGGACTAATTAAAGAGACTTGTCCTTTTCTCCCAAGAGGCTGGGGAGGGGCAGCAATTGCCAAAACCAAAACCATAAATTAGAGACTAGGCTTCAAAGTTCTACTGGAGCCCCGCCCTTCCATACATGGCACAAAGGGGATAAGAGAGACAGGACTCTGCCCGCTGGGAGTCTGCCTGATTAGGTAGTGAGCAAGGCAAGGACATACACAATTGGCCATTGCAGGGCAACACGGGGCCAATTCTGAGACAAAGAGCCTAGACCCTGAGTCCCTGTGTTAGAGCCACAGTAGAGTAGTAAGTGGTTAAGAACCCCAGGTCAGAGGTCAGCTAACCTGAGTTCAAACCCCAGCTCCATTTATCAACTATGCCACCTCGGGCACAAGACTTCACCTCCCCTGTCTCAATTGTCTGTAGGACAGAAATAGTGCCGATCTCTATTTCCTAAGGAGGTGGGATGATTCAACAAGTTAATCCATGTGAAAGTCCTCAGTACTGTGTCAGACACAGAGCAAAAGCTCAATGGACATTAGCTGCTATTCCAGGCTTGAGAAAAAATACATATCAGAAGAAGCTGGAGCAAGAAACCATAGGTATGTGTAGCCGGCGGGAAAGACCTGATTTAGCTGAGGCTGAAAGGCAGGACATTGCAGGCAGGAGCTAATTTCCACCAAGCATCCATCCCAAATCCTTTCTGACACAAGAGCACGTGCTTAGCCATGTCCATTGAAGAAATGAGACCTGTGGTTCTGGTCTCCTGCACATCATTTCCAAATGACAAAGAGCCTCCACTTGACGGGAAAGGTTCCCTGCTTCACCAGAAGGATGAATCAGCTGAATGGACCGGTGTGCACCACTTCATCTTGGGGGAAGCTGATGGATGCAGAGGCATTTACCTGTCCTTCTGAAGAGACCATCTAAATCCGAGGCAAGATCTGGCCTCTGCCTACCCCCCCCACTTTGTCTCCCACCTTGTCTCCCACCTATCAGCCTCTTGCCCACCAGGCCCAGCCACACTGGGCCTCCTGCCCCTTCAGCACACTGTGCTCCTTCCTGCCTCAGGCTCTTGGCCCTCACTATTCCTCTGCTTGGAATTCGTTTCCTGCTGTTCTTTCCATGGCATTGTCCTCCTACCACCAGGGCACTGCACACACCTCCTCAGTGCGGACTTGTTAAGGGCTAGAGGCAGCACCCACCCTCCCCCTCCAGCCACTCACTATCCCATGTCTCTGCTTTATATCCTTCACAGAATGTGCCCCTCTCTGAAATCCTTATTTATCTCCATGTTCCCTGAAGGCACAGGCCTGGGGTATGACCCTGTCTACAGGTAGCACTGCCTGGCCTACAGCAGGCTCTGAATGAATGGGGATTGACCAGTGCCTACCTGAGGGCAGGAGTGCTGGAGTCATTCATCCACCATAAACACTCCTTGAGTGCCCTTCATGCTGGACACTGGGCTTGGGGCAGGATGGGACACAAAAGAGACCAAAGTCTTTACCTCTGAGCTCCTTCCAGTCCCAGGAGAAGAGTGGTCAGAGGGTATTTGGCAAGTAACATTTTTAGCATGGGTGGTAGAGCTCCCTGGAGCACACACTTGGTAGTGGCCAGTAAGGCAGGTAGGAAGCTTAACAATACAGGCCGGAGAGAGGCCTGGGCCAGGCAGCCCCGAGAGCCCTTCCAACTCTGAAACTTTATGATTCTGAGGCAAAGGTGAAGGAAACAACATGATGGTGGCCAAGAAAGGACACGAAACCAACAGGGAGGAAAGATCTCCAAGATAGACGACTACCTGGAAAGAGCCAAGTGCATGATAGGGTACATAAGATGCTACCATTTTGTTTTTTAAAAAGGGGGGGGATGAATAGTATTCTTATTTGTTTATATTTGGATTTTTTAAAAAATCTCTGGAAGAATGTAAGAAACCAATCAAAATGGCTACCCATGGTGAGGTGGGGCAGTGGGGGGTAGGGAGATACTGAACTTGATTAAACTTGACTTTGATTACATGAATGTAATGTATTGCCCACTCAAAAAAAATTAACACTTTTAAGAAAATGTTTTATAGAAGAAAAAAGGATACGTATACTCTATATGGTGACTGTGATGGTATCTTTTGAATCCTAAATGTGGGGGCCATCAGGACAAAACACGTTAATCATGAAATTACATTTGCAGGTTTTCTACAAGCACCTGATAGGCCATGGTGCAATTTACAGACATCTTATCAGAAGCAGCCAACAGACATTTAAGTAGGTATGAAAAGATCATGTTCTTGAACTATACATATGTACATACATCCAAATCCATCTAGGAAACATTTAGATAGGCTATATTAGTAGTTGTTATTGACACAGATACATTTGTAATGAATACAGAAATAAGAGAAACAGCTATGCATAGGCATTCAAATATCTGAGGACCTACTCTCTGCTGCAGTATTCTGACCCCTAGAGGTACAGCAATGAACACAACAGACCAAGTCCCACCCTCAAGGCGCTCACATTCTAGAACAGAGAGACAAGCAAATAATGTAGAATATTAAGTTGAACAGTAACAAGGACCATGGAAAAAAGGCAGGGTAAGCGGCATACGGTGACAAGGGTATGGGCATGCACTATTATCCAAGACAGACCCTGCTGAGGGGGAGCTTTTAGCAGGGGCTGGAATGAGATTAAGGAAGAGTGACATGAGGACACCTGAGTGGGGGGTTGTCCTGGGCATGGGGGACTGCAGGCACAATGGCCCTGGGGCAGCAGAGTGCTGGCAAGGATTTGCATTAGTAAAGTCTCTGTCATTACATATTCTTACTACTGTATGCATTTATATTACAACACACAAAATAGTGACAGAGAGTGTACTTCTAGGAGGACTATGCCAAAGTGTTTCCTGTGGTGATATCTAGGTAGTAACCTTATACACAATCTAAATCTCTTTTCTTTTAGTTATCTATATTTTCTAGTGTTTTCCCCAAAACCAACATGTATTAGCTGTATAATAAATACATAAATAAATAAATAAATAAATAATGGGAAATCTGAGGTATTAAGAGGCGTTTATTATTCCAGAATTACAGGAAGGCAAGAGCTCTCTGGAGAAGCTGGGTCCCCTGCTAAGGCACAGATTTATGTCTAACACATGGAAACCTAATCATGCAACTGATCTTATTTTCCTCTTTGTTTTGACTGGTAGGAAGCTCAGAGTCAAATTTGTGGCCTGCTTTTAGCAGGGATCTAGGTCTTGTGGCAAACATCTCGCTATTCAACCTTCTTCCTGTCTTCATATCTTTTAACCTTATTTTTCCTTTGCCCATTTCCTTATCCCTATCTGAGATATAGATACAGATATTATGTACCTGGGAGGCCCACACCTTAAAATTCTTCACACTCATTGGAGGTTGGAATAAACAAAGCCAAGAAATAGACCAAGGAAAACAAAAGGTTCTTAACAAAGTCTTGAAAAAGGAATGTACTTACCAAGGAAATCAGATTAAAAGAAAAAGAAAAAAAAAAAAGGAATATTGTTTAGGGAAGTATTGGCATCATGGGAAAAAGAACCCTCACCTCTAGGGGATCCCAACTTTACCATTATTGGAACATCTCGGTCTAGAACGGAGCAAGGATGGTCTGGTTCATCAGCCTCCATCATGAAGAGTATAAAACGGCCTTAAGACTATCTAAGTAGCAGATCTCCAGTCACAGTAGACCACAAGCCAAATGAACCTCTCTGGGCCTCAGTTTCCTCATATAAAAATATGGTTTAGAACTCACTACTCCCACAGAGTGATTGGGAGAATTATATGTTACTACACAAATCCTTTGGGCAATGCCCAGCAGATATTAAGAGTTATGTCGGTGTTAATAATAACAGCTACTGAATTTTGCAGTTGTTAGTAATAACTACTAGTATTTCGGAGTGCCTAGCACATGCCTGACATTCAATATTGTTGATCTCATTTAGTCTTCCCAATAACCTTATGAAGTAGGTGCTACTAATCCCATTTTGCAGAGGAAAAGAGTTAACAGGAAGACAGGATGACTTTGAAAGAAATCCTACTACTGGTCCCCTGAGTGCTTGGGCAGCCTGAGCCAATTTTCTCAAGGAAGGGAAGCTGTGCATCCCAGCAGTTAGGTGTAAGTTGGGAATACTTGCCCTGCTGCTAAGCAGCCAAGGGGGCCTCGTCTATAAAATGGGATGATATAAAATTACATTAGGGTTGGTGTGAAAACTAAATGATCTCACATAAGTAAAACCAAGTGCATATCAATAACTGAAGGGTTCTTGACAATGGCCTTTGGTCATTTGACATATATGGAGAAGATTAGCTGAAAACAAGGCACAAGATAGAAGAAGAAACTAGATCTAATTGCAACAGGGAATTTTTCCATGAGAGGGAAATGAATCTTTAAAAAGCATTAAATATCTGAAAGTCATGACACATTCAGAAATACTTAAAAAAAGAGAGAGAGATAAATCACTTGTCTGGGAGCGAACTTGTTTCATAACAAGCTAAGACAACACAAAGAGTCCTCAGGTTCATGACTAATTGCCCTCTCTAAAATTTCGGGAGTGCATTTAGAATCAAATAACTGAAATGCTTTACACGTTGACTGGATCTGTTACCAAACTCCAGATGGATTAATCATAAACCAACCCCCCCAACCAAAAAAAATTAAAAAGCAACTTAACTCCCCATCCACAGCAAGGAAAGTCCCAAAAATTCTTACTAGGCCCAACCTAAAACTGCAACTGCAGCTGCCTTATCTCCATGTTGGATCTGTTTCTGCCCCACTTGAGTTTCAGGTCTGGCTTCTGCGGGACAGCAGCAGGGTTGAGGGATACATTTTAATATTGGGCTGGGCAACTCATACATTAGGGAGCTGTGTTTGCAGACTTATAAAAATGACACCTGAGTCCAAAGCCATGTCCGGTCACCCTCTAGTCTGCGTTGTCTGAACCCTCCCTGCTCTGGCAGCCTGGATGGCTGAGGGGCTTTGGCTACAGCAGGTGCTCGAGGACTGTCTGAGCTGAAGAATGAATGATGGGCGACTGGACGAGGGGACAGAAGGAATGCCTTGGCCACTAAGCTCTCCTCTCCAGGTACACGCTGGGCCCTTCCCCCACCACAGAGTTCGTGCTGTCTTTTGCTGGCTCATATTTATTTCTCAACACATGGAGAGTGCGCGGCCCCCAACTTCCCTTTACCTCTGCCTTCCTTGATAGACCCTGACATTGGCTCCCATTTTAGACTGGTAGTTCTGCTCAGAGCTGAGCCCTAAATGCCTTTTTTTGGGGACTCAGACTCCTCAGACAATCTGATGAAAGCTGTGGACACTCTGATCAAAACAAAATCAAAAACAAAAATAAAGAAACTCACATACACACTCCCTTGCCTATAACTTCATAGATCTACCCCCCACATCAAGCCCAGCCAAAAATCGTCTGAGGAGTGTGTTTTTAAAAAACAAGCAAAAGAAACATCAAATCCCCCAGCTGCCCTCAGATCTCTTGACCCCAAATCTCTGGGAGAGAAGGCCCCTCAAAGTCTGTACTTTTAAGCTTTCCAGGGGAGCCACACTCTAGCCCCAGTTTGGAACCCGCTGTGGTCCAGCCTGTCCTTGTAGTGGGAGCCAGGGGCCACCAATTCAAGCGCAAGATGGACTTACTTTAAAATGCGGATTCCTGGACCTTGCCCCAGATTTGTACCTCAGAATCTCTAGGGGTACTGTCTGCATTTTTACTTAGTTACACAGGTGGTTTCCAAGCACATTAAAGACAGAGTCCCCCTCTACCCCCCCAACTGCAGGGTTAAAATGTTAGACTGAAAGCATGTAAACAATTGCTAATCGATTAATCCGCATTTCAAAAGACGGAGCTATCCTGAGAGTCCAAATTCGGAGAAGCAGGGGAGGAGGGGGGAGGGTTTGTGCCCCTCCCAGGGAGTTTCTATTCCCTTCCCCCACTTCCAGATCCCACAATCTTCTTCCAGTTCCCTCCCCTCTCCAGCCACTTCCTCAACTGCCCCGGCACCCTCTGCAATGCCAGCTGTTCCTCTCTCTAAACCTCAATCTCTTCCCCCGGAAAATGGGAACGAGGCAGTAAGGGAACGTGCGCTGCAGCCCCCACACCCAAGACTCCCGTCCCACGCTACCAGCTGGGCTTGGACTTGTCCCCCCAGCACGACCACCACAACCTGCGGATTCAGTTTACTGTCCCTGCCCTTCCTTTCCCCACGATAACGTAAACTCCACACAGCAGTGGGGGTTTTCGCCCGTTTTCTTCACTGCAGCAGCCCCAGGCCCCGTGTGAAAGCGGACACTGGGCTGCCTCAGGAGCCAGTGAGGCAAAGTTTTGGGATCAGTGCCTGGCTGGTACTAAGCACTCAAAAAAAGTAGTAGCTGTCACCATCACTTCTCCTCCATGTAAAAACAGAGGAATTGAGCGCTTTAAATTAAGCTGCTACTACCACTGATTATCTTTAGGAAGCAAATAGGGGGAAAGAGAGGAATAAAACTTTTTCAAGCTCCATTACTGTTTAAAAAGATGGCCAGAGAGATCACATCTGAGCTCAGCTGAATGTTTTTTTTTGTTTTGGAACTCTGGCTTCCCCCTCTCCATTATAATCCGCTCCCCTTCAAAAGTCCCCAACAGATGGAGATAAGCCACCCCCACCCCGGGACCCTGCAGCCTAATCCTCCCTCAGCAAAAAGCCCCTCATCAAACTACTTCCCGAGTGCCAACTACACGCCAGGCACCACACCCGATGAAACAAGGCGGGACCACGCCCCTCCCTCTCTGCAGGGAGGGCGAGGAGGACAGGCTGTCCCGGTTCTCCAGGTTGTCCCAGCTTGTTAGCCTCCGGGCCACCAGGGCCCTGCCCAACCAGCCACATTACAGTCCTTCAGTGGCCGAGTCAGGCCCTGTCAGCCTGAAAGGCCAAGCAGGAAGGGCCGAGGGGGAGTTTCCTCATAGCCCCCCACTCTCCTGTAGTGACTCCAGGGCCTGGAAGCTCAGTTTCACCCCAGCTATCTGAGTCACCGTCCAAACACAGGCTTCATCATCTTCCCGGCCCCCAGAATCTACATGGGAGGTCCCGCCCCACCAGCCTAGGCTTAGGGCATCCCCCTCTCGGCCAACAACAGAGGCTGCCTCCCCCACTTGACAAGCCACTCAACACCCCAGGCCTGGCTCCCCACCCCGCTCTGACCCCCTAGTGGGAGCTTGGCCAGCAGCACCAGCCCACACAGGTCTTACCCCACCTGCATTCTGAACGTGCCCAGTGTCTGGTAACTGGGCATCTCAGCGTTTTCCACCACCCCTGGATCAGTCTCCAAACCCCCGGGGACAGGGGAGGGTTTGTGACTGACACAGAGCACACAGCCGGCACTCAGTCACAGCGTGCTGAGAACTCAGTCGCAGTCAGTTTGGAGGTGTCTGGAGGTGTTTGTGGTGGTCGGTGATACTAAAGACACCTTCTCCAGGTTAAAGAGAATGGGTAGGGGGAAAGTTCCACGGACTGATAGGCAAAATTTTCCAGGACGTGTTATAAAGGAGGGGCAGGAGACGGTCATATTACGCAGAACAATTCATATTTCCATTTGTGGAAAACTCCAATTTTAAAAACCCACAAATACGGGCACACATATTCTCTAAATGCACAGAAAAATGTCTGAGAGGATACACACCAAAATGCCATCACAACACAGGCACTTGAGAAGGGGAGGGCATTTTGGAGTGTTTGAATTTCTGTCTCAGATCATTATTCAGGTTTTACTCGCAGAACGAATTGCAAACACATCTAAAGCAGAAAAAAAGCATGAGTCCCACAGACGGGGCATCGTCTTGTTTCATCTATACGCGATCTCCTCACCGATTCCAGACGCCTGCCTTTCCATTGGTGAACGTGTGAGTGTGCACATCTGATGGATCAAGGCACTCCCCCGCTTTTTAAACATAACCCCAGTCCATTACTACTATTATGACATTTTTAAAAAACAAAATACTTTCCTCAAATCCTGTCTGTGGTATTTACACAGTTACTTGGTTTATCCTCTGCCCCACCTCCTATTCCCACCCTCAAGGTGATTAGGAAAAATCCTTAGGTGGTAGTTTGGAAAAGGAAAAAAATAATAATTAAAAGTGTGTGGGCCTGCAGTCCCAGCTACTGTGGAGACTGAGGAGGTGGGAGGATGGCTTGAGCCCTGGGAAGGCCAGCCTGGGCCACAGAGGGAGACCCCCCCACACACGCACAAAGTAGCCTGTGAAGCTCCAAAAGGGCTGCTGGCACACTTCTGTCCCGTGCCTCAGTTCAGCCGTTCAGATTTACAATGGAGCCCAAGGGGGCCAGGAACACCCCTTTGATTCTGGGATTTCAAAAGAGGGGGCAGGATCTTGAAGCTCCATTTACCCAAAAGACTGGAACTGCTACTTTGGGGCCACATGGGTGCACCTCTAGTGATGGATCTAGAATGTGGATAGTCTCAGAAATGGAGCTGCTGAGCACAGGGAGGGGTGAAAGCTGGCCTGGGTGAGACACACAGCTTCCATCCCAGCTCCACCAGCTGCAGGACCCTAGTTAACAGCCTCCAGAAGCTTCTGTTTATTATCTGAAAACGGAATTGTCATAGTACCTACCTCTAAGGTTGGTATAAGGATTAAAAAAACAAGATCATACATACATGAACAGTTGAGTACTCAATCAATAAAAGGTACAATGAGCATTATGGTTATTGTTTATAACAATATGATTATTCTAGTTCTGATGCCTACCAGCTGTGTGACTCTGGCCCAGCCACCGAAACTCACTGAACTGCCAATTCATGTACAAACTAAGAAACTAAATGATTCTTAAGGCACCTTCTAATTTGGACCCCAAAGAATGAATTTTTTAAAATATACTTTCTCTGTGAGTTTAGTGCTAAACAATTTTAAACTTTCCTCTAAAGGGAGGGTCTTTGAGGGTTGCAGAGACCTTGGAATTCAGTCTCTGAAATAGGGCTGAGGCAGCAGGGACTACAGTAGGAAAGGCAAGATGACCCTGGTGTGACCCTTGACCCTGTCTAGGAGGCAGAACTGGACAAGGGCTGTTAATATTCAGAAAATGCCTTTCCAGTGCTTCAACCCCATCTCAGAAGTCTTACCCTAGTCCCTCCTGCTGCAATTTCTACTCCATTTCCTTTTTATTCTATTCTCCATGGGGCCACAAGATACCTTTTACAAGGATTTAAAAGCAGATTAATTGGCTCTCAGCTGTCTCAAAAGGCCAGCAGCAAAGTCAGTCATCCCTAAAACTCTGGGCCCAGGGAAGGCTTAAAGAATTCTGGCAGGATCCTTTAAGTGGGGAGCTGGGCAGGGACACCTGCAGGAATCAGCTCACCAATTTTGGTGAAAGAAACTGCCTGTGGCTTGGGACTAATCCTGATCTAATTCATGCATCATTAGCAAATCTAAGTACTTCTCCTGATGCCCAGTACTGGCTGGGGGAGGAATCTGTCCCATTGGTAACCTTCCCAGAGCCACAGACACGCTCGTATGTACAGACCTCCTGCTCACAGCATCTAAAATGCTCTTGACATTGCCCACGATAGCAAAAGATCAGAAACAGCCACTGTCAATTGGGAGCTGACTATACGATAGAATAGTATACAGCAATTAAAAATAATAAAGACAATCTCCAAGATATATTGAGTGAAGAAAATAAGGTGCAGAACAATGTGTATAATGTGCTAACTTTTGTACTAAAAGTTGGGGCGGGGGGAGGTAGGGGATAAGAAGCTACATTCCTAATTCAAGAAACACTGGAAAAATAATAACAATGGTTAGAGCGGACCTGGGCAACCGGAGTTCTCCAGAAAAGCACCGCCAGGTACAGGCACACAGGTGGTGGCTTTGGGGTCAACAGACCTGGGTTCAAATCTCTGTCTGCCATTTCCTAGCTTTGTGGCCTTGGGCAAGCCACTAACTCTGAGGCTTGGTCTCCTCTGTAAAATGGAAACAATACTAGAATCAAGTTCATAGGCTGGTATCAACTGGTGTGGATTAGCTACAATGGCATGCACAGTTGGCGGCATTTGATGGGTTGACAACAATTTGCACTCGAATGAGTGTTGGGCCAAAGGAGTGCCTTAGATTTGGGAAGTCAAAGAGTAAAGAGAGGAGGGAGTGTAGCTCTTCCCCATCCTTAGTACTCTCTGGCTCCTTCGGCATTTACATATTTTTTCACTCCCTTGATGCAAGTCTAAAGCAGAAACATCTAATAATAAAAACTAATTTTTTCTTCTTTAGAGACAGGGTCTCACCGCATCGCCCAGGCTGGAGTGCAGTGGCGCGATCATAGCTCACTGTAGCCTTGAACTCCTGGGCTCAAGTGATCCTTCTGCCTCAGCCTCCGGAATAGCTGGGACTACAGGTGCGCAACACCTCACCCAGCCATTAAAAACTAAATAGTGTTTCTCAAAGCACTTTACATATGCTAACTCATGCGATCCTCATCACAACCCTATGCAGCAGGAACCACGTTGACCCCCTTTTTACAGGTGAGAGAACTGAGGCACGGGAAGATTAAATAACTTGCCCAAGGTCACGTGGCAAGTAAGGGTCCAGTTGGGACTGGAATCCAGGCAACCCTGCTTGCATTCTGCCCTCCCCAACTCATCTCCATTCTCTGAAGGAGGCTCAGGGAGACTTGTTCTTTCATTTCATAGGCTAAAAGAGAAACAGATGCCAGAGTCAAATCTCTGTCAAAACCAGAAATAAAACCTCACACCTGGCAAGTGATATGTGGTTTCTTAGGTTGAACAGCCTCTCAGGTATTTAATTCCCGAAGTCTTAAATACTCCCGTGGCTCAGGTGAGAGGATTAGCAGCAAGAAGAAAAAAAGAGTGAAAAATCACAAATTCCAAAGTCCAAAGAAAAATCAGCACAATTTACATCGAAGTTACAAAATCAAAGACAAACAACAAGCTCTGAAACACCCAACTGCAAGGTGTCAAAGAGGATTTCTTTTTAAATGCAGACTTGAGACAAGAAGGCAAAAGGTACAGAAGGTACACCCAACAAACTCTATTTTCTCCAGAAAGTCTAGTCATGATTGCCAGCCTGGGAGTTGGGGGGTGATAAGGCAATTGGCCACATGAACTTCACCACACAGCTATGAAAGCGAGTCATTTCTCCAAATCCCCTTAGTAGGAAACAAAGAGGGAAGTGATCTAGGGCTAGAGTCTCCAGGGACTTATGAGTAAGAGCTGGCACCTAAGTACCTGTTACTATGAAAGGGTGATGTCACAGTTGATTCAACCTTTGATATCGAAAAACCTCAGGACGATGGTGACTCAGGGGCCCGCCCCACCTGTCAATAAAATAAGTGCCCAGGTATTTGTCCCACTGCTGATTCAAGGGGTGACGTTTTCAGATATGAAAGCCACTTTTCCCACAAACAAGTTGGTCATCTTGTTCCCTTTTCAAATACTCCCACACAATCATGGCGAAGAATTTGTGGGGGAGGAAGTCTGCAGTCTTTGAAAGTCCTCATGCTGGAGTCCAGGCTTCTTTCTAAGGAGCAGGTCCGGGGACGCTGGTATACATGCTCCAAACAAAAGAACAAAAATACGCTCAAAGAGGTCATGATGCCTGTTTAGGACAATCACATCCCTCCGCCTTAAGAAGCTTTGGAAAACTAGACTACAGTCATGTTCCTCTTGGGCAACACGCCAAGGGGTGAGGTGGCTTGGAAAGAGCATTACATTCTGGTTTGAATCTGATACCCATTAAAGGAGATACGGTGACAGTTAGCCCTCAGGATTATTCCTCTATAAAATGCCTGGCCAGTGAAGAATCTTATTCAATGGTACAAACATGGACTTGAAGAATATGGGAAGTCCAGTCCCCTCAAGACAGTCCAATTCTAATATCTGCTGAGCACCTCACTTTTCAGGTTTTTATACACATGCCATCCTTCTTAGAGATAACTCCCCAAGTCTCTCCCTGCAACACACATGGTCTTTATCACCCTTTCTGATATGTTTTATTTTTCTTCCATAGATCGCTGTCCCTGTCCCGTCCTGTCCCCTCCAATTAGAAGAGAAGCCCCATGAGGGCAGGACTGTTGTCTGTTTTGGCTCCTGCTGCATCCCCAATGCCTAGCAGACAGCTTGGCAGGTGTTCAGTGAATGGACACTAGAATGTCTCTGTCGTCTGAGACCTTAAGAGCAAAAATGATCCAACCCCAGGCTGGGCATGGTGGCTCATGCCTGTAATCCCAGGACTTTGGGAGGCCGAGGCAGGAGGATCACTTGAGGCCAGGAGTTCAAGGCTGTAGTGAGCTATGATTGTGACACTGCACTCCAGTCTGGTGACAGAGCAAGACCCCGTCTCTAAAAAAATAAATAAGTAAAATAAAAATAAACTATAGGACATAAACTTTCTTAAAAACAAAAAAAAAATGATCCATCCCCTTCACCTGGCTGGTCACAGATGCCTTGTTAGTTGCCTTTTCCTGCTGTAGAGAGCACAGGCTTTACGGCCAGGTGTGGTGGCTCACTCCTGTAATCCCAGCACTATGGGAGACCAAGGCAGTAGGATCGCTTGAGGCCAGGAGTTCAAGACCAGCCTGGCAACATGGTATAGACCCCCATCTCTACAAAAACACTTTTAAAAAAAAAAAAAAAAGAATACAGGCTTTGGAGTCCAACAGCCACTGAACCCACGGTCAGCCTCTTCTACTTCCTGTCTGCGGGATATACCTGTGCTGTCCACAACTCACCTCTCATGAGGTTTTTGCGAGTTTAAAGGAGATAGCATATGGAAAGAGTTCAATACTAGTAAGTACTAGTTAATACGTTATTGTTTATGATCAGAATAGAGGATAAAACAATAAATAATTTTTTTAGTATGTCCCAACTATTGCACAGGACATAATTATACTAAAAAATTAGCCATTGTTTATCTGACATTCAAATGTTACTGGGTGTCTTGTACTTTTATTTGCTAAATCTGGCAACACTACCCATTAGGCAGTATTTTCCCAAAGGCAGAGTGATCTATCTTACATAAAGATTTATAAGCTACTGCCCTATAGTACTCTCTCAATGAATATTTATTGATCAGATGGAATTTGGAGCTGTGAGATTTTATCTTGGCCAAGATCTGATTTAGTTGGCCTTAAATATTTGTCTTGGAGTTTTCTGCATCTCTCAACAAGCTCCTTCCAGGCTCCTCTGCACTGCCAAGAACTGGAAGAATGGACACCGGGTCTTGAACAATTAATGGGCCTAAAGGATGCAGGAGATACCCAGGTGGAAGGTGTTGGGTGTATCTGGGAGCCTTGCTCAAGGAAGGTGTTACCCAGACAATAGGAAACAGATGGCCCTGGCGGGCTCCTATATCCATTTAGATTTTGATCTGGTGCTTCCTTACACCCAGAAGTGTGGGGCAGAAATGGCTCATCTGACCTTGAGACTCTGGACTGCAAGCTGTCTTGTGACAAGACAATTAGGTAAGGTTACACCAGGGGTGTGCAGGGCTCAGAGAAACTTGGGAGTGCCAAGCAGAGACACATGCCCTTAGAACATCCCCTCCTGCGTATGTCCTTTTCTGTGGAAAAGATGGCCCCATCTTTTCTTTAAAAAAAAAAAAGAAAACCACAGTGAAATATCCTCTAGAAAGAAAAGATATGTACACACCTGTATATACATCCTAAAATGCCATTCATTCATTCAACAGTTGCTTACTGAATACCCATTATGTGCCAGCCACTGTTCTAGCTGCAATACAGCCCAAGAACAAAACAAGACCAAAATCCTTGGCCTTTAAACCCCATCTCTTCTATTAAAAAAAAAAAAAATTCAAAACCCATCACTCTGACTGCTGGATGGAGAAAAGACTGGGTTGGGGGAAGGGCAGGGAGACCAGCGAGGAGGCTGCTGCAACAGTGAAGGTAAAGACTCCTCCTTTGGGAACAGAGAAAGTGCACAGGTATTTTGGAATGCCAAACCACAGAAGCAGGTGCTCTTCTTCTTTTTGAACTTGCCCAGGTAAAATAAATCTCAAAAGCTTTTGGCTTGTTACAAGCTCTCCTAATTACAAAGCCATCTAATTATTATCTAGAACTTGGCCAATTATCCCAGGGGGTCCTGAGCCGGCCACCGTTTATGATCTTGTTCATGAGGAACAGGTTCAACCCTTCCAGGGATGCCCTATCAGGTCCCGGTAGTAACATCTGAGTTCAAAGGGACACAGGCATGTTCTCTATCTTTCATCCACGGCCAGACGTCTGCCTGGCTCAAGCACCTGAAGTCCCAGTTGGAACATGAGTTTGTTTAGGACAGTTTCTCTGTAGCCATACCTCCAAATCTTGAATGCCAGTATAGGTGGATTTTCTGGGACCCAGAAAGTTGAAAGAGACAGAAAGGAAAAGAAGTACTGTTCCACTAGCATGTATTTGGAAGTGAAAGTCAAGAGGGAAACAGGCTGAAAACTGCCCATAAGCAGAAGAGGCTGAATTCTAACATTGCAATTGAAATTTGTGAGATGCAAAAGGTACAAAGACAGCTTTTCCAAAGTGAAGGAGGGAAATTCTTTTCTGCAGAAAGGTGAATCAGGTTCCACTGGAGGTGCTCAGTGTGGCAACAAGACAGGAGAGGAGGTGGAGAAAGCACAAGTTTTGGAAGATCAAAGCCCTGGGCTGTAGCCCTAGCTCTGCCACTCCCTGGCTGGGTGATCAGGGCAAGTTGTCCAACCTCCTGTTTCCTCTTCTAGAGTAGGGGATAATGACAGTTCCCACCTTGGCCCACTGTGAGGATTAACTGCCAAGACTTCAAGGCCCTGGGCAGGACACACCCCCTAACAGCCAGTAGATAACAAATATTTGTTTTCTATTTATTGGCTGCCTTGAAGTAAATACTCTCCAAATAAACACCTTCTATCGGTTTATTCTCCAGTTTGTAAAGTCTCTGAAAAAAATCTCTGTATCTATTGGCACAAGATTAGAGAAAAAAGACCACTGTCCTATACAAATTCTTATTTAAACTGGTACTTAACGTTCTTCAGACTCCAGATCTGACATTCCCAAATACTTCTTTGATTTGGTAACTCCATCTCCGGGTCCTTCACACACTCAGACTCAACAGATTCCTAACCAAGAACTAACTTTCTTCCCTCAACTTGTGCCTCTTTCTCCTCTATTCCCAGTGTTTGTACAAAGAAACATGCTAGCAGCTGCTGGAATTACTTCTTGTTTAGAACCAGTTAGGTGCTGAAGACCTTGAAGTCTTCCCCCAAATCAAAACTGTTTTGACTTCAGAGAGGCAGGTACACACCACCTCTCCCAACCTCTTGTTTAAATCATCCACTGGGACAGTGAAAAACAGGCTGTCTCTAGATGCTGATGAGGGTGCAAATTGATAGTCCTTGTGGAGGGCAGTATGTTTCAAAATTACAAATACCGTGAGCCAGCAGGCCCACCTGTGGCAATTCATCTTCCAGATACACCGGAATGTGTAGTAAAGGACATACATACCAGGTCATTCCCTGCAGTACTGTTTCCTAAAAGATAGGACACAACCCAGTGTCCATCTATCAGGTACTGGTTAAATAAACTGTGGTGCACATACCATGCAGCTACAAAAAAAATAAAAGAACATGGAAGTGTTCTCTGTGTGTGTGTGTGTGTGTGTGTGTGTGTGTGTGTGTACAGAGAGAGAGAGAGAACATACAGATACAGATATATTGTTGGGAGAAAAACAAGGTTCAGAACAGTGTTATCATATGTCATTCATTGTGTAAAAGGATCCTATATTATGAAATATACATTGGCGTAAAGAAATAAGACTATTTTTGTATCTCCATAAGGAAACCCTGAAAAGGATACACAAGAGATGAATAAAATCAATTCCCTTGAGGAATTAATTAGTTACCTGGGCCCTGGGGAAGAACTGGCCGAAGAGTGGATAGGGTGGGAAGGAAACTTTCCACTGCCATAAAGACAGGTATAATTTTTTTCACATATATGAAAATATATATTAAAACTTATTTTTTAACCAAGTGAATAATTTCCCTAATAAAAGAACAGGAAGAAAAAACCCTCCATCACCTGTGGCCCAAGGCCCCAGCTGCAGCTGCCTCTGCAGCCTCATCCTTGGGCCCTCTACCCCCCACAGCCACCCTCCTTGTCCAGGAAGGCACAGCTCCAGCCTTCTGCCTCTGTGACCTTGCCACACCTTTGGGCACCCACTTTCTCTTCCTGGAGCGCCCTTTCCCTTTCTGCGCCTGACTGCCGCCCTCTTACTCACTGAAGCCCAGCAGGTGAAACTGACCACCCCTAACACTTTCCGAACATTTTCCCACCCCGGTGGCATTCTCAGATATAGTAGAATTACCCATTGAGGGGTCTCTTGCAAAGGTTTTCTGGACTCTCCCTGAGGGCAGGGGATGAGTCTTATGTCTGAGGACACTGGCTACTTCTCTCTGGTCCCCTATTCCCATCCCCACCCACTCCACTTGTAGCCACAGAGCTCTCCGTCGTGGGCAAGGCAGAACCACCAGCCTTATCCCTCCCTGACCAAGGGTGCCCTTGGATCCCTGGCCTCAGGCTGGACAACCAGATGCCCAGATCCTGGCTGGCACCAGGTATTTACTTATCACACATCTAGCCCCTGGGGTTGTCCAGGGCAATGAACTGCATGGCAGCAGATACCTGGAGAGCTTTTAAAAATGCCAAGTCCAGCACCCCACCCTCAGAGGCCCAGTGAATTGGCAGGAGTGAAGTGCCACAGGTGATGTGATGCTCAGCCACCTGGGTGAATCCCATCTCAGGGGTTGGGACAGAGCATTTTTGGCAATGGGAGAACAGACAAACATCCTTAAGTAGGTGTACTATGAAACACTTTTAAAACCAACAGAAGCTGGCAAGTTCAAGGTCATCCTGACTTTCCCCCAGCCCCAGCTGCTCCTTGCCCCACTCCTCCCACCCCAGTTCTAGACAACATCCCTGACCAGGTCTCCTTTCCTGAGCCACAGCAAACCCATTTCAGCCCACCGTGAGCACCCTGCACAGTGGCAAGCAAGAAAACGCCAGTTTCCTTTTCTAACAAAGGCTCTCGTCTAGTCACTGTTTGCAGGGCAGTGTTTGCTTAACACAGAAGCAGGCAGAGTGAGGAAACTGGTTTGACTGGTTTGCTGGGCGGGAGGGAGTGCAGAGGAACTTTTGAACCAAAGGTAAAACATGGGAGAGTCTCAAACAGACAGCACCAGGTCCTGCTCCCATATTTAATATTCATTAATATTCACTGAGCACTTGACACAACACCCTATGATGTCTCAGTACTATTATGCCCACTTCACAGATGGGGAAACTAAGGCTTAGTGAGGAAAGTCCTTCACCAACATCCCTAGGCTGGCAAGGGACACCACCTGGATTTAAATCTAGGCAGTCTGAGTCAAGAGCCTTCTAAAACTGGGGGAGATGATACCAAACCCTGGAGGGGAAGTGGAGGATTGGCGATTGAGGCAGACAAAAGGAAGAAAGGGGAAGAGAAAAAATTCAGAAAGAGGGGGGACCTAAAGCCCCCAACAGCAACAAGGACAAGCTGGGGCATAGAAAAGCGAAACTGAAATTAACAACAAAGAGAGAGAGAAAGAGACAGAGGGCTAGAAAGATCACCACAAATTTCTTTTTAATTGGCCAACACTTAAAAATGACTAACTGCCCTCCCGTTTCCCGATTCAGGTTTGAGGTCTCCCCCCTCCGCCCTCCACAGCTTTCAGAGGGAAGCACTCGGAACAGCTGTCCCCACGACACGCTATCCCCAGGACACATTCAGCGCCACAGCCATAGAGTTTGAGAGGGAAAAAAATGAGACAAGGTGGTGATTTATTCATGTGTTCATTCATTCGTTCAAAATATTTGAGAGCCTCCTACATTCCGAAGAAATATTAGCCACCATTCAATGATTCTTCCTGCTTCCTTTCTTTACATTTGTTCTCTTGCATTTATGTCCTGTGTCTGCCATAACCCCAGGGTCTAGCTTGGTGCTAGCACATAGTAGGCACTCACATTTGTGAACTAAATAAAGGAATGTGCATATTTAATCCTCACAACAAACCTATAACTATTACTGTCCCCATTTTACAGCTGGGGAAATTGAGGCTCATAGAAGTAAGGTGACTTATCCAAAGTCATATATCTAGTAGCTGAAATTCAAACCTGGCTCTTTCCCGTACTTCCTCACTGGATTACCCTAACCAGCCATTACTCATTGCTTTCACGCCCCTCCTTGAAAGCTGCGTGCCCTCAGAGGAGAAGGGGTTGAGCGAAGGCCGAGTCTGGATTGTGACAGGTGCCTCTCGGGGATTTTAGGGTTTTGGCAGCTTCTGGAAGATATGAGAGCTGATTGCTTCAGCGTCTGGCTTATCTGGGGCTACGCTTCGAAGGGAATGTGTAATAGACACTAAGGTGAGCATTTCAGAAGGAAAAACTGGCCCAATACAAAGCCCCTGGAGAGCAAACAGGGATTTCCATAACCACCTGGCAGAGAGAGCTGGCAGCCTTCCTTAAATGGCCTTGCAGGGACTTTTCCGCCTCTGCTCCTCTTGAGACACAAAGGCAAGGGCAGGAGGGTGGCCCACTAGTCTCTTTCCCAGTAAGCTCTGCATCACCCTTGTCACAGTCATGAGTAATTGGGGAAGTAACTTGTTTAGGGGCGTGGGGGGTGGGTATCTGATGATGTAAGGTGATCCCAAAGCCATTTCCCTGTCTGCTTTTTTAAAGTCCGGTTTCATTAGGGGGCCTGCATACTGTTTTCACCACCTTTCGGCACATCCTTTAGGAAAGAGGGGAAATGGGTGTATTTAATCCACACAGGTGGGTGCCTGTGAACTAGGTCAACCCATCAAGCAGCCAAAGCTCAAATCCGGAACTACAGCCCTGTTTGTCCAAGGCTAGGTTGCAGAGGAGGCAAAGGAAGGACACCATCACTTTAAAAGCCTGCCAGCTTTTCTTTTCTCCACCCCTGAAACAACTTAAAGCTGTGGGAAATAGACTAATACTTCTGCGATGCCAAACTGTCTAATAGCCTAGGTTCTCAAACCTGTTGTGCTAAGAAAAAGGAAAATAATCAGCAACTCTAAAGAACCAGTTTAGAGAGTTTTTTTTAAAATGTTCTTCATTCTAGATTCTGGAGAGAAACCAATGGAATAAATAATACAAGGCTGAGACTGTGGGCACAGGAGTGACCCTAGCAAACCACCCCAAAGTCCCCTGAGTTCAGTTAAAACCCTATTTGTGACTCTACAGCTACCTGTGGACAAAATGTGACAAACTCCCATGAAGCAAATTCTCCACACACACCCACCCCCATCTCCCTGCGCTATCCAAAGAGAGTGGGGCCGCCTTCCAAAATCCCAGCTGCCTTTTAAAATCACAAAGCCAGCTCCTGAGGACGAAGAATGTGTGGTTTTACTAGCAGGGCGCTTCCATCCTGGGGTGATTCCACATCGGACTGGTACAAGGAGACCCCACAGTCCAAACATGCAAAAAAAAAAGTTAAATATCAGGAAATCTGTGGAGCGGGGGGGTAGGGTCTGCAGACATAAGAAACCTGTGGAATCTGCGTGGAGGCTGCTTCTCCCACGAAAACCACCAGCTACAGGGCCCCCCACCCCCACCTGGTCTGGCCCATCTCCATCATCACCACCCCCTCTCAGGGTCCCATCCTCTCAACACCTCCGTTCTTAGGCCCCAAACACCTTTTTTCTTTGTTCTGTTTTGTTTTTTTGAGACTATGGAGGAAAAAGAGAAGGGGAAAGAGGAAGAGAAAGACCAGCTGTGGGTCCTTCAGCAGATTACTGAATTGCTTTATGCCTCAGTTTCCTAAATTGCAAAACAGAAATAATAATGGTGCCCACCCTGCTTAGGTTCTTGTGAAGATTAAATAAGATAAAATATGTGAAGCACTTGCCCCAGAGTCTGGGGCAAAAGTACATACAGTAGGCACTGCTATTAATAATAATTATTATTCTACAGATTATTTTAATATGTAATAATATTATTATTGGTCAGACACAAGAGCTTAAAGCGGGAAATAAAAACCAGGCCAACCCTCCCTTGGCAGTACCAAATATCTTGGTGCAAGAAAACAAAGTGACCAGCACTTGTATTGGGACACCTCATACACACTCAAACGCACGCTCTAGTTTCTAACCCCTGCCCCACTCCCCAAGGCTGGATCAAGTTTGCTTCCTCCCAGAGGCCAGATCCTCACTGCCCACTGAGGCATCAAAACATCCCAGGCCTGGAATGGTCAGGCCAGGCCGAACGTCAAGTGGAGACTGGCTGAGTAATGGCCGAGCCACTGCAATATCAGGTGGACAATACTTCCTTTCTGATCCAATAGAAAGCTCCACAGCACACAGACGGGTCTCAGAAAAGCAAATATGTTTCATCAATCAAGCTGCAGTTTCTCTTAAAGAAAAAAAAAAAAAAGCCACCCACTGTTGGAACAAATTCCAAAGTTCAAAAAATATTCTAAGACAACAGCATGAATTGCTGCCGACTTTTCACGTGGCCAAAGACTGGAAGAATAAACACAGTGGAAGTGTTCCCTCCGGGGAATTGTGGGCGATTTCTTTGTTTAAAAAGTATTTCTTTTATTGTTACGATACTCCCCCAATCCACTAAATTCATGAGGGAGGAGAAAGTGGTTTGATACGAAGTAAACACGTGGGAATCAGTGAAACCAGAGGAGACACCAACCCCTTCCCTGGCTCCCACCCCTGGGCAACAGCAAAGTCGAACAAAGCAAACTCTAGATTATCACACCGATAAGGCCCAGAAGTACATCGGGCATTTGTGTGCATTTTCATCCCGAGTCAGAGCTACCATGCTTTTTTTCGGAAAAAAAAAAAAATCATTATTCCTTGAGGGAAACAGTACCTGTATCAAAATGTTTTCATCTCTATGAACAAGAGCCACATCCCTGGAAACCAAGAGAGGGCTCCTGCCCAGTCTCCCAGAGATGGGGCCTGGGAGGCAGATCCCAGTTCCAATTCCTGCTCTGCTGACCATGGGCAAATGGATATCACCCTCTGAGCCTCGATTTGCTCATCTGGAAAACGGGAATATTCCTGGCCCGCATTCCCACCCAGCAGGTTTTTGCAGTCTGAAATGACAGACTGCCTGTAACATAGTCAGGACAATAGGGGAAACCCAGAAGGCCTCTAATAAGTGCCTGGCACCTCTGCTCCTTTATAATATGCTTAACCACGCAAGACTACCCCCCTCAACCACGGTGCTCAATCGTGGTAAAGTTTAGATCCCTAAACCTGAGTAAATTCCAGTGGGGTGTCGTTTGAGCCACGGAAGAAGCTCGTCCATTCCAACCCAGGGGCGTGGGAGCGCAATTTCTCGACCCCATCCCAACCCCAGCCCACTCCGCCCAGGGACACCAGCGCCCTCACCTCTGCCCAGGAGGTGTCTTCTCTCCAAGTGTCGCCGGGGGACGGTAAACGTGTAGCTCTCGGCGCCGAAGCCGGGATGGCAGGGCTCTGGCTCCTGGCACAACCACGATGAGACCTGGCGGGAGGGCGGCGGAAAGGTAAGGTACAGAACCGGGGTGACCGGGCGGGGAGGCGGGGGGGGGGGTCCCTCCTGCCCACGCCGAAACCAACAGCGCCACCAACAGCGCGGCCCCTCCCTGGCTCCCGGCGCCGGGATTGTGGGAGGAGCCCCCACCCAGTCCCGGGCAGACGGCGACGTCATCCTCTCCCATCCCGAGACCTGCGGCCGCCGACCCCCAGGAACTCCAGAAGGGGCCGCCGGGTCACCTCCTCACGACTTAGCCCACCTTCCTTTCTGTCTCCTTCTTTTCGTTGGAGACGTCTTTACTCTTCCCGACCCCACCTTCCTTAGATCGGTCACGCTCCCACTCCTAAGTCTATTTCCTCATACCGAGGGGCGCTCCGGACCTCCTTTGACCCCACTTTCTTATCCCGGGGGCCCCCCATTCCTGTTTACTACCCTTTCTTTACATGGCAGGTGCCTTTTTTCTTTGATGCCCCTTTCCTTACCTAGGGGATCGTCCCCACTACACCTGGCTCCCCCTTTACTTGCACCGGGGCTCCCCTTTTCCACATCCCGACCCCCACCCTGCTCCGCGCCCCCGCTGCCCGCCCCAAGCCCACACCGCGGCCAGCCCGGAGTCCCCGGAGCCTGCAGAGAGGCGCCCCCCAACCCCAATATTTGCTGGAGGGGGCGGGCAAAGCCGCGCTCACGCCGCACCCCCTCCCCACTCACATCGCCGCGGAGTCCAGCGCGCGGCGCTGCTTCCAGGCCGTTCTGGCCCCCTGCACCCAAACTTTCTTGGAAGAAGGGAAGGGGCGACGACGGGAGAGAGGAAGAGACGCGCTGCTGGGGCGCGGATCGTGGGGCGGAAAGCGTCCCGCGCTAGTCAGGGGCCCTGACGTACCTGCAGCAGCAGCAGGAGCGCGGAGAGGCTGCGGCACGCAGGGCGCATGGCGGGCCGGGGGTGCAGAGGGAAGGCGGGGGCCGGGTGCGGTCGGGCCGGGCCGGGCTGGGCCGGGCTAGAGTCTGAACCGACTTCCGCGAACTCACAGGTGCTCTGCGGCTCCCGACGCCACTGAGCCCGGCTGCTCCGCGGCCGCCAGGTGAGCCTCGAAGGCACCGCCCCCGGCACCGCTGATTGGTTGAGGATGCACCTGCCGGCCTCAGCCAATAAGCGGCGCAGCGCCGCCCTCGGCTTCCTCCGCCGGGCAGGGGCGCGGCCCCCCACGGCCCCGCCCCCGGCCTCGCGCTGACCGGGTGACCCACTAGGCTGTTTTGGTAGGGTCAGGGTCGGGTACTGGACCTGCACGATTCTGATTCCACCAGGTTCGAATCCCAGGCCCGCCGGTGGCTCACTGAGACCTGGATCAGAAAGGACTTTACCTTTTATCCAGTTCTTTTTTTTTTTAAATCTAGTCTTTTTAACTTTAGGGCTCCATGGGTTAGTGAATCAGCAAATCTATCCATCAGGTCAGGACCACCTCTCAAAGCCTCAACTTCTCCACCTTCCAAATGGGAATAATAATGATCACAAATGCCTCTCTATGTTGCCATGAGGCTCCCATGCAGTTAATAAGACCAATGTTTCTTTTTTTTTCTTTTTTTGAGACAGGGTCTCACTCTGTCACCCTGGCTAGAGTGCAGTGGCATCATCATAACTCACTGCAACCTCAAGCTCCTGGGTTCAAGCGATCCTCCTGCCTCAGCCTCCCAAGTAGCTGGGGCTCAGGCGCCAGCTACAATGCCTGACTAATTTTTCTATTTTTTTTTAGAGTCGGGGTCTCGCTCTTGCTCAGGATAATGTTTCTTGAGCAATAAAGGCTCTGTACAGACATGAGGGGGTAATACAAGTAACAACAGGTGCTGGGCACTGAAGGTCGCTGTGGCAGGCTCTGTGCTATGCATATGACATTGGTAATCTCATCTACGCTTGTCTCAAAACAGCCCAAGGACTATGTATTCCCATTTGATAGATAGGCAACTGAGGCATAAAGAGGTTGAGGCCAATAAGAGGTGGTGCAGGACTGGAACCCGCCTCCCAGGGCCCTTTCTTCTAGCAATTAACTTCATCTTATGGGGCCCCAGATGGTCTCCCAGCTGGAGCTGCAGTTTTCAATCTGTTTTTTAATGTTGACCTGGAAGAGACCTTTAGAGATCACCCAAACCTGTTATTTGCAAATAACTTGTTCAATGTCACATAGAAAGTCAATGTCAAAGCCAAGACCAGAACCCAAGATCTCCTGAACCCCAGATTGGGGCTCTTAATGTCACAGTCACACCACAGCCCCCACCACCTTCTTTAGAGAATTCTGTCCTGTAAAATAATTTTGGCATCAAAAACAGAATACCCAGCTACTCAGGAGGCAGGAGGATCACTCGAGCCAAGGAGTTCGAGGCTGCAGGGAGCTATGATCAGGCCACCATACTCCAGCCCGGGCAACAGAGTGAGACCCTATCTCTACAAAAAAAAAATTATTTTTAATGCCAGAAAAAGAAAAAAAAAAAACAGAATAGACAGGGGCTGGGAGTCAAAGGTTCCAGGCAAGTGGCCCCCCACGCCTGCTGTCCCCCATTAAAAAAAAAAACCAGAATAGACAGGCAAATGTTAGATCAGACAACTTTCCTGTCTGACTGCCTATGGCCAGCCATATCTGTGTGGTTTGGCTACCCTGACAAGAACACCTTCTTTCCCATCGCCCTCCAAGCATGAAATACAAAACAGAATGTGGAGTCAGCCACTCACCAGCTATGTGACCTTGGGCAAGTCAGTGTTCTCATCTGTATAAATGAGATGATGGGAGCTAATGCAAAAACAATCACTAAGCAGAGTTCTTGGCATGTAGTAGCAACTGCTCAATAAATATTTGGAATGGAGGTTATTCTTTTGA
The DNA here is from genome assembly GCA_023783475.1 of Daubentonia madagascariensis. Taxonomy (NCBI): domain Eukaryota; kingdom Metazoa; phylum Chordata; class Mammalia; order Primates; family Daubentoniidae; genus Daubentonia; species Daubentonia madagascariensis. Next base: position 5,928,787 of record JAKFHU010001224.1, read on the forward strand.
AAGGCCAACCTCCTATTTCCCTTCCTTATGAGGAAGGTCATGTTTGGAATATTTTACCCAGAGCTAAAGGGGAATGTGAGCCCATTGAGGGTACATGCTCAACCCCAGAGGAGAAACACTGTCTCAAACCAGAGCCCTGTTTCCCATTAGCCCAGCCCCCGCTCCAACCTGTCCCCTCAGTATTAATGGGTTTCCAAGCACACACCCAGGCCTTTTGGATTTCTGCATCTTGGCTCCCTCTGTCTCTTAACCCACCAGGAGGCTCAGAGGGAGAAGGCTCCGGTATTTCCTTTCCCACCAAGGCTCCCGCCAGACTGTGCATTAAACAAGATAATGGAAATTCAGAAAGAGGCGTTTCCCCCATGGGGCAGTATTGTCCGTTTATTTTTTTCCTCCTAGTTATGTAAAAATTTTTCTTTCCTGTTTTTTTTAAGTACATCAAGAAGGAACAAAAATACATATTTTATACCATCCCTAGGCCCAGGGAGCCTTTCGGGCTTTACTTTCTTCTACCCGGCAAGCCCTGGCCTTGTAACTCTGCAGCGACTTTCATCGACTCTTCCATTACACTCTGATAATTCAATAAAAAGGATTTTAGAAAACAATTAGGGGCAGTGAAGCCAGGTCAGGCCTGATGGGCACTTCAGACTTCTTGGCAAATCCTTCTCCAAGCTCCACAGAAGAGTCGGGAAGGGATGACACCACCACCCCCTGGCCCCCTGCTCAGCTGTCCAGGGTGAGGAGGGAACACAGAGGGGCTCCCCGTGGAGGTGAGGCCCTGTGTGATGGTGGGCAACACAGGGAATGGCCTCAGTTTCCTCCTCTATCCAACAGGGGCACCTCGCTGTGAGGATGAAATGAGCCAGTGTGGGTGAGCCTGTGCTGTTGATGTGGAGCTAAGCTGCTGATGGCCTTGGATCTCAGGCTGACGGAGTATTCAATTCCATCTCTGCAACTAGTTGGGTCGCATAAGTCTTCCCCAGCCTAGGTTTCCTCATCAGTAAAACGGGAATCTTGATAGCTCTTAATTCACAAGGTTCTTGTAAAGACTCTACAGAAGTGAGCAATTAGCATTCTTGGCTTAATACATTCCCTTCCCAGTTCTAGGCAAAATTGTGAGCCCCTAGGAGCCTACCCACCCCCCATTTTCCCCACCCCCCACCATTAAAGCCTCTCAGGCTTCTCTGGCATCTGGCGGGGAAAACTCTTTCACTCCGGTGGGCTAGTCTTTCCCACCCTCCCAGGGTCATTTGCATTTTAAAAAGGGCTATGGGGGCTGACCTTGCTTCTTTCCAAGGAATGACGGCAGCTTTGGAGTTAGTAAACTTGGTCCAGGGTTCTTAACCTGGTGTCTGTGGATGGGCTTCTTTGGGTGGGGGGCCAGGCAGGGGGAGTATCAATGAACACCCTGAGATTGGACACAAACCTGTTGGTGCAGGTGACGAGGCCCATTGCTTTCCTTAGCTTTTCAACTGGAGAGAGGAAAAATCAAAATCCAGGAGTTAAGATCTCCCTGAGGGCCAGTCCAGTGCTGAAAGTGGAATTTCAGGCATCAGCAGGGAAAGGAAGTGTTGGCCAGAGGCCCTGCCCACGCCCTTGAGGTCACTGCAGGTAGACAACAGACCCTGCGACCTGGTGCAAACTGGGCATTTCTCATTGCAGGGTGCATCTCTGATGGACTTTCACTTCCTGGGTGTCCTGGCTAAAGATTGTCCCTTTCATCTCCTGGCAAGGGGGCGGTAATAATAATGCTGAGACTGAGAGGGGTGCCCCTCCCCAGGACTCTGCCCGATTCCCAGCCCGCTGGGGAATGAATCCCCAGGGAAATTGGAATTGCTGGGGACTGCAGCCAGATCAGGCTCTCGGCTGTGTGCAGAGAGGAGGCTCCATTCCTGCTGCTCCTGGGGGCTCCCACACCTCCGCTAGGCTGGGCCGCCTGCCAGCGTGCAGGGGCGGGAACTGGATAGACTGCTCAGCCTTCAGTTAAAACGGTGGTGACTGACTGACAGGGATGCCACCCTTTAGGGCTCAGCCACTCCCACCTGCAAAAAACAGTTTTATTTCCAACACAAGGTAAAGAAAGTAGTGTAACGTATATATACTACAATGAAACCCCATGAATCTATCATGCAGTCCCAACAATTATTTTCTGTAATTTTTATAATTTTGTAATTTGTAAACTTTGTAATTGTACCAAATCTTATTTCATCTTTCTACCCTTGCATTTTTATTTTTGTTTATGCAGAATATTTTAAAACCAATCCCAGATAACATGTCATTTCCCCTGTAAATATGGCAGTCTTCACCTTGAGAAAGACGTTTTTGTAAACATGACCCTCATACCATTGGTAAAGCATCTAATAAAATTCACAATAATTTCTCAATATCCTTGAATGGCTAGGCCATATCTTTTTAATGTCTTTTAAACAATTAGTTTGTTTGAATCAGGATCCAAGCAAGAGCCACACTTTACATTTGTCTGTTTTGTCTCTTAAGTCTCTTTATAAATTTCCTCATCCCTTTTTGTCCAGATTTTTTCAGGGGCTGGGCTGAGGTATAATTGACTACATGTATTTAAAGTATACGATTTGATGAGTTTTGGCATTTGCATGCACTGTGAAACCATCAGCACAATCAATGTATCCTTTTTTGTTGGTTTCTATTTTGATATAATTCCAGACTTACAGACTTTTTTTGTTTTTTGAGACACTGGGTCATTTGTCCTTTAGGATGTCCTGCATTTTGTATTTGGTGACATGCATCCTTGAGGTGTCATTAAATGTGTTCCTCTATCCCATATGTCACATAAACTAGTGCTGAGATATAGAGGCTTGATTTGATTCAGATTCAATTTTTTTAGCCAAAAATAGTTCATATGTGGTGCTGGGTGCTTCCCATAGCATCATATCAGGGATCAAGAAATTGTTTGGTTGACTCACTTTTAGGATGCTAAGATTCAGCTGGTGTCAGCGGGTCCCTCCATTATCATGTTCCCCACCAGCCCCTCACCCTGTGGTTTCAGCTGTTCAGATCCATTATCTCATTAGGACGAACAACAAGCTTTTATTAAGCATCCTATGTGCCAGCCATTCTGTTCAACACTGGGGACACAGAAATAAACAAAATATGGTCCCTGCCCATAAGAAGCTCATAAGGTAGTGGGGGATGCAGACAAGTAACCACTCACCCATTTATTTATTATTTATTGAATGCCAGTTATGCATCAGGCATTGTGCTAGATGCCAGTAGTGACACTGTAGTGCATGACAAAGTGATAGCCGCTATTCACTGGAGCTCACCACACTCTCTATGTATTACTTCACCCGTCCTCATGCAGCCCTTTGCTGTTAATACATATATCCATTCTTCAGATTTGGAAGCAGAGGCTCACAGAGAGGTAAAGATATTTGCCCAAGGTTACACAGTGTATTAGTCAGTGTTCTCCAGAGAACTGAACCAATAGGATATACAGAGAGAGACAGATGAGAGGGGATTTATTAGGGGAATTGGCTTGAAGGATTATGGTGGCTGAGAAGTCCCAGGACAGGCCATCTGCTAGCTGGAGAACCAGGGAAGCCAGTAGCGTGGCTCAATCCAAGTCTCTCGGCCCAAAGCTGAAGGTCTGAGAAGCTGGGGTGCAAATCCCAGAGTTGGAAGGCCAGAGACCCTGGAGTTCTGATGTCCAAGGGCAGGAGAAGAGTGTCCCAGCTCCAGAAGAGGCAGCAAACAAATCCACCTTTCTTCTGTGCCTTTTTGTCCTATCGGGGCCCTCAGCCAACTAGATGGTGCCCACCCACGTTGGGTGAGGGTGAATTTGCCTTACTCAGTCCACTGATTCAAATACCAATCTCTCCAGAAAACATCCTCACGGACATACCCATAAATAATGCTTTACTAGCTATCCGGGTATCCCTTAATCCAGTCAAGTTGACACCTAAAAGTAACTATCAGGCACAGTGAAAGTGACAGAGCTGGAATTTGAACCCTGGGACACTGGCCTTCAAAGCCACTTAATCTCTGTGCTATGCTGCTTTGATCAGGGCAGCCTGCCATTGGAACTGAGTGGCAAACATTGCTTAATTTAGCAAGAAATGGTCTGTTGCATGGACCTGAAATTCTGGGCTCCAGGACAGCCAAGGGAAGGAGGCGGGAGAGAGGATGGCTTGAGCTGCCTGTTGTTCAGCCAGGCCAGAGCTTCCAGTACAGTGAGGGGTGACAGGGAGAAGTGACCAGGGCTGGAACCAGAGAGGCAGGCCCTGAGTTGGGCCATTTGGTCCTCCAGCCTGCCTATACAGCAGAAGGTATTATCCCCATTTTCCAGAGCAGGTGACTGAGGCTCGGAGAGATGAACAGCCAGTGTCATGGCAGAGGCGGGTGAGAGGCTGGTGCTCCGGCTCCAAGTCCAGTCTGGCGAAGTTCCCAGCACAGACTTGAGTGCCTGACTGCCTGGGTCTGAATTCTGCTCTTCTACCTGCTAGTTGTAAGCCTATGAATGGGAGTCACAAACTCTCTTTGGACTTCTAATTTCCTCATCTATACACATGAGAATAATAATAGAACCTGCCTTGTTGAGTGGTTTCGAGAATTAGGTGAAATAGCCTAAGTAAACACGGCAAACAGGAAGTGCTAAGTAAACATTAACTATTACTATTTCTATATTCCACGTTGCTCAGGGACCAAGGTTTTCCCTGAGCCACATCCATGGGCAGCAGGCCCCCTCTAACCTAACCAGAGTTACTTAGGCCCCCTGAAGAGGGGGAGTCTGCTGCCATGGAGCCCCACGGCCAGCTGGGCGTCCTCAGTGCACAGATACCTTTAGACCTGGTGTCTCAGGAACAGTAGACAAGACGCTGCAGAGTAACCGTTGAGGCCCACGGGCCTGTTGCTTCCTGTTCTCCACTTCCAAGCTAAGAAGGCCCCACCCCTCCTCTCAGAGCAAGGGCAATGGGCCTATGGGCCCTGTCCACTTGGGGTGGAGAGATAAAGCCCTTCCCAAAGGCCAACCTTCTCCAGGCGCAGAAGCTGATGAAATCACTCCCTGCAAAGTTCAGCCTGGCCCCATGTCAGAGATGCTTGGAGAAAAAATGAGTCTCTGCTTTTACTTTTTTTTTTTCTTTTTTCTTTTTCCTGAGACAGTGCCTTGCTCTGTCGCCCGGCTAGAGTGCAGTGGCATCATCCACAGCTACCTGCAACCTCATACTCCTGGGCTCAAGTAATCTTCCTGTCTCGGCCTCCCAAGTAGCTGAGACTACAGGCACATGCCCCCATGCCCAACTAATTTTTCTATTTTTTGTGCAGATCGGGGGTCTCACCCTGGCTCAGGCTGGTCTTGAACTCCTGGCCTCAAGTGATCCCCCCGCCTCGGCCTTCCAAAGTGCTAAGATTACAGGCGTGAGCCACTGCGCCTGGCTTGCTTTTACTTTTTGTAATTAAAACATTATTTCATTTTCTTAGCATATGCCCTTGAATCCTTGATGTGAAGCCCACATGGTTTGAGTTCCCTTAAAAAAGGAACTTTGTGCCTAATGCCATCTACTTATTTGTCAAATCCCGGGAGGTGGCTAGAACCTAGTGTAGGGATTTTATGGGTCTTGTGACTTGAAGCAAAATTTCTTTCCTTCCCTAAGTCTCAAGTTTCCGGTCTGTAAAATGACTCAGTTGGCCGAGAAGGAACTTCGAGTTCTCTTCTGCCTCTAAGAACCATGACTTTGAGCTTCTCGAGATTGACAATTGTGGCACTACTCAAGATCCCGTTTCCTTCTCGTGGGGGCCGGGAGTTCTCAAGTGAGTGGTATTTACGGAATCGTGATGCAGTTTTTAGACTCAACCTCCAGACAAAGCACAGGAGACTTAATTATAGTTACAGAAGAAAATGTAAATGTTATGAGTAACACGTAACCATTAAAAATTGGGAATTGCTTGTGAGGAAAGCCGGGAAGCCCAGTAAGAACACTAAATTCTTAATTTTCCAACAGATATTTCTCTAGAGGGAGATTTGGGCCAAGTGGTGAGTTCACAATTATTCATTACATTATTATGCCTTATAACTTATATATGTGACATATTGATTCTCTTTATATTTCCAATATTTTCTTTTTAAAAGATAAAAAAGCAATGAAGGCAAAAGAAAATTGAAGACATACAATGAATAGACAAGAGAAAATAGATGTAGCAAAAATAAAAAATTATTTGGTCTCTTTCTTAACAGGTCCCCACTTGTTCTGACTGTGGTGAGAATTTAACCCTGGGATGTGCCTAAAATGAGGGAGGAGGGTCTGGCAATAAACAGGAGTGAAGTTCTGACACATGCATAGCACGAATGAGCCTTGAAAATGTGATGCTAAGTGAAAGAAGCCAGTGACAAAAGACCACAAACTGTATGATTCATTTTTAGGAAATGTCCGGAATGGGCAAATGTATGGACGGGAAGTAAATGAGCGGTTTCCCAGAGCTGGGGAGGAAGGAGGGTGGGGAGACCGGGAGTGGCTACTAACCGGCTTCGTTTAGAGGAGGAGAGTATGTTCTAGACTTAGGTTGTGGTGATGATCACACGACCATGTAATACACTAAAAACATTGAATTGACCACTTTAAATGAGTGAATTGTATGGTATGTGAATTATATCACAATAGAGCTGTTTTTGGTTTTGTTTCAAGGAGGAAGAAGAGTCTCGCTAGGTGCAGACTTAGTAGAGAGGTGACTTTTGTAGCCCTATATCTCCCACTATTTTTTTGTTTGTTTCACAAGCTGAATAATCCAGAAACTTTTCTTCCATGCTCACGTTGTAATAACAACAACGAAAAAAGTAACGGTTCTCATTTGTATATCCAGGCACTATGTTCCATGCACCTTTACTTGTATTAACTCATACATCTCTATGTGGAAGATACTATCCTATCCCCACTTGAGGAAACCCAGAGGTGACATGATTTTTAATGACCAGTAAGTGGCAGAGCTGTGATGAGCCCATTATGGGCCAGGCACTGTGCTAAGCACCAGCAACTCAGAAATCTATTTTGAAGGTCACCATCGCCTTCACTGTGCACAAAGAATGACCCAGCCAACCCAGTGCTAGGGTGACAAACCACCCCCATTTGCCCGAGACCGAGGGCCCCTGGAATGTAGAACTTTCAGTGCTAAAACCAGGAAAGTCCCTGGTAAATCAGGATGGGTTAGTCACTTTACCACTCAGTGAGCACTGATTGACTGAGCTCCCCTGCAAGCTTATGTGTGTGTGTGTGCATGTGTGTGTACACACATGTGCTCACCTGCTCATGTGTTTGTGGAAGGGCTATGTCTTGGTCTTGCCAGGTTTTGTAGGAGAGGAGGGTGGAGCTGGCCAGGCTGGAGCCAGACTGGAAGGTGGCAGGAGCTACCCGCCAGGGTGGAGACCTCCAGAGCCATAAAACCTGGGCAAAGGGCAAGGTTTCCAATGAAGGCCTAGAAAATTCCACAGTCCAGATTCAGGATAAGGGGCCCATAATTTTCCAGAGTGACTCCTTTATTCATTCACTCACAGATTCTTTCAGTAAACACTCATTTGCACCTAGCACATACCAGTACCAGGCGCTCTGCTGGGGAGGGAGATGGTCCCCTACCCTCAAGGAGCTTTTGCTCTACTGGAGTAAACAGACAAGGGAACCAGGGATTCATGAACCAGAGATTTACAATCCAGGGCAATAGGCAAGGATGATATTTACAATATTTAACAGCTGGTAGAGCCTGGGCACCAGGCCAATCAGAATGAACACCAGCCATTAACACCAGAACAGGGGCCCCCCCTCTGCTGTGCCAGGCTTTACCCTTTTTGTTCCTGGATAATGGGGAGGTGGGGGCCTCCTGGGAGGGGCTGGGAATATGGGAAGACCTTGAGGGACTCTGGGAAGCAGCTATTTACCAACGGATTTGGAAAAATTTCAATACAGTATTTTAGCAACTAGAATATCCATATCAGTGATCCTGGTTGGGGACCAGCCCTGGTGATGAGTGATTTGTGATTAATCAGGCTACATAATGGGTAGGCACCAGGAGCTCAGGGAAGACTTCCTGGGAGAGGTGACATCTAAGCCAAGTTAACAAGAGTCTTACCAGCAGAGGTCACCACCTGGGCAAAAGCCCAGAGGGGAGAAGGGCTCAGGCCAGCCAGAGAAGGCAGAGGCAGGAGATTAGACCCAAGAGGCAATTTAGGACCAGGTGGGGGTAGGGGTAAGGGCTGTGTTAACCATGGTCAGCAGCTTGTGCTGTGTCCTGGGACCAGTAGGGAGCCATTACAGGATTTTAACCAGGGGGGTCACCAGATCTAGTTTGCAACTCCCCAGGGGACATCAAGGGATCCATTTTTTTCAAAGACAAGAACCTAGGCTCAGAGAGGTTAAAACACCTGTCAGGTATCACACAGCAAGTTAGACACGGCATAAATGGAACTACTCAGTTCTAGACCATCTATTCCACTACATATTATGTGCAGCAGAAGCTGCCTGCTTGTGTAGGGAGCCTTAGAGTTTGCAAAGCACTTTACAGATTACAAAGCACTTTCCAATCCATGCTCCGTTGATTTCACGCCACAACACTGTTACAGGCAGTGACACCCTTGCCATTTCACTGAGGTCTTGACAGTAGTAGTAGTGAAATTCTGACTCAATTTCAAGTCTTAAGATTCCTCATCTACTACTCTTTCCCCTCCACCATTTGTATTTGTCACTTTGGGTTGTAAATGCCAGAAACAGAAGTGCCATGAGCCAGGTGTGGTGGCTCATGCCTGTGATCCCAGCAACTTGGGAGGCTGAGGTAAGAGGATCACTGTGCCTTAGCAAAAAAAGGGAATTTGAATTTGATGGCTCATGTACTAAGAAGTCCAGGGATAGATGGACTTCAGGCATGGATGGCTCCAGGTGGTCAAATTATGTCATTGGGGATCTGTCTTCCTCTGTCTAAATTGACTTTATTCTTAGATTCTTTTATCAAGGCGGATACAGGCTCCCAACCTACCAGTTTAGTAATCCCAGCCATATAGAACTACACTTTCCCAATAGGCACAGCCAAAGTCTCAGGTTTTACTTTTATGGCCCACCTTGGCTTATGTGCACACTTCTGAACCATCCCCTACATCCAGAGAGATAGCTGGATAGTTCTGATTCACTAACACATCATGGGCCCAGCCCTGGAGCGAGGCAAGAGGAGTCACCTCCCAGGATCACAAGGACTAAGAGTAGGGGAGGTGTGGCCCCCTAAAGGAAACTGATGGTGCTGTCAACCAGAGCAGAGAGAATAGATACTGGGCACAAAACAACTAACACTCAAGTCACAGCATGACCACCCCCCCACCCCCCGCATTAGGAGGAGGCTGCTCACCTGGGGTGAGGGAATCCTCTCTAAGAAGCTCCAAACCGTGGCAGGCTTGACCTGCCTGCTGCCTGCCCCCTGGCGGCAGAAACCCTGGCCATCTGCAGAGCTCCAGTCCTGCTTGGAGCCCCAGAAGCCACTTCCCTTCTTCTAAATGCTACTTTTTGGCCTGTGCCTGCTGGGGCTGGTTTGGAGGCTGGTTCTGCCGCAGACGGTTCCTCCTAGTAGACAGAACTTAGTCACAGTGTGACTTAAAGATCTAAAAAAGTATAAAAATAAAATTTAAAAAGCCAAGAGCCCAAAATAGCCTGACTTGGACAGACGCTGGGGCCAAGTTTGGAAGAAATTCTCCCCACTTGTGAGCCTCTCCCCTGGTGAGAGCTGGTGCTGGGCTGTGGCTCATCCTGCAAAACCACCCCAAAGGCAGGATTGGGTAGTGCTCAAGAACACAGACCCTGGAGCCAGGCTGCATGGGTTCAAACCCAGCTCTGTCACTTACTAGCTATGTGCACATGATTGACTCTGTGCCATCATTTCTCCATCTACTAAATGGGTTGGTGATGTTCATTGTGAGCCTCCCATTTAGGAATCAACTGAGCTAGTACATGTTCAGACAAGTCTGGCATAGAATAAACCACATCTATAAATGGTGGCTATTAGGTGCCCCATCAGCTGGTTTTCATCCCTCTCAGGGAACTAAGGCCCTTGGAGGGCAGGGCCAGGTCTGTCTTGTTTGTCACTGTATTCCCGGTGCCCAGGATGTGGCCTGGAACAGAGCAGGCTGAGGTAAATACCTGTTGAATGAATGAATGATTGAATGGCCACTACCCTAGGAGCCAGAACTACTGCACCCTAGGCCAGCTGTGTGACCTTAGGCAGGTGGCTTCCCCTCTCTGAGCCTCAGTCTCAGTCTCTGTAAAACAGATCAGCTGAGTGTTGTGCAAACTTTTCCAATCCAGATCCCCAGTAAGAAATACATTTTGCATTGCGCTGGGACACAGGGACATTGAATTTTCACCATATGCATAACACTTCTTTTCCTCTGTGCGATGTACTCTGATATTTTCTATTTTCTTCTGTTTTACTTTATTCTGTTCTCTTTCATTTTTAAAAAAAAAAGCTGCTCCCAATTGAGTGAATCAATCTGAAGCTTCACTAACCACTAACCGCTCGAGACCTGCAGTCAAAAAGACTGAACAAGATAAAGTGTGAGGTCCTCTCCGCCTGGGACCCTGTGGTGATGTTACACAGCTGGTCTTAGGGACATCATGTGATTTAGTATGATGGTTAAGAGCGGGAGCCCTGGCGTGAGAGGGCTGGGTTCAAATCCTGGGGATACTGGGCTCTGTTGACCTTGATAAATTATTTATGTACCCTCTGGGTGCCTAGCTTGTCTCATTAGTAAAATAGAGGTGATCAGTTCCTACCTTCTCTGCGTTGTATGAGGATTAGATGAACTCATACCTGCAAAGAACTAAATATGCCTAAATGTTCAATAAAGAACATTTTAGTAACCATCTTCTACCCTTCCCCCTCCCTCTGTGAAAGAACACGTGTAACAAACACCCTTTGGGTAGCCCGGCAGAGAGTGGGCGCTCAACAGATGCCTGTGCCTTGTCAAAGATGATCAGAGCTTCCCCCATCCTTTCTGCGGAAGGAATTGAGTTTCTAGGAGGGAAAGGTACTTGCCCAAGGTCACCAGCAAGTTCTGGTCAGAGCTCTCAGGCTGGGCCCGACAGCCCTCAGATTTTAAGAGGTTCTACAAAGAGCTGACTCAGGGTGTGCATGGGAAACTCGCCTTTCCCCTGCTACCCGGAATTTCACAGGTCTCAAGCTTGATTTCTTTTTCTTTTTTTAATCTCCCCCTCATTTTAAAAAATTTAAGTGTAGGTTACAGATAGGAAAATTCACACTTTTTGACATATAATTCTGTGAGTTTTGACAGACATGAGTAGTTGTATATCCAACACTATAATCAAGATGTAGAATAATTCCATTACGCCAAAAAATTCCTCCATGCCCTTGTCATACCCCTACCCCTCATCCTTGACAACCACTGAGCCCTTCTCTGTCCTCATAGTTTTGCTTTTTCCAGATAGTCATATAAATGGAATCATACAGTATGGTCTATTGTATATGGTTTCTTTCACTTAGCAAAATGCTTTTGAGATTCATCCAATATTGTTGCAAGTATTTGTAGTTCACAGTTCATTCTTTTTTTTTCTTAATAGTATTCCATTGTATGAATATTCCACAATTGTTTAATTGTTTATCCATTTACCAGTTAATGAGCACTTGGGCTATTTCCAGTTTGGGGCTATTGTGAATAAAGCTGCTAGGAACAGTCATGTCTTTGTATGAACATGTGTTTTCATTCTCTTGGGTAAATACCTAAGAGCAGAATTGCTAAATCATATGGTTAGTATATGTTTAACTTTATAATAGATTGCCAAACTACTTTTCAAAGTGACTGTCTTAGTCCATTTTGTGTTGCTATAACAGAGTTCCCAAGACTGGGTAATTTATAAAGAAAAAAGTTTATTTAGCTCATGATTCTAGAGGCGGGGAAGTTCAAGATCGGGCAGCCCATCTGGTGAGGGCCTTGTGCTGCTTCAACTCCTGGCGGAAAGCAGCAGAGGAAGTGGGCACATGCAGAGACCAAACACGAGAGGCAACCCTGCTTTATAGCAACCTGCTCTTTTGAGAACTAACCCAGTTTCCTGAGAAGGCACTACTTCTCAACACTGTTACACTGGCAATTAAGTTTTAACATGAGTTTTGGAGGGGAAAAACCACATCCGAACCACAGTAGTGGCTATACCATTTTATAATGCCCTCAGTAATGTATGAGAGTTCTAGTTGCCTCCTCAGCAATTGGTACATGGTCAGTCTTTTCAATTTTAGCAATTTTATTGTGGTTTTAATTTGCATTTACCTAATGACTAATATTGAGCACTGTATGTCTTCCCTCTTTCTTTCTTAAATTATACAAGAGTATAAACTGGTAGGAGTCTAGTGAAACTGAACATTTACAAACCTACAACTCAGAGGGCCCATGCCTAGCATTTAACCAGAGAACACACCAGAAACATGTGCAGCAGGAGACCTGTACAAGAATTATAATAGAGAATGAAGTATTAAAGACAGGAGGGAAAATCAATGAAACACAAAACTAAAAAACGCCACTGCACGCTAGCCCGGGTGACAGAGCAAGACCCTGCCTCAAAAAGAAAAAAAAAGAAGAAGAAAAAGAATAATCATAATGCATTATTCATAATAGTGAAAATCTGGAAAACCCAAATGTCCATTGACAGCAGAATGGATTTTAAAAACTGCAGCACCTTCATATAATGGACTAATACAGACCAATGAAAAAAGTGAATGGATGGCAGCCACATGCAAGAGCATGAATGAATTTTTTGTTTTTTGAGACAGTCTCGCTCTGTTGCCCAGGCTGGAGTGCAGTGGCACAGTCATAGCTCACTGCAGCCACCAACTCCTGGGCTCAAGCGATCCTCCTGCCTCAGCCTCCTGAGTAGCTGGGACTACAGGCACACACCACCACACCCAGATAATTTTAAAATTTTTTGTAGAGACGGAATCTCACTATGTTGCCAGGCTGGTCTCGAACACCTAGCCTCAAGTGATCCTCCCACCTGGGCCTCCCAAAGTGCTGGGATTACAAGTGTGCCTGGCCTAATGCTTATTCTCATAAACAATGCTATGAGGAACCCTTTCATCTATTTACCTTTGAGGAATTGGATGGATAGGTCTTTAGGATAAATTTCTCCAGGTGGAGTTGCTGGGTCAAAGATTATGCTCATATTTCAGTTTTTGAGCCATACATTGTGCGCACCAGCCAGGAGAGGTCTGGCAGCAGGCCTGGTACTGTGAGGTCTTTTGTTTCTAAAGCTACTCCAGAGGTTATTCATCAGCAAAGCAATGTCAACCATTCCCAGGACCTCCCTATGGGGCAGCAGGAAATGGGGTGGCTTCTCAGGACAGAGAAGAACAACAAGTCTTTATTAAAATGCTATTCACCAAGAATGCTTTATTAGTGCAGACCTTGGCCTTGCTCTTGGGCAAACTCCCCACAGGCTGGGGCGGGACTGTGTCTTCTGGGGGAAGATGAGCTGGAGTCCAGGGTGGGCTGGGGTCCCTTGAGCATCGGCCCCAGTTCCCCTCGCTCAGTTATGCAGTTAATACTGTGGAGTGGGAAAGAGCTGGGCTCTGGAGCCAGATAGCGTGGATTCCAATCCTTGTTCCTCCACTAGCTGTGTGACTTTCGGCAAGTTTAGAACCTCTGGCTTTAGTTTGCCTTTCTGTAAAATGGGGCTAATAGCATCCCCCTCATGGGTTGGTCTTGATACTTAAATGAGTTAGTACACATAAAGTACTCAGGATGCAAGTGGCATGCTGGAAGTGCTCTACAACTATTACCTACTGCCAGGTAACTTCCGTGGACCAGACCCTCAGCATGTCCTCAGACTGGTGGGGAGGTGGCTGTGTGGTGAGCGCATGAGTGCAGTGCTAAGGAAACTCTAGTAGGAGGGATGCCAAACCTGGAAGGCTTCCTGGAAGAAGTAACATCTTGCAGGAACCAGGTCGCTTGTAGGCGAAAGCAGAGGCAGAGTGGCTTTGAGGGCCTAGAGACCGGCCATTAACTCCCTTTACAGGGAACATGAAGATGGGACCAGAGAAGGATTTCAGTCCAGATTTCAGTTCAACACTGCCTGGGTTCCAGGCGCTCAGTGCCTGGGGGTGGGGGTGGGGGTGGGGCTGGAGATAACAAGGCAGAGGGGCATGAAACTCATAAAAACCAGACCCTGATCAGATCCACTGGAGGAAGGAACAGAATGTCAAGGCAGCAGCTCCTTGTGATGCTCCCAGGATTGTGGAGGGCTTTGCGGAGGAAATGCTTGTAAAAGTCGACCAATCTAGGGAGGGATGGGGTGAGAAGGAAGCGCACCCCAGGTAGGGAGAAGAGAGCTAGCAAAAGTGAGGCAGCAGGACAGCCATATCCCAGGAAGGGTGGATTGCCTGGTGTGGTGGGGTAGCCTGTACGTGGGCAGAGGGGACGGGTGGGCAGGAGCTAGGGCTACAAGGTCAACTAAGGCCAGGATTCGAAGGGCTTCCGATGACATGCCACTCGGCCTTCATCTCGCAGGTCATGGGAACGGAACAGAAGCATTTAAACAGAGAAGGGGCTCGAGGAGATCTGCATTGTGTAAAGGTCACTCTGGCACAGAGGTGGGAGGAGTCCTCGGGAGGCAGGGAGCACAGTGCAGAGGCCCCTGCAACTGTCTCAGCAAGAAATCAGGGGGTCTGGCTCAGGCCAGGGGAAGTGGGCACCAAGAGGAGGGGTGGAGTGTTTGTAAGCATCTCTGAAACACTTGAAATCAAAACCCATACGTTACTCCCTGGTGGTTCATGAGTCAATCTGTCTAATATCCCTAGAAAATAAACCTGCCCTCGACACCAGCCAGCAGGAGCAAGAGCAACTCGACATGCTTGTTGATTAGGATTAGGGACCTTGCCCCCTTTATTGAGGGTCAATTGAATTATTTGGTGGAAAAAAGAGAGAGAAAGACATGTAAAAGTGAAGTGATTTAATTTTATTGTTTTTCCTTAGTGGAAACAATGCATGAGATAGGTCAACATTTTCAAATGTTTTTCATGGGTCATAAAGTGTTGTCCACCAAAAACAGTCTTGAGTTCATTTCCACAGAGACAGAGAGGGAGGGCAAGGGGGGGTGGATGGCGGGGAGGGGGGGAGGTCACAGGAGGAGGAGGGGAGATCAGCCTGAGACAGGCAGGCGCTGCCTGGGAACCTTGGGACTGACAGGTCCTGAGTTCAAATCTCAGCCAAGGTCCCCACCGTTCTTAGCCCCAGTTGCCTTGTCTGTCAAATGGGACTCATCACTCCTTCCCACGTGGCACAGAGAAATGTTATTGGATCTGCACCTCAGACAGAGCAGATGGCTGTGGTCGCCCGACTGGAGTCAGGTAAAAGAAAGCGCTCAGCCCAGCCGACTACCAGGCACTTAGAAGGCTGTTAAGACAAGGGGCTATTATGATCATTAGGATCATTATTGTGGTATTGTTGTTATTATTATTCTAGCTTTATGGACGAAGCTGTTGTTTAGACCTCCGTGGACTCGTTGCTTCATAGGATGGCGCAGGGTGGGGGTGCTCTCTCTGAGCTTCCACACGGGGCTGGCCCAGCCACTCCCGATCCTGCATCCCTGAGCTCTGTCACTGCTGGGTCCCCACTCTCCGGTGCCCAGGCGCTGACACAGCAGGGCTTCTCAGCTCTCTGCCCCTCAGTGCCCTCCACTAAGGCCTCGCCCTGGGCTTTTACTTCTCTCCCTGGGAAACCACCCGGGGAGGAGGAGGAGGAGGTGAGAAAGATGAAATTCAGGATGTGGGTGCCTGTGGGGCCACCAGTTCTCCTTCACTCTTCCTCTTCCTTCCTCGCTAGCTGCTGGCAGCTTCCCTCTCCTGGCCCCAGCAGGTGGGTGGCAGGGCAGAGGCTGTGGGAAGCTGGCACCATTGCGGTCCCCAGCCCAGGTGCAGCCTACACCCGGGTGTAACCCTGCTGCACCTGAACATCTCCACCTGCGTGTCCTCCCACAGGCACCTCCAAGTGTCCAAAGTGCTCAGAACCTGGCACTGCCCTTCTCTGATCTGTCTCCTTCATTTCAGAAAATGGCACCATCATCAGCCTGATTGCCTGGGCCAGAAACCTGAACACCTCGTCCTTGACTCCTTCCTCCTTGACTGCCCATGTCTGCTCAGCCAGTGAGTCCTCCAAAGCAGCCCGGAGTCCAGCCCTTCCTCCCCAGCCCTACTGGGACAGGTGTCTGTGCTGGTGAACCCGCTGCCCCCAGATCCACTCCCCCACCCCCCCACTCCATGTCCCGGGGCAGCCCCAGCTCCCTTGTATTCTGGATTTGGCTGGTTAAACTGAGGGGAGGAACCACGAGAGACTGAGCAGGAGGAAGGGGCCGTGGGAACATCACTCCCCCACTCCGTCCCTGCCAGGCTGCGTGGTGTGGCAGTGCTGCATTCTGCACCCTGTCACGTGGACCCTCCTACATGGCTCCAGCCCTCCCTGGCGTCCAAAAGGCCATTTCCTCCCTTGCCCCATTAGGAATAGGGCGGTACTGCTAGTCTGAGGGGGCCGCACCATCCCAGTTGGTCACCCTAGCCAAGTGCTTCTTGACCTGGGGCAGTTTTGCTCCCCAGGGGACATTTGACAATATCTGGAGACATTTGTGCTTGTCACCACTGGGCTGGGGGTGCTACTGGCATCAAGGGAGTAGAGGCCAGACGTGTGGCTAAACACCCTACAGTGCGCAGGATAGCCCCACCCCAAAGGATCATTCCTCCAAAATGTCAGCAGTGCCTGGGTGGGGAAAATCTGCAGCCCTGTCCCCCACGTTGTGGCCAGTACGTCCGCTCGCCCTCCACAGCTCATCTTCCCGGCTCGTCTCTGCTTCCTGCCAGGGCTCTGACTGGCACATCGGGGCTCCCCTCTCTCCCCCTCCCCACGCAGATCCATTCTCCACATGGAAGCTGGGGGGCCCTGCCTCCCTCTCCCCTTCTTTCCATTTTCCAAATCTAACTTTTGGGACGGATACAGCACTCACATGGCTCAAAAAGAGCAGAAGTCAGAAAAAGTATAAAGTACACAAGTGTCTCCCCGACTCCTGTCTGCCATCATCCTGCTCCCACCCTTAACTGCTCTTTCATATTCTTCTAGACTTACGTTGTCCAATAAGGTGGCTACTAGCCACATGTGGCTATCTAGATTTAAATTTAATAATTAAGTAAATTAAGGGGCTTTGCCAGTGGCTCATGCCTGTAACCCCAGCACTCTGGGAGGCTGAGGCGGGAGGATCGCTTGAGCCCAGGAGTTTGACAGCAGCCTGAGCAAGAGTGAGACCCCGTGTCTACTAAAAATAGAAAAATTAGCCGGGCGTGGTGGCATATGCCTATAGTCCCAGCTGCTCGGGAGGCTGAGGCAGGAGGATCATTTGAGCCCAGGAGTTTGAGGCTGCAGTGATCTGTGATGACGCCACTGCACTCTAGCACAGGCGACAGTGAGATAGATCCTGTCTCAAAAAAAAAATTAATAAAAAATTTAGTACTTCAGTCAACTAGACACATCCCAAGTGCTGCACGTGGCTAGTGGGTACAGTATTGGCCAGTGCAAATACATGTGTAGAACATTGGCATCATCACAGAAAATTCTACTGGACAGCACTGGTCTAGAATCTGTCTGCATATTTAAGTAAAAAAAAACCCATATAGTCTTCTTCCCCTCCTCTATTTTTACACAAGAGGTGGGACACTTTACACACTGTTCGTCACCTGGCTTTTTCACTTGACAAGATATCTTGGAGATCTTTCCACATTGGTGCAAAAAGAGCTTCCTTGCTCCTTGTGCTCAGCTGCAGAGTGGTCCACTCCGTGAATCTGTCGGCTTATTTGAGCAGCCCCCACTGATGCACTCAGGGTTGCTACCAATCTCTTGCTCTTACAGACAGTGCAATGGTGAATGGCCTTGTCCATCTGGAATCTTGCACGTGTACAATGTACATTTAGCGCACACACCAGAGGGATCATTCTAGAGCACCAATTTGGATAACCCCTCCCCCTGGTGAGCACACACTGCTCCTGCTCTCCCCCAACCCCTTGGAAAACACCTTCTCAGTTTGGGTGTCATCTCTTCTGGGAAGCCCTCCTGGACTCCACACCAGGGTGAGGCTGGGATCACCTGCATTGTATTTGCCTGGTTCCTCACCTTCCCCTGCGCTGCCCGGAGCTCTGTGACAGAGGCCCAGGGCTGTCCTGTTCTTGGCCATATCCCCAGGGCCCAGCCTGGGGTCTGGCACTCATAGAGTCTCAGTAATGTTTGTGAATGATGAGTCAGGCACCAAGTTCCAGCAGTTGTTCTTTCTAGCACTCCGTGGGCTCCCACACCTCATGGAGCTGGAAAGGAGAACCCCCAGAAAGCAGCTGACTCAGATGGGGAAACTGAGGCACAGGGGTGTCAGTCCTTTGACCAACCTCTCCTTTTTTTTCCAGCTTGCACTGTAGTTAATAATAACAAAAACGCTAAGCATTAACATTTATTGAATACTTCGCATTGCGCTAAGCTTTGCTCTGAGTGTGTTACAGACATTAACTTATTTCATTGCTATAGCAACTCTGCAAGGCACGTGCTCTCCTTATCCCCATCTTGTGAGTAGAGAAATCGAGACTCCAAATGTCAAGTTAAACTTTAGATTTTAACTTGTCACAAATGGCAGAGAATGACTGGTGCCCAGGAAGTGGGGCCACAGAGCCCACACTCAAACATGCTGCCGAGCTGCCTGCTGTTCTTGGGGGCTTCTCCCCTTTTCCAGAGCCCGGCTGGCTCCTTCCTGCCCCCAAGCCCAAGGCCGCTTCCCTGTCGCCCCACCCCACCCTGACGACCTGGTACTGTCTCTTCACGTTTGACTTGGTTTATTTTCTACTTCATTGGGTTCCCCCAGAACAAGACCCTGAGACCGGAGCCAGCCTGGGCTCTCCTGTTCATTTGCTGCAGCTGCCTCTGGGCCTCGGCTTTCTCATTTGAACGGCAGGTTGGTGGCAAGGGGAAGCATGAGACTGCCCAAGGCCCTTCCTTTTACATTCTGAACTTCTAATAAGCTATTCTGTCCTGACTCCGTCCTTTCAGCCCCTTATCCAACTCCCACACATCCTTCGAGGTCAACTCAAAGGGCTTCTTCCTGCAGGAAGCCTTCCTGGATTTCCCCACCTCCTGAAGTTCCCTCCTACTCTTCCCTGAACTGTAGGCAACTTTTAACACACAGGTTAGCACTTAATTCTCCTCTTACTTCCTGGATATAAATCAGCTCTTTCCAAACACCTTTGTGGCTATGGTGTCCTTGAGTTCTACCTTTGCTAATCTTTACTTCATATTGTTTCTTTAAATTGACTCACTATTTAAAACTTAAAGAAAGTTATTTTAAATAAAAAACATTATCAATCTTATAAATGGAAAACCAGCATCATTTGCCATAACCACAAAATAAAGGTATACAATGACAACAAGACAACGTCTTGGAGTTCTAGGTCTTCTTTGTCTGGTTAAATGGAGAGTCATAGGTGTATTAAAGTTATCAAAGACTCACTAAGTGCAGAAAAGGGACTCTTTCCTCAATGCAAGCAGGATTGAAAGAAAATTGAAAAGGAAATACCTTTTCCTCTGTGGGATTCAGTGCCATTTAGTATATTAAAACCTTGCTCATGTATCACCTAAAATTATCTCACATCCCACACCTGGCACAAAGCCCACATTCTGGGAAACTATGGCTTGGTCAGAACAGACAACACCAGCTTCAGCTCCCACCTCGGCCACTCACCCGCTTCAGTTTGCCCCTCTGTAAAATGGAATAATCCTAACTACTCCTAGGGCTGGTGTCAGGATTAAATGAGATGTCACATAGTGTCCCTGGATTCTCTCAGCTCTGCTGCTTACCATCTGGGCACGACCCTGGGTAACTTACGTCACCTCCTGAGGCCTTGGTTTCCTCATCTCCAAAAAGGAATCTGCTCTGGAAGTTTGTAAAGCACCTTTATTCGATAAATATTTATTGACTCCCTACTATGTGCCAGGCACTACTCTATGAGTTGGGCATACAGCAGTGAAGAAAACAGACAAAAATCCCTGCCTTCACAGCGTTTACATTCAGAGAGAGGAGGAAAGGCACTCAACAGGACAAACATAAAATAGATAGTACAGTGTGTTGAGAAGCAATAAACGCTATGGAAAAAATAAGGCGTGGTGCATAAGAGGCGGCAGGGTTGCAATTCTAAAGAGGGCAATCAGAGATGGCATCTCTGACCAGCTGAGAGCTGGGTGATACCTGAAGTAGGTGAGGAAGCCAAAAGACATCAAGGGGGTGGCATGCCAGGCAGAGGGCACAACAGGTGCAGAGGCCCTGGGGAAATTGGGCTTTGACTTGGAGTGAAACTTTAGCATATTGCCTGGCACATAGTAAGTGCTTAACTCATAGAAGCTCTAAGAATTATCATTCTTGTGATTAGTTAGCATCATCTTCCTGGGGTGCCTTGGTTGTCAGGTTCCCGGGGTAACACATAGAGGCCTCCCTGCCCTGCCCTGCCAGCCGCCGGCCCTGGTTTACTGGAAGGCAGCGGGCAGCGGGCATGGGGAATGCCAGGGCAGCTGAGGGGACGAGTGGCGCCCCTGCCCCCGCTAACTTGGAGAGGGCCTAATGACAAGGCACAACAATAAAGCCAGCAGTGACCGCTTACTGAACCTGAACTGCACGTCAGGCACAGCGCTGGACGCCGAGTGCCTTTCCAATACCTCGCAGGGGCCTCCTTTAGCTCTTTGAGAGAGGTCAGGCTGGTGAGTCACCCCCATGTCTGTGACCTCCAGGGGCTGCATTCTTAAGGACGGCTCTGCTCTGCCATACTGGGGGGTCCTCTCTGACAGGCTCCCAGGTCAGTCCTGGGGCCCCCAAGAGTGGAATCTTGCAGGTCCTGCCTGCCAGCTCTGCAGCTGCTGCAGGCCCAGGCAGGCCCGCTGAGTCCTCAGTGGCTGGGGATGGAGCAGAGAACGAATCAGGTTTCGCCAGCCCCCATGGAGCTGAGTCAGGCGTTTTCCCAGGACTGCTGGGACTGGGCCTTGCCTGGGCGTGGAGGAGGGTGCCTGGCCCTGGGCACCTGGGCCCCACTCCTTACCTAGCTGACCTCACCTCCGACCATACTCTCACTGTCTCTCACTCTGCTGCAGCCACGCTGGCCTCCCTGCTGAACCCGGCCAGGCCTGCCCCCACTTCAGGGCCTTTGCACTTGCTGTTCCTTCTACCTAGGTGTGATACCTGCACACTTGCTCCCCAATATCCTCCAGTCTTTGCTCAAATGCCACCTTCTCATCAAAGCTTCCCTTGGCTACTAGGACTGAGCCCCCACTGCAGCCCTATTCTCCACAGACTCACCGACTACTATACCACCTGCTTTACTGCTTTGTCTCATTTATGGTCTGTCTCCGAGTGAGGACCCCCTTCGACTGGGCAGGAAGGGCCTCTGCCCTGCCCTTTAGAGGGCTCTGCTCTGCTCCTCTGCCCCTCCCCGTGGGGCTAAGGAAACGTGTCCCCCTCCCTGCCCTCTAGACCATTTCCTGCCCCAACGGCCCCAGGCCTTCCCCAGATCTGTCCTGAGGGCAGCCAGCACGGCCCTGGTGTGTACTCCTAGGCCTAATGGTAGTCAATAGAAGCCTGTTTTGGGGGGTCAGTGGACAGAACCTGAATATGTGGTCTGGGGGCCACACTTACATGTGTCCAAGGACCCCTGTGGTACAGAGTAGAACTTGGGATACATACAGAAGGGGACTGGCCACTGTTCCTGGACTGGGGCTAACACTCCCCATATGGCCACATACCGGCCCAGTACTCTGTGTCTAAGAATCCAGATTTAAACTTGGCCTTCCAGATCACTGGAAGATGTGCTTGTCCAAATAGGAAGATAATATCTATTCTTTTTTTTGAGGCAGGGTCTCACTCTGTCGCCCAGGCTGGTCTCAAACTCCTGGCTTCAAGTGATCCTTCCACCTCGGCCTCCCAAAGTGCTAGGATTACAGGCATGAGCCACCACGCCCATAGAATATCTTTTATTTAACAGTCTACGGCCTTGACACATACAGTATGTGGGCCCTACACATATTTTTGCCCAGAGGCCCCCCATGTTTTAGGGCTGGGATTTTTAACTGTTTTCTGCATTTCTGTCTGCCTAGCACCTAGAACAGTGCCTGGCACAGAACTTGTGCTCAGTAAATAGTTGTCAAATTAATGAATAAAAAAGTCCCAGGGTGATGGCCACATATTTAAGGGGACCCCAGAAGTGGCTGGGAATGCTGTGGCTTTTCTGTGGCTGGGCCACAGAGGCTCAGGGTGGGGGGCAGCTGTGCCTTGGGGGGGGGGGGCTGGAAATACCACCTGAAGGCGCCTCCTCCTGCCCACCTGTCCCGCCCCACCTGGCGCTGGAGGGTTTTATTCTAATAGTAAAAAGAACCTGTACTTGGGAATGAAGGAGACCTAGATCCCAAAACTGTCTCTGTTGCTTCCTGGCTGTATGTGGCCATTAATCTCTCAATTTCCTTTTAAAAAGGGAACCATAAAACCTCTCTCCCCATGGTCGTGAGAGTATGTGACCACCTCCACATACAAGATGGGCATGGCCAGTCATAGTGCAATAAACATTTGACTGCTGCCACTGCTGCCCCCACCACCGCCACCACCAGTCTTCCTCAGAGCGTCCCAGGTGGTTCCCTACAGGGCATGTGGCAGCTAGTGCGACTGTCCCATCCCGGAAGGCGTGACCCGTGGTGGCTGCAGCTTGGGTGAATGGCGCCCTCTGCTGTGCCTTTGGGGAAACCGCAACCACCCTGACCACTGATGTTCCCAGAAGTCTGGGAATCTCTGGGAATTCCTCATACTGTAAGTGCAGTGTCCACCCAGGATGTGAATGTGGAGGCAAAGGAGCAATAGCTGGCCCTGTCAGTCCCTCAGCCACCACAATCATAGTGATAACAGTAACATGTATGTAGCGCTTATAGATAGGCACCCATGTGAGCACGTTACAGGTATTAACTCATTTACTCCCCTATTTTACAGAAGAGAAAACTGAGGCACAGAAAGATTAAGTGATTTCTCCAAGGCCTCATGCCTGGAAGTACCAGGATTTGAACTTGTGCCTTGACCCACGCCTCCTTGGTGGATTATTTTGGTGGGAGGCAAGAGGTAGGTTCTGCCTTTGGTCTGAAGGGAGTTGGCCCTGTGGAGTTCCCCGGTTACCCTGGAACTGCACACAGGGTGTGGACTGCGAGAGGGGCTTCCCAGGGTGACTGCCCCCACCCGGTCAATGGCAGGCCCCCTGCCCAGCTGACCTCAGGGCCCCTCCCTGACTGGCCATCCCCTAGCAGTTCCCTGGCTGGGCCTCCTTCCTGTGTCCCTTTGGGGGCCTGGAAGTGGGCGGGGAGATCCATGCCTAGCAGGGGGGCCCGGAATCCGGAGCCCCAGCTCCTCACCTGCCTGCCAGGAATGAGAAAGACCCAACCCCCCTAGGCCTCTTGAGGGCCTGCGCAAAGCCCACCAGGGTAGACAGGTCCTATCTACAGCCCCTTTGGGAGGAAAAAAGGATTTTGGGGTCAGTGACAAGGGAAAAGGCATGGTGTGAAGTGAGGCCTGGGCACTGGCCCATCTCTGTCACCACTGGAGGGGACTTAGGGACTTAGTCCCTTCTTTACAACCTCTATCTTTTTCCATCTGTAAAATGACAGGTCTGGATTAGGGCACTTTTCAAGATGCTCTGTGTTTGGGGGTTCATAAGGAGACACACTGGAGACAAGGCTACAGAGAAGTCTCTAGGTACCTCCAACCCCTTCTTCCAGTAAACCTCCACTTTTCTTACCTTTTCTGTTGGACTTGGGTTCTGGGACTTTGGCTTTTAAAAGTCTCAGAAAAAACATCACTTGGTAGAATGAGCTCGAGGGGTCCTTTCTGGACCAGCCAGTCATCCAAAACTGAACTCTCCACTCAAGGCAGCCCTGACCTCAACCAGGACATGTTCCGCCTCTCGCACCCCCAGCAGATTGGAGGACTGACTTTGAAGCATCTGCAAAGATGGATGCTCCAGGGTGTTTGACATTAAGGGCAAAAAACTAGAATTACTGATGTCCATGGACGGTGGTGAGAGTAAATAAATGACGACACATCCAAGCTGTATGTGTTGGGGACAATAAGGCAGTCCTATATCCCTGTTACAAAAAGGTATAATGCAAAATGTGTAAGGCACAGGGAAAAAACCACTGGAAGGAGGCACACCTAACTGTTGAAGTGCTCATGTGAAGGATTAGCAAGTCAGACATTCAGGTGGTGCTCCTGAGCATTGCAAGCCATATGGGTTGTTTATGGTCGGTGTCTTAACCACTGTGACTGGTTAGCACTGGTGACTTCTCACTGCAACTATTTTGACTTCTTGTTACAGGCCCTAAAGACCAGAGTCCTAAGATTCCACTTGCAGGTTAGAAAGCCGGGGTGAGGCAGGCCCAGGGTGGGAGAGTGACTTAACATCGTCCCCATCACAGAGCCCAGGCCCTTCTTTCCAAACCACTCAGAGGCTGGTGACTGGTTCCATGGCCAGGGGAATCTAGATCCATCCACAGAGGCCAGGCTAGGCCAGGAAAGGCTGATTTTCCTCCAGAAATCTTAGGGGAAAGCCAATCAGAACAGGAGCTGTTTGGTTTTATTATTAGCCTCAGCTGAAGATAGGGTTTCCGTGCTTTATTCATGCTTCTCAGAGGGGAGAGGAAGATAAGGGGCAGCAGGTGTCTGCTGGCAGAGACACCTAATCCTCCCACACCCCAGTATCAGGGAAAGCAGCAGGGCCCTGACAAAGGGGAATCTGAGGCAGCAGGAAACCAAGGCTGCAGCTCAGTGGGAGCGGCAGGAGGTGGCTTTGGTCCGAGGGCTGTGGACAAAGGAAAGGTGAGTTTTCTCATCCTACTTAATTCCCTTTTGATTCCCCCATCCAGGGTCTGAGGAGTCAGGACACCTTCAGCCTCCTCCTTCAGAGCCTTGGAAGCAAACTTGAGTGTGCATCACAATCACCTGGAGGGCGTGTTGAAGCATTGCAGGGCCCCACCCAGTGTCTGATTCAGCAAGTGATTCTGCTGGTTCAGGGTCTGTGAGCACCATGCCGTACAGAATTAGTCACTCTTGTGGGAAGTAAACATTTATTTCAACTTCAGCAGTTCCTTCAGCTTCACTTGAGATTATTTTTTTTGATTAATGGCAAAGAAAATTTTGAACTTCACATTAACAAAGACACATGTGGTCTTGAACTCCTGGCATTAAGCAATCCTCCTGCCTCCCAAAGTGCTGGGATTACAGGCATGAGCCACCGTGCGCTGCCTAAAGACACTAATGGAATTGTTCTATTGCTGCTGCCTCTTCATCCTTATTTCTGCATTCGTGCCTTCATATTGTCAGGAATGTTCCAATTTCACTGACATCCTGGTTGGGTTCTCCAATTTTCTGTTTTGCTTGATTTTGATGACCAGGTGTCCTTTTAAAAAAATACAATGCGGCCATGCTTTAAAGGAGGAAAATTCCCTCAGAGGATGATTGTGAGGGTTTGTTTAAAGGAAGTAATTGAAGTTAAGTGCCGTCTGGCCCTCCAAAGTACTGAATAAATGGTAGCTCTTACCAACTAACAAATCGCACTTACCATGTGCCAGATATTCATTCACTTAATCTCCATAAAAACCCCCCATTTTATAAATACAAAATCTGAGGCAACTAGAGGTTAAGTGACTTGCTAGGAAGTAGCAGAGCTGGACCTTCTCCAACCCCTGCCTTTCAACATGGAGCCCCCAGCCTAGAATAGGACGTGTTCACACACTGCACTGCAGGAAGGGAGCAGCCACTGTTGCAGGAGAGACCTCACCTGGGCTCTGGTGGGGCTCAGCCCACAGGTAAGGAGGTTAGTGGTTCTTTCACACAGAGAAGCAGCTCTGACTTTGCAGGGAGGAGGGCAGGTTTCCCCTCCACCTGAGCCCACCTGTGAGCTGGGGCATGTAAGCTAATCCTGAGCATCCTCTACCATCCGGAGGAAGCTGGGGTGAAGCCAGCAGGGTTAAGAGCGCCTATTCCCTTTGCACAACTCTGAAAATTCTAAAAACCATTGAATTGTACACTTTAAATACGTGAATGGTATGTGAATTAGATGCCAATAAAACTTCTATTAAAAAAAAAAAGTTCAGTCCTCTGGCATCTCTGGGAAAAGTTCCTTTAATAAAAAAGTTCCAGTACGTTTACACGATTGTCATCACCTTTCGTCTACAGCACACAACAGGGAAAATAAAAAATAAAGGACAACCTAGACACGCTCAGTATAAAAACGCAGTGATCCATTCAAATGCGAAGTCTTGGCCCTGGAAATCAGAGAAATGCATGAGGGCCAGTGAGCCCAGCAGCTCTGGGCTGTGCTTCTGGAGGACCCAAGGGGACGGCTGAGGACCCGCCTCTAACTCTTTGAAAATGGCATTAAAAATATTCATGTTGTACTAAGAGGCCTCTTTCTAAGGAGAAGGGTCCATTCCAGAGTCAAAGTCATCCTGGGTCAGAGCAGGCCCAGGCCCAGGACACAGGGCTGAGCATGTTATGGCAGATGAGAGACTCCTGGGAACTCGGCCTCTGTGCTGAAGTCAAACTGCCCACATTGGTCCATTATGAAAGGCTTAGAAACCTACCCCTCTAATGTCAGACTCGCAGCCTCTTCCTTCCAAGTTGCTAAAGCCACTTCCTGACAAGCGCCAAAGTCCCTGGCTGAAGGGGGTGGGGAAAGAGACCCCTTGGAGACGCTGCTGTGGCCTGAAGTTTAGTTCCCTGCTGAGGGCAGGTGGCCTAGTTGTCCTCGCCACCACCATACATGTCCGCCAGCTTCTTGAAGCGGCTGCCCCACTCATTCAGATAGTCGTAATCCTGGTCCTGGTCCGAGGCTGAGGAGGTGAGGGAGCTCAGCGAGGCGGCATCAGAGCCACTGCCCTCATAGTCGAACACTAACAGGGAGTCGTAGGGCGGGGCCGTGGGGTCCGTGTTCGCCGCCTTCAGGTTCTGTGTGCGCAGAGAACAGGTGGTTAGGAGTGGCAGGGCCCTGGCGCTTGCCAACCGCAAGCCTCTGTTTCCTCATCTGTGAGGCCGCTTCTCCCGTCCTTTAAGGTTTTGAAGGTTGAAATGAAATAATCCATATCAAGCACTTAGCACAGGGACCAGCATATAGCAAGTGCTCGGTGCAACACAGGCCAGTGGCTAAGGGCAAGGACTCTGCAATTAGACAGCCTGAGCCAGAACTCAGACTCCACACACTAGTTTTGTGACCTTGGGCGAGTCTCTTAACTCCTCTATGCCTCTGTTTCCTTGTCTGTAAAATGCTGATACTTCATATAGTTTTACAGGAATAAACAAACATATGCAAATAAATATAAAACATTTATTAGAATGGTACCTGGCAATAATAGCTATCATTACCTGATAAATGCTCCATGCTAGGTCAGTAATTCCCAAACTGAAATTACCTGGAGAATGTTTTAAAAATTCTAAAGCCCAGGCCACACCCCGATCAATTAAATTACAACCTCTGGGGATGAGGCAGAGATATCAGTGGTTTTTGAGGTTCCCTAGGTGATTCCCATGTGCAGGCAGGTTTGGGAAGCCCTGTACTAACACATTCTAGACGTTCACTCATCCAATCCCTGAAGTAATCTGTAAGAGGTTCCAAGCTTTGCTCCATACTGGATCACTGGGATCTGTAAAAATTCAAACCCAGGTTTGGTTCGAGTATTCTAGCAACTGCTATTTTTGTTGAATAAGTGAATAAATTAGTCCTAATCGTTCTTAACCACTCTGCAAGTTAGGGTTTATGGAGGAGGAAACAGAGCCCCAGAAGTCACTCAAATATGCCAGAGGTGGCACAGCTGGTTGGTGGAGTCAGGATTTGAACCCAGATGTGAGACTCCAAGCCCATACTTGTTCTCTGTGCTGCTGGTGTAGGCTTGAATAAAGGGGTGCCCTAGGCTGGCCTGCCACACCTCACCTCGATAATGAAGTTGCCAATTTCATCTGGGTTGGCTGGCCGAGGACGGTACATAGGTGTGGGGATGAAGGTTGGTGCCACGTCGTTGCGGAGAACCACCTCAGGCCTGGCCTCCAGACCCCGGTGGAGCTGGGTGATGTCATAGTCCTTTAGGGAAAGGAAGGCAAACACGGGATTTAGAGGGACCCCCATCCCCTCACTTACATTGCACCCCCCTCCCTACCCGTGGATGCTCTGGTTCCCAGGTAGGTCTTAGAAGACACGATGTCGGTCGTTTCTGAAAGCCCTAGTTTCCACCCTCCCCAAATTAAGCACAGGCTCGAGGTTAACCTGCCTAGGGCCAAAGAGGCTGCAGCAAAGGGCCAGCTCCCTCTCAGAAGAGGAGCACCAGTGCTCCATCCTGCTTGGAGACTCCATGCCAGGGTCTGGTCGGCACAGCTAACGCAGTTAGTGGGTTGACCCAACCATCCCTGCCAGTGGCCTTGAGGGCATCCACCTCCTGTCCCCCACAGCCCCAATACCCCACCTGGTCCTCTTCGCCGCCCCCTTCTTCGCCATAATAGAAGACGTTGTCGCGGGTGTCATCTTCTGGGAGTAGAAGGGGCTCTTTCACCTTCCGCTTCTTTCTCACCAACAAGAGGAGCACCAGCAGGAGCACTGAAGAGTTGGGGGATGTGAATGAACACGATACATGGCTGGCCAAGACCCCCAAGCCCTCAGAGCCCCCTCTAACACAGACCCCTCTGCTCAGTAGCCAGAGCTCAACACTACAGTGGCTCCACCTGCACCTGGGAAACCCCAACTCCTCACCACGGCTGCAAGATCTGGCCCCTGCCTATGCCTACCCCTCCCCCACCAAGGTCTCACTGTTTCCCACTTAAGAACCTTTCCTTGCCTGGCACTTTCTAGGCACATACATGGCTCTCACCCTCCAGGTCTCAGCTTAACATCACGTCCGCCTAGAAGGATTCTGACTTCATACCCCATCTATAATGCTGTCAAGCATCCCATATTGGTGGTACTGAACCTTAAGCAAGACAATGCAACTCTCACATGGAGCAGTAGTTTGAACTTAGGTGTAAATGCTATGCTGAAATTTTAAGAGAGGGACTGGCTTTTAGTGACATGGTCTGAAAGGCTGGCAGGCTATTTGTACATGAGGGGACTGGCTGCTTTCCCTGTCTTGACTACACCCACTTAACCCTGTATTAAGAGGGCACACTCTGGCCTTCTCTCTATGGCAGTTCAATGTAAGAGGGCACACCACACTGCTTAACATCATTACTTTTTTGCCTGTTAATGGAACCGCTGTCTCTCTCTGGCCACACGAGACAGACGTAGGCTTCCTTGGGAGTCCATAAATTCTCAGGATGTACACCCCTGTAACCTCTAGACTGTAACCTCTCCTCTCCACTGAGTCTGGGAAAGGCAAGAGACAGATTATACTTCTCCTCTGAGCCTGAGGCTTATGCGTCTAACTGCCTACGGCTGTCTCAATTCTTTGGACTGGCCTGGCCAATCTCTGCCCACAGTCCTTCGCCGGCTGGTAAATGGAAACTCCACGTTTCTATTGCTTAGGCCAAAAGCCTTGGAATCACAGATGGCTCTTTCCCTTATGTCACACATCAACCTGAATTGACTCTACCTTGAAACATGACCACCTTTTGCCACCTCAATGCTGCCATCCTGGTCTGAGCCGCCAATCACCTCCTCACCCCTGGATTACGGCAACAGCCTCCCAAATGATCTCCGTCTCCACCCTTACCCCACAGAGTCTGTTCAGTAGGAATCTTGCAAAATGTAAGTCAGATTACATCACTCCTCTGCTCAAAACCTTCTGGTAACTTCCTCTTTCACCCCGAGTCCTTACAATAGCCTACAAGGCCCAATGTCATGACCCGCTGTGCCCATCACCTCTCTCACCTCATTTCCTACTTTTTTCTCTCCTGCTTTTCCCATTCCAGACATTGCTGTTCCCTCACACCAAGCACAGTGCTGCCTCAGGGCTTCTGAACCTGTTGTTGCCTAGATATTTGCTTCCTCGTCTATTCCAGGCCTTTACTTGAATATTCCCTTCTCAGAAAGGCTTTTCTGGCCCAGCCTACTTAGAACTGCAGGCCTCCTACACCATCTGAACACCGCATCCCCTCCCCTCCCTTGCTTTCCTTTTTTCCATGGCAACACCCGTTCTTCTGCCAGATTGTCTGTTGCCTGCCCCCTGCACTGGAATGTCAGCTCCATGAGGGCAGGGATCAGTCCACTCTGTTAAGTGCTGCACCACAGTGCCTAAAGCAGTACCAAGTGCACAGTATATTGATTAAAGCTTGCTCTTGTCATATTTATATCTGACTGATGCATGTCTTCTACGTAAGGACAAAGTCAGAGTGGAAAAAGCAACTCTGATAGGTTCTACCTTTAGAGCAAAGAAATTTGTTTTTAACTAAACACTTCTGCCCACTAGACCAGTGGTTCTCATGTACCAGAATGTACCAGAATGCCCTGGGGGCTTGTTAAAATAGAGATTACTGGGTTCTATCCCAAAGTTTCTGAATCAGTAGGTCTGGAGTAAGGCCTGAGAATTTGCCTTTCTAACAAATTCCTGGTAATACTAATGCCATTCCTCTTTCAGAACCACTGCTCAGGCCTCTGGATGACCTGACAACAGGGCCAAATCTGTTTGCTCACCACTGTGTCCTTAAAGCCTGGCACATTCCAGAAGCTTCAGAAATATCTACTGACAGAATAATGCTCCTAGAATTAAGAGTTTAAGGAATGGATGGGCAATATTGGTGGCCCCTTAGTCCCAGAAGTTCAGCGTAGTATCAGATATTTTAACTCCCTTGTCCTTTGAGAGGGGAGGACGCCTGGTACTCACACAGTAGAGCCAGGACAGCCCCAAGGACAGGGAGGATAAAACCTCCCTTCCAGCGTTCGGGGCAGGTTTCCACGTGGCCATGGCAGTCGCACACGGTGGCCCTGATCACTGTGACCTGCTCCTTGTTGCCATGGTCGGACAGAGAAAGGTGTACATCATATGTGTCTTGTTTCAGGAACTTCTTCAGGGATAAAGCCACCATGTCACCTGGAGTGGACAGATCACGTATTAGCCATGGGGTAACTCAGCAGGGGGAACTGAGTACACTGTGATGAAGGTTTGAGAGCACAAGCTCTGCATCTGGGCAACAGCGAGAAACATTCCAAAAGCACACTTTGGCCAAGTGTTAAAAATTGATATTTGGCTAAAGCAAAATTCACCATCATGGAAAGAATTATTGGGATAGAAAAATAAATTATTTTTGCTCTTACAATAATAAATATAAATATTTATACAACTATATGACTAAATTTCAATATATGAAACACCTGTATTTCCAAGTGAACACTCAATTATTAATAAATCCAAATGCACATGACTTGGTTATGTAAATGGTGGTGTTAAACAGAGCAGATAGGATGCTAACCTGTGTTATTGCAGCATTAGTGATTGCATACAAGTTCAGGGATGCCAGATATGAGGCTGCAACAGGCACTGGGCTAATTGGCCTTCACAGGCCCAGGGGGCAGCAGGGTAACCACAGAGCAGAAGCGGGCACCTCTGGGGAGACCATGGTGATCCCAGAGTGGGGACAGGGGCTGTTTCTGTAGGTGAGGAATATAGGGTCGTGGCCTCTTTGCACAAAGGCTTTCAGTTTAGATCCAACTTTCTCGAGAGGGGAGCTGATAGCTTGGGTGGGACATTTTTCATCATGCAAGATTTTCCCCTGAGTTGCAGGGGAAACTCTATGTGCCAGTAGTGCCCTCTGTCACTGGGGCAATCAAAAACAACCCCAAGTTTCTAACCCCCCACACCCCAGCCTTGCTGGCCGGCTATTGGAACACTGACCTCAAGTCATTTTCAGTTAAAATGCTCTGCACAATCACTGGGCTCCTCTTAGTAAAAAAGCCAGAGGCAGAACTGACTGTTCCCATTCAGCACTGGCAGGCAGAGTTGGCTCTGTGGACTGAGTATTTGGTCTACCATGTGGAGATGCCAACATGGGGCACATCACCAAAACATCCCCACCATGCTGTAGGGCTGACTTCTCAGTTGTTGATGATGATGGTGGCAGTGATGGATATGGATGCTTATTATGTGCCAGGCCTTAATCCTCACCATAACTCTAAGAGGCAGGTACTGCTTTTACCCTCATTTTACAAATGCAGAAATTGGGGCTTGGGGAGTCAAATAACTAGCCTGAGGTCACAAAGCGGGTAGAGTCTGGAATAATTTCCATGACAACAGGACAAGGGCAAACAGAAAAATGAAATTAAAACCAAGAACCAGGTATCAATACTATTATCAGATATTGATACCACTGGTATTTGGCCATTATGCTCATACTCTGACAGAGTCAGATGTGCGACTGTTGTTGGAAACAATGGCGTGGGAGCTGGCTGCTCGTACTTACTCGGCAGTGACATGCCAGACAAGATGCTTTTCACGTATTCCCGTATTCATCTTCACAGTAACTGTATGGCAGTAGGTATAAGTATTGACCCCATTCTACAGATAAGGAAACTGAGGCACAGTGAGGTTCAGTAATTTGCCCATATTCACAAAGCTAGTAAATGGAGGAGTCAGGTCTTAAATCAAGGCAATCTGGCTCCAGAGTTCTAGTTCTTACATGGTATGTTCAGGGATGAAAACAATGGCTTCTAGGCCACAAGGGGGTGACAGGAGACCAACCTGGTCTCCTCAAGGGAAAGGTGCTGGACAGATATACCCAGATCACAAAAGTCATAAAAATGAGGCCATGTGGGTGTCTGAAGCAGGTCTCCTGAGTCCTTTCTGGGCTGGCCTCAGCAGCAAAAATAGAAACTGGGCATTTGGTTTCTTCGGCAAGAATCTGAATGTACTGATGCCCCATTTCCTTTCTGGGGGACCCCAGTCCCAAAAGGATGGGGGAAACACTTTAAACTAGGGCAAGGCAGTGTTTCTCCAAGGGCCAATTGCCACATGAGGCTGGACCCACCTTTCTCTTGCATCCTGGGTCCTCACCCACTCAGTGCCAGTAAGACCCTTCTCCAGTTCTCATGACAACTGAAAAAAAATCACTGAAGGCTGAGAAGCTCTGAGCTGGTGGATTGGAAAGAAGCAAGACAAGGAGGCAGATGGGAGCAGTTCTGTGGGAGGCCAGGTGCCCTGGAGGCAAAGGCTGGCTTCAGCTTCTACTACTTACCTACTCTGTACCCTTGGGTGTGCTATCTAACCCCTCCAAGTCTCATTTCCTCTGTAAATAGGGATTAAAATACCGACTGCAGAGTTCGGTAGAAATGTTAAATAAGGAAAAAAAGAAAAAGCATTTTGCACATCCCCTGGGTTCAAAAAATAGTAGGCAGTAGAGCATCATGCTAAGTCAGACTGCCTGGATTAAAATCTTGGTGACATCATTTCTTAGCCATAATGCTTCTGGCCAGATATTTAGACTTCTGTAAGCCATGGTTTCCTCATCTGTAAAATGTGTGTGTGTGTACGTGTGTACGTGTGTGTGTGTGTGTGTGTGTGTGAGAGAGAGAGAGATAGAGAGAGAGAGAGAGAGAGAGATAGCAGTGGCTTCTTCACAGGTTGTTGTGGGATGACGTAAAACACCCAAGGTGGTGTCTAGCACACACAGCACATTCACGAGTGTTTAGCCACAATGACCATGTTGGAGTCCTGACTCTTGCTAAATCGCTTCCCCCCTCTCTGGGCTTCAGTTTTTGCATCGGCACAGAAAGGTGACTGGGCTAGAATGGTATTTTAGGGATCCTGTGGAATTCTAAAGGTTTATACCAGGTTGTTACATAGCATCTGGTTGAGGTTCTTGAGGAGACTGTTACCTCTGTGACCCACAAGATGCTGGGACAGAAATGTGTACAGGGTCGTGGTACGGGGCAGATGCCCACCCAGCAAAGCTGCCACCCACCCACTATCCCTGGGCAGTTAGTTACCTTTCTCATTGACCTCTGCCATCCAGTGGATGTCCGAGT
Source organism: Daubentonia madagascariensis (assembly GCA_023783475.1). Taxonomy (NCBI): domain Eukaryota; kingdom Metazoa; phylum Chordata; class Mammalia; order Primates; family Daubentoniidae; genus Daubentonia; species Daubentonia madagascariensis. The sequence goes on from JAKFHU010001224.1 coordinate 5,962,810, forward strand.
CGTGTGTGAGCTGGGCCTGGAAAGGGGAGGTGTGAGGCGACAGGTCCTTGTCCGTGATGTTCAGCAGCTGGGGCACAGGGCTTTGGTTGCAGATGGTGATCTGACGGGGCTCAGGGACTGGGCCATGGTCATTGACGTCGATAAGTGTTAGCAGGAGGGTCCCTGTGCCCGTGGTGGGAGGACTCCCTGTTCATAACGATACACGACCTCCTTTCAGCACCTGCCCTTGGCTGGGCTGATGAATCAATGTTAAGCTCCCCGTGACCTACTCCATCAGCTCAGGGAGACTCCTGTTTACCGCCCATCTCTGAGTTCTCAAGACCTTCCATGCATTAGCTTTAAATACATAGCAAATACTTGCCAATCAAGCCATCATTCTCATTTTGGTCCAGAGCAGACATTACTAACTGACCACAGCACAGTAGCAACCACTTCACCCGGACACAGCCACTACAGTCACCCAGTGAAACCTGTTAGCCCTCAGGGCCAATTCAGTGACTGCTGCTCAGCTTCAGGGAAGCTGTGACAGCTCCCTGCCTGCAGCCTTGTTTTACTAGTCTCAAGCGAAACAACTCCCGTCCACTATGGTGTGACGTCACTAATCCCTCGTGGCACTTTCCAGGCAGCTCCTATCAATCAATCACAAGGGGAAGCTGATAGGTCAATTCAGGGCTGAGTGAACCAAAAACGTGGGCTGAAGGGAATGCTCAGAACATCTCCTGAGTACTGGGTTTTAAGGAAATTGGAATCATGTCCAGTAATCCTAGGGCCACTCTTTAAAAGACTCCTCTGAAGACCACTTTCACCCTCTGGATTGGTTTGCAGATACCCCTCCCCAACACCACACTCTGCACATGGAGGGGATGTGCTGTATCATGTGACCTGGGAACCAAAAGTGGCCTCTGTGAAAGGGTGGGGAGGAAGCTCTCACCATTGTCCATGGCCAAGACCATGACTTCATAGATGTTGTTCCTCACAAACCGCTCATCCTCACGGTCTAAGATGCCCGTAGTAGTGACCTGCCCGCTGTCTGGGTCCATGGTCAGCCACCCTGCTGGGTCTCTTAGGATATGGTAGCTGGAGAGGAAAAGTTGAGAAGAGTCACACCCAGAATACTTGGAATTCTGGTGTCATCATTCAAGGCCTCCTTGTACCGACTGGCAGATGGACTCTGGGCTCCTAAGCAGGATCATACGGAAACTGCATCTCATCTGTAAATGGGAGCCTAAAGCAGCAGGTGGGGGTCCCAGCAGGGATATGTGAGAGAGTGAGGAAATACCTATACCCTGAACCCCTACTTAGAGTCTTTAGCCTCAAGGAGGGTAGGAAGAAGGGGTCCTATGCAGGGGTGATGTTCAAAATATTTAGTCATTGGGCAGGAATGGTGACTCATGCCTGTAATCCCAGCACCTTGGGAAGGCTGAGACGAGAGGATCACTTGAGGCCAGGAATTTGAGACCAGCCTGGGAAACATAGCGAGACCTTGTCTCTAGAAAAAAATTTAAAAATTAGCCAGGCATGGTGGCACGTGCCTGTAGTCCCAGTTACTTGGGAGGCTGAGGCAGGAGGATCTTTTGAGCCCAGGAGTTCCAGGTTGCAGTGAGCCATGATGGCGCCACTGCACTCCAACCTGGGCAACAGAGTGAGACCCTGTCTCAAAAAAACAAAATATTTAACCATCTTTTTGGTAATTAGAACAAATGCTGGCCATAATAAACAACCCATCCAACTGTACCAGTGCATCTGGCTGACTGAGGCCAGCTCCTGAGTACCTGATCTTCTGATCCTCCTTGTCAGGGTCCTGCGCAGTGTAGATGCACACAGCCTCCCCGGGGGAGATGCCCTCCTGGACCTCGACGACTTTGGAGGGTGGGACAAACACGGGCGCCTCATTCACATCCTCCACGTGGACCACTACAGTGGCTGTGGAGGTTGGGAGCTTCACCACAAAGGGAGCCTCGTTGGTCACTTCAACATACAGGGTGTGCTGGTTTTTGGCCTCAAAATCCAGGCCCTAGGAGAAGAAGGAGGAGGACCTGAACCACCATTTTGAGAGAAGGCCCCACACAGTGCAGTGGATGTCAGAGGAAAGACCCAATATCGGGGGCTTGAGGCTCCTACCAGCAACAATGCTGCCCTCTCCCTGTCCCATAAAGCCTCCTGTGTTTCCTGAGTGGACATCTAAAGAGGCCTTCAGATTACCCCAAAGGTAACTGGATTAGTAAGCCCTAGAACATTGGTTCTCAGTGGGGTGGTGACACCCCCTAAGTGGTGTTTTAAAAACTTGTGGAGGTATTTGTAGTTGTCATAATGAGTGGGGGATACCACTGGCATTTACAGGCTGGGGCAGGGATGCCCTCTCCCACAGCATTACAGACATGCAGAACTGTCCTAGATCCTGTGTGACTTGCCAATATCCCCTTGGACAATCATACATTCATGGGTGTGAAAAATCTGTTTATAATTAGAGTCTGGAACATGTTTTACATAAACAAAGTTTTTCATCTGCTTTTAATATATACAGAATTTTCTAGGAATGCAGCTTCTGAGGGGAGCTCATAATTAAATCTGTTCGCGACTTTCCCAAAGAGTTGTTTATTCACTGTTCTGAAAAGACATCAATACCACTTGCAATATGAGTCGCCAGGGTGACATACAGTATGCACTGCATTTGGATGATTCTATAAAGAGATGCAGGTAACTTCATTATGTTTTCTAGTGTAGTTGTGCCCAAAAGTTGACATACCAAAATATTTTAAATTCAGTAACTTTTTCCTGTAAATTTCTTTTATTTTATAGTTAGGGCATTCTATTTTCCTACAAATTATGAGTTAGGTTAGTTACATCAGAAATGAACTCCATCTCACAATGTAAAAGGCGTATTACAAAGTATTTGTCGCAAAAAAGGGGAGAGTGAACCCGAAATAATTTTTTAAGCATTATATAAAACCCTGCTTCTCAAACTAGGCCATGCTTCATAGTAAAGATTAGGCCTATCTTCTTTTTTTTTTCCTTTTTTTTGAGACGGTCTCGCTCTGTCACCCAGGCTGGAGTATAGTGGTGCAATCATAGCTCACTGCAGCCTCCAACTCCTGGGTGCCCCAGGAATGGCCCTGGTCTAGAGGCCAAACTGACTCACCTTTCTGGTTTTCAGGATACCCTGGTTGCTCTCAGGGTAGGTGGTGATGGTAAAATGGTCACTGTCATCACCTCCCACGATGCGGTAGGTGGCACGCCACGCCGGTGAGTTGGGGGCATCCAGATCGGTCACTGTCAGCCTCTGCACCTCGTGGCCCACTGCATTCTCAGGCACACGGGCCTCATACTGCCAGTGTGGGAAGCACAGGGCAATCAGGGCAGAGAGAACAACCATCCTGAGAGCCTGTTCCTCTCTTCAGCATCTGGGAATTCTCCATCCAACTTCAGGGGAGCCCCACGTCCTGTACCTTTTCCTGGACCACCACAACCCACTCAGCAGGTTTTCAGGGCACACACAGGTGCAGAATGTCATGAGCATCAGCCTCACAGCTGCTGAAACAGACCACCCCAATCTTGGACTTTTCCTATACGTAGGGGTCTGACTCAGGAATCTCACTGGTCTGGGTGCCCAAGCCCCTGCCACGTGTAGCTACCTATCTAGCCGAGATCAGAATGGTATAAGGAAGGTGGCAAGAAGGGTTAGGTGTCTGATCACACTGGGCACTGACCAGGAACTTTTCTGGAGGTTCTGGGACAGGTAGCAAAGACTGAGAAATCAGCTGCTCAGAGCAAAATTTTAACCAGGGCTAAATATGTTCAGCAGCCAGAGCTGTCTAACATGGAAGGAGGGGTGTCACCTTGATTGGCACTGAGTCCTCTACCACTAGTATACACACATTCACTGGGAGAGGCCAGGCAGGTGTAGGTGTGAGGCAAATAAGCTTTCATATCAACAAAAATTTTCATATCATGCACTTATTTACCAGGCATTGTGTTAAGAAATGTACATAGATTACTTATTTAAAACTCAGAACAATGCAGCAGGAATTATTGTTACCTCCTTTTCACAGACGAGGAAATGGGGCACAGAGAGGTTAGGTAGTTTACCTAAGGTCACACAGCTAGCAAGCAGTGAGACAGGGACTTGAAGCAACGTAGGCTGGTTCCAGAGTTTCAAGAGAAAGGAGGAACCTTAGTCCTCAATTATCTGATAACACAAGAAGGGTGAGTGGGGCATTACCTTCTGGGGGTCAAACACGGGAGCATTGTCATTAGCATCAAGGATTTCCACTACTGCCACTGCCGTGGTGGTGGAGCCATCCCCGTCCATGTCTGTAGCCTGGATGGTCAGTGTGTACTCTGGGACTTTCTGGGGAGAGAGAGGAGAGGGAGGCCCACTATGAGTTCTGTCTGAGGGGTCCCTCACCTGGGCTCTGGGAAGCACAGCCTCGGGGGTGTGGACTGGAGGGTGTTTCTCCCTCTCATAATGTTCTTTTGACTCCTTGACCCACCCCTGCCCACCCCCAGAAAGAACAAAAGCAGAGGGTGGTGCTGGGGAGGGAACTGCAGGTCCAAACAGTTGTCCTGGGCCTGTCCCGGGGAAACCTGGGCATCACCCCTGACCTTTGGCTGCTCCAGAATGAGAGCTTCAAGTGAGGATTTAGGCAGGCATTAATTAGGAAACAGGAGGCAACTCCAATATTCATGGAGCTAATTCTACTTTGTAGCACACAAGGGACAGATTTAGGCAATATGCACACTAAGTGAGCCATTCTAAGAGGAAATGAGAAAACCTACAGAAAACATCAAAAGTCTGCACTTTACAGCTGCCTCCTCAGCCTCAGAGGAGATGTAACGAGACTGCCTGGCAGCTCGTGAGACATCAGCTTGGAAACACAACAATAGCCATCCCAGCTAACCTGGGTCCCCGCTGTTCTACGTGGGCTTTAGGGGCAGGGACAGGAGCTTCTGCTCTGAGAGTCAGGCCCCAGCCTGGGAAGGCAGCACTTTCCCTGCTAGGACCACTCACCTCCCGGTCCAGGCCACTGGAGACCACACTGATAGTGCCTGTGCTCCGGTGGATGGTGAACATGAGTTCATGCGGGTCCTTCGGTTCTTGGCTATGGATGGAGTAAGCAACCACCCCATTGTAGGTATTGATGGCATCGTCCTCATCTGTGGCTGTCACCTGCATCACAGAAGTGCCTGGAGAGGAGAAGGGATGAGTGAGTACCCTTTCCTTCCAGCTCCAGTTCCACCCTTGTCTACTGCTAGAACTCTGAAAGTCTCCGCCCTGCCCATCAGCTTGGATCCATCTTCTAATTTTTGGCAGAGATTGCTAGCTGGTGCCTGTTTTGTATCCTCCCCTTCTTTCTTAGAAACACAATCCTCATTTTAGGCTGGGCACAGGCCCACCTAGGACAAAGACTATTTCCCATCCCCTCTTGCAGCTAGCTGTGGCTATGAGAATAAATTCTGATGAATGGGACATACAACTTTGGGGAAAGCGCTTTTATAAGTATGGGGTTTGTTCTTCCGACCCTTTGCCTCTTTCCAGATGTAATGGCTGGAGCTCCAGCAGCAACCACAAGGTAACGTTGGAAACAGAAGCCAGAACAGCAGAGCAACAAGAAAGGAAACCAGGAACACTCTGAAGCACTATTTCAGCCTGGATTGACTACTTGTAAGCTTCCTGAATATAAGGGGGGGAGTTTTATCTTGTTTTTATTTTGGTAATTTATTTCTGCTATGGTCAGTCTAACCAACTCACACTTCTCTGTAATTACCCACAACTCAGAGAGGGAGGAGGGGAAGAACCCTCCCCAGCAGCACCTGTCTTTGACAGGAGGTCATCAGTATGTACCCACTTCCCTTGTTGTTTGCTGGCCCCTGCCACCCTTGCTCTCCATAAATGACGTTCTAATACCTTCCAGCATTCGCTGCTTTCCCTGTAGCTGCCATTCACTGAAGAGTCTCATGTCAGGTGGTTGGTATTCCATAACAGTATACAAGTTATTTCTAATCTTCACAATTCTTCAAGGTTGATATTCCCATTTTTAGATGTTAGGATTGAGGCTCAGAGGTCAAGAATATGCCCAGGGTCACAGCCAGTAAAGAGGCCAAGATTCAAATCTAGGTCTTTGCAGCTCTGAAACTAGTGGTTCCCAAACATGGCTGATCATCGGAAGCTCAGGGAAATTTTCAAATATACAGATTCCAGAGCTCTACTCTGGGATCATTCTTATTCAGGAATCTTGGCATGGAGTGGGGGAATCTGGAATTTTAAGAAGATCCCAGGTAATCTGATGCACAGCCAAGGAAATCAGGTGTAGTGGGATCTGCCGCATTTAAGGGTCTGGGCCCAGCAGCCCCAGAGCAGCCCCTTCCCCAGTCCTCTTACCAGGCAGTACCCCCTCTAAGACACTCCCTCTGAAGACATCCTGGGTGAACTTGGGCTTGTGGTCATTCTGGTCTGTCACGATGATGGAGATGTTCATGGGCTCCTCCACTGAAGCACCATTCTCTGACACAGCGTGGCCAAAGAGCTATGGGTACACAGGTCTGGGGTCAGCCCAGTGCTAACCTCTGCACCAGGCCCCGGGGCCTCATTTCTCAGGGGATGTTTACAGCAAAAGCTGAAAGCTACTTGCCTCATACTTGGCAATCTTCTCCCTGTCCAGTGGCTTATTCAACAACAACCAGCCAGTCTCTTTCTCTATGGTGAAGACACCCTCAGGGGGGCTGTCTGCCCCAGGCCCCGTGATGCTGTAGAAAATCTTGGTGCCTCTGTCCTTGTTAGATTTGAGCTGGAAGCAAAAGAAAATGGCAGCTGAAAGAGTGATAGATATCTCATGATTGCAGCAAAGAATCCTCTGTGGAGACATGGAGAGGGCCACTGCCTTACTAGAATTTGCTCCTATGAGAGAGAGGCTTTCCTCTGCAGGCCCCAGCACTCAGCAGCAAGAAACCTCACGTGTAGGCCTTGGGATGGGAGTCCCTGCAGCCACCATTGATTCCCAGGGAGAAGGTAGTCTTACCTGATTCAGCTTCTGGGGGAAGGGACCCTTGCCATTCTCAGAGACAGATATCGGCGGGACCACCCACTCTCTCTTGCGTCTTCGTAAGACACGTCTGGATGGGAAGATGTTCAATGCCTTCCTTTCCTGCAAGGAAAAAAGACCCCTTAACCCAGATGTGCAAAGAGCTGGAATACACCCAATATCCTCTCACCTACAGGAGTTAAGGATGAGGAGAGAGGACCAGATGGGCCTATTGCAAAAGGAAACTTGGAAGTAATCTAAGTGTTCACTTATAGTGGAGGACCAGTGAAATACACCGCAGCACATCCATCTAGTAGAAAATAGTATGCAGCTCTAAAAATGAGAATGAGGACACCGTCTGTGCACTGACAGGGAAAGATCTTTGATACATACTGCTAACTGAAAAGATCAACGTACAAAACAACTTAATATAGTTTAGTATGTTATTTAACAAACACTTACATAGTACTTAGTATGTGCCAGGCACTGTTCCAGCTTTTGTGTAAAAGGTAGGAAATAAGACCACATATTCATATTTTCCTATACATAGATGAGGTCTGGGAGGATACAGAAGAAACTAATAACAGTGGTATGTGTGGAAAGGAGGTAGGCATTATACCGATATATTGTTAAGTGCAAAAAGAAAGGTACAGACGTGACTAGTGTGTTAGTTTTTACATAAAAGAAACGAGGGAAAAAGGTTTATTTTTATATCTGTATATATACAAAATATGTAACATATAAATATACAATATAAATAAATATGTAATATATAAGTATATAATATATATAAATAAACTCTGGAAGGAAAGAAACTGGCAATAGTGAGGTTGTCTGTGTCTTCTCTTCAAGGAGTAGAGAGGGCTTTAGGCAGATGAAGATAAACAAGGAGATAATTTATTGTATAACTTTTTTTTTTTTTTGGAGACAAGAGTCTCGCTCTGTCGCCCCAGCTAGAGTTCAGCGGCATCATCACAGCTCACTGCAACCTCAAACTACTGGGCTCAAGTGATCCTTCTGCCTCAGCCTCTCGAGTAGCTGGGTCTACAGGCATGCGCCACCACGCCTTTTCTATTTTTTGTAGAGACGGGGGTCTCTTTCTTGCTCAGGCTGGTCTTGAACTCCTGAGCTCAAGCAATCCTCCCGCCTCGGCCTCCCAGAGTGTTAGGATTACAGGCGTGAGCCACCGCATCTGGGCTTATTGTATGACCCTTTAATATTTTAAATTTTTGAACGATGTGGCTATATTAGCTATTCAAAAAATAATTAAAAGAAACAAAAAAGTGTAGCCAAGTGCTTCAGGTCCATCTTCCTAGAGGCTCATGGGATTGGCAGTCCTGTGCTGGAATTGCCCTCACTTGGGGTTAACCTGGACAACACAGGAAAGAAGGAAAGGGAGGGAGGAAAGGGAACCCAAGGGATGAAATGCACTGGGCGATTCCTCACAAGGCAGCTCTTTGCCCCACTGGCCTGACTCTCCGGCACCCCTACTGGGTGGGTGCAAGCACTACCCTACTTGGATCAGCACTCATGCCCACAGCTGTAGGCAGCTGAGGGCTAACACTGCTCTTCTCAAGGGTTAACTTGGCTCACAACATCCCCAACAACAAAGGACCCCTGGCTCACAGCAACATAGGCATGCACAGAGAACATCTTTCTTTTGTCCTGCAGGTGGACATGGGGTTTTACCTGGACTGTCCGGCCATTCAGCACAGTGAAGTCGTCATTACTGATGCTAAGCAGAGCCGACTCTTGCCCAGGGCAGCCCATGAATACTGTAGAGAGGGGAGAAAGAGAGTATTAGGAAGGGGGTAGAAAGCTTCTGGAAGTTACTGCAGGGGAAACAAGACCTGACAAGGATCAAGGATTGTTACCAAATGGCTGCAGACAGGAGACTTGGCTTACTTCCTCTAACCAGCAGTGTGACCAATACAAGTGTCAGATGGGGCTTCCAAGTTTGGTCTCAAGAGGGAGGACCACCTCGTGGTCATTTTGTGAGCCAAATCCCTCTTTGTTCATGAGGCCAGAGAAACAAGATCATAGACATTCAATGACATTAGCCCCAGGTGGCCTCATGAGACATAGGGTTGACTCAAGGTCATAGATAGAGGCAGAAGATTTTCTGAAGGCCACCAAGTCTACCTATATACAATACACATCCTGTCCCACTGTGGCTCACACAGATTACTCAGGACAACCTTTGATTGTTTCAGTTTTGACACCCTCCTTCTGAATGCCCCCTGCTTCACTACGCTAAAACAAGCACTCTGAATTAATAACTACCATTCACCAGGCTACCCTATAAACAAGTACTCTGAATTAATAGCTACCATTCATCAGCCAGAGACTGGGCCCATTTCATCCTTACAACTACCCCAGCAAGCTTGGTATTTGTCCCTTTTCAAAGATAAGAAAATAGGTTCAAAAGCCAGGTCTGCCTGACTCCAAGACACACACTATAAAGTATTCAGAATCAATGTTCTTACCTGCCCTTCCTTGTGGCCAAAGCATGAAATCAGGGAACCTGCCAGGAGCCACACCCTGGGCCTAATCAGCACCACACTCTGTCTAATGCTCATGTTTTTGCTCGGCTGCAGCTTAACAAGGACCATAAGGACAGTATCTTGCCTACCCATAGAAATGTTAGGGTGAAGGCTCCCAACTGTCCTTTTGGAAAGGCTGCCCTTTAGTCTCAGACTGTTATTATTATTTTATTTAAAAACAATCTTTCCTTACCAGCATCAAAGGAATCAAGAAAAAAAAAAAAAGAAGAAAAAAAATAATCTTTCCTTAAAATAAGAAAAGGTAACAGATGAGATTTTTTTTTTTAACTATAAAAGTAACGTGGACATGATAAAGTATTCACATAGTATGTAAGAGTATAAGCGGGGCACAGTGGCTTACACCTATAATCCTGGCATTTTGGGAGGCCAAGGCAGGAGGATTGCTTGAGGCCAGGAGTTCAAAACCAGCCTGGGCAACATAGGGAGACCCGTCTCTACAAATAAAAAAATTTTTAAAAAAATTAGTCAGGCATGGTGGTGCACACCTATAGTCCTAGCTACTCAGGAGGACCACTTGAGCCCAGGAGTTTGAGATTACAGTGAGTTCTGATTGGGCCACTGCATTCCAGCCTGGGCAACAGAGTGAGACCCTGTCTCTTAAAAAAAATTAAGGATTTATATCCAGAATATATAAAGAATCCCTAAAGCTCAACAGCAATAAAATACAACCCTATTTTAAAAACAGGCAAAGGCCTTGAAAAGACATTTCTCCAAAGATATACAATGGCCTATAAGCACATGAAAAAAGATGCTCAATATCATTAGTCACTAGGGAAATGCAAATCAAAATCACAATGAGATATCACTTCACACTATTTAAAAAATTTTTTAAAAATAGGATGGCTATTTGTAAAAAAAGGAAAATAACAAGTATTGATGAGGATGTGGGGAAATTGGAATCCTCATGCACTGCTAATGGGAATATGAAATGGTGCAGCCACTATGGAAAATAGTTTGGCAGTTCCTCAAAAAGTTAAATGTAGAATTACCATATGACCTAGCAATTCTACTCCTATGTATATACCTAGAAGAATTGAAAGCGAGGACTCAAACAGATACTTGTACACAAATTATTATAGCAGCATTATTTACAACAGCCAAAAGATGGAAACAATTCCAAATGTCCATCAAGAGATGAATAAACAAAATGCGGTACAAACATACAGGGGAATATTATATAGCCTTTTAAAGCAATAAAGTTCTGACACACACTACAACATGGATGAACCTTGAAAACACTATGCTAAGTGAAATAAGCCAGTTGCTAAAGGTTACCAGTTTCTGTTTGGGATGATGAAAAAAAGTTCTGGAGATGGATAATGGTGATGTTGCACAACATTGTAAAATGTACCTAGTGCCACTGGACTGTTTACTTAAAAATGGTTAAAATGGTAAATGTTATGTTATGCATATCTTACCACACACACACAAAGGTAGAAGTCTGATGTGGGAGTGTAAAATGGGACAATGGCTTTGGAAAACAGTCTGGCAGCATGTGCTGATATATGCATTCCCCAGGACCCAGCAGTTCCAATGTGATGTATAGACCCAACAAAAATACATTCACCAAAAGACATGCACTGTAATGTTCACAGCAGCACTGTTCATATAATGGGCTGTATTCACATAATGAAATTAAATCAACTACAGGGGCATGCAACAACATGGGTGAATCTCACAAACTTAAGGTTGAATGGTAGATCCCAGACAGGACACATGCACGAGTGTCCATGATTCCATTAATATGAAGTTCAAAAACAGGCAGAGATAATCTAGGTGAAGGAAGTTAAAACACTGGCCATCTTTTGGGCAGAGGGCTTATTGAACAGAAGGGGGCAGAAGGGCTTAAGGACCAAAGAGCTGCCTTCGGTTCCCCAGAGCCCAGGAGCTCACATACACAGGCAGGATCCTCTGTGGGAAGGTAGGAATGTGCCCAGGAGAAAGAGAAGATTGCTTAGAAACCAGCCCTGCCTCCTTGACGACATTCCCCACTGAGGAGTCCTGGGCTGTGACATGCTTGGCCAGTGGGAAGGGAAAAAGGGATCTAGGCCTGATTCAGTTCCAGAGGGCCCCAGGGGCCACAAGATCTCCAGGGTGGCCATGCCCTTTATCTGCAGCACACAGCTTTGTAGTCTCATCTTCTGAGGAATCTTGCTTTTGCCTTAGTGCTAGAAGGACTAGGAATGACATGTGGCAAAGGGTAAATCATCTTAAACATAGGGCAAAAGTCAAACAATCTACGGGGCACTCACTCCGTGGGTTATTTATTCAGCCATGCAAAGTGATACTTATAGTAGAGTTTCAAAATTATATAGGGAAGTTTTTACGCTAAGAAAGTAAAACAAAATAAGTAGAATGCAGAACTACATATAATATATAGTAGCTGTGCAAAGAAAAAAGCCAGGAAGGAAATGAACCTTCCCTATGATTAGGGTTATCAGCAACCTATTTTCAAATCTGTTGCTTTAACCATTTGGCCATGACTACCTGCTAGCAACTTTTCTCAAGTTTTCTGTAGGCCTAAGTCTTCTCTTAACATGAATTGTGCCCACTCCCCCAAATTCATATGTTTAAGTCCTAATCCCCAGTAACTCACAGTGTGACATATGTGAAGACAGGGTCTTTAAAGAGGTAATTATGCTAAAATGAGATCATTAGAGTGGGCCCTACTCCAGTATGACTGGTGTCCTTAGAAGAAGAGGAAATTTGGATATAGACAGTTGCAGAGGGAAGACCATGTGAAGACACAGAGGGAAGACAGCCATCTATGAGTCAGGGAGAAAGTCCTTAAAAGAAACCAACCCTTCCAACACCTTGATTGTGGACTTCTAGCTTCCAGAATTGTGAAAAAGTAAATTTCTGTTGTTTAAGCCACCTAGTTCACAGTACTTTGTTATGGCAGCCCTAGCAAATGGGTATCGATCTCAAGAGTCAGGAATCCCTCCCCTAATGAATTACTATTAATAGATAACATTTACATACTTTCTTATTAATCTTTACCAAGCAACCTATGAAGTATATTTTAGTGTCCATTTTTTTAGACTGTGAAACTGAGATCTTAAACAAATTCTTTAAAGTTACACAGCTAGAAAATGGAAAAGCTAGAAGTAGTACTCAGACCTCTCTGAAGCCTGAGTCATTTTCTTAACCACTATGGCTGTACAGTGTTTCTGATATACCTGAGAGCTTTTTAATTTCTGCCCACCTCCCACTACCTGTTCTCCTTTTCCCTTTATGGAAATAACAGATACTGATTTTTAGATGCCAAGTAGAGCAGTGTGGTATTTGGAGAAAAGCACTAGGACTTGTGGATAATAGTAGTACCTTCTTACAGGGTCATTTGTGAGGATTAAATGAGAATAAATGTAAAGGACTTAGCATGGTGAAAGGCCCATAGGAGGCATTTTGGAAGGGTTTCCTGTTCATAAGATTAATGGAGACAGAGACCCCATTCTTATGCAGGTGCTGACATTAACTTGCTGGGTGATCCTGGGTAAGGCACTTTAATTCTCTGGGCCACAGAATCAATTGTTCACTGAAGCTTTGAGCCTGAGGCCTGGCTTCCCTCGTTTGAAAGAAAGAAAAGCATGTTTCTAGGTGTTCAAGATATAGTGGGGCCAAAACACTTTCTTCTTGATGTAATAAGAAGAGTAAGAAAAGCATAAAGGAAACAGCTAAACTTACTAGATGATTCAGCATTTATTTAGCTGTGCTAAGGACCCATGTAAAAGTCCCTCAAAAATCTGTTAGTTGGAAACATCAATGTTGATGTGGAACTTGAATTAACTTATTAGGAATTTATATTTTCACATTTGGAAGATGGAAATTAAAATTCACAGAGCCATCATGAATATCATACAAGATGAAACCCAAAAGCATGAATTTGTAAACCCCTAGAAGCTCATACAGCATTATCCACCATTTATCACATGAGAAAACTGGGGCTCAGAGGTGAGATGACTTGCCCAAGGTCAAACAGCTAATAAGTGGAATTAGAACCCAGAGTGGTCAGGTTCTAAATCCAGGTTCTTCAACATAGCTTTCATTCAAGAACTACTTAAGTGCTTCCTATATGCCCTATGACATTCTCCTATGACATTCTTCTAGATGATAGGGATACACCAGGAACAAAAGTGTCTGCCCTCAAGTACCTTTAAATCCTTACAGAATATTCCAAATCACCTTTTCTTAGCTATCTACCAAACTAATCAACAATGTATCAATTACAATAGCAAAAGTTAAGATATAACCTAAATGTCCATCAATAAGGGATTTTTAAACTTTGTGTTATGGTATCATCTATACAGTGGAACACTAAGCAGGCATCAAAAAAAGCTAAAAAAGATGAAGAAGCTCCTATTTCATATCTATATGAAAAGATCTCTAGTATATATTGTTAATTTTTATCTTTAAAAAGGTGTAGAACAATGTATTCTGTGCTAATATGCTAACATTCACATTTTTAAACTGTATTTGAAAAATACCTCTGGAAGGCAACCCAAAAAACTGGGCTTATGGGTAGAGAAACCAACAGCTAGGGACAGGGATGAGACTTTTTACTGTATACTCTTCTGAATTCTGACCCACGAGACTGCATTAGTTATTCCAACACTGATAAAAAACTAATAGTCATTTTTCTCATTCTTAAAACAGCCCTCTTTGTCAGGGAAGGTCTTCAGCTAGCAAAGTCTAGCCAGACAATTCTGTCAATGATTTCCTTTAATAAGAGACTCTCAACAAGCTCTCCAATCCTCTCCTACCAGGTTACCCAGCAGGAGGCTAATGGATTGAGTCCCCTATTACTTAGAGCCTTAATCCCCAAAATTCTAAGAGCTGCCACTCCCCCAAGGTGCCAGGAAGCCAGAAATCCTTTTCTTGCTGTCTACATAATCTGCCCCCCAGGAGTATACAACACACTCTGCTACTCTGTCTGCCAGTGTATGTCCATTATCACATGGTTCCAAACATTTGTAGCATAGTTATCTGGGCTGCCCATCTGTTCTTAAAAAGGACAGTGTCAACAATCAAGGAGAATAGTCCTTTACTGCAAATGAGCTAAAGAAAAGACAATAAATAAATAAATAAATAAATAAAAGAGAGAAAAGAACAGAACAATCAAGGAAAAGTCAGAAGTCAATCGTCATGTACTATGGGTATATATGCCTCCCACTCAGGCCGTATATTCCACTTACACCAGAAGGCCTGGCTCCATCAGCTCTAACCCACATTCAGCTGGACACAGAACACAACCAAGGAGCATGAGTCCAGGCTGGCAGGAATAAGCTTTAAACACCCACTCTGCCCAAGACACCCAGCTAAGTGTTTTCCTACCCAAATCCCCACAAAATAACATGCAAGGTGGATATTACTGCTCCCAATCTGACAACTCAGGAAACAAGAGGCTGCCAAGGGTTGAAGCGCCTCAGGAAGCAGCTTCAGAGAGGTAAATAAGGTGTAAAAGGTCCCTACAACTAACTAGGAAGCAGCAGGACCAGGTTTCAAATCCTGAAGACAGATAAATGATGAAGAGCATGAAATTTGTAGTCCAAAAGACTTGGATTCAAATCCACATAACGCCACTTATCTACTGTATGATTGGGCAAATTGTGTAAGCATATGGAAGCTCAGTTTCCTCATCTGGAAAATGGAAATAATACCTACCTCACAAGGTTACTGGGAGGATGAAATGGAACAGTGTTCGCACAGCACTGAGCACCGTGTCTGGCCCCTAGTAAGTCTTCAATAAACGGTACCTTTAGCCCACTCACAATTAACCTAGGTTTCTGACTCCAACTCCCAGCCATTTTCTATATCACAGAAAAACCCCTTCTCAAAGTGGGAAGGAGTTAGCTACAGCTATATGCTTTACCTGATGGATGAAGCAGATGAAGAGAGAGGAAGACACAAAGGACCAAAGAGAAGAATAGCAAGCTGGCTCCGTCTGCATTTGGAGAGGGCTGTTTTGCAGGGGAGCTGTGTGGTTTACTGGGGGAGGCAGAGGATGGATATCTCACAGACAAGCTGACCTTTCTCGGGAAACTTGCTGGGGCACCTGTAGGAACATGAGCAGTCTTTTCTGCAAGCTATGAGTCACAGAGAGGCTGCTAAATGCTAAGCCCTGGGGCAGATCATTACAACTTCCTCCCAGATGTTTCCTGGCACCACTGGCTAGTATCACTGGTTTCCAAATGAAATTGATCCAAAACCAGGTCTCATCATCACTCACCCCTCTTCTGCTCCACCTTCGAATAGCCAGTGAAGTAAACTGATTCCTGTTCCTGACTACAGCCTAGTTCCACAAGGCCACACACCTTGGCCAAGTCATGGAGGCATGAATGGGCTTGTATCAAACTCTTTCTGGGATGAGTTGACGAGCACTTATGAGCACATGGGGCAACAGTTCTGACCTTAAAGCTGGAAAACAGAGGCCTAAACATAGCTCTTACTTCCACACCCACCTGGGACCCTCAGACAAAGTCATTTGGCTTTAGCTTTGGTTTCTCCCACAGGGATTCTGAACCACAAGGTCAATGAACCTGATGAAGAGGCACCTGCTGTACCAATATTAATTGACAGCTTTCAGCACTGAGCCTAAATGCATAATTCCTAGCATATTGTTGGGGAAGGGGGAAAGGGAGCCAGTAACCTGAGACTGCTTCTAGACAAGTTAATAACAAAAACAACAAAAATCAGAGCTCTGCATATCTGTACTAGACAGAAAACATCTAATAGAACCAGGAATCCCTGGCCTATTTTCAAAGCTCTTCTCTTATGACCATCCTGCCAAACCTAGCCTCAGATCCTGAACTGGCACCACTATAAAACTTGGGCAAGAAGAGTCCCGTCCCTGTGGTACTAGAGCTGTTGGGGGGAAAAAAAAAGGTTTTTAAAATAGACATGTAAGAACTGATGGATACTGGGCTAAGAATTCATTCTTCTTATGTTCCAGGCCTGCTTTTATGTTGGAATTGCCTAGATACTTCCAAACTCCCAAGGGAACACCCTTGAAGGTCAGGAGCTTGTCTTCTCAGCCATGAATACCACGGAGGTGCTATGTAGCTCCAACGTCCAACCTTACTGGAAGTTAAGTTCTGGCAAAATAAAACCACCCATCTCTGTGGGGACAAAATATCCATCAAGTGATCAATCTCAGGCAGTTTCCCTGCTGATCATTGGGCAATTTGACTAGGAGAGAAGCTTGAACATGTTGCAGCCAAAAGGTAGATTGGGGAGTCAGGGGACAGATTGCCTAGGAAGTCTCTATTCTAGTTTGGTTTAGGAACATATCTAGCTCATAAGGCAAGCAAACTTGTCCTTATAGCTATTACTACTTTCTGTTAAGAGACTGGAATAAGAAGGTACAGGGGGAAGTATGTGCAATTGACTTGAAAGAGGATTCTGAGCAGGAACAGTGGCTCATGCTTGTAATCCCAGCACTTTGCGAGGCTGAGATGGGAGGATAGTTTGAGCCCAGGAGTAGGAGACCAGCCTGAGCAACATAGCAAGACCCCATCTCTACAAAAAATACAAAAAATTAGCCAGGCATGATGGCACGTGCCTGTAGTCTCAGCTACTGGGAAGGTGAGGTGGGAGAATGGCTCGAGGCCAGGAGTTTGAGGTTACAGTGAGCTATAATTGAACCACTGCATTCCAGCCTGGGTGACAGAGCGAGACCCTGTCTCAAAAAATAAGTAAATAAAAAGAAAGAGGATTCTGGTACTTTCCTAAGTAAAACTACAAACAGGAAAAAGTTCACCTACTAAGAAATACAAATTAAAAGGAATACTTAGGAACCAGGTGCTGCTATATATTGCTGGGGGCAGGGGAATGTAAATTGCCACCATCTTTCCGGCAATTAAGAAGCCTTAAATAATCTTTAAACAATATCAGGAATTGTTCCAAGATATCATCCCAGATACAACAAAACCATACCTGCAAGAATGTGCATGACTGTTGCTTAAACAGAATAAAAGAAAACAAGGTCTCAACAACCTAACTTTCAACAGAATAGTTATTAATAATTATGTTGTGCTACAGTCATTCAAATGTCTAATCATCATAAAACCTACCCAGGAAAAAGTGCTCTGTGGAGGGGGAAAAAAAGCAGGTCACAAAACAGCCATTTATAGCATAAGCCCCATAATTATAACATAAAATATTAATAGTTTTATACTTGTACAAAAAGATGCGAGCCAGAGAGATCGGGCTGGACCCTGGTACCAGGAAGGCAGCCTGGCTCACTCCTACCACCAAGTGGCTTCCACGCATGGGAAGACCAAGATGGCGGCCAGCGAGCAAGACCTGATCTGAGGAGACCAATGGGGAGAGGCTGCAGACAGCAAGGCATGCTGGGGGAGCCAACTCCTGCCGAGAGGTGCATGCTGGGATCCTAAGGGGAATCAGGTAGATTCACCAGGGAGCCGCCGCGGGTCATGCTGGGATTCCATTCCCTGAGCCGGGCAAGCTCTGCAAGTGCCCCGCACCCCCTCACAGGGGCCCAGCCTTTCTTCCCCAGAGCTGCCTGCAGAGCAGGCGGAACCGCCACCATGGAGGTGTTCATCACCAGATCACCATCTTCAGGGATGCTGATAGAGTCGAGCACCGTGCTGGAACTGGAGCTTAGTAGAAGGCGTTCTCAAGTGGCTGCCCGTGGAGCAGCAGCTTCAGCCAGCTCCTGGAGGACAACAGGACCCTGGCGCAGTGTGCTTACACGTGGCAGGCGGTCCCCATCTATGCACGCTTCACCCTGGACCTGGATTGTCTCGAAGGTGAGGCCGAGGGGGCCTTTGAGGCCCTCAGCTTGGAGCCCTTCTGCAACCCCCCCCCAAGCAGAAGCAGCTGGATTATTGGGGAGGCGTGCCTGGGGGACGAGCAGTGAAGCCATGGGGCTCGGGCTCTCAGCCTCAGATCAGACACTCTCAACAAAGACTTGGGTGGAAAGATAGGGAAATGGGATTGCAAGATCTATTTAAAATATCCCTTTGAAAAGACAAAAGCCCTGTATGGGTGGTGAGCCCAAATTTTGTTTATCTTCCAGTTTTTCCCATATTACGTAAACATGTATTTGATTTGCAATCAGAATTTGATGTTGTGATTCCCCCCACATACATACTAGAAAAGTTACATGGCCACCGCATGTTGTTGAGGATGGAGAAAGCAGTTCTAGGGGAGTTTTGACTCTCTGGAAAGAGCTATGTTATTCAGGGTCCTCCTCACCCTTGGGAGCCAAGTCCTCCCTTATAATCCCCAGAGAGAAACCCAAGCTGGGGTATGCTTCACAGCACTCTGTGCTGACTCAACATGAAGTGTGCTGTCTGACTCACCGAGTCCCATCTTCAAGGACCATACCAGAACAGAGATCCTAGTGATCAACCTGGGACAGCTGCCACGGCAATTAAGAGTCTGGAAGGTAAAAGTGCTACACATTGGCCCTGTAACCTTAGGCAAGTTACTTAATTTTTTAAACTGTTCAACAGTAAGCACTCAATAAATGTAAGCCCTTATTAATTTCCAGTCTCTAAAATGGGAATACACACATGCCCAGGTGCTGGTTAGGGCCAAACAAGATGTGTTGTGCTTTTAAAAAGCACAATGAAGTATTAAAAACTAGGGACAGTGATTTAAAAAGCAAAACAAAAGGACAGGAAGATGAAGGTCATTCAGAATCCTGAAGTAAGCACAGAGTTTAAAAAATGGGATCAGTGTGCCATCCAGGCAAGCATTGGAAATTAAATCCAAAGTACCATGCTTCTTTCCTTCACATCTCACCAGTTTGCTCCTTTCTATACATTTAGCTCTTTACTGTGGCCTTAATAATGTCATAGAGCAATGATTTCCAAACATGGCTGATTGAATCATCTGGAAAACTTTTAAAAAATACAGATTCCCTGCCTCCTGCCCACCCATCACTTCTACTGAATTGGTTTCTGGGGAAGACAGTTTGTTGGGTTTTTTTAAGTTTTGTTTCTCTCATTTATTTCTTGTAAGTAGGTAAATTGGTATGGCTTTTTGATGGTACTTCAGAACATGTATCAAAATTTCAAATATCTAGATCCTTCCTCTGGCCAACACATATATCTGTCTATTCAGTATCTCCCTTTGGATGCTTTAAAGGTATCTTAAAGTCAGTATGTCAAAAATTAAATCCATCATCTTCTTTACCCTTACCCCAAATATGGTCCTTTTCTAGCATCTCTCTCCCAGGGAAGAGCATTATCATGCACTCAGCTGCTCAAGACTAAAGTCTGGGCATCCGAAGCAGACCAGAATCTGGAGCCAGAGTGCCTGGGCTCAAATTCCAGTTCTACACTGACCTTGGGCAAGTTTGCTAACTTCTCCGGACCTGTTTCCTCAGCTATGAAATGGCAATGATAGCTACCTCAATTAAATGAATTAATACTTAGCACAATGACTGGCATATAGTTAGCTAGCTGCAGCATCCTTGACCATTTCTCCCTTAGACCTCCTCTTCCCAGCCTACCACCAAGACTCATGCCTTTCCATCTCTACCTCTACCCCCTTAGTAAATATTACATCATTAGCATAAATGGAGTGCAAAAATCTCCACTTAAAAAGAAGAATCTCTTAAAAATGCAACAGTATGGTACATTTGATAAAATAAGATCACTTCCTTGCTTGAAACTCAATAACGTGCCATTGTTCCTCAGATAAAAAACAAAATCTTTAATGTGTCAATCCCTATCTCCACTCTCTAGCCACAATGGTCCTCTTCTTAAATACACCACAACCCCCTTACCACAGGGCCTTTGCACATGCTTCTCCCTCTGTCTGGAACAGTATCTCCTTGCATTCCCACTTCAATTTTATGCAGTTAACTCCTGACATCTTTCAGACCCCAATTCAAAAGTTAATTTTTCAGGGAAACTTTCCCGTAACCTTCCCAAACTAGATCAGTTTCCCTTTTAAAACTCATCTAGCTGTTAAAAACTCTCCTAACTTTGTGTAACTTTCTTTCATAGAATTTATTACAACCTGTGATTATATGTTTACTGGTGATTATTGAATTGTTTATCTCCCACACTAGTCTGTATAATGCATAAAGGCAAAGACTGTGTTAGAATTTGCTTATCACTGTATCCCAACACTTCTTAGCCCAGTGCCTGGTACAAAGTGGGTATTCAATAATTGTTGAATGAACTATGAAAGTCATTTGACCCAGCAATTTCACTTCTAGGAATCCAGTCTAAAGAAATATGTACACAAACCAGTCCAGCTGTAACAATACTGCTGTTATTACTACCACTAGCACTTAACATTGATCTACTCACTACATGCTGTTTCATATACTAACTCATTTAATTCTCCTTATAGCTGTATGAGATCCCCATTATTATCCCTATTTTACAGATGAGAAAACTGAGGCACAGAGGTTAAGTAACTTGCCTAAGCTTCCACAGCTAGTAAGAGTGGACAAACAGATTCAACCCAGGTACATTGTCTCTGGGAGCCCAGCTCAAGCTCTCTCTGCATTATAATACAGATATATTTTATGCAAATTTTAACTATAGAAATTTGAAATGGTACCATAACTATTAAAGTCTCACTTTGAATGCAAAATTTGAAGAAATGCAAATCCCCCAAATTAAAAAAAAATTTGTAAAAAGTCACATAATTTCAAAGCTGGAGAGAATAGTGAATTGTAAGCATCCCCTTTGTTCCCCCACCCCATACACACATTTCACTTATATTCATATGAGAACATAAGTCTTGAATCATGGGAATTATGAATTATTTGAGGTTTTCAAGAATGCATCCTTCACATCAGTGCAACTGCCTCGAACAAGACTGTTTACTGCAGCGATATTTGGGTTCAAGAAAACAACTCATAAGCTCCTCTTGGGGGGAAAAAATAAGATCAGAAATGAGAGTCTGCTTTAAGAATGGAAATCAACTTTTATTCAGCAAAATGCTTACTAACAATATTTTGAAATCTAAAGAAAAACTTGAAAAAAGAACAGATTTTTGACTGAATGACACATTCTCAATCTCTCAACACCAAGGAAAATAATGCTAGTGTGAATAAATCTGGTAGTTTTTCTTCTGAGTCACGCATTTTGAAAGTTTTTGATTTTTGATTTCAAATGCTTTTGAAACATTCAGACAATTAAAGTCATAAAACAATGATTAGTGTAAAAGTTAATGATTTTTAAATGGTATAGTAACCTTATCTTCAGCTAACAGCACAGTCTGTCTTAAAGGTATTGTTTAAACATAAAAGCTTGATTTATCTGGATGGGGTTAAGATGAGCAATTCACCCAATCATCTTTCCATAGCAGTCTTTCCTAATAAGGCAATTACTGATAGTAAGATTTCTAAAAATCCAAACACTTTACAATTTTTATGTTAACTCCTCCCTACTACCACATCTGTAAAAGATAAAAATAGGAGATTGGCTAAATAAATCATGGTACCTTCACCATATAGATTACTATAGAGCTGTTTTTAAAAAAAAAAAGATGTGTATTTAACTCTGGAAAGATGCCTGTGATTCTAAGTTAAAAAAGCAAATTGTAGAGTAACATTTACATCCACAATATAGTCCAATTCTTATTTTAAAAATGTCTTTATGAATACGTGAGTTCTTTGTACAGAAAAAGGTCTACAAGGATTCACATTAAACCATTAATTGGGCTTACCTTTAGGGAGAACTGGGGAAGGGAAGAACTTTCATGTGTTTATTTCTGATTTGCTTCTATTGACAGGTAGTAGAGTTCAGTGGTATAAGCTTGGGCTCTTAGATTTGAATCCAAACTCTACTACTTACTTAGCTGTGTGATCTTAGACAAGTTACTTAACTTCCCTGGCCTCAGTTTCCTTGCCCATAAAATAGGGATAATAATGGTACGTCCCTCAAGGGATGCTTGAGGATTAAATGGGCTAATACATACTAAGAATTGTATCTATCACACAGTAAAGTGTCACATATTTTATTAAAAAAATTTGTCTTTACAAGGAACATATATTCATGTATTAATTTAAAATCCCAACCAACCATCTCTACATAAACAATATAAAATAGTATATGGCTGGGTGTGGTGGTTCATGCCTGTAATGCTAGCCCTTTGGGAGGCTGAGGCAGGAGGATGGCTTGAGTTATAATGATGTCACTGCACTCTAGCCCGGGCAACAGAACGAGATCCTGTCTCAAAAAAAAAAAAAAAAAAAAAAGAAAGGATATAGGGGTAGAGGGGGGATGAAAAATAAAAATCTCCCCAGGCAATTTGATCATCAGCTAAGCTTGCAAACTATGGACTCAGAGGCCAAAGGCAGGGGTAAACCAGTTGGAACAGGGTTAATTCCCAGCTGGGGAATGCAGGAGAATTCTGGAAGCCAAAGAAGACCATAAAAGACAAAAAAACCCCAGCAGGTCTTGAAGCCTGGTGGGAAACCCAGCTGAAGCGACTCCACAGGGAGAGGGCAGGGTGTGGGCCTGGTGTCCTGTTCTGGCTTGTGTGGGGAAAGCTCACAACTAGTTGTGTTTCCCGCTGCCTGAAGCTACAACAAGATGGGACTCGTGCAAAGACAGCTCAGAAGGCAGCCGGCCTTAAGTAAGATGCCCAGGATGGCAGCTGATCCCTCCACCCTGGCCCTGTCACTGACCAACCCATAGTGCAGCCAGCTGCCCACCTCCTCACAGCTTTCGGGCCATGGAGGCAATTCCTTCACATGGGAGATTTAGAGCCTCAAGGCTAAGGAGCTGGGACTCAGAGTAACTTGCCACAGGCCACGTTGTTTGGGATGAGAAACCAGGCCTACAACCCCCTTCTCCCTCGCCTGTGCTCGGACGTGCACCATCAGGTCTGTCCCCACTGCTGGGTTTGACAAGAGTCTGAAGCATTTCCGACTGACCCGCGTGCAAACCATTTCTCTGGTCGGGATTTCTTGCTTCTCTATAAAATGACTGGAATGTGGGAAATATGCTGTGGTCCCCAAATTTGGGGGAGGAACCTTCTTAGAAAGATGCCCAGGCATTCTTATACACAATTAATTCTAGGGGATCAAAGACTTCCTAGAGCAAATATGAGACCTTAAGGTCAGAACCCCTGGGCAAAATAAACCTACTTCTAGTGTGCAACATAGGATTTCAGGGTTTCCTGGTAATAGAGAAATTACATCAAACTAAACTTATGTGGTCTAAAACAAGCAAAAGGGGGGTTTCTGAGATTGAGGGGGAAGAGGAGGGCCCAGATTATACCTCTTCAACCCCCATCTCCCCATTTAACCCCTGGCATGCCTCAGAGTCCCAGGGGAAAATATCTCTTTCTAGGGTCAGTGTAGCCCAGAGAGGCTCGCAGGAGGTGGGTACAGCTCCCTCCTGAGTCTGGCCCTCCCACCTCCTGGCCATTTGGCCCTGGCTCTGAGCCCTCTCCTCAAATGGTAGACAGCGACATAGCCAAAAATGGGGTAAAGGGAGAAAGGAGGATGTTTGTTTGGCTTTCTTTCCCAGGATGAGGCATTTTGGTATACTGTGAAAGCAACAGGGCCTCAGCACCCAGAAGTTCATCAGGACCGTAGCAGCTGCAGCCTGGTGGGGATGCTGTCAGCTGGAAGAATTTGCAGACCACTGATGCTCTAGGCAACCCAGAACCTCAAGGGTACACAGATTTGGCTGGGGGAGGGGGCAAGAGGGGGGCAGGGTCTTCCAAGCTCCTCCACTCAGAGCAAGGTGGCGGGAGGTCCTTGCTCCTGGGGGCAGGTGGGGGTGGGGCGAAGAGAGGCAGAACAGATTCTCTGCAAGGACTGCAGGCATGAGTGCAATCTGGCCTGGTATCTGCACCTTCCCCATTCCCCCACATCCTAAAAGGGAAGCCAGAGCCCCTGGACAGAAGTGCCCTCAACCCCCACCCCTGCTCCTGGTGATTAACAGGGGCCTGTGGAGGGAACAGGAATTCAAAGCTCTTGGGTCAGAAGTTAACTATTTCCAATCTTCCTCTAGTTTGGCTGCGGCCAGGAGACTCAAGATCTCTTTCCCTGTCCCACCCTGATTCCCAAATGGTGAGTACCTCACACTTACCGGGTCAGACCTGGGTTCAAATTCTGACTCCACAATTTATTAGCTGGGTGACCCTGGATAAGTTACAAAGTTACAAGCCCAGGTTTCCTATCCAGTTAAATGGGGCCAATCTCATCCACCCCATGGGGCTTTTAGGAGGATTAAAGGGGCTTATTACATAAAGAACATAGTGTGATTCTGGAATTCAGTAAGCTCTCAATAAATGGTATTTAGGTGGTGGTGGTGGTGGTTTTTAAAAGCCCTTCTCTGCCCTCCCTGCTGCCTGGGTCAGCAATGCTGGTAACTAAATGAAATGAGGAGAAAAGTCAACTGAGGCAGACAACATCCTCCAGTCTGAGAAAAATGAGGAGAAAGGTCGAGAAAGGATGCTGGAGATGGGGCCCAGTGTCCTGGGGTTCCAGAGGAGACTCGGAGACGCTGGCCTCCACAGGGGTACAACTGGGACTTCAGCTGTGTCTGGTCTTTCCCAAACACCTTGCTGCTTCTGTTAGGGGGTAAGACAAATTCCAAACTGGGCTGGACCCTGCCTACTTCTCATTTGCCTCTCCCTACCTTATGCTCTGTGATCCAGCCAGATTAAGTGTATTTAAATTCCTGGAACCCATCACGCTGCTCCCCACACCTCTCACGCCCCTCCTCCCTCAGCTTCCGGCTTGGATGTCACTTCCTCCAGGTCCCTCCAAGAACACGTCAGCAACCACTCCTGTGTGACTCTCTATTTTTCCTTGCCCATCTCCCACTCGATCACTTATATACATATATTGTACTTATTTTGTCTGTCTCTCTCCACTCACGGGAAACTGGCCCTTCAGGCCTGGGCTTTTTGCACATTTTGCTCAATAATGTATCCCCAGCACCTAGAACAGTACTTGACACTTAGTAGGCGCTCAATAAATAGTTGTTGAATGAAGGATTCACTATTAAAATTTCCTAACTGACATGCTTCCTCCTCTAATCAAGAGCTCATTGAGGTTAAGGAGCTGCTTACTTCTGAATATCTAGCACCCAGTAGGTACTCAGACATTTGTTGGCCTGAATGACCATTTCAATTTGGACCTGGATCTCAGACACCTCACTACTTCTATAATAAGATAGGAGCTGGATTTGACCACCTTGGTCAAATGAGGAGGCTGCTGCCCACCCACATACTGGCCAAGATAAAATCTTCACCCAGGAAGACGTTCTCACCTAAGAAATTCAGGGCCCTTTCTACTTTGGGGGAAAGAAGCAAGATTCACTTAAGGGCAAAGAAATGGGGGGAGATTTTTCTTCCCCCAAGACAAAGGATGTGACCAAGTACGTAATGAAGACTTGCTGTCTCTTGGCAAAGGGCCAGATGAGAAGGGACCCAACTACTTCAGGACAGAGAAACACAGACTTCTCAGTACAGGATCACAGTACTAGGATCCTCAGGCAATCCTCAATTAATCCCGTAATTGTGCTCCCACGTATAAACCTAACAGATACTGGGACACAGGTTCACCAAAAGACTTGTACAAAAATGTTCATAAAGCATTATTTGCAATAGCCAAAAAATGGAAACTACTCGAATGCTCATCAACAGAATTGTGGACAGTCACATAATGGACTCACATACAAACAGAGTCAACTACAACTACATCCAGAATTATGCAAGAATCTCACAATGTGGAGTGAAAGAAGCCAGATCCAAGAGGATGTACTGTAAGATTCTTTTACATAAAGTTCAAATTTAGGCACATTAACCTATGGTTTTGGAAATCAGAATAATGGTTATGTTGTGGTAGGGTAGAGAGTGGGAGGGACGGGGCGTCCGAGGCACCGGTAATGCTGTTTCTTGATCTGTGTGCTGGGTACATGGGGGCTTTAAGTTTGTGCTGTTCATCAAGCTGCACACTTATTGGGTGCTTTTCTCTACACTTGTTATTCTTTAATAACAGCAGGTCTCTGTACAGAGACTGTTCGACCTTAGGAGCAAAGCCTTCACTGATTTGGGCAGGGGAGGGCTTTCCCTCCCTCCCTGTCCTCCACCATCCTCCAAATGCTTCGCAGAGCTATAATTTCTGGCCCTAGAAACTCATAGCTCGTCATGAGCAATGCCTTCCTCATGTGGCAAGGGAGGTAAGGGCACCCTGCACTGGGTAACCTAGGAACAGAGTGCCATGTGAGGAGGTGGGAAGGGAGACAAGAGGTTTGAGACCTGATCCCCAGGCACAAGCTAACGGTGATGTAGGACAGAGTCTTCGGCAACCAACCCTACTCTGCTGCCAGGCCAGGAAGGCAGCCTCCCAGGCTCAAAGCCTCAGTTCCCATCTATTCCTCAGAGGCAGATTTATGGGGCACTGTGGAATCCCCCTGGGCTGTGGAGGCAGACAACAGGGTTTAAATCCTGGCCTTACTGCTGACTGCCCCCCCACCACCCCGTGACCTCTCACTGAGTTCCTTCACCTCATTTTTATAGTAAGGGGAAGTTATCACCACCTGCTTTGCAAGGCAGTCATAAGCATAAAAAATTACTAACATTAGACTGTAAGCTTCCCAAGGGCCAGGACTTTGATTTGTTCATTGCTTTAGCTGTAGTTCTAGAACAGCACCTGATGCATGCAGAGGGTAAATATGTTTACTGAAAGAATGAAATGTAAATAGAGGGCATAGCCTGGAGTAGGGGCTCCAAAATAAATGGCAATTTTTACACTAAAGCTGAAATAAACAAAACCATCTTGATGTTAACTCATGCTCAGATTCATTACTGAACTTTGAAGTTTCCTCCCAAACCTGACAATGGTTAGTTTTTAATCCTACCCAAAAAGCTGAGTACAGGTCAGTTGAACCTGCTGAGGGCCATAATGAAGTACTGGATCTGTTCTACTGTCATTAAGCTGCCTCTCTTAATTGTTCACCATTAAGGATGGCCACTGTACGTCATTCACTTTTAATCACTGCACTAATACCATGCAAGTTCCCTCTTTCTACCTCTCTATTATCTGCTTCCAGATCATGCTTGAAGGAAGGTGTACCCTAGTACTGCAGTCCTCAACCCCTGGGCCACAGACCGGTAGTGGTCTATGGCCTGTTAGGGACTGGGACGCAGAGCTCCACTGCCCCCTGCCCCATCCGTGGAAAATTTGTCTTCCATGAAATTTAGGAAGGCAGTGTTGGGGGCCGCATAGCAGGAGGTGAGCAGCAGGCAAGCTTGAGGAAGCAAGTGTACCCCATCGCTGGCATCACCACCAGAGCTCCACCTATCCCCCCACCATCGCCCCCCCACAGAAAAATGAAACTGGTCTCTGGTGCCAAAAAGGTTGGGGATCTATGCCCTAGTACACCTAGGTAGTAAAAAACATCAGGGTAGCAAAAAACGCCATGGAACTTGGGAGTTAGAAACTTCCAATCAAATTCCAGCTAGTCACTGCTAGGATGACTTTGGTGAAGCCACACCTCTTAGGTTTCATCTGTAAAATGGGCCAGCCTTCACAAGGTTGTCATAATTCATGCGAATACCTCCTGGGCATCCTATTAAGTACCAGGTCCTGGGCATATACCAAGAGGTAAAAGTCATGTCTGTGATCCTCAAAGAAGTACATGAGCTATTTAGCCTCATTTGATGGATTTGGATCCATTAAGCTTTGCCTCTGTTTCCCCACCTTCAAAACCTCTGGCAGGGCTAGGTTATGGGGTTTCTGAAGTTCCAACTCTGAAATTAAGAGCTTAACTTGCTTAATATTTACTTTACCTGCTTCAAGGGGATGTTAGGAGGATAAAGCAAGCTCAGAGTTGTAGAAGGGCTTTGAAGAGGAAGATGCACATACAAACAAGGTATTAATTACATCAGATAATTTCTTTGAGCTTGACTTCATAGACACCCCTGATATTCATAACCCAGGGGCAAACAACAGGGCAAATTGCTTCTTAGCATTATGAAAACTGTTGTCTACTTAGCCAGACTTGAGAGTCTGTACCTGCAGGACAACCCTTTCAACATGGCTGGATCCAGGCTGGGGCTCCTGTTTTGAAAATGGGGAACTAAGCTAGGGGTGGGGAGGTAGAAAAGTGTCAGTAGCTGAAGACCAAGGGGAGAAATACCAGTTTTTTTTGTTGGGGAGTCCCAACTTAATGGGACCAATCAGGCCCAGAAACTCGATTTCACTTAAAAAAGAAAGTGGCACCTCGTCGTGGGAAGCCTGCTCTAAGAAAAGTCATGTCACAGAGGGACTCAAGGTGAGTGAAGCACATTAACCCACTCTTTGTTTTATAACCCAGGTGTGTTCCTGGCATGAATCCACCCTTTTCACAACCATAAAGCAGACATCCGAGAAAGCTGAATTTCCTCAAACGGTTTAGATGCCTGACATCGTGGGGAAGTACTCGCCAACCTGACCATGAAATCGAAAACCTGATCACTGCTTCCCTCCAAGAACCTCAAGCCTAGTGAAGTGACAGCTAATCTGATATTTCTTGCTTCAGTAAGAAAGATAAGGCACAGACAACACTCAAAGCCATAGCCTGCTTTCGGAGCCTGTAGTCAGAGAACTTGACAATGGGGTTTGGGGAGGGGTGTAGATTTGGCAGAGATCTGGTTAGCAATAAAGCTTCCTCAGGGAGCCGGAATTGGATTTGGGGCCCTGCCCGAGTTAACATTTTTACAGGTTGGCTGAGTTGCAGTTTGTTAGCCAGCCAGTAATAAACCCATACGCAAGAATTTAAAGTTTATGAGGCATGGCCTCTTAATGCCTTCTCCTCAGCTCCCAACAGCCAAGGGTTTAAGGAGCCTGGCCTAGCCTGCTAGCCTGGGTGTTAATTGTTTTGTCAATCTGCAGAGCTATTTGGGAAAAGAATTTTTTTTTTTTTTTAAAGAAAAGCCTTCCACAGACTCAGGCCTCTAAGCCCCTTTTGGAGACACAAAGGAGAGCCATTCTATCCCCTGGGAATTGATACCTCCACATTCAAGCTATGGGAATTTGTACCTGGGGTGAGGGGTATGTTGATGGAGGCATTAGAAAAATGCTAGGTGGCAAGGGTTCTCAATGTTTTGAAATCCAGGTAAACTGTAGATCCTACCCACCCACCCACCCTCTGAAAAACGCATACACAAGTTCTCAATTTCAGTTTAAGGGTGTTCTGGAACTCCAACCAAAGATCCAGGGTTACACTCCTGTTTAAGAACTTAGGTTTGGTCCCGCGGAGGAACCCCCATTGTCCTCCCCACCTGAAGGGAAGGAGCCCCCCACCAGCAGGCAGCTGCCTGGGTCTCCTAACACACTGGTTCTCCTCACCAAAGTGACCTCCACTGTCAAGTTTTTGAACTGGGGGTGGGGGGGAGAGTAACTGGGAGATAAAAAACGTGCTTTGATCTCTTATCCGCCGCCCCCATTGCCCAAGGCCTGCCAGCTGAGGACACTCTCCCCGCCTCCCAGTGACCTAGCATCCCAGTCCCAAGACGCTGGGGGGGTAGGGGTGTCCCCCATACGAGATGGCCCCCGCCCAGGTGTGCCAGGGCACAGTTTCCAGGCAGGCTGCAGGAGCGCAGGCCCTCCGGGAAGGGCAGGGTTAAGAGTGCATTCCAGCTGCCGGGGAAGAAGGGGGGCGGAGGAGGGGAGCGCGGAGAAGAGAAACAGACCCGGTCTGTCGGAGACACAAAGCACGGTTCACAAAGGGGGCCCGAGAGGGGCGAAGGGGGCTGCCCAGGGCACGGCTCATCCCCACACCTGCGCGGGGGTTGGGGGAAGAATGTGGACTGCGCATTCCTCCGCTGGGGCCAGCCAGGGAGAGCTGCCCACGTCGGGGCTGGGTGAGGGGTTCAGCTGCCCGCTACCCCAGAGGAGGAGGTCAAGGTAAGCAGCGGCTGCGCGGCAAGGAGGGGCTAGACGTCAAAGGGCGCTACGGTGTCCGGCCTTCTCCGTTAGCCACCCACCCCCAATCCCAGCCCCCCGGACGCTTTCTGCGCCTCCTGGGGACCTGAGGTGGCGACAGAAGTCCCCTGCCCCGGCCTGAACACCCTGTGCGCGGGCCACACCGGAGCGGACCACGTGCGGTCCCCGCCCCGTGGTTCCACCCGGGCCGGCTCCTGGAGGGTCTTACCTTTCCTCAGCGCCTGGCCGGGCTCCAGCTCCGCGCCTCCCGCTTCCAAGGTCACTTCAGCCTCCCCGAAGCCCGCCCGACACGGCTGGGAGGCCTCGCACTGCAGCCAGCAAAGCTGCGCCTGAGGGCGAAGGGAGAAAGAGGAAGGCTGGGTCACAGGGGCGCCCGTCCCCGCACACCCATCCTGGGGAGTCCTTACGGGACCACCCGGACTACACTGGCCCGGAGGAGCCCAGCCCCGCGCTCTCCCCGACGTCGCCGCCGCGTGCGGACCCCGCCCGCCCTCCAGGGAGCAGTCCCGACCCGGCAAGGGGTGGACAGTGGAGTACCTGGAGTAGCAGGAGGAGGGACGCGAGAGGCCCAGTAGGGAGCCCCATGGCTGGAGAGAGAGGAGCGAAGAAGCTAGCGCGACGGCTGGCTCAGCGGGCTGGTGCTCAGCTAAGCTCTCCGCGCCCCTTTGAGCACCGCGGCTCGCGGGAGCAAGCGGGCGGAGGCCAGGTGAGCGCAGGTAGGTGCTGATTGGTCCGGCGGCACGAGGTCCCGCCTCCTCGCAGGTGGGGCCGTGGCTGGAGCGGTGAAGGCACCCGCGAAGCCCCTCCTGTCCTCCCCGATGCCCGCCCGCGTTCTCCGGGCTCTTCGGAAGCTGCGCCCCGCAGGGACTCAGCCCCTGTCTCGCAGGTTCTGGGTTCGAGGGAAAAAAGGCCCCACCCCTCTCCTCAGCCTCCGCAGCACGGGAAGAGAAATGTGTCTTTGCCTTGCAGCTACAGCGGAAAAAAAGTGGAGACGCATCTGAACCCGACTGAAAACAGGCTCCGCGTTCAGGCTCCCCGGAGGCGCTCTCTTACCCCAAAGCTCTGATGGAGGCCGGTGTGTCCTCCCACACCCCGCTACAGCGGGGGCCGCCCTCTGCCTCTTTCTCCACCTCCCTTGCCAGCCCCGCGGCGAGGATCCGGCGTTGAAAACTGGCAGTGAGGTCCCGAGGGACCGCCTTACAGAGTCTGAAACAACTTGCCTGAGAATCATGACTTCCCTTTCACAGGTTAGGAGAGAAGTTCCCAGAGTTCGGAAGCTGTAGCGGCGCCACAGGGTGCGAGGTAAGGGGTGGTTATTAGCCCCATAATCTCCAACACGCCTCCCCGCAAATATAAATAACGCTTTCTCAACTATGTGAAATGTAAATAAAGGCAATTTTTTAAACGCAGTTGCTTTTATTGGTCTGAAATACTGCATATAATCTAAGTAAAAACTGCTTGCTGTGCAAAGCAGCCTTCCAGTGATTCTCCCATCGAAAACAGCTCTCCTACACCCTTCCTGGGAGATAAGCGGCGGAGCTGGGATTCGATCCTCTACGTTACTCTCGTCCCGCTGCGTTAGACATGAAGTGCTTTCCTCTTCCCGGCACACAATGGGCCCTGGCACAGAATCTGTCCTGAGACTCAATCTCTTCGCCCGCATGCCCTTCCCCCACGGAGCGGAGCTTCCCGGGCCAGTCCGACTCCCTTGTTCCCTTCTTGCTGCCTGGGGAACCCCAGGATGACGCCTCCTTGGCCCTTGCCCTCCCCAACTCAGATTTAAGGGGTTGAGGGAGGGACTAGAGTTTTAAATTATAGATTCTTTGGCCTTCAAAGGCTAACTTGGTAACCTACCCATTCTTCTCACCGCCAGGCCTGTAGCTCAGCGGGGGGCTGCTTGCGCTGTGACCGTGGGAATCTTTCTCTCTCATGCCCAGCATCAGCTCTGGGTTCAAACCCGGGTCCCACCACTTACTAACGTTGAAGCCTCAGGCAAGTGAAATAACCGCTCTGGGCCTCAGTTCTGTGTCTGTCACCTGGGGTTAGTAAGACACCTACCCTCTAAAGCTGCAGTCCCAACCCCTGGCCCGCAGACCGGGTATGGTCTGTGGCCTGCTAGGAACCAGGCTGCACAGCAGGAGGTGAGCGGCGGGGAGGAGTCATCTGTGTTTACAGCAGCTCCCCATCGCTGGCATCACCGCCTGAGCTCCGCCTCCTGTCAGATCAGCGGCAGCATTAGATTCTCATAGGAGCGCGAACCCTACTGCAAACTGCGCTTGCGAGGGATCCAGGTTGGGGCTCCTATGAGAATCTAATGCCTGATGATCTGAGGTGGAGCCGAGGCGGTGATGCTAGCGCTGGGGAGCGGCTGCAAATGCAGATTGTCATTAGCAGAGAGGTTTGACAGCGCAATAAATGTAATGCGGTTGAATCATCCCGAAACCGTCCCTACCCCCACCCTGGAAAAATTGTCTTCCATGAAACCGGTGCCTGGTGCCAAAAAGGTTGGGGACCGCTGCTCTAAAGTACTAGGATTAAATGAATTAGAACATGTAGGCGAGGATTAAATAAATTCACACATTAAAAACGCTAAACTCACTACCTGGCGCAGAGCAAGTACCCAGATGTTGCCTGGTGTTATTGCTCTCGGATCCGGCTCATTTGGCCGCCTCCGCCTGAAGAGTCGTTTCTCTCCTCCCTAGCACACCGCCCCCCGCCCGCCGCGTCCCGCAACTAAGAGAGTGAGAAGCGTTGTAATCCTTCAATTTCACGGCTGATGGTAAAGCGAGCAGTCGGCGTCAGGCATCGCCGGGGCGATCGGTTACCGGGCGGGGGTGCCCGGCAGCTGGGGCTGGGGGATTCAGGGCACGCAGGAAAAGCCCGGGGCCGCTCGCTGAGCCCCACGCCGCCCGCGCCCCGCTCTTGCCAGGGAGCGCTTTCCGTGACCGAGGGGAGATTAGATGCCCGCGCTCCGGCGGGGCGGAGTGGCGCAGGCCCCACGCGGGGCAGGGTGGCCAGGCCTCTCCAGGTGCCCCCCGCCCGCCCGGAGCCAGACGAAGCCATTAGGCGGACGGTTGAACACAAATGAGCCTCGGGATACAGGCCCTAATTAAGTAAACACCGGCTGGAGGGCTGTTGAGCGCGCTCATTTCCGCCTCCTTCCCGGGCACTCAGCGTTCCGGGCGGGGGCGAAGACGCGAGGGGAGAAATTGAGAGTCAGCTCTTCTGCATGAAACTTGGAGCACACTGCCGCCTTCTCCTTAGCTCCTCTTGTCCGTCGTTCACTCATTCATTCATTTAACAAATATTTGCTGACTGCCTGCTATGTGCCAAGCACTGAGGATGCAACAGTGAACAAAACAGACAAGCATCTCTGCACCCTTGGACTTGCAATCCCAGAGTGTGGAGGGTAGAAGAGAGTAGAGAAAAATAAGTAAATACATAATATGTTAGATGGCAAGCTAACATATTAGATTGAAGAACAAGGACAGAATGGGAAGTGCAGATTCACCGGACAGAAGGTGGGATTGGTAGTTGTAAATAAAGTGATCCGGAAGGTGTTTCAGTCAGAGTCTAGCAGGAAACAGAATCCAGCTTGGGTGGTTCAAGTGTTAAGGAAGTGACTAGAGTCAGCGGTCCCCAACCTTTTGGGCACCAGGGACTGGTTTTATGGAAGACATTTTTTCGCCCTGGGGGTGGGGAGGGGGGATAGTTTCAGGATGATTCAAGCACATTACATTTATTGTGCACTTTATTTCTATTATTATTACATTGTAATATACAATGAAATAATTATACAACTCACCATAATACAGAATCTAATGCCGCTGCTGATCTGACAGGAGGCGGAGCTCAGGCAGTGATGCGAGGGATGGGGAGTGGCTGTAAATACAGACGAAGCTTTGCTCACTCACCCACTGCATACCTCCTGCTGTGCCGCCC
The DNA here is from genome assembly GCA_023783475.1 of Daubentonia madagascariensis. Classification (NCBI taxonomy): domain Eukaryota; kingdom Metazoa; phylum Chordata; class Mammalia; order Primates; family Daubentoniidae; genus Daubentonia; species Daubentonia madagascariensis. Next base: position 5,997,219 of record JAKFHU010001224.1, read on the forward strand.
GGTTCCTAACAGGCACTGGATAGCTATCCCCAGCCCAGGGTTGGGGACTGCAGGACAAGGAACGGGCTGGATTCAGGATCTAACAGGGGTGTTGAGGCACCAGAAACAAGCAGGAGTGGGAAGGCATTACTACTTTGAGGACCTAAGGGCAAAGAGAGGAAATAGTGTTATTGGAAGTCCAAGGATAAGGGCACCCCCTCCCACATGCTGCTGTGGTTGAGGAATCACAGCCATTGCCCAGAGCAGAGTGAGAAGGGTGAAAAGGAAAAAATACTCCAACATCTCCCTCTTCTCCCCTTTCACCTCCAGACAGTGCCTCCCATTCACCAAACCCACCCAGAAGCCTGAGGGTAAGCAAGCCCAGGGGACAGGTCTCTAGGGCTCATGTTCTCCAGGCACAGGACTAGGCACAGAAAGACAGAAAATGGATGGGGACTGGGGGAGCAAACAAGAAAGCCCAGAGGCCTCACTAAGAAGGGGGCATTTGAACAAAGACCTGAAAGAGCAAGCTATGGCTAAGGATATACAGGGAAAGAGTATTTCAGGCAGAGAATACAGGGCAAAGGCCCTGAGGCAGTAGATTACTTGGAACAGCAAAAAAGCCAGCATGGCTGGAGTGGAGTGAGCAAGTAGGAAGTGAATCAGAGAGTTTGGGAGGGCGGGGAGCAGACCTTGCAGAGCCCTCCCTGGAAGGCCCTTGTTAGAACTTCTTTTGGCTTTTACTTTGAGTAGGAGGGAAGGAAGCCACAGTCGGTTCTGAGCGGAGGATTGGTGTTGAGAACAGATTATAGGGAACCAGGGCAGAAGCAGAGAGGCCAGTGGGAACTCTATTGCAGTCATCCAGGCAAAATATGAAATGGCTTGGTTCAGGTTAGTCATTGTGGAGGGGGTGAGAAATAGGTAAGATTTAAAAAAAAACAAGACTGGGAAATAACAAGTGTTGGTGAGGATGCGGAGACATTGGAATCCTTGTGCATTGTGGGAATTTAAAATGGTGCAGTTGCTATGGAAAACAGTATGGTGGTTCCTCAAAATATTAAAAATAGAATTACATATACATATCCAGCAATTCCACTTCTGGGTACATACCCATAAAAAGTGAAAGCAGGGACTTGAAGAGATATTTGTACCCTCATGTTCATAGCAGCATCACTCATAATAGCCAAAAGGTGGGAACAACCTAAGTGTCCGTCAACAGATGAACAGAGAAACAAAATGTTTAATAGGTACAGAGTTTTCAGTTTAGCATGAAGAATAGAGTGGTGATGGTTGTACAATAGGAATGCACTGAATACCACTGAAGTATACACTTAAAAATGGTTAGGATGGTAAATCTTATGTTATGTGTATTTTACCACAATTTTTCTAAAAAATTACTAAAGAAAAGAGTGATCAGATTCTGGGTATATTTTGAAGGTATTGCCAATGAGACTGGCCATAGGACTGAACACGGAGTGTGAGAGGCAGAGCGGGTGAAGGATGAAGGATGACTCCAGAGTTTCTGGCCTGAGCAACCAGTAGGATGGCAATGCTATTTCTGGAGATGGGGAAGGCACGTGTAGTGGACGCTGTCAGGGACCTGCTCAGATCCCCTGGGATCACTTTTAGTTTCTGAGCTCCTTCATTTGGCTTCTGTATGCTGATGCTCCTAACAGCCTGCACCTGTGACTCTCTTTGGTCCCTTCGCCCTTGCAAGGAAGTACCCAGGAGTTTACTTCCCCAGCCTGCAGCCAGTGACCAACTGATATAGGAATGTGAACACCCAGCTTCCTTCCCTCCAGTCAGACAAACTCCAAGATGTGCATGTCCCCCGCGGGAACTGAAGCTACCGTCTCTGGAACTTGGCCTGCAATCCCACCCCTGCTTGGCTTCTTTCTCTTCTTTATGAGTGGCCTGCTACTCCCACTCATTTTCCAGTTCCTCCTGGGAGCACTTCCTTAATAAGTCACTTCAGACACATGAATCCTTGTCTTGGGATTGGCTTCTTGGCATCCCGTTGCAGGTAGAGCAAGCTTGGGCTTGGGCAAAGATCACAACTTCCATTTGGGGCATGGTTAGAGGTGCCTAATAGTGGCACGTTGAGGATGCTGCGGTCGCGTACACCAGTTCAGGGGAGATATTTAGTTGTCACAATGGGAAAGCATCAATTCTGGGACACGCTGTGGAGAAAAGACTTGCCCAGGTAGAACCCTGGGCCTCTGGGCCTTCTTCGGCAGTCAGAATGTTCGCACCGTCTCCGACGCCCTCCACCTACTCAGGGCTGCGACTCTTCCACTCTTTTTGCCCTTTCCGAAAGAACTGCACCCTCCCAGGGTTACTGGTCTGCATTTCACATTTAAACACATGCTCCTCACTGCCCTGGGAAATCTCTGGCAGTCACTTTCCTTAGTAACTGGACCTCTCTCTCCACTACCTCTTTCCTCCCTCCTCAGAAGCTCCTTGGGGTCGGGGATCAGGACTGTCAGACTCTAACATCTCCAGACTTGCCCACAGCATCCAAACGGGAAGTGTCCATGGCGTTGAAGTCAGGGTCCACGGAGTGTGAATCCTCCCTCTGAAAACGACTGCCTGGTGGCCTGGGGGGAGTTACTTAAGCCCTCTAAGCACTCTGGAGCTAGTAATTCCCACTCATGGGTGATGGTGAGATTATCTCAAACTGAGCTCCTGACCTTCCCCACAAGCATGCACTGTTTCCATCTCAGCGACAGGCACCTGCATCCCTCCAGGGGCTCAGGTGGAGCCATCTTTCACTCTGGCTGCCACTGGCCTCCCCGCAGTTCCC